>CM053404.1:135549155-135638188 GCA_028644305.1 Xerus rutilus
GGATTCCTTACCTGTGCCCCACTTTGGAGAGAACCTTAGGCTGATGTCTTCAGATATGAACCATATTCAGCAAGTCTGTTAGTTGGGTTCAGACCTCCTTGGAATTTCAGTGAGAGAAACTTCTGTTTGTTTAAATCTGTTGGGTTCTCAAATTTTAATACAGATTTCTAGACAGTGTGGTTCAGTAGGCCAGCATAGGCTCCATGAATTAGGCCTGGATGATTTTTAAAAATTTTTAATTTGTTCTTTTTAGTTACACGTGATGTAGAATGTATTTTGACATAGTTTACATACACAGTGTAACTTCCCATTCTTGTGTTTGTACATGGTGTAGAGTTACACTGGTTGTGTATTCATACACAAACATAGGAAAGTTATATCCAATTCAATCTACTGTCTTTCCTATTCCCATCCCTCCTCTCCCTTCCCTTCATTCCTCTTTGTCTAATGCAATGAATCTCTAATTATCCCTCCCCCACTCTCTATATATCAGAGAGAGTATTCAGCCTTTGGTTTTGGGGATTGGCTTATTTCACTTAACATGGTAGTCTCCAGTTTCATCCATTTACTGGCAAATGCCATAATTTCATTCTTCTTTAAGGTTGAGTAATATTCCATTGTGTATATATACCACATTTTCTGTATCCATTCATCTGTTGAAGGGTACCTAGGTTGGTTCCATAGCTTAGCTATTGTGCATTGAGCTGCTATAAACATTCATGTGGCCCCATCACTATAGTATGCTGATTTTAAGTCCTTTGGGTATATGCTGAGGAGTGAGATAACTGGGTCAAATGGTGGTTCTGTTCCAAGTTTTCTGAGGAATCTCCATACTTCATTCTAGAGTGGTCGTTCCAATTTGCAGTCCCATCAGCAATGTATGCATGTACCTTTTCCCCTGCATCCTCGACAACATTTATTGTTACTTGTATTCTTGATAATTGCCATTCTGACTGTAGACTTGAATGATTCTAAAACAAATGGTCTTCATTCCACACTTTGAGAAATATCTTCCCACGGGAAGTGGCTCTTAACTTGCATGTACATCTGGACCACCTGGGGTTTATGAGGTGGAAATTGCTGCATGCTAGCCCCAAGTTAGGGTTTATCAGGTCTGGGAAGGGGCTGATAACTTGAAAAGCTTTTATAAGATGTGGATGGTGCTCTTTAGGGACCTCACTTTGAGAACAGCTGCCCCTGGATGTTCCAGTTGTGGCCACTTTCTAATCCAGAAAGAGTCAGACTTTGACCAAGAGGATATTTTACACTCCTCATCCTGAGGAGTGGAAGTCTGTGCCTCAGTCTGTGGTTTGTTGAGATAGTTCATGCAAGACATAGGCTCCTTTTAGTTCATAAATTATTGTTGTTCATGGCAGAACTTTAAAATGGGCTGTCATTAAACACATGGCTGATTTTCAAGATTCAGGTTGCAGAGGGTCCCATGTAGACGTGCCCATGTTGGCATAGCCTGTCTATACTGATTTTAACATGATGTTAATTGCTTTAACAAATAGCATAAAATCACTTTGGATGGGAGGTGTAGTTCATGGCTTTTCTCAGACTCTCAAGTAACTTTTCATGAAGGGTGGTTATCAGCTGGTTGAAAACAGAGCTGATGACTTTGTCAGAGTCCATGTTGGATGTCAATCAATTAATTATTGTCTACTAGCTGTTATATCAGTGAATTACTCTTTATCAGTCACTTCCTTTAGGCAAGGAATTCTGATGATATTCTCACTAGCACACAAATCAGTAACCAGAATTATTTGGTTTAAGTAGACTCTTGCAAGTGAGTATGTGAGTTATTTTTCCTGGTCCCCAGCCTTGGAGAATCATGACTGATTTATAATGCTAGTGCTTCTGGGTTCTGGTGCTGCTTGATGTTACATTACATTCTGACACACATCATACCTCACGTGAATTAAGCGGAATATCCTTTAAAGAGCAAATTAATTCCATAAGAGACTTCAGCTTGTAGAAAACCAAAAATGAAACCCCTCACTTTGACCACTTTCTATCTTCCCAGCAAGTTTTTTATGAAGTGGATGAGAGTTTAGGGTGATAATGGGAAGCACGGGCAGTCTCGACAGCTTGTAATGTCAGATAAAGTGAAGGAAGAGATTGTCAGATGACACAGGACAGCCTTACGAGAGCCCAGATGCTGAGCAGGGCATGGGGTCACATACCTGGAGTCCCAGAACTCAGCAGACTGAGGCAGGAGTACTTCAGGTTTGAGGCCAGTCTGGGCAACTTAGCAACACTCTGTCTCAAAAAACAAAAAGGGCTGGGGATGGAGCTCAGGGGTAGAGTATCCCTGGGTTCAATCCCCAGGACTGCAAAAACCAAACCAAACCAAACCAAACCCATATGCTGAGTCAGAGCACATGGGCTGTTCATTATAAAATTGGTCCTCACCTTTCCATGACACCAATGCAGCCACTATGTTTAGAATGAGCGCTTTTATCCCGGAGTATTCCTTTCTGCTTTACTATGTATCTCTAGAGAGCAGGCAGGACCAAACGAGACACGCATAGTTAACCTCTGTCTCATGTTAAGTGCACACCATCTTGCTTTTGTGCTGGTGATACATATTAAAACCCAGGCCTTCTTTTTAATAAGACCTATGACAAATTCTCAGCCTTTGGGTTACCACACTATTATACCAGATAAGAAAAGAGGAAAAATGCCCAGAGAGAGCTGGTGGTAATTGGGGCTGGTCTGGCCTAGAAAGGGCAATGATCATTTCTCACTGCTTCTCTTCTGTGAAGTTCATTTGGAGGACCTTTTGACGTCTTTGCACACTGACACGTAGTGCTCTGTGCTTGGCCTGAAGGCAATCCAGTTAGTCTTGTTGTCAGAACAGCGTTTCAGCAGATCCCGGTTCACAAAGTGCACTGAAAGTGCCGGCAAAATGTTGTTTCTTCTCAAGCAACGAGGTGTTTTTGTTTTCCCATTGTGTCCCAAGCTTGGGTTGCAGGATTCCATATGGACTTTGCCAGAAGTCAGAACCATTCACTGCGGTTGTCAACTTCATCTCAGGAATTTCCTTTAAAATAAACATCATTTAACAAATAAAGTCTGGTGTTTCTCTCTAGATGTGAGGAGTACACGTGACTGCCCTGCTGAGGAGGTAGATTCCTCAGTCTCTCTACTGTGGTTCAGCTGGAGGTGTCCTTGGTGGGGAAGTGGGTGGAGCCTGCAAGATTTCCTCTTAGGAAGCAACTTCAGGTTTTAGATGAGGGCCATTCTTCACTCAAGGGAGCACAGCAACAGCCTGGTTTTGTCATAAACTAATGATGATGGTTTCTGTTGCCTAGAGTACAATCATATATGTTTATAGCTCCACACCCTACTTACCTGGGCTATTCTGGCGAAAGTTCTATTTCAGCCCAAATTACCTGCTTTGGGAACAAGGATGCTTTTCTCAGGGGGTAATTGCCAGTGTAGTCACAGTACCATCTGCTTGCCTTATGCTCAAAGGAGAGAGTTTCAGGAGAGCCCTGGAAAAGGAACGTTTGAAGAGGGAGGAAATGATGATCACCAAAAAGAAAGTAATAATTAGGAGCTTAAAGAGGAAAAGCATATGGTATTGAACATAATACTTAGAAACCAGCATCTAAGACCCTGGGCTCTGCTGAGGTTTCCTTGGGAGTAGGAACTGAGAGAAATCCAAGGCTAGAATAAGAGTGGGCAATTAACCTAGAGGGGGTCCCAGAGGGACCCAGCAGAGAGGAATAGCAGATGGTGTTCATTTGTGATTTAGTGGTGAAGAAGTAGCCGCAGGCTAGGTGTAATCGGCAGAATCTCGCTTTCCATATTCTAAGACAAAACGTTAAAAGGAAAGCTGGAGTTACCCAGGAGAATGTTCATGCAGCCATCATTCATTTAAAAAATATACTTAACACCTCCTAAGCAGGATGTATTTCACGAGGCTGAGTAGATATGCTGATGTGAGGTTCCAGTGGTTTCCCTTAGCGATTGCACCATGCCACAGGGATGCAGGGGAAATCAGATATGTGTCAGTCCAGATAACTACCAGCCATGGCACATGAGTGCCGCATTAGGGAGACCACATGCTATGCTATGGGGTTTCAAGAGATGAGAGGTAACCCATGCTAGGGCAATAGGGGGCACTGCGTGGAGGATGTAGAGTGAATGGGACCTGTGTGGAAGATAGGATTTTGCTAGGTGTTTAAGGACTGCCTAATATGGACATGAAAGTTGACATTTGAATTTGGGGAACTTATGTGTAGTGGTTCAGGATTTTAATATTTATCTGATGAGGCAATAATTATACAAATATTTCTCACGCTTTAAATACATCGGAAATTTGATTCTGCATTCTTGAGAGATTAAGCTACACTTGAAAAGATGTGCACAATCAACCTTCAGAGTCGTTCTAGCGTTAGCATATGTTAATCCTGCTCCTGCAGCTGTGACCCCAGAAATAGAATTTTGGCAAGAATATTTTTTTTCACATCTTTAATTTTTATAGCTCTGACAAACAAAAGGGGAATGGCTTGAACTGCAAAATCCACTGATGATGTCAGATCCTTTCCCACTTAAAGCCAGGTGGGGTCTTGTTTGGAGGAGTTGGTTTCTGTTGTCACCTTGGACCTTCTGCTCCAGGTGACACATTCTCTCAGTGTTAGTATTTAAGTCCATATAATGAGACCACTAGTGTGGATCCTATTTCTAGGGTCTGAAGCAAATAATATCTTTCTGTAATATTCAAAGCTAGTAAAATGTGACATCAGTATACAATGTACTTTTTTCAGAAAGCCAAGTTATTTAGTAACTTTTTTAAAGGGCGTGGACACAGTGAAATTGCCACCCTAACTACTGTATTTGCCCATCATATGCTCCTGGTGAATTCCCCTCCCCTCTTCGTTTTGCTGGGTACACACAAGCACACCCTCTCCTCCTCCTGCCGCCACCACACGAAGGCCTCCTTTTTGCATATTTCTCCCTTGACAACCTCCAAATCTGTCAGCAGCAGGAACTGATAGGATCAGTTGAGGTGTGAATTATGTTTAATTAAAACCCCTCACTGCATTCAACCTTCGTTCATGCAGCTCCTCCAAGCCTCCCAGGACTCCACGATGAAGGGCCCGCCTGCTGCCTGGGGCTGGGCCGTCACCAGGGCTAGCTCAGCCTGCAGGAGGCGCCGAGGGGCACACTCTAGCATTAGTGTCTCTCTCCTCATTTACCCTCCTTGTTACACAAACGAAGGAGAGACCCCATGTGCATGTGGGACCCCATGTTTGCACTTTTCTGTCATCCTGTCCTCAGAGGATTCCTTGGACACCCAGCTATTCCACTGTAGAGGCATGGCCACGTCACTATCACTCTCCATGTGGTGGCAAGTGAGGATGATTGTCATGAAATTGTCCAACTTTGCTGAAATCTCAGCTCCAGTGTTGTATTTCTAACCAACTACCATCACCTTCCTTTAACACCTCTTTAACATCTCAAAATCAGTCTGAATCCACTCATCTCGGACTAGGGCTTGGACTTAGACCTTCTGTGTCCAGCTGATGATTGTTCCAGGCAAGTTCTGGTAAGAGGTGGTGGGGCTGAGCAGAGGGGTCCACTACCCAAGAGCATCTAAGTCAGTGGACAGCCACCTGCAGGGCTTGACCCATGTGGAAGTGGGGATGGGCGAGGCAATCACCACCTGCAACAGACCTGGTGGGAAGCCAGGAAGGAGAGCAGCAGCTGAGACAGACTGCAGAGGCCATGTCCAGGTATTAATGCAGCCTCCATTACTCCAGGATTAACTGGAGTGATGTGTATTTATCACAGATGTCCCCTGTGGATAGCTTGGCACACTTTGCCACTGACATGAGCCTATGTTTTTTCAGAAATCTGGACAAATGTGTATGTTTGAAAATGAGCTTATTCTTTTTCTTTTTCTTCTTCCACATTGCCTCTGGATGTCTTCATTATTCTCCCAGTTGCTCGAAACTCTTTCTCTCTTGTATTGCTTCTCCCTCCTGTTTATTCCTGAGTCTTCTGGCTGTGTCTCTGGGTGGATCTCACAGACTTCAGTTCCTTTCCTCTCTTGCGTGGTCTGTGACAGCGTCTCCTAAAGCTCTTGTGCTCCATTCTACTTCTCATGCACAGCTGACCATCTTCTTGATGCAACTATTGATTATTTACTCACATGATCCTAACCTTTAAGAGATTTTCATTTCCTTGAGAATACCGAGCAATTCCTCAGGTGGCACATGGGGCCGTCCTTGGTCTAACCTCACGGTGTTCTAACTAATGTGTTTGCTCCTTTCCTCTTCATGAACCATGGCTGCAGGCAGATGAAGGGAAATGCTGGTCTCTGTCTCCAAACTCATGTTTGCTTACCTGTGTTGGTCCTCCACCTTTGGCCATGACAGTCTCCTTTCAATACCACCACTAATCTACATGACTCCATCCTATCTATTCTTCTCCAGGTGAAATACCACAGCCTCTGTGAAGCAACCCTCGTCTTAGTTGTTAGGATGAAATTTACCTCCACCTCCTGTGAATCTCAAAGCATATTATTTATACTTCTCTTAGTTTACATTTTTTTTTGTTATGCACCTGTTTTGTAATCCCTTGTTGGATTGAAATATCATTAAGGCAAGACTTTATTCTGCTCAGATTTGTAGCAGACTAGCTCTTAATACAGTGCTTTGACAATAGATGATGTACAAGAAATGTTCTTTGAGGGAAAGAATGAATATTTATTCCTGCAATACAAGTACTGGAAATTTAACCGTTCGCATTGCTTTATGCAGAGAGGTCCTCTGTGAAAGAGGCTCAGGGCTTTGTAGGACTCTGGAAAATGCAAACAAAGGAAACTGCGGGATCTTTGAGTTAGAAGTTGCTGAAAGGGAAGCCGAATGCCTTCTTCTAAACAGTTTGATTTGAGAGGAAGTTATTTGCTAAGGCACTTTCTGGAAAGATGAATGGTGGTGCCATGGTGGTTCATGTGGACGATTAACGCAGGCTCTACAGCCCCATACTCTGCGCACATTATTTCCAGGGGCTGGGCCACCAACATCACCCCACCCCTAACCTTGCTGCACATTTCACTAATGCTGCTTTCTGGTGTTTTCACTTACCCACTCACACTTCACCAGGAAGCGACCTTCCCCGGTTGCTAAATAAAGATACTCAATTTTTCTCAGAAAGGGAAAACAAGGGCATTCTTTAAGTGAGTATTCTAATTTCCTCAATGTCACAGGGTCTGTCCCTGCCAAAGTGCAGAATCCCACCTTTCTACTTTATTATTGTCACTGTGAGAATGGAGGCTGCCTAAGGATATTGGAAAGGAGCAAAGAGCACAATGTTAGTCTAATTGTACTTATTTCTGGGCTGGGGGCTGGGGCCTGGGGAATGAAATGGAGTAAATCATGTTCTGTGCATGTATGAATATGTCACCATGAACCCCACTGATACGTATGATTATAATGCACTAATAAAAACACAATGAAGAGCAAATTCTAGATGAAAATTAAGTTCTCCTAATTAATGAATCAGAAACAATATTTACCATATTTAATTTAACCAGTAATGCAAATGATTCCTCAAATCACACCATATTAATGTGAAAGAAGAGGATTTCACAGTTGGTGCACAAATAGGATGCTTTGGGAAGCGATATTAATTCAAGAAATACAAGTTAATAGGAATGTGTGGAAGTTGAAGAGCACTTTGAAATGACTGGATGGAAAAAAATCTAACTCAGAAAATCTAACTCAGAAAATGGGTTACGTTATGACACGACGTTAAATAGGTCTAGTTCTGGTGAAGGCAGTCACTGGTAGCGCTGTGTTGATAGACCCAGTCTAGTTGGGCAGGCCTGCTAAAGATGGCACTGAATCTGCACTGGGACAGACGAGAGAGGGGACATTTGTCTCACAGATGGGGTCAGCCATGCTGAGTGTGGGGGGGGTGCCATTAGCTGAAGTAGGAGTTGTCTCATGGGGGACCATGAGAGAAAGAACAAGAAATGCGTGCTCCGGGTTCTCCTTGCATTTCCCCTGTGTGCTCTGCGAGCTGGTCAGGCCAGGCCAGAAGGGCTCCTCTGCTGGGTGCCGTCTCCTGGCCCTCAGTGGAAACCTGCAGTTGAAGAAGTTTCAGCCTCCACCATTCTCCTTCAGTGTGTGTTCAATTAATAGGGCCAGGAAGGGGGCTGAGGTGTTGGGTAGGGGGTAGTCTAGCTAGCTGGAGGAAGACAACAGGGGCATGCTTATTTGGGAAGAGAGAGCTTGTCCTCCCTGGGAAAGCTTCACCCTCTGGTGGGAGGGTCTGTCGCACCTGCACTGTTGACCAGAGTGACCGTTAACTTAGCACCTGTGATCACCACATAGCCATGTCCACCACAGGTACCTGTTTCTGCCTCGGGCAGGCAGGTGTGACTCAGGTCAGGAGGCCTATTTCGGTCTGGCAGTTCATTCCTGGGTATGTGGAAGGCCCAGAAGATATAATTCTGCTGTTAAGTTGGGTCCCAAAAGATAGGTGTATTGAAAGAGTCCTGTGACATCCAGGTGGTCCCTGCCTGCATGGGTGTGCATAGGGGTATGTGTTTGTGTGCATATGTGTGAGAGGATGAATCCAGGTTGGTGTGAGCGTAGGTGTGTGTTGTGTGCATGTGCTTGGGAGTCTTCTCTGTGTATTTTCATGGTGGACAGGGTTGGGAGTGAGAAAAGGGGAAATTGTAAAGGGACTCATTCATTTTTCTTTGTGGTTATTTATTGAAGGATGATTGTTAGATGTTTTTTGTTGTTGTCCACTAATGAATTATTTGTTTGTGGTAGATGATTTTTTTCTTGTAATCTGAAGTTGGGTATGAGATATTGCAACGTCCTTGTAAGGGGAATGAGCGACGGCAGCAGTGACATTGACTGTGTTCCCTCTGTGGACGATCCCACACTGATATGGTTTTCCGTACAAGTTGGAATTTTTTAAAATCAAAGTTTGGTTCCAGCTGTAAATATTTCAAAGTATTTAAAAAGTTAAAAAATAAATGATTGCAAAGGCAAAACACTGTGACG
Source organism: Xerus rutilus (assembly GCA_028644305.1). Lineage (NCBI taxonomy): Eukaryota > Metazoa > Chordata > Mammalia > Rodentia > Sciuridae > Xerus > Xerus rutilus. Next base: position 135,558,194 of record CM053404.1, read on the forward strand.
TTTTAGACCTGTGATATCAGAGCTTGGCAGGCTCAGCCCTAACTACATCCCTTGTGGCATTACACATCATTTGCATATATCTCCATTTTATGATCTTCATTTTGAATGATTTGATGGTTCAGAGGTGTGGTAATAGATATGAATTTTATTTTGACACGTGGAAGAAGGCATTTAGATGCGGATGTGTGTGCACTGTGAAATGATTAGAAATTATTATGGGGTAGAAAATTTGTGATTGAGTTTGAATGATTGAATCTATTTTAAAAATGTGCAGAGTTGTTAGCTTTCAAAATAATTTGTACAGTCAAAAGAAATCAAAATTCATTTTAGTTATTCATATTTTATTTTCAAAATAAGCCATAGTTATTTTATTATTTCTTTAAAGGAACAGCTTAACGATAACACTGATTCTCCCAAAGAACAAGGAATCATCTCAAAGTCATGGTGAAGGAGTCTGCTTCTTTAAGATGAAATTATGAGTTAGCAAATAAAGAAATAATTATTCATCATTTTATTATTAATTACTGGGGTTCTTCTGACTTTGTGTGTTAGGGAGTGAAGACAGATGGCAGAGGTCTGGAGAGTCCCGGAAGAGACCTCCTTTTCAGATAAAAAATAAAACCTGAAAAGGTCACTGTTTCCCACGTCCTGGGCATGATCCTTCTGCTGACCTTCCTACTGGTCAACTGAAGGGGCCTATTCCTAACACCCAAGTGAGGGGCAAATGAGGTTTGGGGACAGAAGAGGGGGAAATGAGGTTTGGGGACAGGAGAAGCATCTTTTAATCAGCTGGACTGATGGTGTAGGGAAGGCCACTCTTTCTAACTGCAGCCATGTGCTTTTTAAGTGACACATAAACATTTGGTTGCAGATCTGGTGAAGCCAGGAATAGTGACCATTGTTTCCTATGTTGTGGAAAAAATAGCAAGGAATGAACAGAGGGAGGAGAGCAGGCCTGCAGCCTCAGGGGAGCGACTGGTAATCCCTGTATTTATGCATTCATGGCTTCATTTGCCTGGTTAGCCAAAAAGACAAGTGAAGTTGTAGCATGGAGGCCTGGCCCCAGCAGCTTCTGGGGCCCCCGTGTTTTCTGCACCACAGCGTGGATGGATGATGCCTGGAAATGCTTCCTTTTCCATGGCGAACAGGACATAATGGCCCTGGCTGAGTGTCTCAGGTAATCTTTTTCCCATCCCAGGATCTTCTGGCAGTGATTTTGCTCCACATGTCTTCAATCTCCCAATGATGCTTTTTGGACGTCATAAAAGTTTTTGAAGGCTACCTCAGTAATTTGAAATACTTTTTCCAATTTTTCTCCAAGGCTCAGGGAATGCCTTAATAAACATGCAGTAGCTTTTCTTCCTTTCTTCTTCATGACTACCGCACATCACTGGATATTGCTTTTGATTTTTAGATATGTTTACACGTATTGTTTTAGATTAGACATGCTATCCACCTATAGGAGGGATTAGCAGTGGATTACAACAGCAATTACACATAAGGCTCTCACAGGAACAAAGAGATTTAACAGTGTAACAAAAGCAGCAACACCACCACCTAATCTTTTCTTTTGCTTTTTCTTCTTTAATTTGCAGGTACTTTGCATATATTAACCCACCAAATCCTTTCATAACACTTTGTGATAGATTCTATTCTTATTTCCATTTTATTTATGAGGGACTTGATACTGAGAGTACTTTTCTTGCTCCAAATTTGTAATGAAGCAAAACAGGCAACTGATTTTATTGATTGATTTCTCTTTTCCCCGTCGCTACACAATGCTTCACTCAATTAATAAGTAGGGTCTTTGCCCCAGAATCCCTGCACTTGAAAAATTGGTTCCTATTTAGGACAATTCTTTTGCCTTAAATTATTTGGAAGATGAGAAAAAAGCAAACAAGAGAGAAGATGATATTACATTGAGGCAATTATTTCATTAACAAAGGCAGGTTGTTAACATTGTAGTAATGTTAATTCCATTACTTGTCTAAGCCTACTCTGTGCAAAGCGCTATATGCTTAAGTATTAAATAGAAGTTGCATGCGATTCTCTATGTATGCCAGTTAAGCTAAATTATGAATGGGACAATTATCCCAGAGTGTGACTTTTTGCAATCTTGACTTGGATTGTCAGGAGAACTACCAGAGGGCTGAAGGTCATAGATTCTTATGAACCATTTCAGCTTGTCTGTGAAAGCTGGGGAACCGGATGTGAGACTGGAGACCTGGTAGGTGACCTGAGGGTTTGTTTGTAAAGATGCCCCCCATCAAGTGAAGCAATGACATGGGGGCCCCACGTCCCAAAGGCTTCTTGCACACCGTGTTTCCTGCATGTGATGCCCCAAAGCAGTAGAGCCCGGTGCCCAGGAATGCCTCCCCCGACTGACTCTTGGACATCAGTGCCTGTGGCTCAATGTCCCTGGCATTTGTTCCACTGTCACACCACGTACTTGCTATCAGGCACATAGAGGCTTCCTCAATGTAATTTTTTTTTTTTTTTTGGTACCGGGTACTTGACCACTTAAGCCACATCCCCAGCTCTATTTTGTGTTTTTTTATTTAGAGACAAGGTCTCACTGAGTTGCTCAGCGCCTCGCCATTGCTGAGGCTGCCTTTGAACTCGCGATTCTCCTGTCTCAGCCTCCCAAAGTTCTGGGATTACAGGTGTGCGCCACTGCACCTGGCTCTCAATGTATTCTTATGGACATGGATGAAGACATTTTTGCCTGTGTGAAGATTTCTCTTGCCTCTATTTGCAGGAAGGCTAGAGGACTTCTCAGGAAATAGTTTAGGATCTGAGAAAAGTGTTGGTTGAGGAAGATAATAGTTCTGCCTCTTCAAGTTTAGTAAATAGGCCTGGAAGATGGGGAAGAAAGACATAATGAACAGTAAAATTTCCTTTCAATCACAGATAATGAAACCAGTTGACCTAGATAGAGCCATTGTAAAAATTAACTCACTATGTACAAACAAACTCATTTCAGCCATACTCATGGGCACACACATGATTTGATTTAATAGCATCATACTATGCTAGTTTCCTTTTTCTTAAAATAGAAGTAGTGAGTACTAAAGAGACAACTATGTGGGCAAATGAGAAGGAAAAAGATAGGTAAACTCACATGACCTTGGATTTTTTATTGATTTTATTTTGAGAACTTGTCCTGGCTGTCAATCCCCCATGGGAAGGAGCGAGACTATGAGAAACATTTCTTACACAATGGTGACTGTTTGACACTTGAAACTGGTGAACAGCTGAACCCTATTTCTCTTGTAGTAGGACACTGGTGTTTACTCACCCCTCAGTTCAACCTGAGACCTTCCCTTTCTAGGTGTCCCCGATTTCCAGCTCTTTCTACTGTGGGGTAGGGGGTAGGAGCATGGTAACACACATTCTTGTTTGCCAGGAAATTCACTGGAATACGCTCATTTTGTACAGGTCATGGAAAAGTCAGCCCCAGAGCTTTGGCACTTGCTATTTATAGAGCAGGTAATTTTTCTGTGCAAGCATCTCTAGCAGCCATGACTGAGGTGAATGACTCTGCCCCAAAAGGTTCAAGATCCTTTTCAGGCACTCCATGAAGTTAAAGCTTTGATTTTCTGCCCTCTCTCTGTCCCCAAAGGGATGCCATTAACCAGGAATGGCATAATATTCGTCATACAGGAGCAGATGTTTGTAATTTGGGTTTCAGAGACTATTATCAAAGATAATAATGCCCTTCTATCTCACCTGGATAGTTGTATCTTTGCATGAAAATTCAGAACTGGCGAAGACCAATAAACATAAAAGGAATCCAGGTAATCTCCACTGCTAAGAGACATGGAACCCTCCACACACCACATCCTGGAGCCACGGAGCCAAATGGAATGAAAAGGAAGGTCAGTCACGGTCTGCTTGGTGACTTCAGAGAGCAGCCCTTGTCTTGGTGTCTAGCTAATGATTGCCTTTGAAGGCTTCTGATGTGAGAGGAGAGATGGGGAAAAGGTCCATTCCAATCTTCAGGTGCAACCGCCTATTCTAGGGAGACACTCCTACCACTCCATGGATGTGACCTGTCATTTGAAAGATGAAGGTCACTGAATAGAAAGCTCTGTGCTGCTCCACCAAGGCCTCTGACACCAGAAGGAAACAGCTGCTGGACTGGAAGAAGGAAAGAGATAGAAAACATCAGAGAAGCAAACCTTAGCTCTGTGCCCTCAGAGGACAATGCCAACGTTGAGGATCAGTCACACTCACCAGCATCACGATACCTGGAATTTGATGATAAAACCATGTTGGTCTAAGGAGAGCCTAAATCATTGCATGGGTTGCTTTTGGAGATTAGCTATATCTTGAACCATAAAACTTAAAACTCCTACCCAAGATACAGTGATGCCATTATTCTAGTAGCAGAACATGTTAAAACTTTTTACTGGAAAAAGTGACCAAAAAGTGATCCTGGGGTCCCAGATGCTCTGGGTTAAAAATATTTCTAAAGAAAAACTGCATCTGTGCCTTTTGAAATAAAGATATTATTGAAATGCTTTCTCTATTGGAATTTTTTGACACCCAAGAAGTCATGAATAATATTTGATAAGCAGAAAAATAGTCCCTTTATAATCTTTGCAAATCCAGTAGAATGTTAAGCTCTGCTTAAGCTGTATTTATGAAGAATTGTACTAGTTTTCAACTTGATATGGCGGATTTACTTCTACTATGCAGTTGGAAAATTGACTTTTGTACTCCTGAGGGTACTTTTTTTTTTTATAAATTGGATTTATTTAATTCATTATTTTTTCAATAAAATGTATAACTAATGGTATTAAAATTATTCTACACCTACTTCCTTTCATTTTGTTTGAAGTAGATATGGATTTGTGACTGGACTTATAGGAAAGTTAACTCAGAAAATACTTCAGAATTGGAATTCCTAGGATGCCAGGCTCCCATTTTCCAGTAGGGGGCAAGAAAGTTCTACATATAAAATCCAGAAATCTTTTTTTTTTTTTTTAAATTTCCCCCTGTACCTTTGCAAACCAATTAAGTCCCTGAATTGTGAAATGTTAAGCATGATAGGGAAAAGGATATTCAAATACATTAAATATAATCTTTTCCTTATATCAGAGGGCTATTAAGCATGATCTTTAACTGCTTAGTGAATCCCTCTGGGAGAGGAGAAATAAACTTGGGAATTTGGGAAAGGCTGAGTGGGATATAATGCTTTGAACAAGGTGCCTGCTCAGCCTTGCTGTGAACTTAGTAGGGCAGCACTGCCACGATGCCCACCCCGTCGGGACCCTCCCCAAACCAAGCAACCAGGAGGAAAGGAAAAAAAAAAAAAAAAAGAAATGCCTGAGTCTATAAAAAAAACTGACTCTGTTGTGAGATCTTTCTTTTTTTTTTTTTTTAAAAAAAATTTTTTAGTTGTCAGTTGTCTTTATTTTATTTATTTATATGTGGTGCTAAGAATCGAACCCAGTGCCTCACACATGCTAGGCAAGTGCCTACCACTGAGCCACCACCCCAGCCCCAAGACCCTTCTTTACTTGCACACACAGGGCAAAGTCATTCAAGTGCCTTGTGGGAGGAGCTGCCTCTAGCTTGCACGAGAGACAGACTGTGCTATTTATGTCATGGACAATGAGCTCACATCCACACTGGCCACAGGACTGAGCCAGTCAATGATGCATTAATGATCCAATCTGGAAACTCTAGTTATGGCTGAAGAACTCCAGCAGCATCTATATGGTCTTCCAGGACAGTTTCTAAATCCAACCTGGAGGCTCTCTGTTGAACATATTTTTTTTTAAGGACAATTTCTAAATCCAACCTGGAGGTTCTCTGTTGAACATATTTTTTTTTTTAAAGACCATGAATTCAGATGTATTTTCCCCTCTAAGGGTCTTAATTTCAATGGAGTGCTTTTTCCCTTACTCTATTTTACAAAGCAGAAATCACCTACAAAGTAATATAAATTCACCACATGATGTATTTGCTATAAATAAACAAATGTAGAGAGTAAAATTAGTACTTGCCCAGTTGCTGTGTGTTTCAGGTATGATTGTCCATCTTTCTGGTAATTCTAACATATCCAATTCTAACATGCCGTTTTCCAGACCCTTCTCACTGTTCCTTTGTGTGATATTCATTAGCCATAGAAGTCAGTAGCTTCCACACAAATGTGCAGGGTTCACTTGGTGACTTGAAAAACAGATGGTTATTTAAGCATAAGCTAAGGTATGTAGGGGGAGACTGTTAAGGTACAGAGATGTAAAGATCATGGCACAATTGTCTGAACCAGGTAAGTGGCTTCCCAGAGGACAGTGTCGGGGTTTATAATCTCTTCCTTGGGAATATACTCCCTTCATTGATAAGACTTCCATTTTGTATGATGTACACAGTCCCTAAAATGAAACGTTATGCTCAACTTCCTTTTAGAAGTAAACTCTAACCTTCAATATATTTCTTTCACTTGTGATGGAAATCCAGAAGTTTCAATTTGAGGGAAAATGCCTGGCAAATTAGGGTAATGGGCAACATCCTTCCCCCCATGGGCAGCTTCTGCAGAACTAGGAAGCACAACCTTCAGACAAAGCAAGGGATTGGTTTATGTGCATTTGGGGGATTATTGGATTTTTGTGGCAACTCATTTCTCTATTTTTGCCATGTTTGCTTTTATTTTATTTCTCAGCATTTATTTTCCCTTTTTCAGACAAGATTCTGATCTGCTCTTAGTAAGTCTTCTGTACCAGGGTCCTATTAAATGCTTCTGATAGACCATCAGTAGATCTGTTCTTCTCCCTGGTTTATATTTATGACATTTTTTCTTGTCAGTTAGATTAATAGGATGTTTGGGCCTAGGAAAGAAACACAGAAACTGATCAGTTTACTGTGGTTAAAAGGCTACTTATAGAAAAGGGGCAATGGAAGTGGTTTTCTCACAGAGGTTTTCAGTAGATGGGAACTCACGCACTTCTACTTATTCTTGTTTCTGAGCTTGAATTAGCTCCCTGAGAAGAAAGAAAATGTTCTCAAAGCAGCACATAGATTTTTCACCATTGCTTCTTCATTTCCTCTCTAGAGAGAACTTTCTATACCTACATCAAAGCAGACCTTAAAGCATACCTCCTTGTAAATGAGCAAGAGTTTGAATACTCTGAAGAGGGGAGCTACTCTGGAAATTGATTGCATTAGCCTTTTAATTTAAAAATCTCCCCAATACATCATTTTATACAACATATTAAAAGTAGTCACCTTCATATCAACTTGTCTTGCACATTGTGTTAGAAAAGGAAAGCTATTGAATTTGGGGAAACGTTTTATATACTTTTTGTTCAGCATTTTCAGAAGCATCCAGATCCAAAGATCTTATGGACTCAAGAAAATTAAATGGTCTCAGCTACAAATTGACTTTTCAGCTAAAGGAATGCAACATGATTTATTATAAAAAGCAGTGAAATACCATTGACTCTAAGTTCTTTTTGACTTGCAGATATTTGCATAGCGTAGGAGTGTTCAGGACCAACAATCTCTCAAATGTAGAGTTGACCTCGACCCTGCGTTTGCAATGGCTGGGTGGTGTGACCTCCCGTGGAAGCACTGGCCTGTGGAATATATGAGTCCTGCCAGTTCATGAGCACAAGGCTCACACTAGTTGGTAGATACTCTCCCGTGGAAGGAGACCGTACCGTTATCTAGGGAAGTTTCACCAACTGCCTCTTTCTTCTGGACCTCTTCTTCCAAATTGTGCTTATTTTTGAACAGGGTCAGTCACTCTGTAGTGCAGAGGAATGAACTCTGTAATCACAGGTCTCTTTAGAGGATGTATGAATTTCAGAGGATAGAAGACACCCTGGACTGTTTCATTTAAGCACCTGGTTTAAATCTATGTCTGAATCTAGAGGCAGAGGTGCCTGCTCTACAGATCCCCTAAACACGCCGTTCTGATCTCAGATGCTGTTATCATTGTTCTCCTTGGCATTTGTTCTAGAAAGGGTAATTCACTCTCGATGGCTCTTCTGAAGTTTTTAGTCACAATAATATGTATTATAGGGCAAAATGTGCAACTGTCCTGTGTACCATTTTAGTTAGTGTAGAGATGGAGATGACACTTTCTTATGAAGAGTGTAAGAGTTAGCAGTTCAGACACTGGAAAATAAGTCCTCAACTGGCTATGAACTCCGTCCTTCTCTGTGAGGTCCTCTAGGTGCAAGAGAAGCTTGTGTTCGATGGTTTCTCTTAGTATCTACTGAGCTAATATATTTGCTTGTTTTTGTTTGACCACGTGCCTGAAGAGAAACAGTCATCGCAGGTGGTCTGGGTGTAACTGTCTATTTAAGTCCTAGAACAAGAACCTTTTCTGTTCGGACCAAGAAGTTCAGAGTGTTTTGTTACGGTCAGCACTTCTTAGAGCAAAGTTACTTTGGTGTTGTGCATGTTTAGATTTGCATATTGAACATTTCCAATTTTCTTGCTAAAGCCAGGATTTTGCCTCTTTCAACATTGTCTCTTTTGTAATAAAATGTCTAGAAGTATTTAATTTATATTTTTGAGGTGATCGAAAATATGCTCCCAGCCCTTGAAAACACACTGATACAGACTTTTTGAATAAAGGCAAGGCAAGTAGGAATGGGCTCCTCAGCCTCAGAACCACCTCAAATCCCTCGTGTAGATAAGCAAAAATGAAAACCTGTCTTTTAGTTTGGAGTTACTTGGAGACAAGCCTAGAGACAGAAGTAATAATAATGTATGTGAATAATTTTTTTAAGTTAACTTTGATTTGACTAGAAGAGGAAGACCGTCTAAACCTAACCCCAAAATTTCCATGGAATTGGGCCCACGGGAGAGAAATAGGTCCAGGGACTACTACGTCATTTAGGGCCAAAGTTAGGAAGAAGAGATATTTTGACTCAATAAAAAGAATATTTATCTATGCAATGAGTTCCCTTAGTGGGTATCAAGTTTCTTGTCCCTGGAAGACAGCTGGTCACCCGGGAAGCATGTGTTGGAAGCTGTGAGTCCAGCTGAAGCTCAGGGGTTCTTTTAACCACCACAGTCAAAGCCTCTGTGGCTCTGCACATGGGCCTGTTGCGAGGCTGTGGTATTTCCTGTGTCTCACGCAGATGGGCTTCAAAACTATGTAGACAGCCTATTAAATGATATTAACAACCAGGGCCACGTGATCTATAACCCTTCCTAAGGAGAAAGGGATCTTCTCTTTTCTCCCTGGCTGCATTCTCCTTTATCTTGGTTTAAATTCTTCTCCCCTAAACACTAGAAAGTCAGTATTATTTCTCACCAGGGACAAAGTGAGTCAATAGCCTTTCCAGGAGTGTCTCTGATTCATTAATGGCCATGCTATTGGGGGAAGGTAATTAGGGTCTGGAAAACCCCACTCCAATACTCGCATCTCCAACCTGAAGAACACAGTTTTATGGGGAGCGGATTTCATGGAATAACTTAGATTTCCAGGGCTGCCAATCTGGCAGGTCTTCAACAGTACATTTTAAAAATTTTAAAAAGGGGAAAAACATTCAACCTGCCAAATATCACTATATTGTCAATAAAATCAAATGAACTGCTTTTTCTGAATATTAGTCCCCAAGGAGAACATGCTGATTACTTTAAACTTATCACAAATTCTTTCTTCCAGGTATTTTTTACTCCTTAAATTTTTTATTAAGAATGATCAAGTATCTTGTATTAAAAAGTTGACCTTTAGGCTAAATTAATCGTTAATATTTTAAAAGAATATGGATTATGGCAACTTTGGAGAGTAATTCTTTTTTTCCTAGCATGCCTAGAGGCCTAGTAAAAGTGAATTAGAATGTTATATATATTAGTACTATTTTATTGGGATGAATTTTTTCCTACTTGTGGATACTGATGTAATATTTATATATTTTCCAAGAAGCATTTATATAAAACTCCATCTGGAATGTTGACAAGGAAAATAAAACAAGAAAAATAAAAATTCTTGCATATGAAAAGGAACCAAGGTACAATTGTCAATGAAAAAGCAAAAGGTGCCACAAAAAGGTAATCCAAAATACAAGCTGTCCTCCAAAACACACAGAGGAGAAGGTGTTTCTAATGGGCATTTAATGAGGAATAAGTTGCTGAAACTTCAGTTATTGCGGTGCTGGCTGGACGGAAATGAAAATGTGGTCCTAAAAGTAAAATATCTTTTGATTAACTACAACTTCAAAATCAAATTAAACACTGAAAGTGATTATAAACAGAATGGGTAAAATAACAAAGTCCAAAAGTTCTTGGAGACTTAAGCATGACTAAGTCACATATGAGGGGACCCGAGGTCCTCCCAGCAAGGCTGTTTGCATTTACATTTTTCTCCTGAAGGGTGGGTGCATCTCAAGCATACAAACTGTGAAGTATATGGGTGGCTTTGTAAATCACCACATCTGAAGGTTGATAAGATAGTTCTCAAGACAATCATGTGATTCTCACTGTACCTCCCTCCCTCCCTTGACTTGTAACTTAGTGTATGCCACACGTAACTATCCATATTTACATGACAATAGTCATTGAAATAATGTGTTTGAAATTGAATATGGTCATTACTCTCTTCTTATATTTTAAGTAATAATTTCTCTTGTGTCTACTCTTTGGCTGTCCTCAGTCCCCACAGGTGGGTCATTGGTCATCTGGGATGACCCACCTGTGGGGACTGAGGACAGCCAAAGAGTAGACAGCAGTAGAATGAGTATTTGTGGGAACTACTGATCAATAATTTCTAAGCCAATCGTATAATTTACTCACACACTGGCCTCAGATCCTCACAGCTGAATCACGCAGAGGCTGATGCTCTAAATTGCTTGGAGAAGAAACAGCTCTCCTTACTCTGAACCTATGTCAGTCTCAGAGATGATGTGCCCAAATGCAGCAAAGATTTGGGGCCCTCAGGTGAGGATGACTGGGGAATGTGAACGATTCTCACAGAGCAACGTAATGATCTTAGATTGAGTCCTTGGACAATTTAAAACCATAAAAGAAAACATGTGAAAATATCCATTCAGGAGAACACTGCAGAACTGAACATTGTGAACGATTTGTATGAGTGAAGTTGGAGCTGGTGTGTGTTCTGTATGACAGTGAGCCACCCTCTTCTGTGAGGAATCATAACGCGGCCCTGAGTCTGCATCACACACTGTAGTCATGTAGGGGAGCCTATGTTTTGCTGGGACCTGTGTGCTACTGAGCATGGGGCGGCCTTACTATGTTTGGGGATTGAACTATACTACTGCTAATTTAACCATACTACTGCCAGGTCTAATTGCTTTTCTTCTGGAGGCTTAAGGAAACGTCATTAAAGAATAGAAGTAAAATGTTTTATCTGTCTCCAAAGACATCAGCAAATCTATGCTGAGTGTATCTTAAATCTACAAGTGTTGAACCTCCTTCCCTTCCCTTCCTCTCCTCCCCTCTCCTGTTCTGTCCTTCCTTTTTCTTTCCTTCCTTTCCTGTTTGGCTTATTGATATATTCCCATAGCTTAGAACAATACCTGGGATGTGGTAGGTGCTAAGAAATATTTTCAAATGAATACAGTAACAAATGTTCTGGAGTATAATCTTGGTTTAATCATAGAACAGTATGATTTTAAGAAATCCCACAAAACAACCAAAGTGCATTCTACCCATATTCTAAAGTAGAGGGTAACTCTCAAAGGAGACAATCGGATTTGCATCCAAACACTGTAACTCCATTGTTCAGTGTGAGGATGAATATTTCAGTTCAGTTCTGAGTTTTTTGTTTTAGTTTTTCATCTTTCTCCATACTCAGGATTGTATCTAAAAGCACAGTTCACTCAATGTAATAAGATAAGATAGAATGCTTAGCTCAGTGTCTTGACACATAGTGATAATAAATATTTGTTTCTCTTCCATCTTTTTATTACTTAATGACATGTCAGCTTCTATTGTGCAACTGGTGACATTTGTAAAATTTCTTGACTAACCATGAGAGAGTGATGTCAGTGAGATGGAAAAATTCTCATCTGTTTTAACAAAGTGCATTATCCCCAAATACCGTAATGGATTTTCCATTAACAGACAGCACTCAGACTCCAACCTGGAAGAAAAGTCATTCTTTCTATGTCAGAAGTTTCATAAACTATATTACTTTTGTCTTTATTTTGTTCCTGTTCAACTGAAAGACAGTTTTAACACAAATACAAACTTCACTTGAAAAAAAAAAACAACAAAAAATCCAAGTGTAACTAACCATCAGCATCTGAGATACAAGCCCCTCCTGGTCTGGATACCTCACAGTCTCATTTCTGCTGCCCCATTTCCTTGTCATCCCGTTTATGCGATTTGGAATGACCATGGTGCATATGTAAAATTGCTTCTGGGAGCTTCCCAATGTTTATCCCATATTGTGTTACAATTACTTTTGGCATCTAGAGGCAAAATGTGCCTCTCAACCTAAACTTAATATATATATATTTTTAATACTCTGCCTTTGAAACAACACACTGGCAGATTGTTTATTCTTATATGAAGTTCTGGGAGTTCTCTGGAGTTTTAAAATGTACTTTTGCTCATAAGCCTCATGTGGAAGTTGCTGCTGGGTTTCATCTCCCCTGCACACTCTAAGTTCTGGTTGCAGAGAATTCGCCACTTGCTGCTTGGAGCCAGGCAACTATCCCAGTCTGTAGGAAGTGCTGGTCCCTGCACGATGTTTCGAGGCCAGACTCCTTCAAGCACTAATCCTGCCAACATATGTAACTTCAGTAAGACTGGGGTGGCTTGGGTTTTGTTCCTGGAAATGCCTCATGAATCCAACACTGGGCATTATAGAAGAGCAGGCGGAGGGTTGGATTTTGCACATTTCCCTCTGGGAAGCTGCCAGGCCTAGGTACCACCATTTGGGTGGTGTCAGTGCAGGGCAGGGTCAGTGCTGTTCGTGGTCTGGATTCTTACAGGCAGGCTCTGTGATCAAATATTAAAGGACTGATCTTCAGAATAGGCTGCCTGTTACACGAGACAGCAAGGTCCTCTGCAGGCTGTCCCTCAGCTCCAGGGGCTTCCTCAGTTTCTTACTACTGGATGGGCTATATACTGACTTCTCATTTTTAAACCCTATGACTATTGACACTTGCAAACCATTGATGAGCATGGAATTTAGTACAGCAAGTATGGAAATCAGCTTGGAAGTTTATCAAAAAATTAAAAATAGAACTACTATATGATTCAGCTACCTAGTGGGAGCATGTGCGAAGGAACGGAATCAGTAGGTCAAAGTAGTTGCAGTAGTGCCAACTACTGCAGCACTAGTCACCGGAGTCAAAATCTGGAAACTACCTAAGTGTCCATCAGCTAATGAACGGAAACAGAAAACGTGGTACATAGACACAGTGGAAAACTATTCAGCCATAGAAAGAGTGAAATTCTAACATTTGTGACAACATGGGTGGAACTTAAAGAGATGTTAAGTGAAAAAGGCTGAGTCAGAAAGGTAAATACTATGTGATGTCACTCATGTGGAATCTGGAAAAGCTAAAAGAGAGAGTTCAGTGGTGGCTGCCGGAAGGTGAGGAGGAGGGGCGGGGGGAAGTTGATCAGTGGGCAGAGTTAGATGGGAGGACTAACTGCTGGTGTGCTATTGGACAATAAGCTGACCACAACCAATAATAATATATTTTTCGAAACAGCTAGAAGGGAAGATTTTGCATGTTTCACAATGCAAAGATCACAAATGCTTTAGGAGATAGAGATGCTAATTTATCCTGGATCATATGGTAGTTCTAATTTGGCCATTACAAAAGGCATACATGCATCCAAACATCACATTATAGCTCATAAACTTGTACAATTATTATGTGGTTGTTAAAAACAAATTTCAACATATAAACATAAAAGTAAACTTTCTGACCACCTACAAGTATATCTGTGGTAATCATTGTAGACCAACACAAGTCAAAATACTCAAGAAAAAAATTTTTAGCTTCAGTGAAAAACTATGCACTCTCTTACAGCACACGAGTCAAACTCGGAAACTATTTTATAACTTTGTGTGATGCCAATATCTGATTGCAGGCAGAACACCTTGTCTATAGACATATAGATTCCACCATTGCAGATAGGTCAACTGACTTTTCTTTCTGGAGTGGGGGAGTATCCCAGAAGTATTCTTCTTGAGTTGGTGATTATACTTCACTATTTTCTTCATTCATGACTTGAAAAAACTCTTTCACATGTTCATTTTTATGTCTGTATGACAGTCACAATTTGCCATTGTAATGACAATTGTTCATCTAAATACTATATTCCGTTTTACTGGTTCACAGTTTGGCTTTAATAACATGTTCCTTTCCATTTTCTGCTCATTGTGGGATGTATTTGCATATGTAGAAAAGTTGTGCTGGTGTCTCTGGTGTTTCTTGCTGGAACAGTGGGGATATTTTCTGTTGGGTTCCCTGTAATGATAAAACCTGCCTAGACCTGGTGGTAGTGGAATGCACCTGCCTTTCCCTCTTCCTGTCCCCTGTAGCGTGTACTGTTCCCCCCAGCTCTCTCAGTTTGTCCTCTCTGATGTGGGTCCTTCATGCACATATCTTATTTTCCTGGTAGGTCCCAGGTTAGCCTTTTGGAGGAGAGGTAATGAGACGCCGTTTCCAGTCTTCCACATTGGCTCAGAATGAGGCAGAATTGTTCGTATTTGTGGGTTCGAATGAGTGATAATCCCCAAGACGGCTCTCTTCTGTAAAGCCCAAATTTATATAGAAATGCTCTGGTGGTCAGTTATATCTTCACTTTTGTTGTCTGCCTTCCATGTAGAATTCTCCTTGGAGAACCCAGCAGCAGTGAGACTTGGACTTTCCTGCCAGTCTTGCTTTTTGCTGGGTCTGAGATCCTGTCCAACAGCAAGCTCATCCTGCCTCTGCCCTGCCTCCTGTTCCTCGTGGCCACAAGTGGCTTTGGACCCTTCGTTCCTTGTCTGCCCAACTGCCATTCTCTGATGCTGCATGGTGACGTATTGATAAAGACTCACAGATTTGCTGTCATGTGTTCATGACTTCCTCTCGTACTCATTTCTACTTCTCATGTACCAATTCCCAAAGTAACAAGAGTGGTTGGTCTGCATTATCCTAACAGTTTCCCAGATGGTTTCTGTTGCCTTTTTAGATTTTCATATTTTTTATTGACACTGTAGATTTTCTAGAATAATTTATGCAGAACACAAACATGATCGATGTCTTCCCTCCTGTTATCACTGCTGGAAACCCCTATGGCTATGGGGAGAAGGGACCCCTCACCTTTCTGTCTCTGCTTTGCCCAGAGGTGCACTTCTATTACTGTTATTTTCAACCGCCCTGACTGCCACATTCCCAAGCCTTACACCCTGTTGTTCCCTGGGTCTAAAATGCTCTTCTACTCTTCCTCCACCCATTTTTGAAATCTACTTTCTATTATTCTTTAGGCTTCCATTGAGAATTTGTTCCTCTAATAAATGTTCTCCTACCTGCCAATCGAGCTAAAATGCTCTGCACATGGTAACAGAGTTTCCTATATATCAAAGGTTTTTCATGGGATATTAACATTGCACAGCTATTCTTAAGTGTCTATCTTGTTCATCATTGCAACTCCAACATCGAACGGGAGCTCTAGCAAAGATTTAAAAAATGTTACATACCTTCCTATCTATCATCGGCCACTTTACCATGTATGAGTGCTTCATAGACATTTTTGCTGAACTAGACAAGTTTATCTCATTAAATCATCACCATAATCTATGAGTACTTATTCATTTTACTTAATGAATGAAGATGTTGAAGCCTGAAGAGGTTTAATAATTTATTCTTATTACTGCTAAATGGCCCAAATTAGGATTTGAATCTGGATTTGTCTATTTTCAAAACCTATGCTCTTAATCACCTCAGTAGATATGACAGTTGTTCTAGATCCTGTGGTGCATGGTATCATTTTTAAAGTTTAATTCAACTGACTCATAACCAGTTTTATTTGGGTGTATGCTGAATTGGTGGCCTCTTGCTAGTGTAGCAATTAACACAAATATAGTAGCTTAAAGCAGCGGGGCTACTACCTTGCAGTCGGCTGAGAGGTCAGAGTGGGTCTTACTGGCTAATGCCGAGGTGTGGACAGGGCTATGGTCCATCAAACACCCTGAGGAAGGATGTGTTTCTTTGCTTTACCATCTTTGAGAGGATACCCACATTTCTTGCTCATGGCTCCTTTCCTCCATCTTTAGCAAGGGTTGCATGTCCCTGACCCTATGTTTCTCATCACACCTCCATTAGACTCTCTTTATCTGCCTCCCGATTCCATGATTAAGGTCCCCTGTGAATACCTTGGGCTTCCTGGTAATCCAGGGTGGTCTACTTGAAGTTCATCTAATTAGCACCCTCAGTCCCATCTGCAGCCAGCCAGGTACTCTCACTACTTATTGGTTCCAGGGATTGGAAGATGAACATCTTGAGGAGCACTATTGAAGGGTGGGGATCATTCCATTATTCTTCTTGCCCACATGCATACAGCACTAAGGACTTCTCTTTAACTTCACTGAAGTTAAAGAGACTGAAGTGGATAGTGACCTAGATGAACTTTATGGGGAAGCAAGTGTCTCAGTGAGATGCCCTGTTATGAATTTTCAGTGTCCCATGCATTGCATCAGCCTCTGAGGTAATGTTTATAAGACTCCACATGTATGTATAATATGTCAAAATACACTCTACTGTCATGTATACCTAAAAAGAACAAATAAAAAATAAAAATAAAGACACCAGAATTCAGATTTATGGTTCTGTATGGGAAGGTTTGCAAATTGATAACTGTCATGAACAATCCAGGTATCCTCTCTCAGGGAAGGTGAATTAAAGAAGTTAACTAGAGATGAAATCTGAGCTAGGGAAGTGGTTGGTCTCAAGCATACTTCCTCCTGGTTAGGACACTTAACCTATCTTGTTCTTAAGGATTATCATGCTGTCCTCCTAGGCAAAAAGCTGAGTGTCTCCCTACTTTGGCCAGTCTAGGATGAAATCTGCCAAGATCTCAGAATTTGCCTTTCTCTTTCACATGAAAAGGTCATTTTGTCTTCCACTTGCTTGCTCATTATTGGGTTACTGTCATTGATGAGACTGTGCTTTCTAAAAATTTTGCTCCAGAATCCATCTCTTTAAATGACCCAAAATGCCTGATTTGAAATATTTTTGGCTTCCTTTTGAGAGAGCATGTCTCTCACAATGCCTCCAACATGGATTCCCTAGACACTTGATATTCCTAGTTCAACTTGTGGAGAGGAAATGAGCCTTTTCTTCCCTGGGGGGTTTCCTTGAGGAGGCGCCTCTGACCTCTAGCTGGCTGTAGGGACTGTGTGGTTCTTTGGCCTCTTTCCTTCAAGCACCCATGTTGCCCTCGATTAGATTACCACCATGAGCTCCTTCTCTTCTTTTTCAAGGAAGCCTATTATCTCCCCACTGAGTCTCCCTTGAGCATGTACTGGTGACTGATCCTTCACATTTTATCATTAGTTTCGTAAGATGAGTGCAAATTCCTGTCTCATCTTCCACAACTTTGTCTTCTGAGACACTGACCTTTCCTACCCATAGACCTCTCTGGGAAAGCTTTTCTTGCTTACCCCAAATTTTTGGACCCCTCTGACAGCTTCCACCACCATTCTTAATATATTTATGGGAATTTAATTTCTTTCCTTAATGAAAAAAATCATTGCCTTAAAATCCAGTAGAAGACCAGGTAAATGGAAATTTTGTACAAAATGTGTCTGTCTGTTGGTGCTATGTACACGCCTGCCCAGATTTCCTTGGTACGCACAGAACGTTAATGCTTAGGTGTCCTTTATTGTATCTCAAAACAAAGAACTTTCACAGAGAAGGGAAATAATTAAAAACTGTCATCTTTTCAGATCCATCTTTTCTCTATTATCAAAGAAGGTGAGATACTAATTGGTATTTTGATAGCAGCAACTTATCAAAGTTGTAAATTGTTGAGCTCTTTTCTCATAGATTGCTTCAAAATCAAAACAGTGTCAATTGTTCAGTGTTGGACTTTGTAGGACCACCAGACCTTGGGGAAAAGCAGGGGCAGAAAGGCTCTGGGTGAGGTCTTGTGTTGTGTGGATATGTATAATACCATGGGGACCAGTGCTTTCTGCGGGGGACTGATAGGGTGAGTCTATACATTCCTTCCATGCTGAGTACTGGGCCAATGAGATAATGTTTCAAAACATAGTGGAATCTGGGGAAATAAAGACATTATATTAACAAAGGATATTGTCCTCATCTGGCATGTTGCAACTCCTGAGTCAATTATAAATGATTGAAGTTTGACTTTTGCTAAGATACATAATAAACAGCCAGGAAATTGATTCAGAGATAACTTCTTGAAATAAAAAAAATATCCTTAGAGGTGGCTTGATTTTCACTTCCAGTAGTTTAATATTAATTTTCCTGGTCCTAATACAACTGCATTAATGTGAACGCTGGAGTAATAAAATTAGAGAAAAGAAAATAAATGATGGAAGTTTATAAGGAAATAGGGGTTTCTATGTTACTTGGTTGGGAGCTTGTCCCTTTCCATATAATTTATAATGTTAATTTTGCAAGTGTTGATCTTTTTTAAAAGAACTTGAATTCGTGATGAAAATGAACATTCAAGCTCTGAAGCATTAAAGGACGATTTTCCAAAGAAAGTTTCTATAATAAATATTGTTTTGGGGAAAAAATACCTTATTAGAAAGAATGACTATTAGAGAGGATAGGGAAACTTTAAATATGGATTCTCCATGAAAGAAAAATAAGTGTTCACTCCTATATCCATCTCATTGGTGAAGGAAGTCACTGGACATGGTGGAAAACAAGGAGAATCGGAATCTCTGGCTCCACTGTCAAGCTGTGGCTTTTTCAGGGAGTTTGAGCCAAGATGTTTGGTGAGCACAAGTATTTTCCCAGTGAGCAACTACTTATGGACACATGGGGAGTTAACAGGGCACTGATTAATGGATGTTTCTGGAGCTGGTCAGCAACATTTAGATTCTAGTTCCTCTGGATCTAAAGATCTGTGGTCCAAAGCTCAGCGGGAGTGTTTCTCAAACACAAGGAAGATATTTATTGGACATGTTACTGGAGCAGTGTGGATGCCAAGTGTGCTGTAGGGGACTCATAAACTCCATTGAGAACCAGGCGAAGGAGGCCTGAGGCTCTGGGGGCTTATTTCTGGCCTCAGCTGGAGCTTTGGCATCATCAGAGCCAGGGCTCATTCTGCACCCCTGAAGTGGCTTTCATTAGACCAGGCTGTGGACCACTCCCTGGCATGCTACCTGAGCTTGTGCTCCTGACCTTCCAGAACATTCTTCAAAAGGGAAACTAGGTTGAGTTTGGCATTTGGTGTTGGGGGTCCTTCCTTCCTCCTTTGCTGTCAATGTGTGCCTTCATACATTTTTTTTTAAGTATTCATGGAATCATAAACTTTCCTAGGCATCAGAATGAACTTCAAGCGCTCATTTGTCACTTAGCCCAATCCCACACAAGGTAAATGAATCACTCCCATGTCAACCTGGTTGTCCTTTTCCTGTTCCAGGGCTTTCAGAGATGAGGACTGATCCCCTCCTCAAGCAGCTTACGTTTCCTGGGGGTGGTAGCACACCTCCATTCTTCCCTTAGCCTCTCTTCCCCTATTCTGGCTCTCATTTCTGACAAAGGCCTCTACTAGAAGCATGTGTCTTTCTTTTCTTCTCCAAGATTTCTGTCTCCCATGTCTTATATTGTTTCTACAGATGTGGGTAATTTCATAGGTTAAAAAAACATTTCTCATTTATTTTATTGTTTTTCTAGGATCTACAACTCATTTTAGCTTGCTCTCTCTTTTTTAAAGCTACTTATTTCCTTCTTCAGTTCCCCAAAATAAAAATGTTTCTTTCTGGGAATTGTAATTCCTCAGAGTCTTTTAAAACAAGATAAGTAAATGAATAAAACTTTCCTTTTCAAACTATTTTTGTGGTCTTCTGACAATGAGTCAATTTATTACCTTCTTCTGGTCTTAGATGATTCCTTCATATTGGGACCAGTTCTGTGGCATTGAGGAAAGATCCTTGTATATGTTCATCAGAAATCTATTTAGTATAAACATATTCAGGCACACATCTCAGAGAATACCCTCCCTGCTTCTTTCATTGACTCATAGAAATATTACTATTGTTTTTTTAAGCTCAGACACAAGTACTTTCAGTCCCAGTGGGCTCCTTTGGGTATTGATAAACCTGGGTTCATGGGCTGGGGTTGTGGCTCAGTGGTAGAGTGCTTGCCTAGCACATGTGAGGTAGTGGGTTCGATCCTTAGCACCACATAAAAATAAATTAAAAAATAAAGATATTGTGTCTATCTACACCTAAAAAAATTAAAAAATAACAAGCCAGGGTTCATTTCAAACATCCTAAATATGCTTAATATCTTGAACATCAAACTATGAGCTCTCTAAAATAGGATTTGTTTTTGTTTTTACTTTTAGGAGATGAGGCCTGGCTGTGTTACCCAGGTTAGTCTTGAACTCCTGAGCCCAAATAATCCTCCTTCCTCAGTCTCTTGAGTAGTGGGGTTTGTAGGCTTGCACCACCAGGCCTGCTAGGGACCAGTTTTCATTCATGTTTGTTGCCTTGAGATTCTAATGCTGTCACTGACACCAATAAGCAATTGTTGAATATAAATGACTGAAATAACAGTTCTCAAAATGTGCTTGATTATATAAATTGTACTCACTCTTGTGTAGCTAAAGGCTCAGATGATAGCTAAATGGAAGTATTGGTGACAAATACCAGTTAGTCTGGGATATTTTGAATTTAGTAATATTTTAAATGGGGCAAAAAGATAGCAGAATGTATTTTCTTAGTGTCTGATTCCCCTCTTAACCATGTGATACATACTTATCATTTTTTTTTGTTGTTGTTGTTTGTGTGTGTAGGGGGATGGGATTGAGTGAAAAGTTTATTTTTTATTTGTTCTAATCACTTATAAATGACAGCAGAATGCTCTTCAATTCATTGTACACAAATGGAGCACAATTTTTTACTTCTCTGGTTGTATATGAAGTAAGGTCACACCATTCGTGCAATCATACATGTACCTAGGGTAATGATGTCCATCTCATTCCACCATATTTTCTACCCCAATTCTGCCTCCCCTTCTCCTCCCTTCTCTTTGCCCAGTCCAAAGTTCTTCTACTCGTCCCATGCCCTCTCCCCCACTATGGATTAGCATCCACTTATCAGAGACAACATTCAGCCTTTGGTTTTTTGGGATTGGCTTACTTCTCTTAACATGATATTCTCCAACTCCATCCATTTACCTGTAAATGCCATAATTTTATTCTCTTTTATTGCTGAGTAATATTTCATTGTGTATCTATACCATAGTTTCTTTATCCATTCATCTATTGAAGAGCATCTAGGTTGGTTCCACAGTTTGGCAATTGTGAATTGTGCTGTTATAAACATTGAAGTAGCTGCATCACTGTAGTATGCTGTTTTAAAATCCTTTGGGTATAGACCAAAGAGTAGGATAGCTGGGTCAAATGGTGGTTCCATTCCAAGTTTTCTAAGGAATCTTCATACTACTTTCCAGATTGGTTGCAGCAATTTGCAGTCCCACCAGCAATGTATGAGTGTGCCTTTCCCCCCACATCCTTGCCAACACTTATTGTTGCTTGTATTCTTGATAACTGCCATTCTGACTAGAGTGAGATGAAATCTTAGAGTGGTTTGATTTGCATTTCTCTAATTACTAGAGATGTTGAACACTTTTTCATATATTTGTTGATTGATTGTATATCTTCTGAGAAGTATCTGTTCAGTTAATTAGCCCATTTATTATTAATGCTAAGGGTAGGAGTCAGATGAACCCCGCCCCAAGTATCCTGCTGCAGTTATCAGCCTCCAATTGCTCCAGAGCTGATCCAACTTGACCTCTGAAATTAAATCACACACTCATAAATTTTCTTTTCTTCAGTATTTCCAAAGCTCAAAAATTAAATTTCCAAAGCTCAGATCAATTAAATACACATACTTGGTTGATATAAATAGTAATATCACCTTTGGTAACTGTTGCTAGACGCACTGTGTTTTCTCATTGATTGAATGGATTTAGGGCCTCCTAAATTCAATGTCTTTCCCCTTTCCAAAAGGTGTATTTTAATATTTTGTTAATTTTATGAGTCATTGTTTGAATTTTGGTGTTAAAGAAGTTTGTGTTAGGGCTCTCTTAAAACCTCAGGTGACCTTGATCCTTTCAGCACTTTTGTTTTTGCGCATTAAGTTGCTAAAATGTCTAAGAACCTAATCCTCAGCAGTGGAGAAGGAATATTACATGCTTTCTTGGAAGTTAAATTATGCTAAACAACTAAAATATGAAGGAGGAAAAATTATTCCACTGGGAATCAAATACATTGAGAGCTTACTATATGCCAGGTAGTGTGCGCCCATGTTGCATTACAGTATTTCTTCAAACAGTTCCATGAAATATGCACCTCCACTCCTATATTACAGAGCTTCTAGAAGTTAAGAAACACAGCTGAAGTCAGAGATAGCCCAGGGCAGGGCTTGAATTCCAATTTTGGGATTGGTTTCACTCCAAATCAGTGGTTCTCAACCTAGAGCCATACTTTCTCAGGGAGTCTGTGGAAAGAAGTAAGGGATTCTATTGACTTCGGTGGGAAAAGGTTTGTGCACTGGTAGTCATTTACTTCTAACCTCAACTGAAATTATAAATGCAGACATGTGTCCCGGAAAACTAGTAGCAGCATACCTGTGAACTTTACCACCTACAAAAATCACAGATTATTTTTTTATAATGGTTCAGTTATTCAAATATATTGAAATATCATTTATTTGTCATCATGGAGAAATTATAATGGTTTTTCTTTCCTATATTGATATGCATACTTCAGATTTATTGACATGCATGTTTCAATACAATTGCTTCTCTTTGTAGTCGTCTGTATTTTATATTTTACATTTATTTTATGTGATCTTTATTATATTTGTAATAAATATTTATGCTTGCTTTACATGTGTATTTTTATTTTAAACACTGAAAAGCATTCTGAAATGTGTCCATGAGTCTTCTCAAAGGTCCATGGTTAGGCGTCTTGAAGACTTGTTCTGAAACTTCCCTTCTGAGCATTAGAGTCTTCTGTCTTTGTGTTCTTCATGCCATACGAGGATGCAGAGCAGAAATGCAATGATTTACACAAATGGCAATCTAGCTGTGGTCAGGTTCAGCTTGGTGCCAGGAAAGAAGAGAACGCACGCATCTAGAGCGTCCAGTGCACTGTCATTTCCAAATGCACAAGCATGTGCAGAACACTGGAAAGGACTACATGCTCATCTCCTGCCAGGTGAGACCTCCAGGCAGGCACTCATTTTATGTAGGCCAGTAGCCAGGGAGTGCAAGTTGTTTTCTTCTCTTCCTCTGGTTGTGAGTTGTATTCAAATTCTTAATGGTACTCTATTTTAGTTGATTCCTGAAGATAAACATACCAGTCAGCCTCCCAGGCAGGCTGATTGGTGCCTGAATCTGGGTGTTCTCATCTAATATGTTACTAGGTATAAAACAAATGGCAGATCCCAGAAACCTGCCAGCCTCTGCCTAAGGTCACATTGGTTTAAGAAGTTAGTATGGGGACCTTTGTTCTTATATTTACAGGTGTATTAATTCATTGAGGAACAACAACGGATGGCTAATTTAGCAAGCCTATTAATTCCTAGGCATCCTAGACATTCCTTTAGAAACCAAGGACATAGAGAAGATGATCCAAAAGTGGCTTTGGGGGAATTTCTCTTTGTTTTAAATTATTACTATTAGTCCTACTACTACTTCTACTCTTATTATTATGAATCTATTAACTGGATTGCTGGGTAGCACTGTTACTTACTCTGATCCTAAAATGTTCCCATAGGCACCATGATACAATCAGAACTTAGTAGCTTGACTTATGGAAAAGTGAAAGGACACATCCACAATTTTTCTTTATTTATTTATTTAAAATATTTTTTAGTTGTCAGTGGACCTTTATTTATTTATATATGGTGCTGAGAATCGAACCCAGTGCCTCGCACATGCTAGGGAAGCATTCTACCACTGAGCCACAACCCCAGCCCTGACACAATTTATTTTCTTCTCAGTAGAAAACAGAATCAGAGCCAGGTGTATGCATCTGTAGGACCTTGCTGCAGCAGAGAGGATGAAATGCCAAACCCCTCGTGAAGGGAAGGACATATGGATTAGCTGGAATGTTTAATTCCCAGTCTGCCACTAACTATTTCTATGGCCTTGAGAATGAGAAAGTCAATTAACCTCCTTGCTCTCAGATTCCTTGTTTTTAAAATGATAGGATTGGACTATGAATCTCAAATATCTCTTCCAGCTCTAAAATTTTATGATTCCATGTTTTCAAGACACACATAAATATAGTCAGGCCTTAAATTTACTTTTTATTGATGCTGAGAAGAGAAAGCTTCAATTCATAAACATCTGTTCCATGGAGCATCATCTTTGAAGTTTACATCATAATTGAAGGGTAATTGATTTAACAATTTCCTGTTAAAATAAGAGGATTGGTTACTACCAACAAATCAAAAATGCTCTGTGCTATCTCTATAGTTTAAATTATAGAGTAATATTTTAGTGAAGCCAAAGAAAATGGTATAAAAATTTATTTGCTAAATTTATATTTATAAATTCACATTTATAAATACATAAGCTTTTAAAAATAATGATTGATTTAAATATTAATAGTAGGACTGCGGGCCTTTGCATTGGTGCCTACTTTGGCATAATGCGTATTTAAACGTGTGGAATAGTCAGGGTCAGATTTTCTTCATTGTTGGGTAATGGATAGATTCTTTCCCACAGTTAGTTGTTAGACTACTGTGCCGTATATGCTACTAAATTAGCCAGTGGTATCCTGTGAAACCAAGTGAAAATGGATGGTTTTGATGTAGAGTAAACATTGAAGCTCCTGCCTGTTGACAAGGTTCTGTTTTACCACAGTGCTTTCTGGAATGTCACTGAGAAAATTGTCAGAAAGGCAGCGCATGAACTTTCCATCCGTGAGTTTGCCCAGAGGCATTGGTGATAGAAATCTGAAAAGATAAACATATGTGTGAAAGTTGTCCTGTCACTCTTAGAAAGGCCATTCGTGACCTGCAGTAGTGCTAGATGAGGCAGCATTACCAGGTAAAACAACTCCATGCAGCGTGGTGACATACAAGACTTGAGTTTGTTTTCTAACCAAATTTTATTTTTGTTCATGATGACATGAGCGAGAAATGATATTAAAAGACTAAAAAGACTTAAAGCACTTCTTTATTTTTCAAGCTAAAATCTGAAAGACTAAAGCAACAATGAGAACGAGACTCTGATCCTTCTTAGAAGTACTATCCGTGTCTGAGATGTAATAGAAGCATTTTATGAGTTCAATCTCAACTTTCCTGTTTTTACCTTCAGGAGACTATTCTGGGTAAAGCCTTGGAATGTTTCAACGCAGTCTGGGAAGAAAGGTAAGGGGAAGGGAATAGGCTTATCTTTAGCAATTACATTAACTCAGCTTGTAAATGCACTTTGAGAGCTTGCTGAAAGGCAATTTTATAGCAGCTACCTTCTACACAACCTGGTAGCTATTAAAATTGTAAACTGCTATGGTAAATTCCAAAGGTCTACACTCAATAGAGGTGTTTTTTTTTTTTTTTTGTCTGCATATTGACAAGAGTGAGCCTCAGGCAGTACTGAACTTGCCCTCCAAATGTCTGATATGAGGTCTAGACCAGGATGTGTAGAGAACCCTTTGGTTTAAGAAATTGATATTAAAATCATATGGGGCTGGGGATATAGCTCAGTTGATAGAGTGCTTGCCTTGCATGTACAAGGCCCTGGGTTCAATCCCCATACCA
Organism: Xerus rutilus; assembly: GCA_028644305.1. Classification (NCBI taxonomy): domain Eukaryota; kingdom Metazoa; phylum Chordata; class Mammalia; order Rodentia; family Sciuridae; genus Xerus; species Xerus rutilus. The sequence goes on from CM053404.1 coordinate 135,584,109, forward strand.
CACACACACACACACACACACACACACACACACACAAACCCCAAATCATATCAGAGGTCCAAGACCAAACAGCCTCACTTGAGTTGTATAAATGCACTTTTCTCCAGGAAGTCAGACTCAGCAGGGGTATTTTCAGAGCTTCTCATCCACAGTCATTTTGCTTTACACTTGGCTACAGTCAGTGCAGATATTCAGTCCAGGTTTACCTCCCTTAGTTCTCCTAAAAGAATTGATCAGAGCTCTTGTGTTGATGATGAGAAAGGATCACACTATTCCACTTGGGGATTCCTTCATCAACTGTCAGCTGTTTAAGGGTTTTATGACTGCTTTTTTTCATTGGAGTAAATATCCAGCAGGTTTGCACATCAAGAGAGGCATAAACGTGCTCTCAGGATGATTTTCAAAATGACTGTAGGACATGTCGTGATGCCTTGCAGCAAAGAAAGAGACGGTAGAGGGGCTGGTTGGCCTCAGCCGCTGGCTTGCCAGTGGAATTTCAGCCTGCTTTCACAGTAAGGCACTTGCTTGTTTATTCAATAACTGCTTCCATTCTGGCGCCATTGGGACTGGAAACATTTGCACACACATATCAGTATCCTAGTACATAACAGAGAGGTCTAGAAAGAAGACAGCCAAGCCTCGTCCCAGAAGAGCAGACAAGCAGGAGTCTGTCTTCCTTACACAGGACCATTTGCAATAAACAACCACCCAGGAAGTAAAACAGAAAATCAACTTGATTGATTTTTACCGGATCAAAGAAATCCTCCCTGTTGTACTTTAAGATTTTGATTCCATGTTTTGTCTGCTTTTGAGAAGACCATTCAGCATAACATTGTTAAGCCTAACAGGTAATTTCTGAAAACTAGACAACATCATAGTTGAGTTAGAATTTAGGTTAGAAATGTGCTAGACACATCATGCATTCCAAACAGAAAGATATGTGTCAAGTGAACACAAGGGTATTCTGCCCATACCCATGGACTTCATTAGACATAGAGGAAAGGCACCGAGCTGTAGGAACTGAATTCCTCATTCAGCACTCTTCATACAGTGCACTAAGACCTGTACTCCAGCTTAGAAGTTGTTTCATTCTTGGGTCACAGATTAAAATGGTATCTTATTTTATACTGATTCTTTAAATAGCAGTTTACTTAAAAGGTATTCAGTAGTTTCTGTCCCATATGAAATCTCTATTCTCAGACTTTTGAAAAGACAATCACCTTTTGTGCACAATACTACCTTTTATATATGAAACCCTGAAAATTACAGGTTCTCCAATGTTTACCATTTTCCTTAGCTAACAATTGCATTCAAACAATGATGCTGTGCACTGTTTACTCCACCGTGCAGCAGATTGGAATGGCACTGTTCCATGCCTCAAGCACTTTAAATGATACCGCAGGTAAGCCATTGAAGTTCACCCGCCTAGCCAACTACAGTGGCGTGGATTCTACTTGTGTTCTGTGGTGGACTTCGATTTTCACTCACAGATGAAAGTATGTGCTGAACTGGAAGCTTTTGTTGGCTGCTCTCATGCTGGCTGAAACAGTGTCACGACAGTGACAACAGTGAAATGCCTGTAAGCTCTGCAGAGGACACTCATCAAGCAAGTCTACCATGCAGCAGCCCCTGGTGTTGTCAGCCATGCAAAGCAGGTGACCGGCATGCCAAGGAACAGCTGTCGAGCACAGGTGACCCTGTGGATGTAAAATAGGTCTTGGGCGTTTCTGGCTCTCTCTTAAAGCAGAGCTTCTCAAACTGTAATGTACCTGGGTCATCTGGGCATCTTGTCAATATGCAGATTCTTGAATGAATTTGTCTGGGGTGGAACCCAAGATCCTGCATTTCTAACAAGTGCTCTCGTGATAATGGCTCGTGGACACACTTTGAGAAGCAAGGTATTAGAATGCCATAGAATCAGTTTTGATAGAGGCAACTCTGCAATGGGTTGCAGGTGCCCATTAACCATGTCATTATCAAGGGCAGGCTAATTGGATGTGGCGTATAGAGTACAGTGTTTGGAATTCCTCCACTTCTTCGCCATACTTTCATTCCAGGCTATTTCTGAGAAGAAACAAAAAGCAGATAAGCAAGAAAAATATTGAGTCAAATGTTAGACGTTCCTGTGGCAGTACATGAGGTGGCGGCTTACTTTTCATTCAGTTGTCCATTTTCTCAAGTGCCCTTTTTCCAGCAGTGATTGTTTTTTACCATTTGAATGCAGACATGTAAGAAATTGTTCAAGAAGTGCCACATGAAATATAATTAGTTAATGAAGTTCTGTGTGCACAGAATTCCTAACCCAAGTGAAGAGAGTGTAATTTTGTTTTTCTACTTTGGTTTTGTTTCATTTGCAACCTCCACTGAACCTCCTTGAACCCATGGAGTTTTACTCACATTGATCCTGTGGACGTGGGACAGAAGAGAATTAAGCTGGCCACAGAGGAATCAGCTGTGAAGTCCTGCTCTCATTAACACAGTGCTCAGCTCAGCTGAGCTAACAATCACACATTTGTAGCTGCCCAGGCTAAGGGAGATGAATGTCGCTCCCTTCCTTCTCCAGTTACTGAAGATGTTTCAGATGGTCCCACTGGAATACTGAGATGCATTTGCTTAGAGTATCTGCCAGGTTGGCCCAGGCTTTGAAATTTGTTGGTGTCAAAGTCCAGGCTGACTCTGGTAAATCAAAGAGGCTTTTTTGGATAGTATCCCTAGTGAACTAGATAATTGGGAACTGAAATTTTGGAAGAGTGAGAGCACACTCTAGGATTATCCTTGTGAAATATAGGCAGTTGTGTCTGATCCTCTCTGTGTGGACAACCCAAGTTAAATCATTTTTTAAAAAGTGAACATGGTCAGAACATGCCTTTCTCATGACCAAATCACCCATGTCTGGCACATCTGCAGAGATGTTTGACAGATGAAGTCACGTTTGACATGACAAAGTCATGTCTGGCAGAACCTGGACTAAAACTGGATTCTGCACGGGTACTGTGCTGGCAGGCATGTCTTTGTGTGCCTGTGTGACAGGGCTTCCTATTGTCCTGATCAACAGTTTGGGATTGGTGATTTTCAGGTTCACCTTTAGGGTGAAAATCACTTAAAGGCTTTGCTGCTCCATGACAGGGGCTCTGCTGGAAGGTTATGTTTTGTACTCTTAGTCAGTTTTTTGCTCCTTCCAGGCCTCATGCATCAGGCTTATCAGAAGGGATGGAGAATTACTAATCGTTTTGTGAAGCCTACTTTTTATTTTTTTGCAAAAAGCGCCAAACTGGACATTCAAAACGTCATTGTGTACATGTGGTATTATTTTATGCAGGACAGACTTCTAGAATGCAAAAAATAGTCTTGATTAAAAGGAAAACCTTTTAAATAATCGCAGAGTATAAAATTAAATGGAGTAAGTCTGAAGTAATGCAAGTCAACCAAAACGGCGCTAACGCTGTTTTTCTCATTTCCCTCTACTTCATCCCCCGAAGAGTTTAAAATTCTTAGGAGTGCATGGTGGAGTGCTGAGTGGCCCCCAGGGGCACCTGAGCCCTCCTCTCCAGTCTACCTGGCGTGATTACTGTCTGTTTACACACCCATGCTCTCCTCGACTGCCAGACCATGCTTCCTCAGAGATGCACGGCCCTTCCTTTTTCCAAACTGGGTCTCTTGACTGCGGAACTATTGATACTTGGGAGCAGATCTTCTCTGGTGGGGTGTCTGTCTGCTCACAAGGTGCCAACAGCATACCTCCCTCCAGTCATTGCCAGATGCTCCTATGGGCCATTTGCCCTGGTGGAGAACAGCTGGAAGACATTTTCCTCCCTAAAACCCAAGCATCTCCTGTCCTGGGAAGCCTTTCTTGATCATTTGTACAGGTACGTGATGACTTTTCCGTTAAATGTATAAGAAATTTGGTTGTCTAAACAATACATGGTGGAAAGAAAGAAGTGATATGGAACTGGAAAGAATAAGAGAATCGTATCCACGTTTATGTCGCTCCTGATGCCCTCCTCCTCTCCAGAGATAACCATTAGTAATATTTTATAGGTGTCTTCCCGGGTTGTTTCAGGCCATCTAAAGTCTAAAAAGCGTAATCTGATTGGTTTTCAAAAATTTCTAATAATGTCCATTTCTGCCTTTTCCTCTTATCTTTATAAATTGGCACATAATAGTTTTACATAATAATGAGATTTATTCTCATATATCCATACTGCACAGCTCACAATTTGGTCTGCTTGCTTCCCTTCCACTGTTTCTGAGTTTGAGCATATTTTTATGTATTAGCTGGCTCTTTTTCTTTTCTCTTTGTATTATTTGCTCATTTCTTTAGCCCAATTTTCTAATTTATTATTTTCTCACATTAGTTTGAATTAAAACCCATATTTATATTATAGTTATGAGTTATTTGTGGGTTTTTTTTTGTATTATAGGATTCTCTCCTAGTCTGCATAACTCCATGTGTTGTTTATTGTGTACTAAATTTTTATATTGCCCAAAGTTTCAAACTTTCTCTTTGTGGTAACTGGATTTTATATAGCCATCCATCCGTATCCACAGGAGACAGATTCCAACCCCTATCCCCACCAATAGATATGTGATACTGAAGGTAGTATTAAACCCCACACCTACTGTATTTATCCTCACATTCTCCCCACCACATAGTACCAGAGTGAATCTGTCCTTCCATATTTTTTTGCCCCTTGCTACTCCTCTGAATCATCATACAGGCACTTTTGGCCATTATTAAGTCAAATAAAAGTTGCTTTAATACCAGCATTGTAATACTGTGGCAGCTGGTCTGATAACTCAGACAGCTCAGTGACTAACAGTTGAGTAGCATATACAGTGTGGATACACTGGACAAAGAGATGATTCATATCTCAGATGGGATGGAGTGGGTTAGTGCAAGATTTCATAATGCTCCTCAGAGCAGCAAGCTATATAAACCTGATTTCTGTAATTTTCTATCTTATATTTTTGGATTATATTTGACTGCAGGGAGCTGAAACTATGCAAAGCAAAACCTTGAATAAAGGAGGGACTACTATAATTTATTCAGAAAGTCTTGTGCTGTGCAGACACACTAAAAGCATCCTATTTTTCTAATGTTTGCTTGATTTCTCCCCAGTTAATGGATTTATAGTGAAAAGTCAGGGTTTAACTTTATTTCCCCTTTGTCACAAAAGCATAGGTCTATCAGGTTAGGTTAGTTCAATCTCAGTGATGAACAGCCCCAAATTTTGGTCACTTATGACTTCTTAGGTTGCCTATGGCTGTATTCTATGTCTTCTTTATTCTAGACCCTTAGGTATTAGCCATTATTTGGACATGCCAGCAGAGAAAAAAGAGAAATGTAGATCAGCATCTTGGCTATCAATGCTTTCACTCAGATGTGACAAGTTACTTCCACTTACATTTTCTTGCACAAAACAAATTATGTGACCAATGCTAATATCCATAAGGGGAAACTACTGTGCTCCTTGACTTACAATGAGGCTATGCCCTGGTGAATTTCATAATTTGGAAATATCTGAAGTCAAAATGTATTCAATACACCCGACCTTCTGAAGAATGGTGTTGTTTAGCAATATCTCTGACTATATGGAGCATCAATTGTTTCCCCTTGTGATTGTGTGAGACTGGGAGCTGTGACTCTGCCTACCATCATGAGGGACAATTGTACCCCATATTGTTAGTTCAATGTCACAATGCAAAGTACAGTTTCTGTTGAATGTGGATTGCTTTTGCACCATCATAGAGTCAAATAAATCATAAATTGTAAGATTATAAAGAGGACATAAGAGGAGAAGGAAAAGAATCAATAGGCACAAGGACATTCTTGGGCAGACAGGTGAGTGCTCTGTTCCTGACCCCATGGGGCAGGGTGGCATCTGGATTGCAACATATATCCTTCTTTGGAGATAGGAAGGACTTGGTTGAAATGAGTCCAAAAGGAGCATGAGTGTCTGAACAATAATGTGATCTACCAAGAAAGCCTAAATTCCTGCCACCATTCCTGGAATATTTCCTTAACTTTCCACTTACATGCTGCATGGTTGATCTGGAATTGGTTTATGTTTATAAGTATTATTATTTATGTTTTATGAACATATTTTTTCCTTAACTTATCAAGTTCCTTGAGACAAGAGACTATCTCCTAATAGAACTTATACTTAGCTATTCAAGGATGTTTGGGAATTTGGAGACCACCTAAATATTCATTACTAGAGTCATGGAAAAGTAGATACCGAAGACTCACATAAAGATGCACCTTTAACTCTCTATGTAGCCTAGACACAAGAGTTTAGATGTACAGATATATCTGTTTTAAATGATATTTATTTCCTCAAATCTCATTCTCAGAAAAATTGTGCCCTGGATGGGAAGGACAGTAGAATGAGACAGACATTATTACTCTATTTACATGTATGATTACACTACTGTAGTGACTCTGCACCATGTACAGCCAGAGGAATGAGAAGTTGTGCTCCATTTGTGTACAATGTGTCAAAATGCATTCTACTGTCATGTATAACTAATCAGAACAAACAAAAAACAGAAAAAGAAAAAGAAAAATTGTGCCCTAAAAATTATAGATCTCATGGGAAAAATGAGGTTATGCTGGGCCACTCCAGACCTGGTCACTATTACTGTAAAGATACTGAAAAGAACACAAATGTTCTAGTACATGTACAAAGAAACATGCAGTTTCTAATATATGCAAAAATACCAAAGTACATATGAGGCTTGATCTTAATCCTTGGTTGCAGGAAAATGAAAGAGTATAAGAAATATTTAGCCTGCTAAATTTGTAGATAAGAAATGAAGGTATAAATATTGATGAGAGGCCCATAAAAATACTTCCATGGGGGTAGGTGGTCAAGCCAAGAGGATAAGAGGTGGGCTGAATGGGCATCTCTAGTCCCCCCTCTGGCTTCCTGGGTGGTGGATTGGTGTGTTTTGTGATTGGAGGCTCATAAACAGAGAAGGCTGGGAAAACCGCTTAGGGAGCAATGTAACTTCTTTGTTATGCTGACATATTTCCCCCTGTAACATTTGCACGTGAGCTGATTTGCATTATAGTGACAGACTGTGCATTCAGCAACACGGGTGGATTTTAGAATCACAATGCTGAGATGAAAAGGTAAGAAACAGCAGGGAATTTATTGCACAAAACTATGTAAATTAAAAACACAAACAGAGCACTACGGAATTTACAAGGATACACACATATTTAAGGATCTTTTTTCAGCCACATTAAAGGTGTGTTTTAGGTGTCTGTCGGGAGAGCGAGGAAGTGAGATGTGCACACAAACACAGACAAGAGAGGGAACACCAACCGTGCCCGCAAGGATGGGGGAGCTCAGCGTCCCGGTGGCGCGCGGCGCTGCAGGCTACAGCGCATGCTCCTCGCAACCGCTGCTCCCTTTGGATCAGTTCAGGATTTCCTTGTCTCCAGTCCTGCCTGCCTTGACCTTCATCTCCAAGACCACACACATTCCTGGGCCCAGACCTCCCACTGGAGGAACCCATATCCCAAAGGTTTAGCTTTGAAACCTGGATTGGAATTCCAGAGTTTGGCAGGACTGTGAGTTCTCCCTGGGAATGAGGTACTCTCTTCCTCGAGGCTAATATGGCCGCACAGTGCACATGCTGGCAGCCCAGCATCCTTCAGGCCTGTTCCCACACTTAGCCGTGCTAGGGTGGGGGGAGGGCTTGGTATCCTCTCCAAGGTATCCTCTCCCAGCTCCTTGTGGAGAAGATTACCGGGAGTCCTGTGAGCCTTTCCATAGGCCAGGAGGACAGCTGTCACTTCCTTAAGCATGGGCTCCTGGTCACTCTCAGGTTCCTAAGTACCTCATCTCCTCCACCTTCTTCTTCTTCTTCTTCCATTAGGCCATGGGGAGGCTTGTTTACCTTATTTGAAAAGCCTCCTCTTTGCCATGACTCACTACTCCAGCTGTCTTCTGTGCCTCAGGATAACCTTCTGAAAGGACATTGTGTCTGCACGTGTCAATTTAGGACTTTCCCAGCAGAAGGTGAGAAAAAGGAAGCTTACTTTGGCCAGTGTGTACCAACAGTACTTGGTATGCAGTAGGTGATCAATATGTATCTGTGGAATGACAAAATGAGGTAAATGAATTAATAGAAGCCACTTGCTCTATCTCTCCTCTCCTTCATGATCTCGGTTACCAGAGTCACACGTTTCCCCCTGAAAACACCAAAGCTCCCTGATTGAACAGCATGGACTGTCTGCAAATTTTGTGCTACTTTTGGACTACATTATTAATTATTTCTACAGCATCTTACCTAATAGTTTCTCTCTTACTTTTTAAAACTCACTTTTCCTTTGAGAACATCAGCCTATCCTGATTCTTTTAATAGGGCTTTGGTAGTTCTTTTTACTCCTCTTCTTTGGATCTTCTCTCTTCACTAGTGCTTTAAATATTAGCTCCCCCTTTTTTCCCCTCAACTCTTCAGGCTGCTGAGTTGAATGACACCTCATGGATGCACAGCAGCAGCCTCTGGACGGCAGACCCCTCTCCCCAGTAATACTCACATTTTCATGAATGCTTCACAATGACTTCAACATTAGAACTATTTCCTTGGCAACTTTAAATGGTCATTGATTTTTATTTTTGATTAACATTTAATAATTGCACATATTTGCAGAGTATAGTGTGATATTTCAACACATGTAAACAATATGTTCTGGTCAAATCAGCGTAAGGAGCGCTCCCCTTCCCTTACCATTTCTTTATGTGTGAGGTCTTTCAGCTCCTCTCTTCTAGTTCTTTCTAAAACACAAAACAGGATATTTTAAACTAGCACTTTTTAAATTATATCAACTGCCCCCACTGAATTACTTGCTTTTTCTCCTGATTCCCTCAGCCTGTGGTCTCTCTGTGCACCTGCTCTCCCTAGCTGGACATGCTAGTCTGTTGATTCCTATCTTTCCTCTATCCTGCCCTTTAACTTTTCCTCAGGAACTGTCCCTCAGGTCTGGCCTTACTCTCCATTCCCACTGTTAGCACCTCCGCATGATGCTTCATCACTTCCTATCTGAATCATTTTTTTTCTTTGTGCTATTGTGAAATTATATACCTAAAAGGCAAAATGACCCTCCATCAAAGTCCCCTATTTTCTCAAAATTGCTGCATTACACAATTCTAATTAACTAAAAAGGAACTTAAAAATGTGGGCTCATCTTTATCCCCCAAACCCATTTCCTGTCCTTCCTCAGTGCATTTAATTCTTAGTACTGTCTTCCACCCTAGGCCTTTTTGTCCAGGATTCTTCACTGGCTAAAGTCCATGAGTAGGAAGGGGCTCTTCAAATAAAGACTTAAAGATTTAAGATCATTACTTGGGAGAGGCATTCTACCTTCATCTTTCTCCTGTTATTTTAAGTCTCACTTCTTAGTAGAAGGACCTGGAACTTCTTTACTTAATGTAGTTTTCTCATAGCCTGCCCTGATCATACACCCATCCATCCTCCATTTCTCTGTCCATCCCCACCTATCATGCACCCTATATTGTTGAATGCTAAATGGTGAAATTTAAACATACAAAATATGAAATTTTATACTACATCATAATCTATAAAATGATGCCTGGAAGATTTTGAATGTAGTATTTACTTAAATTTACCTTTTAGAAGAATTCTGTCTACTTCACTCTGTTTAGTATTTGGGGCAGGTGGGGTATTCTAGCTTTCAGAGCTGGTAGACACAGGACCTGCATGTTCAGAATTAAGAATCTACAGCCACAGGCATTTGTGCTCTCTGGCAGTGCTGTGCTCATGGGAACCACCATGGAACCCCAAGCTCACAACAACACCGCAGGGCTCCACGTGTGTGTGCCTAGTGGGATGACGCCCCAGGGTCACGCTGATAGTTCAATTCCCTAAATACATGCAAGGTAAGCTCTGTGTTTAAAACAAATTCATAAAAGAGGAAGGAAGTTTACTTGTACTGCATTGCCTTGTGTTAAAATATATCAGACATCCTACCCTGATTGTTTACTTCTCTGAAGCTCTGCATCCGTACATCTGAAGAAGGAGAAGGAAAACTGACTTGTAAACTCTAATGAGGGCTTCTGTCTATCTATCTATCTAGACCTCAGCATCTAGTCAGCAAAACTGGAAGCACTGATTTTAAAAATGGAATACTAATTGGGTCCTCATATATCATGTATTTCATAGTACCAGTTTTCCTGAAGGTTTCTTTTTTTTTTAAAGATTATTCCCAAACATGGGCATTTTTAGAGCTTTTTATACTAATTTTTCTTGAAGAAATATTCTATTTTTTAAAATAATTGATAAATTATGTGTGATGTTTTATAAAAAATGAGTGAATTGGAGAGGTTACTTTTTTAGGAGAAATATTGAAAAAACTCTCTTTTAGACAAAGGTATTACCTTGATCTCAGAGAAGGATGACAGCACTTAGTGGCTCTTTCTTCACAATGTTTATATTTCTCTTTGTTTATGACCTTACAGGGGTAAATCTTCTATTTCTGGTTGTACCGTAAAGAACTGGAAACTTCCAGAACAGTTATTGGACTGTCTGAGGGGACAAGAACTCCTTGAGAAGGCTTTGATTAGTGCCTTCCAATCACCCAAACTCAGAAACACATAGTCCAAACCATGTGTAGCCAGCATGGCGCTGCTAATTACTCCCATTACCTTAATGACTGGGAAACCCTGGAATAAATACATTTTTTCAGTTGCGAATTTAAAATGGCACTGTATTGGCTTTGATGCTGTCAGAATGAAATCTGCACTACCAAAATTTCATGAGCCGGAAGATTAATTATATTTGCACAACCTTTTTCCTTAACTAGTCACCAACAAATTATAAATGTACATGGAGTCTTATTTGGGGAATAATTTGGGGTTATTATCTCAAATGGATTGCTGCTAATTTTGTTGGTCCAGTCAATGTGCTGATTGCAATACTTCTTAATTCCACTTTATCTCTCAGAGATGGGATTGTATTAAAATCTTTTGAAAATAAAGTCAAACATTGTTTAACCATTAGATTAACCTTCATGAAGTCAATGGGACTCCTGATGAATAAATCTGCTGCATTAAATTTAGTTTGACTTATAAAAACAATATCAGAGTTAATTGACAATATAATGGAGGGCTTGCAATAACTACCTTAGAGATTTGTTTTCCTGTCTCCCTTTTCTCTTTGTTTCAATTTTACGAGGTAGGCTCAGTTTCTGTGTACTCTTTACACTCCCAGTCAAGGAACTGGGCCACAACTGGACAGCCTCTGGTTACTAAAAAGTAGGTTCTCATTTGGGCAATTGACTAGACCCAACTGCAGTGCTATCAATTGTAGGTATATTATTGTATTCATTTTACTAAAGGGCATGTCACTTTTTTCCCTCTAGGAATTTTTAGCAAGTGGTTAAAAATAACCTTTAAGAAAGGTTCTATTACTGCTGAGGCCTGGCCAAACCTTTTGGATGGAAATCAGCATCCATCATACTCAGATCTGTCAAAGTAAATCTGGTGAGTAGTTCAGTGGACATAAGGTTGAATTCAAATGTCACTGCGCCATGTTTTGTGAAAAACTGGCTGGCCGAGGTGACCTTTGCGTGCCAACATTCCATTTTGTAGTTTGAAAGGTAGAGAAAAGCTAGTCTACAGAATTATTCGGTATCAGGACCAATCTTGAGAACAAAGAGAGATTCAAATTTTAATTCTGAAATTGTTGACTTTAGCCAAAGAGGAATATGAATTTAATCACCTCTTACATTTTCATTCAATCTTAGCCTAAAATTTTATTTTAGGACTGAATGATGTCCATTATTGGTCCAGAAAATATGAGTTTTGTAATTGTATAAAAAGTTACTTAAATCTTTATAATACACTTCTTTCTTTAAAATACACTTCCCATTTTATACTTATGCACTGTGCCTGGCAAGTTCCCACAGTTATCACCTGAGCCTGGACAACATCACAAAACAGAGTTAACAATTGTCATTAAAGGTAAATGCTAACGAGGAACATTCACTTGTGTGAGAGTGTAACCCTGTAAAAAGACTTTAAATGAAGACTACCTGTTGTGTTTTTATACAGTTGCAAATAAAGCAAAAAGGAGCTAAATCAGTTCTCCCAGTACCAGTGGAAGAAATGGAAGTGTCCTCATTCAGTGAAAGTTTGTTATGTATGTTGTATGCCTAGATATTCATAGATGGCAAGTGTGCAGACCTCAGAACCAATAATTCCTTTAACCTGTTACTTCCTATGTAGACAGGCTGAAACTTTTTTGAAAGAAGAGCTCACAGATTATGGCTGTTGTGGTTTCATTCAACTTTTTTAGACAGGGAAGGATTTAGATAAGCAATGTTACTTTGTACCTTCCTTTATCTTTCCCTTACCCAATAGCTCTTTTAGAACATGTGTTAGGAACATATGGGCCAGTTGAGCAGCTTTTCATGGTGGAGAGCAAGCCATTGCCCCATGACTATCTTACTGCAGTTCAGGTGACACCTGGTGTGGTCAGACCAAGAACAGAGAGCACCACCTGTTCCGCCAGGACTGTCCCCACGCCTGTTGATTCTGTTCCTTCCTCTCTTACACTTTTGTTCTGGGTCCCATTACCACTCTGTCCACCACCCATAGGATTCCCAGTTACACTGTTCTCTGTCTGAAGACTGCAGTAAACTCACAGCTAAGGATGACTTTCATATTTTTTTGAGGGTGAAGTGCATGTATACACATCCACACAAAGAAGATCTTGAGATGGTGATAATGTGTGTTATGGTCTATGAAGTATGTATGATCTGTTTATTTACAGAGAGGTTTGCTGATTCCTTTGAGCATCACAGTGCACATTTCTGCTTGATGCTTTATTATCAAATCTTACAGACAGTTTTGAAGAGTGAACTTAAACTTTCTTGTGTTAGGGATGGGATAGTGATATACATAAAAATTTGCATAAATATTTTGCAGTTTGTTTCCAAATAAAAACAATTATGGTAATAATATTTTTGTATCACCTCTTCCAATTTAGTGGAATGAATTAAATTCGGAGTGAACCTATGAATCTTACTGAGGATGTATATTCTAGATACAATGGTAAAAACCTAAAGAGAACATGAGGGAAAAATATTTAAGCTACTTAAGAAATTTTGAAATAAATTAAACCCTACAATAATCAGTTTTAAAGTGAACAAAATTTCATTAGGTGACAATTTAAAGATATCCACAGATGTGCTTTCAGGTGTGATTACTGATTAGTTCATTAATTATTTATTAATCAACACACATTCAGTGAGCATGTATTTGTGCCAGGGCCTTTGTGAAGTGCACCCTGGCAATCATGTAAGACACACATTAATGTATTCATCATAAAGTGCGATCAGTACCGTGAGACCTGTGTCAGGTGTGAGAGGACAATAGGGAAGCTCAGCTTTGGACCTGTACCTCCGGTTCTGGCCTTGACAGTTTCCTCTAACCTAGCCACTTGCAGCTGTGGGGTGCAGGAGTTGCTGCCATCCTCCCACCTTTTCCATGTGGTGGACAGTACCAATCTTTTAGAGGCAGGCAGGGAAGACAGTCAGTGAAGGAGGCTTGAGAGCAGCAGACGGACAGGCATGGAGAGAAACGGATCAGTGAGCCTGGGATGCACACTGGGGAGAGCCTGGGTGGGCGAGGCTAGGGCGCTGGCTCTTCCCGGACCTAACTCTCCAGGGCTTGGCCTGTAAGTGGCAATCCAAGCCATCAGATCCTTTCTGTTTTCTAACCAGGTGACTGATCTGCCAGCAGCTCACATGCCCTTCACCCAAACTTGTCCTTTCTTTACAGAGGTGATGTCTAAGATAACCCAGTTGGTCCCCCCAATTCTGGTGTCTTTATCCAAGTCTAGCCATGCGCTGAGCACAAGGGCAAGATGCAGCATCTTTCTGTAGCAAATCACATCAATGTTCCCAATCATACTTTTCCTTTTAAGATCTGATTACCATCACTAAGTGTGAATCTGTTCCCCTCCACAGAGCTCCCCAGGGTAGCTAAGGAACTGTGTGTAAGGAAGCTAATTTTTTACTTGAACCTGCACAGATTGCTGGATAGCAGTGTTCACATTGAAAACAACACCACCGTGCTGTCTCAAGAGCCCCAGTATTTATTTAAGTCATGGAAACTGCAGGCTGCTCAGAGAGGGTTGGAAGGGTGGAGGGAGGCTGGCAGTTCGCTCTCTGTGAACTGTCTCTGTCTTCTTCACAGACTGTTCCCAGGCAGTCTGTGAAGAAGCCACCTGGGCCTTTGGAGTCACAGGACTCAGGGTGGACATTGCTGCACCAATCCCTGGGGATGTGGATTTTAACCACTGATGGCTTTGGGGAAGTGGGATATTGAGCCACGTCACTGCCTTTATAACAGTGAACTCAGTTCTTTCTCTTCCAGAGTCGAAGTGGTGTGTGAGTTGAACTGCGGTCTGTTTAACAGCAGGGAATTCTGTAAATGAATGCCCTCCTTCCAGTGTGTGAATGCTTCTGGGAGAGGAGAGTCCAGTGTGGCGGGTGGCCTTGGGCTCATCCTTAAGGGTTCCAGCTCCTGAAAAGAGTGACAGCTGCGTGGCCCTGGCCTCCATGTCCCCACTGGTCTTTCTGCATCATTTGGGTCTAGAACCTGCCAGGTGGGGGTGGGATTAAATTTGCTCCTTGCTGGGCTCCATGTATGAGCATCCCAGCTTTCAGAGCAGGAGGTCTTGACACTGATTTGCTTTTCAGAGAGAGACACTTCATTTAGAATCAATGTTTTTCCCTCAAGTGAAAACTCAAGATTAAAGTTAACACCCTAGAAGTTTCTGTGTAGCACACAAACGCATTGCTATCCTGATATTTTCCAAATGGTTCTTGAACAAGTCCTCAGTAATAGGCACATCTTTCCTTATAAATCATGAGATCACTCCTCTGTAGAACAGGAGAAAGGCAGGACTGAACTGCTCTGGGGATGACGCCACGCGGGGCAACTCAGCTCTGTCAGCTGCAACATCGCAGGCAGAGCACGAGGTTATTTTTATTGGAAGCCAATAAACTCCAAATACTATCATTACAGTCTTTCTCCCAGCCTCTTTTTAAGCTTTCATTATTATTGCACAGCAGTCTCAGCAATTGTGTTTGTCAACACTGTGGGGAGAAGTCTGCAACCTGTTGGTGGACTCAGTAAATTGGGATTTGTCTGGTGAATACTGATGTTTCGAAAGCTCTGTCCTGGCAGCTTGGGAACAGCCTGCCATTCAGAGTGACAGTTCGTTCTGGGTATTGTGATTAGTTTTTTCGGTAGAGTTTTAAAAGTGTAATTGCTTTTGTGGTCTGAGGAAGAAAGAGACACTAAGCTACGTTTAGAGATGTATTTATAATTGTTAAGCAGTTTGAGGAGGTTAAGAATAGTGAGATTTCAAAAGGAGATAGTACATAGAATTAAATATATGTGTTTATTTATGGCAACCTTTTGTTGAAAGGTTTCTACCAATGTAGGTGATAAAATCTGAAAATAAAGTGGCTTCAAAAGATAATGAAGAGAGTACAATGAAACCAGGGTGTTGATCAATTGATTGCAAGGGCATTGGAGACCACGGTCAACTGCTGGCCAGCAAGTTAATAATTGATGGGGACAAGCAAAGCAGTACAGTTCAGAGTTGATGAAGCATTTGTGTTAAATGGTAAGGCACATGTAGCTGTTGTTATGAGGTCTAATAAACTGGTAGAATACACTAATAAACATTAAAATAAGGCTATGTGAAGGTCACAGAAATGTGCCTAATATGGTCAGGCACTCATCTCAGATGATTATTTTTCTTTAGAGAAAAGAAGAGACATGGAAAGAAAAGTGGGAATCTCTCCTCCTGTTTCTTTGTTCATTAAGGATGCTCATTCTGTGTCTGTTGTATATGACACTATTCTAGACACTCAGGGAGCAGCTCTGGGCATCGCCTCATGAAGCTTGTATTCTGAAAAGGAGGGAGACAGCAATCAAGCTGATGAGTGGTGTTTACAAAATTGAATTTTGGACAGTGGTATGTTCCATTAAAATAAATGGAAGAGTCTAGAATTAGAGAGTAACTAAGGGACAATATATTAATATAATGCGTATGAAAAATGATAACATATGAGAAAGGATAATTACAAGAGCGAGACTCCTGTGTAAGTAAAGGTAAATGAGATCCAGGGAACAAGAGGAGATTTGAGTCTCTGGGGAGCAGAGAAGACACCATCTCATGGGAAGGGAACTTCTGGTGGGTTTCAGTCGAGGTTGACCACTGTCGGTTTTTCTGTTTTGAAGAGGGCTCTTGCTGCTGTGTTTGGCGTGAGTGTGTGTGCTTGTACATGTGTGGGCTGAGTGGCAGAGGTGGAAAGAGGAACAGGATGGCCTTTGAAGAGGTGCTTGTCCAAGTGAAATCTGGGAGGGAGATGAATGAGATTAATACCAGGAGATGAGGAGAGGAGGCTAATCTAAAAGGAAGAAGGAAGAGCTGCTACCTTCTGTTCTAATGTCACCCAGGGGGTGGCACTTAGTTTCAGCAGTCCTGGGAAACCAATGCAGATAGTAGAGGGCTATTACAACACAGGCCCTTATAACATTAATATTTTATTCAGGGTAACTGCTCTTGTGGACAAATCTCTTAATCTAAATCATTGCCGTGTAGCCAAAAAGAATCAAATCATGACCCACAGCATCCATGGTGACAGGAAGGAAGTATGAAGCAACTTTCTTAATTGTATGTATGACTTTGTTTCAGATGCTATGCTAGCTTTCATGTATATCATGCTAATTTCTCCTTACATCAGACTTGTGAGGGTTTGATAATTATTACTTTTTCACAGATAGGAAGTGTGGGTTTACAGTGGTTAAAAATATAGCACTGAGCCACATGGCTAGGAAGAAGGGGTGCTGGAAAGCCAGATGCAAGGGTTGGTCTGATCTGGGGGTGGATTTGTGATAGTTCATTTTAGATGTTAACTTGACTGGGCTAACAGATGCCCAGATAGCTGACAAAACATTAATTTTGGGTGTGGTTGCAAATGTTCCAGAAGAGACAAGCATTTGAATCAGTTAGACTGAGTGAAGAAGATGGTACTCACCAATGTGGGCATCCATTCATTGAAGTCTGAAATAGAACCAAGAGGCAGAGAAGGCAGATTTTATTTCTTTTCGGCTGTGACATCTAATTGGTGCTTATGGTATATGGGCTGTTGGACTCTGGGATGTAGACTACCAGCCACCTTGATGATCAGGCCTTCAGCTTTGCGAGGGTTATGGTATTGACTCCTTAATTCTTAGACTTAGGGCTCAAGCTGAGCCACATCTCCAGCCTTTCTCCATCTTCATCTTGCAGACAGTGTGTACCTGTCATGGTACTTCTCAGCCTCCATAATCACATAAGCTAATTCTTATGAAAAATCCTCTTTTATGTATCAGCATATATCTTACTGGTTCTGTTTCTTTGGAGAATTCTACTACAGGCTCTGTGCATGAGGACTTCACAGTGATACTTTTGATGTGGGAAGAGAGACTTCAAGGTTAATCTTTCTCTCTTCCAATCATTGCTTCTGGCCCTCTCAGCCCTGTTAGCCAATTCCAATGAATCAGAGGAAAAGGAAAGAAAGACATTAGTAAAATAACTTGGGATGAGAGGAAACTCCATCTTCAAAGGAACAGGAAAGCCAGTCCATGTTCTCACAATGTAACTGAGATCTTTAGTCGACCCACATGATTGCTTGATGTGTGGAATATTTTGTTAATTTCAAAACTGTATAATATAACCTACATAGCAGGAAATGCACTTTTACATGAAAGTAGAGAAGGGTGATACAGTTATTGATAGTGTGCAAGAGCTATCTATTCTTTTTTTCTTAATTTTTATGTTCTGATATGCTGGGTATTGAACCCAGGGTCTCACATGTGCTAAGCTAGTGTTCTACCACTGAGCTATATCCTCAGCCTTAAGAATTATCTATTCTTAAAAAATAACTGGGGAAAATATTACTGGTAATAATTGTATTTGCTGAGACGAAGCAAGAGTTCCCAGGATTCGATGAGCAGACTGTGTTACAGTGTGCTACAGGGATTTGAATAAGTACTGGGGGGTTCTGGGGGGATGTGCCCTAGCACTGGGGAGCAGATGGCATTTTTTTCCATGGTTTCACCTACTTTAGTGGGAAAACAATTCATTTAACACAGAGAAATACAATAATTCCTTTAATTAGAAAATATTTCACAAGACAATTCTGAGAAAAGAGATCTTTCCACCAAATTTAAAGGAGGTTTTATAGTGTCTTGTGAACTTCATGGTTTTTCTTTGAAGCATCGCTTACTGGCAAAATCTATAATCACTGGGCTATATTTTAGGCTATCTATATTTAATGATTCCTTTCATTGCGGCCCAAATTTATTTTATTGACTAATTTGGCATCTCCATAAGACAATATAATATACTAATACTTTGTTGTGACAGCAGCAAATGGTAACCTATAAAGCTTTATATTATTTGAAATCATGGTCCAACACAATAGGAAGATAATATGTAGACAGACTCAGTGAGTCAGCTGGATAAAATGACTACTCAAATAGTCGATACCTTTTAATAGAATTCTGCACTTAGAAAGTACATGCCTGTGTGTGTGTGTGTGTGTGTGTGTGTGTGTGTGTGTGTGTGCTGCTGGGGTGGAATTCAGGGCTTCGTGCATGCTGATCAGTTCTGCTGCTGAGGTACACTTCAGCTCTGAAAACACTTTTATGTCACTGGCATTTCTAACACCTCACTATCTCAAGCCCCCGTATAAATATAAGGTCACTGAAACTCAGGGAAGTACCGTGACTTGGTGAAAGTCACATTGACAGTTTTCATCTGCAACACTAGCAAGAGTGATTTTGCTTGTCAATTGACTAATGGGAAAACAGTCAAAAATTGGAAATCAGTTTTCGATAGCACTGCCAAGGGGCTAGGAGCCCAATAGCTCGGATTTGAATCTTCTCCATCGTGTGGGGGAGTTTATTAGACCTCTTAACTGCCTCTGCTTCCTTTCTGGAAGATACATTTGGCAACAGTACTTACCTAATTAGGTTGATGAAAAAAAGTTTAGAAAATAACATGAATCGTTTTGATTTTTAATTTATCCTGGCTTCTCTGGTTTGTCTAAGGTCATATTTATGGGGCAAAAGAGGGCATTTTCAAGTATTTAAGAAATAAAGGTCACATTTCCATTGGCAATGTGGCTATTCCCTAGATAAGCGCACTGAGTACTGTTGCCTTCTTGTAGCATTTCAACATCACCCTGTGGCTTTTTTATTGCAGTCATAGATATTTTTAATGATCAGGCCATATTTATTTCATCCAATTTATTAATTAAATGATAGACTGTCCTTGTAGATATAAAGTTTTACAGATGTAAAAATACCTTTCAATGCATGCTTTTGGTTATGAATGTTGTATAATTGAAAGAGAAACAGAGATACTCCTTTTTTTGAGCTTTTCCCTCCCCATTTTTAACAACTGAAATAATTGTTCCCAGAAGCCGCTACACTGAGAAGCCTGGACTGTCTTGCTTTGATGTGTCTCCCATGGTAAGATCAAAAAGTTCACATAATTGCAGTTGGTAATTTTAGCGTCATTATTTTTGTTGTTAAATTTTTCTGTATGGGAAAAAAAAATCTTCTAGGTCAACAAGTCATCATGCAGCAGATCAGCAGTGTGATAAAAAGTGGGCCAGAGTGAGAATGTGTTGAATTTCCTTGCCTCTCTTCCCTGAATGCACAGTCTCAGTAACCTAAGTTGAAAATGATCACTTTCCACATGTAAAGGACTCATCTGATGAACTGTGTCTAACTGAAGTGACGACTCTTAGTGGTCAACTCAAGTTTAGGAAACAATGACTTTAGGAAGCAGCTCTGATATTCCCTGGAGAGACTTCATGCAAGTCGGAGAAGCTTAATTTAGTTCATAACAAGAATTTTCTGTGCTATTATGAGATGCTTTGCTAATGGTATTTCCAGGTGTTTAGGATTTAATCTTGAATTATATGAATAATTTATAAAAGTTAAAGCATGTAACAAAATATGTTTGCAGGGATGACTCAATAATACTCAGAACCTGCCACTTGGTGTATCTTCCAACTGGTGGTTGTAGGTGTGCCCGCCATTGTTTGCAGGAGAGCATTTCATAGCAGGGTCAGTGTTGTTCAGTGAATTTTGAACACAGTCTAGTCAAGGCAGCAGATAAAGTGGATGGTTTTCTCTAGTTCCTGGCAGCCTGTGGATCAGAGGATGGTGTTGACGTTGCAGTCAGAGTCGATCTTTTGTAGCAGGTGCTGAAACAAACCATTGGCCAGATGGCCAAATTGGACTGAGGCAAAACATTCATTAGCATCCACTTTAGTCATTTATATAAATGGACAGTACAACACACCCTGTAATCATTCTTATTTGGTCCCTGGTGAATCAAACTGAAGGATATATATTTTTTCCTGACCAATTTCATTTCATACTTAACAGATAGATATCCTTGTAATACACATGTCCTTGTTTTATAGATCGAGGTTTCTCTTGTGAAGCAAGAGGAGAGGAAGCCAGAATTTTTTTCCCCAGTTGAAGGTTACAAACTTGAGGAAGCAAACAGTTGTCAGCTTTGAGTAATGCAAATCGTTTGTGCACCGTGCTTTAGCAGTCTCTAGAGAATTTTATGGTGATGGGATTAAAATTCAGCAAATTTCACTTTTTGACCAGCATTTTAACTTCTAGGAATTCATCCAAAGATGAATTATGTATGTGCACAAAAATTTAACCACAAACATGTTCATGGCAGTATTATTTTTAATAGAGAAAAAATAAGTGTCTGTTCAATTTACTGATTCATTCAAAAATAGACATTGAAGGGCAGGGGATGTACCTCAGTGGTAGATTGCTTGCCCAGTATTCCTGAAGCTCTCTTTTAATTCCTGGTACCACAAAAACCAAGCAAAACAAAACAAAAATGCATATTCCATCCCTGCTCTGAGTCATATATGGTTCTACGTGCTAATCAATGAGAAGTTGAACAAAAGAACAGACAGTTCATGCAGTGGAATACTACACAATTGGTAACAGTGTTATAGAGTAATATTCAGTGACTAGGCACAATGTTGACAATATTTTAGTGAAAAAGTAGGTAATACATCAAAAGGGATGTACCTTTTGATGTTTATCTCAATTTTCAGTGACTCTAATGAATTCATTTCACTTTCCTAATAAAAAAAGCAAAATGATAGACATTGCTTCCCAACAACTAAGAAAATGATCTATCACGCTGAAAAGCCATGTCTGTGCCAATTGATGATGATAGATCTTGAAAGGAAAAGAATAATTCAGCAAATATTTGTTGAACTCCTTTGTGTTGCCTTGTGCAGGATACCAGGGAGCGATTGTGACGCTGTAAAGGAGCTTTGGGTAGGACCAGTTTCTCAGGCGTGTAGTGGTTTGATGACTGCCACAGAGCCTTTGGCTTCACACGTAGCTATCATCACATGCAGTGGGTCTCCAAGGCAAAGGCTTGTGTATTGTCCATTCCCCTACATACACACACACACACAGACAGACAGACACACACACACCTGTGACTAGCCTCAGGTACCCAGTGATCATTTAGCAACAGATTTTCTGCTTTTCTTTCCTCTTCCCAAACCTGACTTCATGGTTGTAAATGTTCTGGTAGTGTGGAGTTCTAAACTGTGTCTGGTTCAAGGTTCCAGGTGCTGCTAGTTTTGATTCTGTGAAACAATCAGAACAGCCCCTGAGTGATGTGATATGGTAGCATCGTATGCTGGTGGCTTAAAGGGAGGGAGCAACGAGAGGGAGGATTTTAAAAGGCTAACCACAGGCATGGAGGGATTGGCAGTCAGAAGTTAAAAACAAAGATCTTGCTCATTCAACCCATGTCCAGGTAGTGTTTATCAGATATGAAAACTGTGAAGGTCCAAGATGGAGAAAGCTGGTCAGGCCACCACTTTGGACAATGGGTGATGGCAATTCTCAAATCATCTATATAGGACGAAGCATGGAGCTCCGTGAGTTTGCCTAGCCTGCTCAAGGTCTTGGGCTCAATCCCTAGCACTGCTACAAACAAACAAGAAAGTGAAAGCAAAACAACCATCTGCAGTTTGGAAGTTTCAGAAGCATAGCTTCTTAGGGGACAAGGGACACTGGACGCAAGGATATGGCCACAAAGTGGTTAAGTCAGCCTGTCTCCACTATAGGCACTATGAGTCATCAGGGAAATTGCATTTAATTAGAACTGAATTTAACTTACCAGGGTCCTCTAATATTTTGTGAGGTCTGATTTCCTCACAAAATATTTCCTCACAAAATTATGGAGGTAAAGTCCATATAATCAATCTGCCCTCATGAAATTCAAGGACAGGAATCCTCCTTTCCTAGGAAACTCACCTGAAGAAGAAAAGATCTTTGGATTCACCTTGTGCTTTCCAGAACATGACATATATGATTATCCTTACACTTTTCTATATTTCCACAGAAAAATTATTAACTTCAAATATCCCAGGAAAGTTTAAATAAATTTCTTATTATGAGATGGAAGTGACTTTCTCTATTTTGTTACTCTCATCTGTATTAGTAAACTTAGCCTTGGCTTCTCCTGCGTTCTGAGTAATTGCCTCAAGTTCTACCTGCCTACAGCAGATAAAGCTGACGGATGCATTTGAGACTTTGGAGTAAAACAAACGGAAGTAACTACAAGTGAAAACACAAATGTATGCAGCATAATTAGATTAATCTATAGCCCAGTTCAGGAAGGGAAACTAATTATGAATCAGATGTGTAGTTTTGGGGGAATTTTCATGCAAATTACATAGTATACACCTATTATAATAAATTGTGTTAAAGCACACTCACGGGGAGCTGTTCTTTTAGTTTAGATTTAAGTTTGCCTCCATTTTTGGAAGGCTTGAGGGTATTCAGTGATTAAGATCTGTGTGCAGGACTCCAGAGTCAGCTTTTGGAGCTTATTGCCTGCGATTAAAGTAACCATTAAGAGAATTTTATTTGTATATAGGCAAATGAGGTATGAAGTTGAATAATGATTGATGAATTTGATCGATGGAGACAGTCAACTAGAATAATTCAGGCCAATATATAGCTTTTTCATTCATTAAAGTTTTTCAAGCGTCTAAATTTTCTAAATAACCATTCTGTCTGGATAAGTGCCACTTCAAGTATCACACAACTTAGGAAATGTTTTAATTCCTACATAAGTTTCATTTCTGTTGAAAATATGGTAGACATTTAGAATTAATTTTTTTAAATGTAAAAGTTATCTAAATCTTACTGGATTGGCATACTGATTTAGATTTTTAAGCTCAGGACAAGAAACCCAGTTTCTGCAATTTTTTTCATGCTTTAAAACCTACAGAGGCAAAAGAAGTCCCTTGACTTCACTCCTGTGTGCACTTGGCATCCAATCCCCCTCCTTCCTCCCTCCCTGCTTTCCTTCCTTCCTTCTCTCTGTCTCTCTCTGTTCCTCCCTCTCCCTCTCTTCCTTCCTCCCTCCTTTTCTGTCTGGTCAAGCTCTGACAGGCTGTACCTGGCCATGATGTCTTATTTTACCAAGGTACAATAATGGTGCATAAAAACCAACCACAACAATGAGAATTGACTATAGATACTTATTTTTGCCAAAGTGTTAATACATAAATTGACTACCATGTAACAGGCATTTTAAACAAGAAGACTTTAACTCTTCAGGATGGCTTAACTTATGGCACCACTGAAGTGATTTTTTAGAATTATTAATATTTAAATATAGTTTTTCAACTTAAAAAATCTTATATATTGATTTTAAACAATGGAAAAACCTAAGAAAATCATAAAGGAGAAAATAAAACCACCAACAGTCTCACAAATTAGGGATAAAGTACTCAATTTTTCTCATTTTAGAATTTATACATATATGTGTGTGTATTAATCAGACTACATGGAATGCCAATGATCAATGGTTTTTGAGCTATACAGAAATTTCACAGAGTTCAACCTTACATTTGTGATCATTCTTTGTATTAGGAACTAATAGGATATGTGTGTGTGTGTGTGTGTGTTTGTGGCGTAAAGAAAATGAGAGAGAGAGAGGAGAAGGAGGAGGAAGATGAAGAAGAAGGAGCAGGAGGAGAACAGGAAGAAGAAGGAGGAGGAAGAGGAGAAGAAAGAGGAGGAGGAAAAAGAGAAGAGGAAGAAGAAAGAGGAGGGGAAGGGGAAGAAGGAGGAGGAGGAGAAGAGGAAGAAGAAGGAGGAGGAGAAAGAGGAGGAGGAGGAGAAGAGCAAGAAGAAGGAGGAGAAGGAGAAGGGGAAGAAGGAGGAGGAGGGAGAGAAGGAGGAGGAGGAAGAAGAGGAGGAGGAGGATGAGGAGAAGGAGAAGAGGAAGGAGGTGAAGGAGGAGGAGGAGAAGGAAAGTAGGGGCAGGGGCGGTAAAGTCCATAATCTGCAGAGCAGGCCAGCGGGTGTTAAGTGCAGGGAAGAGTTGAACTTGGAGCAGGAGAATGAGTCTGCAGTGTTCCCTTGCTCCAGTCTTGAGGCAGAATTGCTTCTTCCTTGGAAACCTCAGTCTTTGCTCCTAGGGACTTCAGCTGGTGGGATAAAACCCACCTTCCTTATGGAGGGCCATCTGCTTTACTCAGAGTCTGCTGATTTAAATGTTAATCATATCATAGAAATCTCTTCACAGCAGCACCTAGACTGATGTTTGACCAAAAATCTGGGCACTATGCCTAGCCACGTTGACAGATAAAATTACTACATTTCTTATAAGCAGTTCAACATCTTGATGTTTACTAGTATAAACAAGGGCCAGTAAGTATCCTGGTCCATAGGTCTCTGTCTACATATTTGGTAAGTCTATTAAGTCCACAAGAAGAGGAATCTCTGGTTGGCCTACCAAAAACACGTAGTAATTACAAGGACACTATGACATTTGGATAGTCTATTGCTGTGGCATGAGTCCCAGCTCCTGAGGGCTTCACTCTGCCTCTCTCTGTTTTAGCCATTTTCTTCATGGTCAATGGTGAGATAACACCTAACTATGAAACCAAGCCAGCTGACAAGGGGAAGGCAGAGCCTAGCTTTCTGAGGAAGACCTAATCTAAACATCAATAGCTCCTGATGGCTGAGGCTAGTCTCAGTCTTGTGCTTAATTCATGCTCCGGAGAACTAAAAGCTGCTGTTTTTTATATGCATTTTAAAAATTTGTTCTTAACACTTTTATGAAGTAGATACTATTATTATACCCTTTTATAGTTAGAGAATTTGAGGTTTAAAAAACTTAAGGAGTTGAAGAAGAATGAGACCAGGCATTGGCTAAACTTCCAGGGTCCAGCAATGAAACATTGTCATTTCTGGAATTAGAACTGACACAGCAGACTGAAAGATCTGTTGTCCAAAGAACCCCAAGTTCTAAGGCAGTATATACTCTGACTATCAAATCTTTAAGCATCGTTCTATTATCTCACTGTATAAAGACCTGGAGATGTGTTTCTGATTGAAAGAACCCATACCTGAATAAAACACACACTGAGAAAATAGTGTGTGTTTCCCACTTTGAAAATTAGTAATGGAAGACACCAGGCTTGTGAGTGAGTGTGTAAGCGATTGTATATGTCTGTATTTGTGCACCCGCACACTGTGGTTTGGAAGCAGGACTACTATGGCATATAAAATGAATTATAGAATTTTAGGATATTAGTGTAGGAAGGGACCTTTGAGATTCTCTAATACAACCCCTTTAATTTACAGTTGAGGAAACTGATGCCTGGAGAGATGGAGAGCTCAAGGCCCCTCAGTCAGCTCTACCCACTATTGGGTTGATATAAAATAGTAATTTAGCCTTGAGAGTATGACTTCAGCAAACATATATCTTTGAATTTTCTGGATACTGTCATTTTTAAATCTACTTTACTGTTGACTCCAAATCTATTGATGTGTGTGGACACTCATATTTCAAGACTCAAATTATATAGCTAATAGCATATTTCACTTTCAGAAGTGCCACAAAGGTTCCTGGTCAGACTATTTGTTCCCACAGTTTTGGGTATGGAAAATATATTCCTGGTGACCATGATCGAGTGTGTACATTTCCAGGCCAGTGGAGAAAGACGAATCCTAATTTTCTTTTTCAAGGTGTTTTTGCTATTTTCATGGTACCTTTAATCTTGCTCCTCTTGGCTCCCTATTTCACCTTCTCTCTGCCTTGTTTTTATGGCCATGCTTTTGTTTTCTAACAGAGGGACTTTGCTTATTTCTGTTGATATTATGGCCAAGAATTAGATGGGTACTTAATAATTTAGGTTGAGAAATGAAGACATCAGAGTTATTAAAGAGTTATAAGGTATTAATACACCTAGAAAAAGTGTCCTAGTTAGTAACCCAACATAGCTATGACTACTGGCCTGGGTAAATGCATGTAAAATCCAAACTAATTTCGGGAGTTATTACTGTGTCAATTTTTCTCTTTAAGAAACAGAATTGAAAGTAAGAAGTCCTCTTCCTTGGGAGAGTCACGTGACAGCATCATATTCTTCCAGGAATGTCGGGAGGTTTCTAGCCAGTGGATATTTAACTTTATACTATGGACTGCTGCCTGGCTTGTGTTAATTGCACTTTTTGGATAACTGAGGATCAGGGCAGTTGTCAGGCATGCCCGGAACTACATCATGGGTTGCCTGGCCAGCGGGAAGACTACAGCACCCTGTCTGTGGATTTCCTCCCTTCTCTTATTTCCAAGGAGGGGAAAATGCTATCCTCCTAGATCAATGGCTGGTGACAGGAGGGCAGGAGACCATGGCACACCGGGGTCAGAGGCTCTCCAGGTGGGTGAGGCTGCTGAGAGGATCCATCATTACTATACTGAACTCTTTCTTCATTAGAGATGAGACACTGGCAGATAGTACTTGCCTGAAACATGGTTCCAGAGTTGGAGAATAGGTTTTGTCCAAGAGTTAGATATTTGTAATCAAGAGGATCATTTATCTTTCTTCCTCCCTTAGAAACTCTGTGCCATTTAGTTATAGGACTTGTAGTTGATCTTGGATGATTCTCATTCCTTCCTCGTAGTTGAATCTGGGATCATTTTTACTACTTCCAGGCTGTGGCAGCCTCTTGAGATTTTGGGCAACACGCTTAAGCTACATCCTTGGCCAATATCCCATTAAGGACACCTGGTGGTATAAAGTTCCTAAACCACCGAAGCTCATCATCACATTTCTCTTGTTCTTACAGGACTGGTTAGCTAATTCTGCCAGCTATGAATGGAGGAGACCATGAAGATAATACATCTTATTGCAAAAAGGAGAAAAGCCAATGCCAGTGGCCATAGAGGAAATGGAAAGAAAGCAAGGGATAGAGCTGTCTTTCTGTGGGGAAGGTGGAGTGTGTGGAGGAGAGCACATTATTGCCCTGGTGTTATTCCTGTGGTCAGAAGCATCTTACCATTGTCTAGCACAGGAATGAATGAAATCCAGGGCATAAGTCAAATTCACAGTGACTCAGGGCACAGCTCTGATTCACCCAGTTTGTCTTCGGTGGTGCTATCTGACTATTGAGCACGCATGTATGTGTGAAAACCTAGCTCTAACATCAGAAACACAATCCAGAACAAATGACTCACCAAAGGCTGCTCTGGCAGAGCAAGCATTTATACAAAAACAACCCACATCCTATTCTGGAATTAGTTGAAGCTGCATTGTACAAGAACAATGTTGCCTTCCACAGGCAATAAACAGTGCTAGATTTCATTCACAAATCTGCCCTTTCACACTGTGAGGCAGGATAAACCACTTGGTTTCTCAGAGCCTCCATCTTTTCATTGAAATATGGGGACAATTAAGGAGGATAAATTCATGAAAATCAGTGCAGTTGTCCTTAGCAGTTGTTTTTTCAAATCCGTGGCTTACACAGTTTTAATAAGGATTGAATGAAATATATATATATATAGTGCTTTTTAAGTATAAATGCTTATATATATGTAAACTATTGATACTGTTATCTCCTCTTAGTGCACGTGTATCCATGTGCAGGTGTGTGCACATGTATGTACATGCAAGATGGAGACACTATGAACAACTGCATGTATTTGTCTAGTTTCTAGCCCCCTGTATCTGAGTGCTTAATGCAATATGAGAAAAGCAAGCCATGCCATATCTAATATTTTTAAATAATCAATTCCATTGAAACCACAGACTCGCAGGAGAATGACATCAGCTTCCTGGAGGCTTCCATGTGGCTCTGGTTGAGATTGGATCTGCCACTCTGAACCTCCATGCTGAGCAAAAGTGCATGTGTGTTTTAATGGGTTTCTATGGTGGGTTGACCTTTGCAGTACATAGGTGAGCCGACTCCAGTTCCTGGATCTGAAACCTTCTGAGGCATGCATAACCCGGAGGGTAGAATGTATTTTCTAATCAATAACACTTCAAGTCAGCAAAAACCTACATAAGCTCAATTTTGCAAAATCTTATAACACTTTGTGACAGTCATTTATGAATGTTCTTTAGCATTTAAAAGGCTCTTTGTATACTCTGTCAGAATTCCAAGCAATGAATTTTGCTTGGTTTTTAAGGGGGAGAAATGTCTTCCATTTAATTTTTAAAGGAGTACATGAATAAATTTCATTCGGCTTTAGTTGGCGACATCTGTTGTTTATTTCAGAGCTGGAATCATGAAATGTTAGATCTACCAGGGGCCTTAGAGACTTTTGAGTCCAGTGGTTTTTGAACTGGCTTTGCAGAGTGCAGAAAGTATGTGGAGATGCCTCTGGGGTCCCCAAAGACAGGCCCAGATTGGTTTGCTGATTGGCAGAGTCCCAAGAGCACCAGACCATTTACTCAGAGATGCATTGTTTTAAACTAATTCACATATTAAAACTCATTGTATCACTATTTATTATTATTTTGAAATTTTTCTTTCATTTAGAATGTTCTAAAAACTCTGCTTCAAGTTCTTCATTTTACAATGGAGGGTTCAAGGTATCAAGACGGACAATGTTTAAGATTACAAAGATAATAGGTAGGTAGAATCTGGGTCTAGCAATTCTTCTTTCACCTCAACTAAGTAGGGGCGTGTGGAGGAAGGAAAGCAAAAGATGCTTATCTTTCCTTTAAAGTAAAGAAAGTCCTGATGGGTGAGTACTTAGGCATTTATATTGTTGATTAACTCATTTATTTGTAGATTCATTCATCTAGCAAACTTTTGAGGTGCTGTGGGATGAACGGAGACTAAGAAGACCCAAGTTGTGACCCCAGGGAAGCTGTACCGTCAGAGGCAAATATTGAAGCCATTGCTTGTTATTCCAAAGACCTGGAAATGGACTGGCTAAGAAATGGGAACTTCAAGTTCAACTCTGAGTTTATGTGTGATTAGTCTTTGAGGCACTGTGCTACAGTGAAGCAAAATTGTGCTTCTTGCCATTCCTGAGGCGAGAATGGAACACGACATACTCAAGGAACTGGAACAGGGCCTCAGATTGGAGTACAGCGAGGTGGAGGGAGACTAGCCCAGGAGAGGTGAGAATATGAGCAGGGCCAGCTCTCCTGGGGTTTTGTTAGTCACAGCGAGGAGTGAAGTGTTCAGATCTAATTTTAAAAACAACGTCGAGCAACTGAAGGACTATGAGCAAGGGAATGAGAAGGTTTCTCTTTTGAAAGAAGAGATGTTTAGCTCCTTGTATGGAGAATAGACTGCAGAGGTGGAGAAAGAGACCTCAGTAAGTGGACCTGACCATAGCACAGGTGAGAAGGAGGCTTAGCATAGTGTGGTAATTGGATGTAAGCTGGAGAAGGTGGACAGACTCAAAACAAAATTATAAATAAAACTTGCTAATGATAAGATGCAGAGAATGAGGCAAAGGGAGGAATCCAAGATGGATCAGAGCTTTTTTTGGTTTGAGCCACTAGGTAGCAGGAGTACCTTGGGGGATGTGGCAAATACCAGGGGAAGGACGGTTCATCATGATAACGTCGAGATGCCTGTCAGACATCCTGTTGGAGGAATATTCTAGGCAGGTGGAGTTCAGAACCTGGATTTAGGGATAGGAGACATATACTTTGGCACTGTGGTGTTCTTAACGTCACTGGTCTGAATGGTGATCCTCTAGGACAAGAGAAGATGAAAGAAGGTGGCCTTGGATCAGTTCTCATATTCCCAAATTATTAAACATTTGGCAGTCAATTAGAATAGATGGAGAGTAGCAACTGGTTGGAGAAAATCTAGAACAGTGTGATATCATGTCAATGTCTGTCAACTCTGTAGTGTGTGTTGTAGACCCTAGCACCTAAAAGAAATTCAGTTGGTGGTATTATAATGTTATAATAGTTAACATAAGTGATAATAAAGAATATCATTTTGGAGGGGCATTTGGAGTTCATAAAATAGTTAGAAAATTCAGCTTCTCCATTAATATAATGCAAATATACAGAGATTTTATTCTGTATACTTTTTCCTCAGTCATGATAATTTTGGTTTTAGTTTGCATAAATTTTGAGTTGCTAATTGCCAATGGGAATAATTGGGAAATGACACAAATGAGTATTACATATTTTAAAAGATGGTCAAGCAGCAGGTGGAGTAAAAGTGGAAGATGTTGCTATGTAACCTTGGGTAACAAAAAGATTTGGGATGCTGAGGCAATGGAAATCAGGGCCTTGAAGATGTTGGATAGAGATGGAAATTGAAAGATGTTTAAGAGACCTGATGGAAGTAGGGCTGAGCCCTCTGCTGTGTATATAATCCATGGAGTGAAATTTGTCAGGAGCAGTTCTGGATTGTTAGACAAAGGCACCCTCAGCTCATATTTGCCTTACTCAGGCACATACGAGACTTTGTGCGTAGGACTCTAACAGGATACAAGAGTTAGAACAAACAGTTCTGCATATCTAATGTCAAGAAGACACTGGGAATTTAGATGTAGTATTGGGAAAAAAATTTGGTGGCAATGCAAATTATGTAAAATAAAATTCAAATGGATAGGAAGTTTATTAGGAATAAAGACACTAAAAATGTTCTAGTATGCAAAGACTGGTGCATGCTTGTAATGTCAGCTAGTGCTTCAGGAGGCTGATGCAGGAGGATTGCAAGTTTGAGACCCTGTTTCAAAAAAAAAAAAATGAAAAAGTTCTGGGTATGTAGCTCAGTGTTAAACCCAGTACCAAAAGGAAAAAAAAAAAGCAAGGAAAAGAACTCTGTTGTATTAGAAAGAAGAAAAAAACTTTGTTGTGTTAGTTGTTCATTTTTATAAGCAGCCAAGTAATGTAACCTCTATGTGCTAGATGCTACGCTTTGCAGAGTATGCAGTGGTGACTAAACCCAGTGAGCTCTCCTCCCTCACAGATGGCACCCACTGATAGGGGACGTGCTGACTTAACAAAGAACCACAAAAATGTTGTATCATCATTGTGATTCGCGAGAATTCTGTGAAGGGCCATATACTAGAGAACAAAGAAGAAATACCTGGGGAAGGAATTTAGATTGAGTCAGGGGTCAGAGAAGAAGTGATATTTGAAATAAGAATAGGTAAAATTGGACTTGTGCACACATTGCCTTCACATGTCCTTGTGGTGCCCACGTGTGTGAAGAAAAGGGGATAAGAATGGCTCCTTGGCCCGGCTCGCAGGCATTGACCTGCCCTCTGCCTGCCTTGGAAGGCTCTCCCTTGCAAGTTCTCCATTGCAGGTAAACAAACACAAGTCCTAGCCGAAGGCGTGTTCAGCACAAATGAACTGAGCAAGTGAGTGAGTCAATGAATCGAAAGGTGGCTGAATATTCTTCACAAAACTACTGTTTGAAGGCTCTGCGTTGCATAGAGGTGGAGGGAATCCTCCTGGGCTGCTGTAGCCATCTTCCACACATTATCATCCAATAACACACCATTAACACAACATCTCTTCCTAATTTATCTAATTTTCACCTGCACAAAGTAGAGAAAAGAGAGTTTGGGGGCTTCTTTAATGGCAACTAGTGCACCGTTATCATCACTGACTAACAAGTATACCACCTGGTTGAGGAAGGAAGCGACATGACCAATTTGCTGGTGTCTCCTGGTTAGTTACTTAAGAGCTTCTAGGATTCCTTCAGGCCAACTTTGCATATATATAAAGTTAACATAAATGGTTTTTTTCTAAATGATCAAGGAGAAAAGTAATGCAGATTCTGATGCAACTTGGGAATAATATGATTTCCTTATTTAACACACTAGCCATTTCCAGCATTTTAAATAGAGGCAATTTTTCAATGAAAACATAATTTTCTAATATGTTTGTTCAGAGTACCTTGAGACAAGTATTCCTACGAGGTATACAAACTTCTATATTTTCATCCTCTTAAGAACTTTTCTGCCCTCCTCGTCCCCCGCATCAGGAATTACTTTCCTCTGCGTTTTCAGATATTGCTAAAATATTTTATTTACTTTTCTTATAATGATTTTAGTGAGTGAGTCATACATCAAACTTAATCATCAAGCCTCAGAAAATGGACAAGAACTGAAAACCACATACAAGGGGAATGATTTGACCTAACCAATTAGGAGGAGGAAGCCCCATGCAGGTGTCTTCCTGTAGTTAATGGCAATACTCCTGAGAACTCCGGTGCATTGCAAGTTACAATGTGTTTCTACTCAGCAGACAGTTCATGCAAAGCGAAGACACCCCATACGCCCCTCAGTACCTATTCTAAAATACAGTTGGATGTTGATAATCACCTGCATGGTGAGATAGTGTGTTCTGTGTTGGATGCTGGTAGAGGCAGTTTAATTGGCCTCCATAGAATTGAGACAGCAGGGGAGGAGAAAAGCAAATCGGGGGCTTAGCGGAATACTCATCTGTAAGGAATGCTGAGTATTCTGTTTTCCAGCATCAAAGCAGCTCCAGCCTGGAAATTAAAACACACACACGTACACACACTCACTCATGAACACAAAAAACAAATATCTAATAAAAAACAGATGCACTTCTTTCCAAGAGGACAAAAATCTGCAATTAGAAAGATTAATCTCTCCCTCTACTGAGTGGTGTATTTTTTTTTTTTTTGTGGCAACAATAATTGGGAGAAAATACAATATAAGGCCTTTAATGAATTGGGTCAGGTCATTTGAATGGTCACTAATTGTGTGCATGGTCCTTTCCATGCCCTTGAAGCGGGTCTTGTCAGTCTCCTGGGACCCCACCAGTGCTAGAGCCAGTTCCGGTCATTGGTCTGTCTTCCTCACCCTAGTAGCAGCACCTGCACCGTTTCTTGCTTCCTCTTTTGCAGAGCTTTTCTTCACTTGGCTTCCAGGAACACATTTGTCCTGAACTCCCTCCCCTACAACAGGCCTCTCTCTCTCTCTTTGTCTTCTTTGCTGATGCTTCTCTCTTGAGTTAGTCAACTTCCTCATCATGGCGACCAAAAGACCTGACAAGAACAGCTTAGAGGAGGAAATGTTTATTTTGGTTCTTGGTTTCAGAGGTTCAGTCCACAGTTGGCTCACTTCATAGTTCTGGGTCCAAGGTTGAGGCAGAACATCAGGACAGAAGGGCATGGCAGAGGAGTATGGTTCAGGATGTGGTGACCAAGAAGCAGATGGAGTGCTCTGCTCACCAAGGACAAAATATAAACCCCTAAGTCACACCCCCAGTGACCTACTTCCTCCAGCCACACCCTACCTCTTACAGTTAATGCATCAGTAGATTAAAACACTGTTGGGTTGTAACAGTCATAACTTAATCGTTTCACCTCTGAACATTCTGACGTTGTCACACGTGTGAAAATTTTGAGGACATCTCATTTTTTTTGGTATCAGGAAATGAACTCAGGGGTACTTGACCTCTGCGCCACATCCTCAGCCCTATTTTGTGTTTTTTACTTAGAGACAGGGTCTCACTGAGTTGCTTAGCACCTCGCCATTGCTGAGTGATTGTCCTGTCTCAACTTCCAAAAGTGCTGGGATTACAGGTGTGAGCCACTGTGCCCAGCAACACCTCATCTTTGATCCATAATGCCCATATTTTTGTCTGTACATTTGGGAATGCTTGAAAACCTGCCCCTGCATCTCTCCTCACTTTTTACTTGCTCTTTTGGTAAACTCAGTCTGTCGCGGGGAAGTAAGCATTCATATAGTGAGGGCTCCCTGATTTTTCTATCCAATTTCAATGTGTCTTTAGAATTTATGACTCCTTTAACTGAAGCTTCAATATCTCTACTTAATGAATAGAGACCTCTAAAAGTTTGGATCTAAACTTTTGACTTTCTGCCATCCCACAGCCCTCTCCATTTCAGTTAATAATAACTCATCCTTCTATGTGCTGGGCTGCTATAACAGATTCCTGTACACTGGATAGTCTACAACAGGAAGTTACTTCTCACAGTTATGGAGTCCTGAAGTCTGAGATCAAGGTACCAGTCTGGTTTGGTTCTGGTGAAGTCCTTCTCCTGGGTTGCAGACTGTTGATTTCTCATTGTATCCTCATGAAATAAAAGAATGCTAGAGAGCTCTCTGGGGTCTCTTTTATAAGGCACAAACCTCACTTATGAACTGAATTATCTTATGAAGGCCCTGCCTTCTAAGACCACCACATTGAGGGTTAGGATTTCAACATATCGATTTTCAGGAAATACAGTCATTCAATCCATCATATCCCATATCTTATTTGTCAGCCAATCCTGTGATCATTACTGGAGAAATACATCCAGACTCTAACTCATTAAAAACTGTTACTCCTAGTAACTGGTTCTTGATACCTTCATCTCCAGATATACATCTTCTACTTGTAGAAGGCCATAATTTTTCCTTTTTTCCCCACACTTTTAATAATCTACTAGAATACACTGCAAGAGTGATCTTTTGAAAATGTAAGTTCAACTGAAATAATTCTTTGTTCAGAACCTCCATTAACTTCCATATTTCTTCCTGTCAAAGCCAAAGTCCTTACAAAGTCCTACAAAGCCTTATAAAGTACAAAATAATCCCATAGCTCATCTCTGACTCCATCACTTACAACTGTCCCCTGGGCCCCTACCTGGCTAAGCAGTAGTGGCATTTTGATCTACCTTAAATAAACCAAGTCTGCCCCACCTTACGGACTTTATATCTGCTCTTCCCTTAACCTGGGAGAGTCAAAACCTCTAGGTATTTCCTCAAAGTTACCTTCCTAATCACTCTCTGTAAAATTATAATATACCAAACCCTAACAAAATCAGCAATGCTCCATTGCCTCTTACTAGCTTTTTCCTGCTGTGACAAGGATCGCCAAAGTTGTGTCTATTGTCTGCCAGCCTCACCAGTACAATATGAGTTCTCACATGTCAGTTATAAGCTAAGAGTATCTGGAATATTTTAGACACTAAGTGAATATAGTTTAAATAATATTGCATGTGCTTAATATTAATTTACTTAAGATTTACTTAAGATGTGTTCATCCTGTTGTCTTGAAAAGAAACATTACTAGGTCTTAATTTTCGAATTTAAGAAAAAATAATGCTAGTGGTATCTAAATTACTTGGCATGAATTTGAGGACTGAATTTTAAAATAAATACTTAGCACTGTTCCAGGTACTGAATGTGATCTCCAAGAGTGTCAGTGATTATTGTGATGGTGATAAGATCATTGCAGTTATTTTGATGCCATTATATAAGCATCTATCTTTAAAGAAATGTCAGGAATGTGTTTTACTTGCAGGGAGCTAACAGGGAATACCTTGTGTTTGTCATCGTGGTTCTCCAGTAAAACTGAAACAATAGGAGATGACATCTATGTATACAATAATACATGTGCATGTAAAAATATGTATATACACGCACATGCACAATTAAGGGATGTATGTACATGTATATTTATTTATTATGAGGACTTGGATTACACCATAATATACCTAATTACATAATTACACCTGAGAAATCCCACAATATGCCAACTGCAATTCGATGCCCCAGAAAAGCTGACTGCTTGAGTAGAAAGGCATGAGAACCAGGGCAACTGGTGGTGTAAATCCCAGTGTAAGGGCAGGAGAGGACCTTTTGTGCTCTTCAGGCCCTCAGTAGGGTGCGTGGTGCCCAGTCACACTGGGAGGACCATTGCTTTACTGAGCTAATTCCAATGCTAACATCTCCTGAACATGTAAAAACAGAGTTTAGCCAAATATCTAGGAATGACATGGCCCAGTCAAGATGATACACAAAATAAACTATTACAATCTGTGTATAAGTGTTTCTAGTTCAGCATAAAATATGAATGAGTGATAGAAGAACTATTCATGAAGTCTAGGAGGGGGACTGAGGATTTTATTGACTTCTGAGTCAAAGGCTATAGCTATGATCATTGTTCTATCTCATATTAGTTCTGTGAACTTGGATGAATCCTTCCACCTTTCGAAGTTTGAAGAGTAATGATGATGATGATTCTTTCATAAATTTGTTGAGAAGACCAAACAAGATTAGTCATGTAAGGCGCTTACTGCAGGGGAAAATAAATATATATATGTATATATGTATGTATATATATTACGTGATAGGAAAGGGCAGGTATTTTTTTTTAAAGACAAGAACTATGTAAGTGATTGTGGCAGAGAATTTGCCTGAGGTTGACTTTTCGCAGAAGCCATATCACTGTAGGTCTTCCGTGTGAGTTCTTTTTAATTAGGAAGTCTGGCTTTTATGTATATTTTTGATGAATGAACTAGATTGAAAAATTAAAGTCAAGCTTGCTATTTATAAAATGGTTTGCCTGTTAATATTCTCTAGCCACTGGAAGAAAAATGTCTAAGGACATAGACTGCAAAACTAGGTCAGAATTGCATAAATCTGTGTAAGAAACAAAATTGAACTCCTTAATTTGCTATAAATCTGTCACTCTTCCATCAGTTGCTGAAATAATGTAAGCCTCTTTTCTAAATATTTATTAGAGAATTTCCCTATCTTTGTGCAAATAAAATAAAATAAAAATCACAGTTTTTATAGTCTCGGTCATTTTTCATAGAGTCTTATTGAATTCCATTGACTAGGATCATGCCATGTTATTTTTACATGTTGGATATTATAAAGATATCTAAGATGTGGAAACTATCTTAATGTCCATTGGCAGTTGAATAGATAAAGAAATGTGGTATATACACACCATGAAATATTATTCAACCTTAAAGAAGGAAATACTGCCATAAATAACAAACATGCATTAACCTTGAGGAGATTACACTAAATGAAACAATCTCGTCACAGGAAGCAGAAATACTGGATGGTTCCACTTTATATAAAACATGTAAAATTGTCAAATTTATAGGAGCAGAGAATGGACTAGTGGTCACCAGGGTTTGAGAGAGGGAGAGAAGGGAAGTATTAGTCAAAGGGTACAGAATTTCAGTTATGCAAGATGAGTAAGTCCTAAGGGTCTACTGCAGAGCATGTGCCCATATTTAACAATACAGTTTTATACTCTTAATATTGGCCAAATGGTATCATTTTATTGTGTGCACATACAAATACATAACAACAAGTCCCATCAATACATACAACTATCATGCACCAATAAAAAATGTGGAAAATAAGAGCGTAGGACTTATGTGCTCTTATTACAATTTTAGAAAGGTATGGTTATGTTTGGACTCAACTTCTGAAAAAGATGCATGAAACATGTAGAATTACTGATACGGTTGACAACTTATTTACTTCATAGAAGGGTACAGCATAGTGACTGAATGACAAACGACAGTGTTTCCCGTCACAGCTAAGAATCATAATCACACTCTTGACACCTGGCTCTGTTCCTTTCTTCACAGTGTTTGCCACAGGTTGCACTGGGTGGTGTTTTTTCCTGCTTCAGTGTCTCTGGGCATCACTGGAGTGTGAGCCTCGTGAGAGCAGGAACAGTTTTGTTGTCATCAACAAAAAGAATTTCTGACACATAAGAGGAGCTTAATAAATATTTGTCCCATGATTCCAAGTTGTTTGGACTCATATTTATTTTAAAGATTAGAAGTTTATAAATGTAACTCTGGATAGCTTATGCCTCTGGGGTACCCTTTTCTTTTTTTTTCTTTTAGAGAATATTTTGAAGTTTAGTTGCACAAAGCTTATGTGAGCCAGGAGAATATAGAAAGAAACTGGTTCAAATTGAATGCCTGGCCAACATCTGTGGGCTGGGACCACGTCAGAGGAGGAGGCCTAAAAGAAGGTCTATCCTGTGGGTTGATAATTTAATTTCTGTGTGCTTGTGTGTCTATTATTACTAACTTCACAATTAGGATGGTGGATGGGGAAACAGGGTTTGTTGCTCGTTTTTAGCCATCCAAATATCACCCGAGTCTACCCAAGCACAATTTAGTCTTGAATCATGGAAAACATTTCATGGATTTCAAATTTGTAGCATAAATATCACCAACCGAAAGGAAGTAATAAAACGTCTCCAAAGTGAAATGTTGTTTATAGAGAAGATGGAGAGTGAGAGAACAAGGCAAGCAGATTTACATTAGAAGCAGCTTTCAGGAAGGTCACAAAGCAGATTGATGTTTCTGGAAGGAGTGTGGAGCGTGAAGCCTGCTCTGTAAGTAATCACTGGGGATTAGTACATGCAATGACCCTGCCCAAGTCTTGGGGCAGGGGTGCCTCTGCCTCACCTTATGCGCCTGAGGACCAATCGGGGACATGCTTGACCACCTCAGCCCAAGCTGGCTGCCCTCTTGGCCACCGCTCATTTCTTCACTTTCAACATGTGTGCCTGTGTTCGGACTCAGCTTGGGAAAAACATAAGCCATGGAGCAGCAGTGGCAAGACACAGGTTTCTGCCCAAGGAAAACTAGGCTGTCCTTTCAACTCCACTGATCATCCATGACATACATGGTCACTGTTTTTTTTCCCTGAGCCCATGTTTCCCATCTGCTGACTGGTAATTCCACTTTCTATGTGTGCTCCAGATGTTTTATATACACCCTCTCTTTAATCTTCATGAGCACCTACCTCATGGGATGGGATTTTGAGGATTGACGAGGATCCCACAGACTCTGTGCTGCCCTGGGTTTGCTTTCCTCTGTGCTCTGGTTTGGGCAGGCTCCGTAGGGTATCTCCAGCAAGGGCAGACCCGGAGGGGTGCTCTCAGCATGCACTCTGCCTGGCAATCAAAGCCTAGACTGTGGCAGTCATGGCTGCATTTTGTAGATGTAGTTAATGTCCCTAATCAATTGACCAATCCAAAGGGAGATTATTGTGGCTAATCAGTTGGAAGATCCCTGGTAAAAGAAGTTCAAGCTTTTTTTGACAACTGAGGCTGCCAGCAGCTTCTGGATAGACCCTGTCCTCCTCCATGTCTTCCTTCTTAACAGCTTGTAAGTAGATAGCTTCAGCACGTCTGTGTGGGGTTCTGGCTGTTCCTTACCTTCCTGGCTGCTGCCTGAGGGGCTTTAGACTTGCTGAGCCAGCCCCTAGGGTGTCAGCCAATTCCTGGAATACATCTCTTATTGGGGAAGCCTGTCTGCTTCACCCCATCAAGAGGGTGATATTTTCAACACTGTTAGGAATATAATGGAGCTTGAAGATGTAACTGTGTTACCCTCTACTTTGTAGTCAATGAACTTGAGAGCCTAGAGCTTGAAACTTTAGGCTGCACTGCCTAAGAATCAGAGTGCTACCAAATTGTCCAGAAATGGTCATAGAAGTTCAAACAAAAACATAATCCGGATCCCTGAGGGCAGGCATTGTGTCTGTCTTTTTTTGCCCCAGTAGCCCCATTTCTTGGGAGTAAAATGAATGTTGCAAAGTGCTAATCATGTGTGGGGGTTATTGTTACCAAGGGCAAATATTTCAATATGTTTGAGATGTTAGAAAATCATATTTAGTCACAGCACTTTTTAGGTGCTTGGGAGAAAAAGCAAGCTTTTTCTTTTTGTTTAGCTCAGTAATGTGAATGAATCTTGTTTCAGCTTGACCATCTGCTTGTTTTCTTGGCAATTTACGAATACTGACTCAAATTCCAAGCATAGAGAATAGCCAGTCCAATGGCACTCTCTATGTGTGTCCCAGGAGTGCCATTTAGGATGATTAGATAATATCATAATACCTGGGATACTCAGCCTGGGCTGTGAGTTGTCACGTTGGCAGGACTGTATTTTTGACACTGAGAGCGATCCAAAGGAGCCTATGGTCACTGCACTGAGGTAAATTATCTGGGTGAGACAGGTCAACATGCTTGAAGCGAGCAGAGAAGTGAGGTCAGAGCCAGGTGGAGTTTCCTTTTGTGTAGATACAGGGATGGACTTTGTATACCTTTAATGGAACAACTGGGCTTTGTGAGATTAAAATGGCCAATTTTCTTTAATCAAGATAAGGATTTTACTTTTTAAAGTCACCATCTCCAGCAACTAGAATACCAGCACACCTGACAGGTGATCAGTGCTCAGTAAATATTTGCAAAATTCGATACAGTTGTAGATGAGCCTTTGTATGCAGGTGAGAGCAGAGCTCATCAGAGAGAAGGAAGGCAAGCAGGTAGACAGAGACAGATGTGCAGAAACGTGCTAAACCCTCAGATGTCCTGGGACTCAGGTGCTAACACATCTGTTATACAATATTGGATTTACCAGGCTGTGTTCAAAGTCATCTTCTGATTGTGAAATACATCACTTCCTAAAGAAAGAGAATGCTAGCCTGAGGCTGCCGATGTTCAAGCAATTTTACCAAAGCTTCCCCGAAGTATAGCGTAATTTCTGCTCTAACTCTAAAGAGCGGATACAATGCCTGCTCCTACTTTAGGGATTCATTTAGAGGTACCTTTTTTTCCAGCTTGATTGTTTCTCACAAGGCCACAATTGCCTGGGAAGCTTTCAAGCCCTTCCAGGGACTTGAAGATCATCCGG
Source organism: Xerus rutilus (assembly GCA_028644305.1). Classification (NCBI taxonomy): domain Eukaryota; kingdom Metazoa; phylum Chordata; class Mammalia; order Rodentia; family Sciuridae; genus Xerus; species Xerus rutilus. The sequence goes on from CM053404.1 coordinate 135,624,956, forward strand.
GATTGGAAACGGCTCTAATGGCAGTGATAGGAATGAAGCACTCAGGTGCACTGGGTACAGAATTTCTGCAGAAAGCTGTTTCATCACTTCCTTCCAAATTACACCTTTCTCTGTGGTCTCCAGGTCTGGGTGGGTGAAGGCCCAGGTTCTTGTGTGGGAGTGGATGGGGGAGGGTGCTGCTTGCTGGGGCCGGCACTTGGGGATTTTTATTTCATTTTGTTTTGACAGTCAGATCCATCTTATAACCTTCCTGTTCTTTGTTTTCATTCCCAGTCTTAGGGCATTAATTAAAGACTCCCTCTCACCTTGTTCAGAGAGACGCCGTCTGAAAGTTCAAGGCTGTCAGCAGAAATGTGTCATTACACAGCCCCAGTGTGATCCTGGGAAAATACCAATAAGCACATCAAACAAAAGAGGAGCTAAGAGGCAATAAGACACATTTCCCAGATATGGGCCATTTCCCTGCAAATCCACTTTAATATCTTTCAGGTTACACTTGACTTGTGCATACGAAGCATGTGGAAACAGGAACTGAAATCCAATAATTCGGAAAGCAAGAACGAAATGTGACAACGTTTTCATGATTGAAAATGAAAAAGAAATCAATTGTGTGTTCTGTTGGGCTAAGAGAATAAATTGGATTTTACCAAAACTTTAATTTATCCAGGAAGACACATTTTTTTTGTTAAGAAAAGAATGACTTTGTTTATCAATTACCTGTGGAGGATCAAAGCGGGAGACACAGGAAAGATAAATTCACATGGAATCCTGGCTTCCTCAGCTGAAGAGGGAACATAAGGTAGTTTCCAGCAAGCTATTTAACCTTTCTGTAACTCAAATTATCCACACTTTAAAATGGCAAACCTATTATCATTGTCAAAAGCATTTTCTAAGTGCCCAACTTCACATGGTGCTATAAAGCAAAAAAAAAAAAAAGAAAGAAAGAAAAAAGAAGAAACTTTTAGATTATACTAAAAAAGAAAACTTTGAAGTCAGTATGTTAAGAAGTCATACATTAGTAAAAATAAAATTTTATGTTTGTCCCAGCGTTAGTGAAAGGTATTTTCAATGTTGAAATCAGAGTTCTGTGTTAAATTTAAAGACTGATAGTTTATCAGTATTTATGTATCTATGAAAAATTTTACTGACTTAATTATTTGGTGAAAATGTCAGTGGTCTAGGAGGAAAAAAGAAAAACGGAGTCATCTAGAACTTTCTGTATGCCAATAGCTGTGGGCACTTTAGGTGGGTTGCTTTATTTAATCCTCAAAAGACTTTCTGAAGGAGGCTTTAGTAGTTCTATTTACTCCTTATAATCAATGAACCAAAGCGCAGAGTAGATGCATAGCATAGTTAAATTTCATGGAAGAAGCCACTTCCAAACCAGGAAAGGCTGCTGCCTTTTGTTGCTCCATCTTCCTTTGCAGGAAAAGGGTAGTCTCCAGTTTCATCAGCAATGGAAAAGCAGGTGACTGGGGACTGGAGACTGAGCTGTGAGGGAGCTTGAGCTCAGGAAACCGAGGAGGGAAAGGTAGGTCATGATCAGAAACATCACTTGGTAAAGAAAGGGGTTTGGGTGGAGCCGAGGCAGGTTTCTAGCTTGCCCCCTCGCACTGATGAAAATCCCTGCATGAAAATAGGTCCTTGGACTGAGGGTAGTCTAGGGGCAGAGCATGAGGCTGTGGGTTTAATCTCTAGCACCCGGAAGAAGAGAAATAGACACCAAAACAAAACAACACAGCAAAAATCCCCTCCAGCCAAAACAAATACACCTTCAGCTTGTGTGTCAGGCACTGCCAGAGGCTTAACTTGTCTGTTGCCATAGTTCAGAGCTTTCCTCAGGAGAAAGGAACAGACACCTTGGAGGTGTTGGGGAAGTTGCCCCTGAGGGTGAGAACAGTGAGAGGTGAGCTCCTAGCAGAATCCATGCTCTTGTACCCTGCCTTCATTCTACCCCTTCCCCAAGCCGTGCTCCTCCTGGCCATCTATGGCTTGAGATACAGGGACCATACAGAAAACCTAACTCAGTAACCCAAGGTTTAAATCCTGGTCCCTCCACCTCTCGCTGGGTGACATTGAAGAACTTGCTTTAAGGTTCTGCATTTCAAATTACTCAATTATATGCCCCAATGTAGAAGTAGCTATAGGATCATTGGAAAATGTAAATAAATGTCAGGTGTTAAGCATTTTGCTTGGTGCTACCAAAGTATGTACTCTGCTGCAAATGTAAGTTTTTCTTCTCTTTTCAGGTTCCTCTGAACATTTTTATCCCTGAATTGGGTGGTTTTTTGGCTGTGTGCTGCCTTCGATGCAAACATTTTAGAGAAATGTGTAAACTTAGCTGTTGAAGGTGAGCAGAAACCAGGTAAGTAAACACCATGATTAAAAGATAGTAAGTTTTAGCAGTTAGTGAATTGAGGAAGGGGGAAATAAAGAAAGAGTTTTCAACCTGTGCAAGAATGGTAAGAACCAAGTGGATTCCCTACAAAGTCAAATGAGATGATATCGATCACAGACTTTGAGATGACCTTGGTGGTCATTCCCAAGACAGTGACGAAGTGGTTGGATGGAAGCTAGACTCCAATAAAGCAGAGCACAAATGAGAGAATTAAAAAGTGAGGGCAGGGGCAGAGAAGAGAGGAGCAGGGAGAGGTTCCTGTTCCTTCCAAGGCTTCTGAAGACGGAATCCCAGGAGCTTAGATGGCAACAACTTTATTTTCACTAGTATTCAGTTGTAATTCAGCATTCCCTTTTAATAGTGAAATGAATTCTATAGCATTAACACTATTCTCAATTTGGTCAGTCACATTCACACAAGTTTTCAAATCACTTTGTAAATTATCATTCATGCTCTCAGGACTCCAAGATCATGGTAATTGCTAGACTTTTTTAAACCAAATTTGTTAAGTAGTGCATGAGTGAAGAAGCATGTGTATTGCCTTATCATATATTTAAAATCATATTTCATAAGTATATCAATATAATTGGTAATTCCAAATACTTTATTAGCAAACATTATTTCCAGAGAGATCCATAGACTTTACTGAGTCTCAAAAGGTCCACAGCACCAACGAGCTTAAGACCTGAGAAGGATGTATGATAAAGGGGAGATACTCTTAAAGTGATGGGAATTAGACCCAGTGATAATCTATGGGGGTCAGTCTGGAAAGCATGAGTAAAAACTAAACATTCCAGGAGAAGAGAGGAGATATTTTAAAGGAGGACTAATGAGAGCCTATCCTTTACAAGTTGACATTGAAAAAAAAGAGGTAACTCTTTCTATGAGACTGAAAAGAAGAAATAAGTCTGTTTATGGACTTGCATTCATTATGTAGGGGAAGGTGCAAGAGATTGAAGGAATGACGATTGACCATTTCAGATTTTCTCAATGTTGTAGAAAGATTTTCAATGGAGAGTGAGAGGTGGACTAAGATGAAGACTTAAGAATAGTGAAAATTTGAAGGACTCACTGTGAAGTCCAGGAGAAGGTGCTGACCTGAGACACAAAGTAAGCTTTCTGGGTCCAGTTGTGTGATTGTCTTTGATGAAGCTCAGTTGTCACACGTAACATGGAACATGATGTCCAGCCCTGAAGCACCCCTCCCTCATGGTTAGTGCATCTCCAGTTATTCATATTGCCTACCACCTCCCTCCCCAGGCCCCCAACTCCCTTGGTAGCTGCTCTGATCTCCTTTCCAGTGCCACTTCTGGCGCATTCATCAACCACATTTTTGCAGTACTGGCTTTGTTCAGACTCCTCTTTATTGACGGCTATGTTCTTTAAGCAGCAGAGTGGATGCATCACTTTCTATTTAGCTGTAGAAATCCAACTACCTGGAAATTAAATCTCTTTACTCTTCATGGTTAAGTCATTAGGATCTTTGCAAAGGGAAATGCTCATGACGTAGCAGACAGGGCTGCACTGAAGTCCTCTCCTACCCATTCTTCTTTGGTTTTCCGGATTCTTCTCTCTAGTGGTCACATGCAACTATGATTGCCCCGTATGATAGTTTCCTGAAGACTGAAGAGTTAGCAAAGGTGAAGAGAATTTAGGGTTGTCAATCATCTCATCCTAATGATGATGAGAGCAAATTGGAAAACTTGGTCCAAATAGGGTTTCAGGGCTGCACTCAGTTCTAGTTATTTACTTTCTCATCTGCTATGGTTTGAACGTCTCCTCCAAAACTTATTTTGAAATTTAATTGCCAGTGTAGCAGTACTAAGAGGTGGGGGTCTTGAAGGGGTGATTAAGAATGGACTGATGTTGGGCTGGGGTTATGGCGCAGTGGTAGCGTGCTCGCCTAGCACGCATGAGGCACTGGGTTCGATCCTCAGCACCACATAAAAATAAAATCAGGATATTCTGTCCACCTACAACTAAAAAATAAATATTAAAAAAAAAGAATGGACTGATGTTAATACCATGAGATGAGATTTTTTTTTCCATTTTTTTTGGTACCAGGGATAGAACTGAGGGACACTCGACCACCAAGCCACCTCCCCATCCCTGTTTTGTGTTGTATGTAGAGACAGGGTCTCATTGAGTTGCTTAGCGCCTTGCCATTGCTGAGGCTGGCTTTGAACTCATGATTCTCCTGTCTCCGCCTCCCAAAGTGCTGGGATTATAGGTGTGTGCCGCTGCGCCTGGTGAGATGGGATCTTTATAAAAGGAAATGCCCCGCCCAATCTTTCTATCTGTCTCCCATCCCTCACTTTCCTATCTGCCATGTCATGATGCAGCAAGAAGGGCCTTAATAGATGGAGGCCATACTCTTGACTTCCAAGTCTCCAGAACTCTAAAAAATAAATGTATTTTCCTTGAGAGTTACTCAGTTGGTAGCATTCTGTTATAGCAGCAGAAAACAGCAAGACATTATTCCTGAAACTTTTCCAACTTCTGTGCAAGTGTCCATACTTGTTTCCTTGATCTCTGCACTACATGTCCTGCTTGGCCAGGCCCTCAGTTCCTATTTGTTTAGTTGATAAATATGGGCAGTATAGCAACTGTCATACTATAGCAGTGTAGTTCATGTTCAGTATAACATGAACTCATGCGTCTGTGTTGCACACATGTAAAATGGAAATTAAAATATCATCCAATTAATTCAATGTATGTAGAAATCCAAACTAAAAACCAGACTTGAATACAGATTTATTCAATGTTACTAATTTGCCTATATTGAAAAATAATGGTTTTTAAGTCTATGAATTCTTGATCATTTTTGGATAAAAGTGTATTATGACTTTTCATTTATTCTCTTAAGAAAAACTATAAATTAAAACTATAAATGGGTTTAGAGGAAAAAAGAAAAATATAGAAAAATGTGGGTGTGTTAATTTTTCATCACTGTGACAAAATACCAGAGGTAATCAACACAAAAGGAGGAAAGATTTATTTTGTTTCAGGGTTTCAGTTCATGATCTCTTGACCTGTCACATTGGGTCTGTGGTGGCACAGAATGTAATGGTTGGAGTGCTTGACAGAGGAGGCTGCTCACCTTCTGGTGACCAGAACAGAGACAGGAAGGGGCTGGGATTATAAGGATATAAGATAAAGGAAAGTTATTCTTAAAGTGATGGGAATTAGACCCAGTGGATTCCCTACAAGGTCAAATGAGATGAGATTGATCACAGACTTGGTTTCACTATCTCCCAACAGGGTCACCAGCTGATCACCAAGTCTTTACTAAATAGGTCTTTGAGGGACATTGAAGATCCAAACTATAGCAGTGGGCTTTGTCATTAACAGTCTGCTTATCACATTACAGAAGAGCAGCATTTCATGGAGTGTGTATGTATATATGTTCTTTAAGCTTAAGGACAAGAATCACGTCCAAGAGACTTGATTTCTGCCTCTGAGAATGTTGACTTTTAGACGACACATTGGATTATATAAAGGTGAGGAGAGGAGGGTGCCATATATCTTTTCCCAAGCACAGCAGCCTTCTGTCTCTTTCCCAGAGGGGACACGGTTCACAAGGCTTGCAATGTCTGCAATGTCACAATTCCACAGTGAGTCACTGACAGGCCTCCAAGGGTTAGCTCAATTATGGTCTGTAATTTATTTCTGTTTTTCTTTCCCTACCTCACGATACCCATTTCGTAGGCATTAAACCAAGGGGGATAAATTCCTGAGGGGCTGGATTTCCTTTGAATTGCATCAACCTGCTCCCCACCCAATGCTGCCGCTGACTCAATGCAAATCATTGACACTCTCCCTTATATCCCGTTTCTGAAACTACCCGATCCATCACAAAGCAGAGTAGATAAAACTCCATAATTTACAGGCTAGAGGCAGTTCTTCATCCGAGATCAGTTTAAAAGTTTGCAGTTAATTACTCAAGAATTCCAGGGAGGTAAGTTGAACCTTGCTGATGGCCAGTGACCTGCCCGTGATCGCAGCATAATGCCTTTGTCAAAGTCCTGTCTTCTGCCCTTGGCTTTTCTACAGACTATTCTCTGAGGTAGTTTAAGAACCTCCAAATTTGTCAGCCCAACTGTCCAGAATAGACACTGAAGTGCCTGCTCTCTGCCTCTCAGGGAGCATTGCCAAGTTCTCCCTTCTTCCCCAAAGCTTCAGTGGCCACACCATCAGTTCATGTAGTCAAACAAAGGGCCTCAGAAAAGAGATTTCCTCCCTAAAACAAGCAGGAGCATTTCCACACAGTTACAGTACGGAAGAGAAAGGAGGGAGGTTTTCTCCATGCTTCTGAAGTTGATTTTCCATGAGTTAATTCTTTGCTGTTAGGTTCTGAGTTTGCTCTAGAGAAGTACTGTCCACTAGAACTTTATGCCTTTGATCTTCACCGTCTGGTATGGTGGGTACTAGCCATATGTCATAGTGAACACTTGAAATGGGATTCATGTGACTGAGGAAATGAATTTTAAATTTGATTTGACTTATTTAATTTAAATTTAAATAGCCGTATGCCGTATGTTTAGATGTCATTTAATTTCATGATTGTTTTAAAAGATAGAAGCAGCAACTAGAATATATTGAAAACACTGGCCTGATGTTTTGGTAATAATTCTTGCTCAATAAACAAAAATGTTATATTTATAAGACTAAATTGGTTTTCAATATAAGGTGGTAGAATAAATGCTCGGTTTGCCTTCTTTCTTCTCTTCTGTGTTTTTTGTTTGTTTGTTTGGTTGGTTGGTTTTTTCTCTTCTGCTCCCACCATTATGAACTGCCAATGGGAATGGACTTACACTAGCAGAGATTGTGAGAGGGAGGACAGTTATCAACAGATGCTGAAGTTTAAATTTTATTAAATTCTGAAAACAAGTGGAAACATATTGATGGATGAAAAAAGATGGATAAAAGAGGGCTGAAGAAGCTTCCGCCAGGTTGGAACTGTAGTGGAAATTCAAGATCGTTTGTTCACCAATCACTTGAGATGAGAAGGTCTAGACTTGGGATCTGATGATTATCAAGATGAGAGTGGGAAGGACTTAAAGTGGAGAGTCTGTTCAAGCAGCATCTACTGAGTGGTATCCCTGGTAGACACCACACTGATATCCCTACCTCAGAGCAAAGGGATTGGCAATTCAAGATCTGTCTTAGGACAATACCTAGAGATCTCCTGTGTACCTCCCTCTCCAAATTGGATAAACTTTCTGGGAAGAACCAGGTTTGCTGGTGTGAGGTGGGCAACCCAGAGCAGAACCTTGGTGGAACTAGCTTTAGAGGCCCCCTGGTGTGACCACTGTAGTGCAACTCTGCCTTTCCTTAGTCTGCAGCCCACCCACTTACAGAGTCCCCAGGCTGTCTTCCATCCATGGCAAGAAGACACACAGAGACTCTTAATGGAGGAAATGGAGGCTGACAATTCCCGACCACTTGAAGATTGCCAGCTACCAACACCTGCAGAATGAAGGGAACAAAACCTACCCCAAGAATGAAGTAGTCTAAAGACACTTCAAAGTAAAGTGTGGTATGGGATTACTGCCTGATGAATCATCAGCAGAGAGTGGACATTGGTTCCTAGGCTAAGAACACTCGTTTCCAAGGCTTATGTGTCATGATCTCTGACTGGGGAGAAGATGTAGCTTGACCTCTGCCCAGCACAACTCCTCAGGGAGCAATAGTTACTAGAGCTGTAAATACTGGTTACCGATTTTTAACTTTAATGCTTACCTAGAGGCAAAGCTCACAAATCAACTGCCATTTCAAGACAGAACATAAATATTATTAATCTTGATAGTGTGAAAGTCTGAGTTTAACTAAAGATGGGAGTGGGAGGTTAGAGAAATGGAGGTAATGTCCCAGTTGACAATACCTACCTCCAGGTATTGTGCTCAACACTGGTGGAACAGCATGGCATTAGATTTTGTAAATGGAATTACTAGAGATGTAATATTGTAATAACACAACTTTCAAACACTGGAGAGAATGTAATGATTGTAAAGGATTATTAATAAGCTAAACTGGCAGAAGCAGTGAGTAGTGCCTAAGTGGAAATAATGCTGTTCTTGTTACATCTGTGAAGATAATTCCAGGAAAATATATAAACCATCCAAAGTGACTGGGCTTCAGAATTGAAGAAAGGGTAGAGCTAAATGGCTTAAGAAAGCATTGCTGTTCATTCTGGGCTTCTCTGTCTTGTAACCATGGGCACATGTTACTTGGGTTAAAATATGAAAAGAGTAAGGATGCATTCGACCTTCAGAGAGCCTCTGAAGTCACTGAACAAACTTTAGCCATCTTAGGGAATAGTGTGGCCTGGCTGACAAAATCGGCAAAGATCTTAGATTATTTTGTCAATTAAAATGATATGGACCTTGACACTTGAGGATTATAAAAGATGTGTCAATAAACGAGGTGATGAATGAGGAAAAGTTTACATAAAGAGAAGCAATAAAGTTTATACGTCTAATTCATGTGTGATAAGGCAGATTAATGTTTGATTTCTGTTCACATCATTAAATTTAAAGAGTTTTACCATAAATATTCCAAGTGCTAAAATACTCAAAGATATTGCTCATGTTTTTAAAGTATTTTAATCTGGAAATGAATTCTCACTTCACTGCACAGAAGCTTTGGTAAGAGATGAAGGATCTATATGGCTATCAAATCCAATGACAGCTATCAAACCCAACCCCTCAGTGTCTTCCCTTAGTCACCTCTCACAACGTGTCCTATGCACATTGACTCAAGAAGCCAATCAGAACTTCTGCCTTTAACTCTCCTCCAGTTCCTGGCTTCTGGTCATTTTTGGTCCTTTTTGCCTGCCATATCCATGGGTTGTCCCCATGCTGGGAGTTTCTTTGCCTCCATGAGTTGCAACTCTCGAGTTGGAGCTTGAAAGGCATACAGTCACTACATGCTTGACGCAGGACCCCCTCTTTTCATACACAATCAGAATACGAGAAATAGTATCCATTGACATTAGTGAACACCTGGTGAGTGACAGTTGCTTTAATTTTATGTATTATTAAGTATTAAGAGTCTAATTGGTCTGAGGAAGAAACCACCTCCAAGTGCTGAGTGTCTTTTTAAGGGTCACATAATTATCAGACACAGGGCTGATTTGAATCCAGATATCCCAACCTTGAATCAAGTGTTTCTTCCAATACACAAAAGCTCTCTTAGCTCTCTTTCTGGGTATTTATAACGCAATCATGTGTATGGATAATCCCTCATTTCTTAATCTTGGCCCATTATGTGCACCACCAGGGAGAGAGATTTGCAAATTTTATACCTCTCAATTATAAGGGTGAAATTATTTTGGAAAGTAAAACCGATTCATGTTACAATCCATGCTTATTATTTTGTATAGGCAGGCAGTTTGATGGGGTGGAAATTCATGACTTGGAGTCACAGAGGCCTTTCTCTGTATTTTTGAGAAAGTCACTTAACTTCTCTGAATCTCAATGTCTTAACGTATAAACTAGGAAGACAAGTTGGCATGAAAATTACCCAAGGTCATGGCAATCAGACACCTGTTAATTATGTCCTGTTCTCCTTCCATCCATCTCTTCTTGTCTCTAAAAGGAAGGATACTATTTCTCCTGCCAGTGCTGTGAGTTCCATCTTGAGCTATTTTGCTTTTAATTGTGTCTCCCTGTTCTCTTGTCTTGTTTCTGTGTAATTAAAGTGGCTGTCGCTGCCTTCCCCTGGGTGTCTTCTATGTTGTAACACTTGGGGGGCCCGATATGGGCCTGTGAAGCCCAAGGAAAATCCAGGAGGGCTTGCTCCTCCTCTCTCTGCTCCCCTATCTAAGACAGGTCTTCGTGTTCGCTCGCACCCAGCAGCCCCTGTGACATGAGTGAATGCCTCTGTCCACTGCGCAGCGCCTCTCTGCGTATCCCCAACACAGTCCGACGTCTCCTCCCTCCCCGCCTTTACAGTCCCCGTGAGCAGACACTGTTGACCTTGACACTGTCTCTTGCAGCCGAGAGGGCGTCCTTCAGCTTCTGCTTGCCAGCTCCGCCCAGAAAGCAAAGCAGCCCATGTCCAAATACCCATTTTCACATTAAACCACAGCATTTTAAGTAAGAGTAAGGATGGTAGCTTATTTGCCTCTTCCTTGTAGAATTTCTCATGCTGAGTTTACCATATTTTGAAATATTAAATTTCAGTCGTATTTCTTGAATGGCAAAGTCTCATAATGGTTGAATTTTAAAATTACTTCTTGTTTTAGTCATTTTTTTTTTCTGGTGTAACTAAAGGATCTGACCAGAACAATTTAAGAGAAAAGTTTATTTGAGGTCTCACAGTTTCAGAGGTCTCAGTCCACAGACAGCAGGCTCCATTCCTCACAGCTCAAGGTGAGGCAGAACATCATGGCAGAACAGTATGGCAGTGGGAAGTAGCTCTTATTTTGAAGTCTCAAGCAGCTTGATCAGAAAGCAGAGAGAAAGAATCCACTGGCCAGATACAAATATATACCCCAAAGTCATACCCCAATGCCCACCTCCTCCAGCCACACCCTACCACTTCACTTACCATTCAGTTAATCCCTATCAGGGGATTAATTCACTCACTGAGTTAAGACTCTCACAACCCAGTCATTTCTCTTCTGAACCTTCTTGTACTGTTTCATACGTGAGCTTCTGGGGGACACTTCACATCCAAACCATAAAACTTCTGAAGGATTGATGTTTCCTGTAATAACATCGATATGGGGATATAAATAAACATGTTAGCCATAATATATTCTCAGGCCAATCTGAGCACGCAGTAGGATTATGAAATCTTCCATTTACCCATTATGAGGTGTTGCCCAAAAGCTCATGTAGGAGACACTACAAGAAAGCTTAGAGGTGAAACGATTGGGTTATGAGAGCCTTAACCTAATCAGTGCATTAGTCTGTTCATGTGGATCAACTGGGCGCTAACCATAGGGACGTGGGTTGTGTTCAGAAGAAATAGATCACTAGGGTGTGTCTTTGGAAGATATAATTTGTCTCTGGTAAGCAGAGCTCTCTGCTCTCTGCTTTCTGTTGCCATGTCCTGAGCTTCTTTCCTGCGCCATGCCCTTCTTCCATGATGTTCTCTTCACCTCAGGCCCAGAGCTATAGAGTCAGCCGTCTATGGATATGCTCCCCAAATACTTGCAGCTTTCTGAGGTCTTTCCTCATTTATGTTTAAGTCTTCACTTGTTGAGGGAAGCTGGGTCTTTTAAAGATAATCTCATTTGTTCTTCATCAATTTCAAGTTTTATCAGCAGCCCTGATCGTGCAGAAAGGCAGTGGTAGCTTCTGAGGCTGACTGACTTATTTTTGTGGTTTCTCAGCTAGAAAGGTACTTTCATTATTTATCTGTAACTTCCACATGTAACCTGCAGTGAGATTCCCAGGGCTGAACTGCATCATTTACTTCTAGGTACATGGAGAATTTCAAAGGCTGAGATAGTCAATCACTTGGCCTCGTGGGAGTGCTAGGAGTTAAAAGACTGTCCAGACATACAAGTTGCTTCCCCATGTTTTCCACTGCAGGGTTAACAAAGAGGATTTGCCTTGTGTGAGGAAGAAAGAATCCTCAGGGTAACATTCTGTCACTCATTATTATGTCCCTGGATCCCAGGAGCAGACAGGAAGAGATGGGGACATGCAATAGTCACCCCCATTTGGTCTGTTAAAGGGAGCTGCTTTTATCTTGTAGTTTCAAACTATTCGTCAACGTAAGTCAATGTTCCCAGGTATTAGGTTAAATTGAAATAAATAACTAAAGCAAATTTATTTTACCTTTTTGTAATCAGTAATGTCTAGGAATAAGTGATTAACCCCCTACCCACCAACCCCCAGCACACATTTTCTTTTGATTTGAACCTCAGTTCTCAGGCATTCATGTTACTCAGGACATTGAATGTCAGTGGAATTATGTACTTTCTTTTCATAATTGCACTTAGTTTTTCTCTTTTCTAAGAAAATAGATAAAAAGATAATTTTCTTTTAAAGATAATAAGTAACTCTCTTCCTCTAAAACCTTCAACAAAGACAACAAAACAATATTTTCTCTGATATCATATGTCATATCATCAAGGAAAATATGTTAAAAGTGATTTTTAAGTAAAAAGCATACTCCCACTGATGAAAGTTATGACCTTTGGAAATATTTTTTGTAAATGCCTGCAGCATTCTTCTGTGTAGCCAGCTATTCTTGGTCCTCTAGCTTGATCAAGTCCCTCAGTTGTGGCCCTTTCTCCTGACATCATAAAGCCTACGTCTGGGTCTATATTCTTTGTGCCCGGAGAAAAAACTTGGCCCATGAGTTCAACAGCAGTGTGTGGATGAGTATTTGTGAAACACTTCTGATGCTGCGTGGGGAATGCCAGGCACCAGGAATCTTATCCCAGCATCATTAGAGCACTGTTAGGCAAAATAAAAATACAAGAATAGGTGATTTGATTCAGAGACTTATTTCCAAGTCAATGTTCAACATTCCAGCACTGTCACTTTTTTCTTCTTCTGTAGGAGAGAAGGACTGGCCATTTTTGAAGGTGTAGTATATAGTTTTTTGTTTGTTTTTCCCATGCAAGAGAGGATTGAAGACATTTCCTATAGAAAAAAAAATAGGGAGCCTCCAGGGCAACAGCATGCAATGTAACAGAGGCAAGTTGTGGCCACTGCTCATTAGGAGATGGCAAATCTTCCCTGCCCCAGTACCTCACTCAGGCCCCATCTTACATAATTTGGAAATAGTGCAGATTTCAGATGGTGTGTGAAACATCCTCATCCACTGAGCAACATTGGAGGGACTTGAAATTTTATATATTATTCTATGTG
>CM053404.1:135638688-135661986 GCA_028644305.1 Xerus rutilus
CTCATGTGAGAGTGCGGGGACGGACTGCTGATGTCAGCAGCTGGCTCACTGGACACCAGGATGAATGTAGAATGGATGGTGATGTCTGCAGGTGGCTCAGGAAACCCAGGGGGCATGCAGGGATGTCCTGCTGATGTCTGCAGCTGGAGGTGGGTCTGGGTGGCAGTAGCAGAGACTTCTTTTCTGGGCCTGTGCCCTTTCTTGGGATGTCTGCTTTCATAGAAGCCTGGCACGACAGCTAGGCTTCTTCACCTGGGAGATAGCTCCTCCCTAGCACCAAGAAACAGGCAAAATGCTTCAGTTTCATTCTTTGACCTTCAAATATAACCCCAAATGTAACTAAATTTTCTTAAATAGATGAATCAATTCAACAATGAAACCAAATCCTTTTATTTAGTAATAATTCAGTTTTTCATTTTAGATCTCAATGACCTGTCACAAAAGCATGATTGCAGTCATCACTCAATGATTATTACGGTGTCCCCCTTTATGTCTGGGTCGGGTTTAATAAATGACTCTTCCTGTCATCTCTTTGTTTTATGTTCCAGAGTCACTACCTTTTTTTGATACTGGTTTCTTTTAAGCCAGCATCTTAAGACCATTTAAAGATTTATATGATGGTGTGATTGCAATCTATTTGTTATGCTGATGTGATGATTTTTATTCAACAGACATTGATCTGTGTGCCATGCAAAAGGCTGGAGGGTTTGAACTTGACTTTTCTTCTTACCATTGGAGAAAGCCTGATTTTGGATAAATGCTGGCGAACTTTACCTTCATAACTATTATCAATGTGCCGTATAATTTTTGTTTCAGTTTAGCCCTTTGTGACTAAGATTTAAACAAAGCAAGTATGTCCTCGACAGCTAGGATTTTCTTTCTTGATATGAAGATCAATTTTGCTGACCCAAGGTGGAAGAACATTGGATTGGCTACCAATTTTCTACTTTTGAATATTTTATTTTTTACTTTTGGATATTTTATTTTTTACAAATAATGTTATGAGATAATAAATATATGTTTAATTTTAAATGTATGTGGAAACTAAAAATATCCACAGTTGAAAAGATTTTTAAAATGTAATTTAATTGATTTCTTTCCTGACTGAAGAAAACAGCACAATTATACAGTCATTTTTGGTGAGGAAATTATTACTTTTGCAACATTCAGGGATATTTGATGACCCTTCATGAAATCGAAAGTGGTTTAGATAACCTCGTTTCAGATTGTTTTGTAGTGTAAGTAGGAAAATCTCAAATAAGGAATATGATTTTCATTATTTTTTAAATTTATAAACAAAGAGCTACACTTGCTATAAGATTGAATGCTGGGAAGAGCTGTTTTGGAGAAACTGCTTTTTAATCTGGTTGAGCAGGAGTGGGCCAGCCTGTTCCAGAAGGTTCAGCTGAGGTCAACCTCCATTCATTGTGTATTTCCTGTGAGTCAGGCACCTCGTCAAGTGAAGGGAATAAAAGAACAATAAGAAATATCCGTGCTCAGGAGGCTAATAGTTTTGTCAGGGAAATGGAACTAGCAACAGAAATGTCTAGAGCAAACGGAAACATAAAGGATGAGGGCCAAGGCCCCAGGTGTGATGTGGGAAGGGCACAGTCCGCCTCATATGGGGGATCATTCAGAGAGGCCTGGAGGGAACTCTGGAGGAGGAAACCTGAGCCACACCTGGAAGCTGACAAATAGATTAAGGCGCAGAGGAAGAGAGCCTGTGGCAGAGGCCCAGAGCCAGCAGCCAGGGCCCCTGGGAGGGAGAGGACATTGCTCTTGGAATGGAAATCCCGAGGGCGGAAGTAGCTGATGAGGCTGGACCCATGGTTAGGGTCAGCTGCGGAGGTCTTGGTGTGCCCAGGGAGCAGTAGATGAAATCCGTGGAGGTGCAGGACGTGATCGGGTTTGCATTTTCAATACAGCATGTTACTGGTGGCTTTGTGAAAGCCAAGTGTCAAGGGGCAAAACATAGATTAAGGTCCAAGCAAAGAAGGCTTGGGTTTCAGCAGCTTAGTGAGGCAGGACACAGTAGAATTTCTTTTAAAAATTAGGTGGTAAGATCAGCAAGTCCTGATAATAGACGAGAGGTCAGGTAAGGGAGAAGAATGTAATAATATTAACAATGATAGCTAATATCAAGTGTATTTTTCTTTAAACTCCAGCTTAAGTGGGATGGAGAGAATGCACTTATCCCTTTATTCTTTCATTTTCTTATTCATTTGTTTTGTCGTTTAGAACTGAAGATCTAGAAACAGATAAATGAGCCAATTAATATGATACATTTTAAGCTATGGTACTTTTATTCTAGGGTGCCTTAAGATCTCAGAGTGGTAAGTCCTAGGTAATGGCTGCTTCAGAGTGCTCCACGTAAGGCTCTCATTTGGAAGTAAACACATGGCTATGTTATGTGATGGTGGGCATTTGGTCCCTTGAATCCCATAGATAGTTACCATAATTTAAATGGAAAAGAATCCATTGTTGATAAGAGCTGAAATAAATGTTCTTCTAGAGGTGACCTATATGCTGAAGTTTCATACTGACTTCCTTTTTCTCAATTCTCACACAAGCCTGCCCGCACACATGCCTGTGAGATTTGTCTTTGTCACCAATGTCCCATCAGACATTTGAAGAGTTTCATCAATGTCAGCCGAGAGCCATTTGTAACATTGAATGAGTACAACTTTGAAGCTATACCTCATGTAATTCAGTTTTTGCCAAGCTGGAAATGTGCACGGTATAGATGGCAGAGCTCTATTATGGGATGTACAGGGTGACTGCAAACAGGGCAGGGAAGAAATTCTCTAAGGACACCCTGGAAGCTGATTGCCTGCAGTGCAATTCAGCCCTTGGTTGTTCTGAAATAAAAGCTGCAAACAGATCAACCTTAGGTACAGTAATCAGAGCCGGGGCAATAAAGAGTTGCTATGCTCTGAACAAACTGAAAGAAAGGTGCAGTCGTGACTGGGCTATTGTGTGTAGACTTCAGGATGAAGTCTATTTCTTCTTGGTTGTGACTATATTAAAAATCTTCATGCAGTGACATCTATTAAAATTAGTGTTTTGAAAGGCTTTTTGCATTTTCTGACAATTTTTTGTTTGTCTGTAGGATGGAAAGAATTCCTTTAGTTAAGGCAGTTTGCAGTTAAAGCATGATGCAAATCACCATAGTTTCTTAGAGGTGTTTGGGGTCCTGAGATAATTTTCAAGTGTAATTTTACACTACTATATACATGATAAAAATAAGCTCTGGGCAGAATTGGAGAAATAATGAAAAATTATTTTTTTTCCTCTGCAAGTTTTGAGATAGCTCTGTTTGGTTAGAATGGACCAGAAAATTAAGTAAATAACACAGGACAAAAATAATAGGCACAGTTTTACGTTTGCAGTGGCTCTGTGGCAGCCTGAGGTGAGTTCTCACAGTCCCTGGAGGTGCCCTGCACTGGAAGTGGGGAGATTTGTGGGCTCCTTCCAGTCTCTGTCAGTCTCTACCTCTGGGACTATGGTCATTTGTCATAGTCTCTGGGCTTCATTTTTCCATCTGTAAAGTGGGGATGGCCAAAGTGCCATCTTATTGGTGTGTGATAGGATTAAATTAGTTAATTTGTGTGCTTAGACATAATAAATACTACATAAGTGTTTGCTGTTATTCCTCTGTAGGAAATGAAGGGGGTTAATGCATTTTATTTTTTCCATTCAGCTGTAGAGTTTCAGGAGCATTCTGATAGCAGAGATTTAGTCTGCTAGTTCTAAAAAGCCAAAAATTCCGTATTGTGCCAGAATGACCAGACTTGTGTAAATAAGTGATCCGGAGGAGATTAAAATTATATTAATAAATAAACAAATGAAGTC
Source organism: Xerus rutilus (assembly GCA_028644305.1). Classification (NCBI taxonomy): domain Eukaryota; kingdom Metazoa; phylum Chordata; class Mammalia; order Rodentia; family Sciuridae; genus Xerus; species Xerus rutilus. The sequence continues at coordinate 135,642,541 of CM053404.1, forward strand.
ATTACTACTTTGTTACTGAGACTCTGAACTTCCAGAAACCCAAGAAGGGGATTTATTCACTTGCTTTGAGATGAACTCTGTAACTTGTATTTCAGTTGAAAACAAGGCATTTTAGCGTTAGAAAATATCATGCAATGATGACTTTTAATACAAAGCTCATCATTTCTTTTTTAATGACTAAAAATTCCTTGGCAGAAATGCCTGTGTACCATTTTATTTTGGGTTTTATCTTCTGGTATAAAAGTTGTGAGTGCTACCAATACAATCACAGAGCATTTTAATAACAGAAAGAAAAACAAGACTGGTTGAGCTAGCCATTAATATTGTGTCTGTGTTCACTCATTTTTTTCTCCTAAAAACAAATAATCCATTTTAGAGCCTGTGGCTACCTGACCAAAGGGATTCATTACCCCATGATTATTACGGGAATTTGGACAGCTCCATAAATCCAGACGCTGAAATGTGTCATAACATGAAAGTGATTTCAGGAGCTAGGGATTATTTCTCTGTATGCAGTGTCTGGCTTGTATTTTAGGAACAGCGTTTACAATGTAGATCTTCATTGGTGATGTCCATAAGGAAAATGAGAAAGGATTCTGTTATCACCCAATCACCCCACAGATGAACAGAGAATTGTTTTCAGTAAATGAAATTATTAGAATGGTGTCTTATATTTTTACTTTATTTCCCTGTCTGTTCTTTTATAATTTTGACCTAATTGGGTCAAGAAAGCAAAACACTAAATTTAAGACTTGCTTCTAGTCTCCATTTAAAAAGAGTCTGGATTTAATGGAAACATTTTATTAGGTCCTTTTTTAAAAAATCTATTTTGGATTTCACATTATTTTGATAAACTGCAGTTTCAACTTTTATAATAACCAGGTTCTGATTTTTCATCATTGTGGTAAGAGGATAACTCTTTGGAGAGGAAAGAACTGCATATTTTAAAAAGAGACTTTAGAAGATGAAAAGAACTTTGTTGTTTACTATAAAGAAATAATAAATGGTTTTGGACTTCAGGTTGTAAATGAAGTGGCAATCTCCCATTGTCCTGTGACCTAGTCTACTTTGAGGCTATCACTATTACAGTATTTTCTACTCTATCCATGTCTAAACAAGAACTCTCCTCTCTTTACTCCTTAGACATAAACATAGAACCATAGACTCCTCATTTGAAGCAATTATCACAGTTGCAAATTCATTTTTAATTATGCTATTATTACCCACTTTGCTTATTAAAGTATAAAGATCCATGGGTAGAGAACCATGTCTCATTTTGTTAGCTATTATAACTCAGCACTTCATACACACACACACACACACACACACACACACACACACACACTCCTACACATGAAACATTCTTAAAACGATGAATGATCGACTGACAATGAAATGCTTCATGCTCTAATAATTGATTGTTTTTATTTTTTTGCAACCTTCCCGCCAAAATATTTGCAATCCTAGAAGGTACTTCCTCTTCCAAAGAAATCCCCAAGGTGGGTAGTAAAGTGGCATTAAAAAATAAAGCCTACTTCATAGAAGTTGTACATTTATTAAAAAGTCTTTCTTAAACTGTTTTAAGGAAGGGCTATGTGTTTGTAAGAAGGCAGGGCTAAAATGTAGCAAACAGTTTCTTCCTAATAGGCACACACAATTTCTTAAAGCATTAATGTCCTACTCATAGCATAACTTGTTGGGTTGACATTTCATCACCTTCGAAGCCATTGTCTTTTTGAATGACTTTGAGGTTACACTCATCCAGTCTTTTCTGTCTCTCAGCTCCCTATAATAACAGGGTCATGGGGATTAGTGTTTTATACTTCCATGTGTGCAAATATATTGACCACACCATGATGGAGAAGATTCGTGAATCTAAGGAAGCTGTTTTAAGCTCAAGCTGTTAGCAAATGGCGCTGGTTGTAAGAACGTTGCTTTTCTGCTCAATCTTATGACATTGAATGATCTTCTTTCTTTGCCTCTATGCTGGTGCTTCTGGAAATTCTTTGAGAGCTGCATATTTAGAGAACAAAGCTGAATTTCTTTAAAGTAATTTAGTTGTTGGATTCAGATATATTTTTACTGTCTTTGGCAAGAAGACAGTGTAGTTTTATGATCTAAAACTCTTTGTATGCTTGTCCAGGATTTGCCTTAACTGTTTCCATTATGAGTTCCATTTACCTGCAAGTGTGTTACTTGCAAATCTTCTAAGTGTTCACATTTTATTTTTAAGAATGTTTATGTTTTAAGATCTCATCCAAGAGTGGGGTTTATAAAAGCGAGGGGCCAGCTTCAGAATCACACGTAGGAATAGAGCACACTGCAGTGAAATCTCAAATCCTCAGGGCATATAACTGTGTCTTCAGAACGATTCTTCCTATGCAGTGTGATCTTGTCAGCCAAGGTGCCTTACAATAATGTCCTGCAGGAAGAAAGGCAGAACCACTCTGCAATGACATTTGCTTCAATGTCCCCCTCAGCACATGGATCTGGATTCTCCACAGTGAATTTCTCAGGTGGTGGAGGGAGGAGGCTCAGTTCCTTGTTCCTCCCTAAAACTTTTATAATGGTAGTAGCACTCTCTGCTTCTTTATGGTGTTGAGATGGAGCCACCAGTCTGTTGCCATGCTGGGTCTCAGGACAGCCCAAGAACATTCGAGTACACATGGAGAGGGGCATGGGGCATGGCGAGCCCACTTGTCATTCAACATCTGTTAATCATTTACGATACTCAGTGCTGTCCCCTGGAATCCTACAGACCACAATATCTACTTTTGGTGCCTGATGTCTGGGACTCAAGGTCCTGGCATGCTGGTGCTGAATTTCTATTTCAGCCTCAAAGCCTTGACTTGCATTTGTAACTAGAAGAACAACACAGTGTTTATAACATCGACTGTGAAATACAACAAAAATAGGAATAGCAGTAATAGCCAGTAACATTTAACAAACAGCTACTGAGGGCATATGTAGTATGTGAGATGTATGAACTTAATTAGCTGAGTCATACAAACTTAGGTACTTGATAAATTATTGTTATTATTTTCAGGCTACATAGCTTCTCAAATTTATTTATGTTTTGCACAATAGCTTACATTTGCCATCTCTAATTCCTACTACTACTGGGGTAAGTGGCAGCATTGAAAGTTGATTCCTTTATTTTAAGAGACGATTCTCAACAAGTGCTGGCTGGAGAGAGCTGTGAGAGGGAGGAGTCATATATTTCATACATGGGATACAGATTATATGTGTATATGCATGTTTGAGTACATATGTGTGTGTATCTGTCTACTTATGTACCTACCTACCTATCCTTCTTTATCTCCTTATTCAAGAAAATATTCACCATGGTTTATATACAACAAAGAAACAGAAAAACAGAGTGAAAATGGGACAAATGGGGACATAAAAATAAATCAAAATCATGGAGTTAATTACTCAAGATCTTCAAATTTATAGAAATATCTCCTGAGGGTTTTTTTCCATTAAAAAATAATAAAGCATCATGAGGCAATTAACACCATTCTTGACAAGTTCCCATGAGACCAACACTGCGCATGGCTGGGCTGACCTTTGAGGGGACCTCCGGATGGACTGACAAGGTCAGAGCAAGAGGCACTCACTCCAAAGAAGTTCTGTAGAGGCCATCAGAGTGTCCAGAGGGTCCACAGTCTTTCTGGTCCTTCACTGATGCACTGCACTTTGGTTAAGAAATACCTGGAACAATGGGTTGAACAGATGTCCTCGGAGAAAACCACCTGGAATGGAATTGTTCTTGCCTGAATTCTGAAGAGTTAGTACCTCCTCACACTGCTTTGGCAGGAAATGGGCCATGAGCAGAGCTACTGGGTCAGGGGGTAAGGAGCTCACCAAGGGCATGACCAGTTAGGAATTCACCCATAATTGTTTGAGACGATCTTATAACTATTTTTTTAATGGCTAAAGCCAAGGTTGTTCTTAAGTGAATGTTTTAAATTTTTTCTAGTGAATAGATAAACAGGTGGCACAAGTCCAAAGATTTTCATCTCAATGGTATGGATAAAATGGTTTTGCCCTGAAAATGCGTTAAGGAACATACTAACTGATATTCCTCATGGCCATACGAAATGTCCCAATGCTACCTTGAAAAATTTATACAACAGTAGCAAAATGTTACCCTGTTAAATGGGTTATTATTTACAATCTCTCTGAAAAGGGCAATGTTCAGCAATAATTTTATTCCTAGAGTATTTGATGTTTATTTTTATCTGTAATTAATTACATAGCAGAATAACTCATAATTCTGAACATTATGACTATAAATAATAAAAATATAACAAATATACATAATATATGATACTACAGTTTTAATTTCTTTTCAGCAGAGGCAGTTGATATACATTTCATGGCAGTATCAGATTAAGAATCCATTTTTGTTTTTGATGTAATTTACCAAATTTAGTTATGCATTGATTCAACAAATATGTATTACAAAAATATTGCATATGGGTTCCTAGTCCATTCACCAAATACACACTCTGAGAAAAGTAGCAAGAGAGACAGAAAAGTACATTTGTTCTTTGCTTACGTAAATAATGGTCTGAAGGTCACAGACTTGGTGTTTGTCCTTTACTCACTGAAATATTTGTTAAGGCACCAGGCTAAGTGCCAGGGTCACACTGAAATATAAGAAAGACAGAAGTTGTGCTACCTGATGGGGGCAGGAAAACCTCAGATACGTGAATGTAAATGCACACCCAGTCCCCAATTTACACAACTATTAGGGAGAGAGTCTCTATTGGAAATAAAGAGGGAGTGGTGATATGTCACATGTGAGGGAAAGAGATTGGGAACTTCCCATCACTTTAGAGGCTGAGAAGGGGACAGCCACATGGGCAGCTGGGGAAATGTCTAGGAAGAGCACAGTGTGGGTGTGAGGCCAGCCTGGCTGAAGCCAGTGACTGAGAAATGTGGTTCAAGATCTGTTGGGAAAGGTGACAGGTGATGCAGACCTGGCTGAAATTTCTTCACTTCCGGGCAATGATTTTGCCTGAAATAAGGGCAATGAATTGAAGAAGATTAAAATAGAAAGTTTAGGGCAAGAGAAAGAGGAGGTGGGTGGCTCAGTCATCATGGTGTGTTGTTAGTTCAGGCAGGAGACAGCAGTGCCCTGGACTATGGACATGGCATGGATGTAGCTGGAGACACATTCAAGGTGTCTGTTGAGCACAGCATGGACAGGACTAATAAAGGACCGTGTGTGGGCAACGTGGGCAAGAAGGAATCAAGGATTGTAACGTGCTTTTAGCAACAGATTGAATGGCCATTGCACGTGGGTGGGTGCAGAAGCCACCTCAGTCGTATGGAAGAGAAACAGGTGTAGGGCGGTCACAGACTTGATCATCTCTGATCTTTCAGGTCCATTGTAGTGACACATGGCCAGGCGACCTGCCTTGGTGAATAGAGTTAGAATGAGACTGTCACTTCTGAGCAGAAGCTTGAGGAGCTGGTGAGATCTCTCAATATTTTATTTTCTCCGTGAACCATCTGTTGGATATGAAGTTTGGAAATTTTATAAGAAACTTAAACTGGAACTTGTTGCAGTCAGCGGCTGTCTGATAACAGTGAGAACGATGGGAAAGTTAGAAGTTGGTAGAGGAGGGAAGCAGAGAAGAGAGGGATTCAGCTCTAGGAAAGCCCCACATTTCCACCAGCATAGAAAGGCTAGGAGGGTAAAGCTGTAGTGCATGAGATGGAAGAAAACCTGGGGGAGATGGTGTCTTCGTCTGTGAGGATGGCCACCGAGGGCCATGCACTGAGTAGTGTCAGATGCAGAAAGTGCTTTCTCACTGCTGTGGAAACTTAAAATCTGAGGTCAAGGTGGCAGCTTGGTTGGTTTCTGGTGAAGTTTTTCTTTCTAGCTTACAGGTGCCTGTTTGTCTCCATGTGGCCTTTCCTTTGCAAACAGGAGAGAGAGGACAGAGGGAGAGAGAGCGAGAACATTTTGGTATCTCTTCTTCTAAGAACACTAACCTTATTGGGTCATGCCTCATCTTTATGATCTTATTTAACTTTAATTACTTCTTTAGAGACCCCATCTCCAAATATCAGGATTCAACATATGAATCTGGATGAGGGATACTAATATGCAGCCCATAATAGATGATATAAAGAAAATCTTAGTAAGAAGGCACTTTAGAACACAGAGATAATCAACTGTGTCAGATGCTACCCGTATGTAGCAAAATTGGGTCTACTGGATTTCAAATATATAGGTGATCGATGACCTTGGCACAATCAGGTTGACTGGAATAACATGGGTAAGTTTCAGACTGAAGGAGTCAAGTGATAACTTGAAACTGAAGAGAAGATAGGGAGTAGCAGTGCTTAAAAATGTGGCCCTTAGGAGAAGCAGAGGCATCTGAGAGTATCTGGAGAAAAATGAAATCAAGGGAAGTTTGTTTCTTTCTGTTTTCTCTTTATTTAATTTAATGGTGGGCACAGAGCCTACTCATGTGAAGACAAAGTTTTAGTCACCAGAGATGCTTTGTGAAATCAGGAGAGAGAAGGTTCACTCTGGGAAAGCCCTTCAAAAAAGTGAGAGGGCTAGATTCTTCTCCGACTAGCAAAAGAAGGATTGTTCCTCTCTTTTTTTTTCCACCAAGAAAGGAATAGGCATGGAAGTACAGAAACAGGCACATTTCCTCCATGAAGTGCAGAGTAATGCACAGAACCGAATGGAGGAGAGGTGCAGTCTGAGCAGTGGGAAAATATATGAGACAGACTTTCCAGGGTGCAGATTCAAGTTTCAGCATGGAGCTGAAGCACAAATGTAACCTTTCTAACAAAATACGCATAGTGCTCTAAATGCCAAAGATGTTTCAAAGAGACGAGAGAGAGAGATGGAGAGAGCCATGATTTTACTGATGGGGCTCAGAAATGCATTTGGACTCTTCACCGTGTTGACTCACCTTTTGTGTGAATTGATCAGCTATTCTTACCTGTGTGAGCATGGACATGGAGATGTGGGATGATCCTTAGATTAATGAATGCTTTTTATTTTCCAAGTGATTATGAGGGAGAGACAAAGAAAAGGAGAGGGATTGACCATAATGGTGGACCACAAATTCCATCCCAAAGAAGATATAAATATAATATGGGAAGACTAAAGAGAGGTGGAAATGGAGATGTCAGAGGATGGGAAGTTAACAAATTATTTTCATGGACACACTTATACAACAGATATTAGGGACAGAAACTACGTGAAGAGCAAATCTTTGAGATGGAGTCCTTGGCACATAGGCCAAACATCAAGTATTTCTCATATGTAAACTTTGGTTGATGAACAAATAAATTAACAGGTCTAAAATCATGAGGTGGGACAAGAATGACGTTTTCAAAGATAGAGAAATTCATGGGCTTACCTACTTATGAAATTAACAATTTCCTGAAGCAAATACTATTTTCAAAGAAATATTTTTCTGCTTAAAATGTTTAAAACAACATTGTAATATAACAGGCATCAGCCACACATAAAATAGTCACAATATATGAAAATGGAAATTGTTGATTTTTTTGAAGATCTGGTTTCCAGACCTCCACCACTAAATTAAAATGTCTTATTTGTCAAGTAACTATTTCTCCAAAAAATGTTGGTTATGGAAGTTACCAGCCCAACTGAGATTCTCCTCCAGGGTCATAGAAACTTAATAAACTTAAATTTCAAAGGTCTTGGATGCATACTTCCAAATTCTGTTTTACATGGCACTTTATTAATCTTCTAAGGATTTGCTGGCTGAGTAGTCAACAAGTCAAGCTAGGTGTTAGGAAATTTCTGTCTGTGTGAGCAGTTTAAAAACTGATTATAAGTTAGTTTCATTCTGCTATTGGAAAAAATGGGAGGAAATATTCACACTCAAGAACCCGAGACTGATCAAAAATTGCTAGTTTCCATGGGTCCCCAGAGAGGTGAAGACGCCCTCCTTTGTTATTCTCTTTGCTGTCCTTATTCTTAGATGTTCTCCCATGACTGTCTTGGAACTTGGCTCTAAACAGATGGTTTTAGGAATATTCTGCTTGGCCCAGAAGAAACTGCTTGGCGGAGGCTGGATGTGCCACCCCAGGGCGACTCCCACCCTCTCGGAAGGCATGCTTAACTCTTCATTGATGGGAGCCAGTCTTAGATGTGGTAGTATGTTCCTTAGAATGTACGTGGAAGTCTCCTTTCCTGGCTTGAGAGGCTTTGGAGTTAAGAATTATATTGTTGAATGACCCTGTGAAATGTTTTAAAATGTGTTGAGAAATCTGGATCTTAGTATAAATATTTGTCTAACTTTTTTTTGTGGGCTTGAGGTATAGCTCAGTGGTAGAGAGCTTGCCTAGCATGTGTGATACCCTGGGCTCAATTCCCAGTACTGGTGGAAAAAAATATCTCTATCTATATCTGTATACACACACATATATTTGCTATACTGTCTTACTTTCTTACATTGATAGATGCGGAAATGGGCCGTTTAGCTTTATCTTTATAAGCCTTTGGGAGACTCTGGAGCTGGCTGGTGCAAGTGGGAGGAATCTTCTTGACAAATTTGATTGCATCCCTTGGCAAGAAAGAGGTAGCTAGTATGTCCTAATGCTTATACTCCTCCTGCCAAGGTGCATGGTACCTTTAAGCACACAGGCTGTTTCAAGACCTTTTAAACTGATATGGTTTATCTACACCATAGCAGAGCTAATTTTCTTGGTGAACTGAACTACAACATTTTCTATAGTCTGATTTAATATGAGTCGTTTGAAAAAAAAATAAAATGATAACAGCCATCGCTGCCAGTTACCTTTAGACAAATATCAAAAAACTGCTTGATAAATTTTGTATTTATTTGCACTGTACAATGTTTTTGTATATAAGAAAATTGGAAACATGTCAGACATTTTCATTTCTGTTTCAAAGAAAGTATAATTCTCAATGTAATGGATTTTACGGGAAAATTTTTTAAAAATAAATGAATTCTTTTGAGAAAATATTTGAAATAGGCTTATGAATTAAAAGGCTATTAAATGCATGTATAATCTTATAATGTAGGTATTACATTGTGTTGAATATAAAAAGGTGAAAAAATTTTTGCTGTATCTCTATTCTTGGAGTCAGTACCATAGATAACATTACAGGTTTAACCAATGTGTCTTACCCTTCTTAGAAGTCAGAGCTAGAGTGACATTTCCTGATTGCTTTTATCCTGGAAATCAGTGGCCTGATGTGGATCACACACACACTGCCATACTAAGGAAACTGTGTAAGCAGAGGAAGGCATGTAAGGAGGAGGTACATAGATCGACTTCTCAAAACGGCTGGAGGCATTTTCATTTCCTGATCCAGATGTACCATTGGCAACCACTGAAAAATTAAAATATAAGTGAGAATTTCTTTCTGTTTTGAGTGTGGGGCTTCATGGCTTAGGAAACTCCAGACCAACAATTAGTTTAAATGATTTCTGAGTCGGTAGTGCCCTGGGACATCCAATATAAGCAAGCTAGGTCTGCTAGCAGAATGCATCTCAGCCCAGAAGCCCAAAGTTACCATTGAGTAAAGTTAGTCAGCTACAAGTTTATAATCCTAAAATACACAATGCATGACTAAAGGAGCCACCATAAGTGAAACCAGTAGAAACTACAGACTACACTCAACAAAAAGATCAGAAAGAATAAAGTACTGTAAAGCACACACATAGACAACTATTTAAAAAGAAGTAAAATATTGAGTAGAAAAGATGTTCCAGGAACAGGAAACTAATGAACATTCTGAATAGATTTGTAAAGGAACTAAATTGAGTCTTGATAAATAAAAATACAACAGTTAAGATAAAAAGAAAAAAAAAAAACCTAATGGTTGATCAAGTCAAATGCAAATATTTAAAAAAAAAAACTTTTAGTAAAGGAACAACACAATAAACCCAAAGGCAGAATGAAGAAGGACGCCAAGCTGTTTCTGTAAAGCATTTTTTTTTGTACTAGTTGGACATGCAGTGTGGCTCTGAGATAAACATTGATCTTGGTTTGCCTGAATCATGTCTCAATTTGTGTCTACTGGACACATACAATCATTAGTAACATACTCTTTAATTTTCAAAAGTAGAAAACGAAAAGTACCATCTAGAAAAAATACAAGGGAACAGGGCAGCTGAGGGAGGGTTTGGAGAGCGTGTCTCTGACAGGTAAAGGCTACTGCCTTGTTGTCTCGTGCCCGCAGGGTCCTACCTTCTTGGGAGCCCAGAGTGGAATCTTGAGCAGGAGCCCATTAGCACAGAGGGCCCATCCGCAAATAGTTTGGAAAGGTGGTCAACTAAGCATGGCTGGAGCTGAGGGTCCAAAGTGTCCTGTGTCTATGAACTGGGAGGTATGAAGGGTGGAGCCGAGGGGAGGAAGGGCTCCTGCCAGGCACTGCAGGTAAGGAGGGGTAAGAGGCAGCTGATCTGAACAATGATGTCATCACTGGGATGATGGCCACTAGCACCCGAGATGGCCACTAAGACATAAGGAAAGGCAGAGGCCACTTGCATCACAAATCTCTGTGTTGGAACTGATGTGTGGATAAAATGGGAGAAAACTGACTTTGCCTCATACACATCTGGAAACTTTGTATTCTGCTTGATGTTCCTTCCCTCTCTCCCTATTCCTGCTCCTTCTCTCCAAATCAGCAGCTGATTGAATAGTACCAAAAAAAAAAAAAAAAAACTGGATTTAATTAGAAGACCTGGAATTAGAAGAAAGTACATTTTGTTAGTTAAGTACATATCTTCCAGAGGTCCTAATCCTAGGGTCCATTATTTACCATTTTAAATAATGAAAGTAAATACTAATGAATGGTTGGCATTTTCTTAACCATTAGTCAAGTTAGGAGAAAAAATTTCAAAGACCAACCTTTTATAGTGCTAAAGTATGTAGACTTTACAAAGGGATGGAAGTGGGTAGGGTAAAGCCTGAAAATATCAAATAGTAGACCAATAAAATAAGACGTATTAAGATGATCAAACACAAAGTTTCTCAGTGTGGGAACTAATAGACGCTTGACAAATAAAAAAGGAGAAAAAAAAAAAGGGAGATACGTAATCCTGTTAATCTTCCTGTCCATCAGTGGAGAAGAACTTGGATGGGAAGAAGCGCTCTGGGAAGTGCTCAGAGGACGCAGCTCTGGGCGGTGGAGAGCTGATCAGATCACTTAGACTAAAAACCAAGAAAAGAATTTCACAGTGTGTCTGGCTAAGAAAACAGTTTTATCAAGTGCGTGACCTTAAGTGTGCTGAGAGAGTTTTTCTGGTCTTTTCACCACCGTCTTGCTTCAGTGGGTATGCTGCCTGCAACCGTGAAAGGCACAGCCCTTGACGGTTCCTTCAGTGGAAGAAGAACAATGTGTGGCATCAGCGTGTCGAGTGCTGAGTCTGGGAAGACACTGGAAAAGCTGAACTTTGGAGTTAGTCAGTGTTTCTAAAATGCGCATTTATGTTTACTTTCCCATGGCGGTTTTAACTTTCACAATTTTCTCTTTCCTTCCTTCCTTCCTTCCTTCCTTCCTTCCTTCCTTCCTTCCTTCCTTCCTTCCTTTCTTCCTTCCTTCCTCCCTCTCTCCCTCCCTCCCTCCCTTCCTTCCTTCCCTTCCTTCCTCCTTTCCTTTCCTTTCCTTTCCTTTCCTTTCCTTTCCATTCCATTCCTTTCCTTTCCTTTCCCTTTCCCTTTCCCCTCCTTCTCTCCCTCCCTCCCCCCTCCCTCTCTCTCTCTCTCTCTCTCTCTCTCTTTCTTTCTTTCTTGTGGTAAAGCCAGAGGTCCTAAAACTGACCTTCATACTCATACAGTACACAGAATAGGAATGCCTTCAAAGCAAAATTTCTATTTGCGTGTGTGCATCCCCTGACCCCAGGGATGGGGTGGGTAATATGTCAGGATTTCTAGGTTGCTTATGACTGAAACTGTTTTAAACACAGTTTAGGGGGGTGTTTCCTTTAGCTGCACTTTGGCTAGAAGGTCCTTTGCCTCCTGACTTTCTCAGTTGCTTCAAACTCATCTATTTTCCCCACACTTGCAAGTACAGCCATTGTACTCTAATGATTCGCAAAAAGCTAAGAGGGGAAAATGTCATTTCTAAGCCTGGACCTTTGGACACAATGGGCAACGTGGAAGGTAAGTTCAGGACAAGGGAACGTTCATCCTGATCAGTAGATCAGGTCTGTGGTGGCCAGCACCTGTCATCCTGTTGACTTTGACCTTCAAAAGGAGCTTCCTTCCCATCTTAGCTTGAGACACACTTGCTAACACGAGGGTGAAGTCCCGAGTCACTCTTTAGAGTGAGCTTAACAGGGATAATGTTAGGGCTTTTCTTCTGACATACTAGATGGACAGTGAGAATGCCAGTATGTGTCCCCTTATTAGGTGTTGGTTCCAGGCAGTATGGCTTGGAGTCCATTTGGCCAGACACTTCAACAAGCAGGAGTGGAGCTGTGCTGTGGGACCCACTGCCTCAATAAACTAGAAGATAAACTAGAAGAAAAGCAAATGCCAAACACTCATGTGTTCGTAAAGAATGCTAACTCCCAAAAGGCAAGAAGAACTAACACGTCAAAACAAACGAAAAGATTGCTTTTGCGTATATTTTTCTGATCGTCTTTATGGCAAAAGGAGAAAAATCACAGAAAGAAAGCACAACATAGCAAAAGTACTCAGATTGAAAGCCAGAACAAAACATGTTCCCCAGTAATACGTTATTTCCTTTCTCCAATATTTTCCATTAACCACCAGAAAAAGATGAAAAGATCAGATAGATTTAAAACCAAAAAGGTTTCATCTTTTAATAAAATTAGTCAACTACTACAAATCAACGGAGCTCAAAATGCAAAGCTATTTTTTCCTAATGTATGATTTTAACCTTTAAATGGCCAAGTATGAACTTTATCAGTCATCCACTTATGATGTGAGTTCTTTTTAACTATGATTTGGTTAAAATGCTTTTGTAATTTTTGTTGACATTTCCTACTTGACTTATGGAATATTTAGAAATGCACTGCTTAATTTCTAAGCATTTGCTTTTTATTATCTATTTATTATTCCTTCCTTAATTCCACTATATTCAAAATACATTCTGTGATTGATTTCAATCTTTAAATTTTGCAGAAACTAGCTTTATGGCCCAGCAAATATTCAGTCTTGGTGCAAGTTTTACTTGCTCCTGGGAATAACACATATAGTGCGCTTCCTGCTTACAGTTTTCCATGTAGGTCAACTGGATTAATTACGTTGTTTAAATATTCAACACGTCTATGGAATTTTTTCTTTCCTTTTTGTTTTTGGTACCGGGGATTGAACTCAGGGGCACTCGACCACTGAGCCACATCCCCAGCCCTGTTTTGTGTTTTATGTAGAGACAGGGTCTCACTGAGTTGCTTAGCACCTCGCCGTTGCTGAAGCTGGCTTTGAACTCGCGATCCTCCTGTCTCAGCCTCCCAAAGTGCTGGGATTACAGGCGTGAGCCACCGCACCTGGCACCTATGGAATACTTTTTGTTTGACTTGCTAGCAGTTACTTCAAAGAATACAACAATGACAATGGATTTCTCTATTATTATATTTCCTCTCATCACCTTCAAATATTTAAAAATATTTTAAAGTCATGTTATTAGTCACATGGGCTTTTAGGAGTTTTACATCTTCCTGTTTTGTTATAACTATTTATCACTCTTTATTTCTAGTAATATTTCTTGCCTTAAAGTCTACTTGATAATAACAATCCCAGCTCTCTTTTCAGTATAAAGCATAAAAATTAAAGAAAAAAAATGAAGATCTATAGAAAGTCAAAGGGTAAATATGTGGATGTTGATAATAAAAAGTGGTAATGTAGGGGTTAGGGGATTAAATGTTTAGAAATAAAATACATAAAGCTGGAGAGACTTCATGGACTTACAATCTAAGTTTCATCATTTGGGAAGTGAAAAACACACTAATTTACATTAGACATTAATAGTCGAGACCATGATCAAGATTTAATTTGTATCTTTAAATCTGAAGCATGTTTTTGTGAGCAGTGTGTGCTTCAGTTTGTTTTTTTTGTCTGATAATTTTTGAACTATTTTTAACTTACAAAATTTTTATGTAGTTCCTGAAAATATTTGGGCAAAAATCTATCATTTCACTACTTACTTCTGTTTCTTTTACATGTTCTATGTTCATTTTTATTTTCTTTTTCTCCTTCTTGATTGCAGTACTGGGGACAGAACCCAGGGCCTCGTACATGCCAGGTGACCACTCCACCCCTGAGCCAGCGCCCCAGCCTTCTGTCTTGGTTTCCTTCAGTTTAATCAGTGATTAAGAATAAAGTAAAGATGATCATCCTCAGAAATGTGGGCAAGCAATATTCGATCTCGAGGACTCAATAGAATGCAGGGGCAGAGGAGGGATTGCCAGGACTGCCCTGTTTCCTGCCCTCTGTGGTCAGCACTCCTTGCTCTGGGCCTTCAGTCCAGCAGGGACTCATCCTCTTGGCTCACAGGTTATTGGGTCTTGGGTTTGGACAGAAACCACAATCATCAACTCTCCAGGGCTCTCAGCTTCTGATAATAGATGGTAGGACATCTTGGCCCCCCAAATTATTTAAACTAGTTTATTGAATTAAGTGTTGTTCTGTCTGTCTCTCTATATCCTCTAGGTTCTCTTTCTCTGGAAAACCCTAACTAATATAGTTCCCTCATTTTTTTTTTAATTTTGAAAATTGTAGCATTTTCCCTTTTGTGAAGATAATGCTTGTTTTTCTTCTTTGTTTTCCCTTAGTTCTTCTACTCTTTGTCTTGAATTTTAAAATATTTGCTATGAATTACCAAGATGATTTATTTTTTCATCTTTTTAGTCGCCAATGAATCTTTATTTTACTTGTTTATATGTGGTGCTGAGAATCAAACCCAGTGTCTTCCACGTGCCAGGTAAGCACTGTACCACCTAGCTACAACTCCAGCCCACATCCAAGATGATTTTTTAAAAATGTATTTACTCTTCTAGGAGTCAGCTGCATTTCTTGAATCCACAGGCTGATGTTTTTCATTTGTTTTGGAAAGTTCTTATTTTTGATCTCTTCAAATATGGATTCTTTTCATATTTGTCTCTGTTCTCCTTCTGAGACTCAAGCATCATTACTTAGAATTTTATAGAATGTTGCATTTGTTTCTCAGCTCCTTTTCTAAATTTCATATACCTTTATTTCTTTGATCTGCAAAATGGAATTTCAAACCACCTTTTCACTGGAACTAACAAACTCTATAGGTTGTTATTTTCAGCTTTATGTTTTAAGTATTAGAGTTTTAAATTTGTTTCTTTTAAATATTTCATTTCCTGGCCAACTTCTTCATTTTCCCTTTGATCTTACTGAATATATTAATCACAGTTCAAGTTCATGTCTGGTAATTCTAATGTTTGGAAAACTGGTGGATATGTTTCTAATGAGTGTGTTTTCTATAGGTTCTGTTTTGATTAATAATGTTTTATCATTGCTGGAAGTTGTATATTTAAAAATTGTCAAAGTTCTGGAAGATTTTATCTTTCTCCAGAAATGATTTCCTTCAACTTCTAGTGGGCAGGGAAAGAGGGAGAAAATTGCTTTAATTGCATGATGGATTGAGCTGACTCCATCTTACGAAGTGTTTCAATTTTTGTAAGATATGCTTTCTTGTTAGCCTTAATTCCTAAGGTATGGTATTGTAGGGGTTTTAGTCAGAACCTTGAAGTATTTACTATGTTCCCTCCACCTTGGTTGATTTTTAAATTCCAATTATTATTTTCCCAGCTTTGGGAAACTGATAATTTCTTACCTTCTTTTTTTTTTTTTTTCATGTATGTTAGTCTACAAAAGACATGACTTTTATTTTATTTTATTTACTTTTATTAAGGTTTTATTTGTTTCCATATTTAATTTATTTATTTATTCTATTTAGGCTTACATGATAACAGAGTGCAATTTGATTCATTGTACATAGAAGGAGGATAACGTATCAATTCTCCAGTTGTAAGTTGTATAGAATCACAACATATATGCAGTTATACATAAAGTTAGGGCTATGATGACCATCATATTCCACCACCCTTACTGTCCCCATGCCCCCTCTCCCCTTACACCCTTGTGAACAGAGTTCCACCATTGTTCCCATAACCTTCCCCACATTATGGATCAGCATCCACTTATCAACGAGTACATTCGGCATTTGGTTTTCTGAGATTGGCTTACTTCACTTAACATGATATTCTCCAACTCCATCTATTTACCTGCAAATGCCATAAATTTATTCTCTTTTATTGCTGAGTAATATTCCATTGTGTATATATACTACAATTTCTTTATCCAGTCATCTATCGAAGGGCATCTAGGTTGGTTCCACAGTTTAGCTATTGTGAATTGAGCTGCTATAAACATTGAAGTGGCTGCAGCACTGTAGTTTGCTGTTTTTAAGTCTTCTGGGTATACTTCTTAGCCTGACAACAAAAGCTTTCTATCCCACCTGGATCTTGGTGCCTTGAATCCTGGTATTATTAAAATTGTGGTATTATCAAATGGACTATTACAAAATTCTAAGCAGCTTTTCTAGTTTTCAAAGGCAGGAGTAGTTTGCTATAAACTTCTGCATCCTTCCTTGGAGAAGTAGCTGGTGTTTATCATTTGAATATATGAATAAATCAGTGTTCACACTTAATCAGTGTAATTTCCCCCTGAGACACTTACATTTTTCTGCAACTTTTCATATTTTGTTGAAATAATGCAACATCCAGTTTCCAAATAGAAACTTTCCCTCTCTCCATTCCATCTTTTCCTTCCCAGGTCTTTTCATTCTCTTGTCTACGGAGGCTTTGTGATGGGTGTACCTATGAACACACGCATACCCTTCCTTATGCGTCTCATAGCTATTTTTTTCACTGCTTTATTTTTCTTGGATTCACCCTTTGTCTTTCTGGATTGATTTCTCCAAAATTATTGTGGATTAAAAATTACCCTTTATGTACAAAAAACATTTATATACACAAAAACATTTTAATTCCATCGTGGTTGAATCCTAATTTAGATGTGAACAGAATTTTTAGTTCAATTGGTACTTTCCCCAGAAGTTTGAAAATATTGTTAGATTTTCTTCAAGGAGCTCACGTTGTTGATGAACAGATTAGTGGCACTTTGACTCTTGTTCTTCTGTATCTGCTATTTTTTCCAACTTGGAACCTTGAAAATTATTAGTTGAGATGCAGTCCTATGCCATAAGATTCTTTTTAAAGTATACACTGCAGTGTTTTCAGTATATTTTCAGAATACATAATTTAAATTAATATATAAGCTTCAAATATGTAATATGCTATAAAATTAGTACATTTTTATATTTGCAAGGTTATATAACCATCACTATTATTTTAGAATATTTTTCTCACTCCAAAAAAAAATAATGATGAAATAAAAACCTTGCACCCATGAGAAATCACTCCCTGCGCCCCTCACTCCAGGCCCTGAATCCACTAATGTACTTTCATTTTTTTCTATTTTCTTTTAATTTTATTTGCTCTCTTTAGAACATGGCAGTAGAGTGCATTTTGACATATTTATACATGCATGGAGTATATCTTATTCTCATTAGGATCCTAGTCTTAAGGTTGTACATGGTGTGAAGATTCACTGTGGTGTGTTCATATATGTAAACAGGAAAATTGTGTCAGATTAATTCCATTGTCTTTCCTAGTCCCATCTCTGCTTCCTTTCCCTTTTTCTAAACCCCTGAACTTCTGTCCTCCCTCCTTGCTGTGTGTTCGATGGATCAGAGAACATTCGACCTTTGCTTTTTGAGGTTGGCTTATTTTACTCAGCATGATACTCTACGAATCCATCCATTTATTGGCAAATGTTATAAATTTATTCTTTTTTATGGTGGCATAATATTCCATTGTATATATATATATACCACATTTTCTTTATCCATTCATCTGTTGAAAGGCATCTAGATTGGCTCCATAGCTTAGCATTGTGAATTGAGCTGCTATAAACATTGATGTGGTCTGTCACTATAATATGCTGACTTTCTATCTATACAGATTTGCTTATTCTGCACCTATTGTGCAGGCAGACTCAAGTAGATATATCTGTCTTTTTTCACTTGGTGTAATCCTTCAAGCCTCCTCTGTCGTACATTGTGGCTATTCACTCCTTTTCAGGGTAAGTGATATTCTATTTTATGGATATACCCCTTTGTTTATCTTTCCATGTATTGATGGACATTTGTTTCTGGTATTCAGCCAGTAAGAATAAAACCATAATCTGTTATGTGTGATATGAAAAAATTTTGTGTAGAGATATATTTTCAGTTCTCTTGAAGATATACCAGGAGTAGATTCACTGGGTCATAGAGTAATTTTATATTTAACAATTTTTAAAGAACTGTCAAATAGTTTTTCAGAATTCCTATGTAATTTCACATTCCCACCAACAATCTAGGCATATTTCAGTTTTCCTCATTCTTGCCTAAATTTGTTACTATCTATTGTTTTATTTATTTATCAAAAACCAATTAACTATAAATGTCAATGTTTGTTTATGAACTCTAAATTCAATTCCATTTATCCTTATTCAAATGCAACACAATCTTTATTACTACACTTTTGTTCTGAGTTTTGAAATCAAGGAGTGTGTAACTTTATACTTCTTTTTCAAGATTGTTTTGACAATTCTTATTATGTTGAATTTTCATATGAAATTTTGAACCAGTTTCTCAACTTATGGAAAAAAAGTATTTGTGATTTAGATTTAGATCAGGATTGTATTGAATCTGCAGTTCAGTTTAGGGAGTATTGCTACCTTAACAATAAAAAGCCTGTTAATCCACAAACATGGAATGTTTATTCATTTATTTACTTTTACCTGTACAAAACCTGTACCAATTTTGTTACATTTACTAATAAATATTTTTAATACTTGTTGCAAGGGAATAGTATTCTTAATTTCGTTTTAGATCATCCCTTGCTCTTGTGTATAAAGACTATTGATTTTTCTATTGTGATCTTGTAGCCTATAACATTGTTGAATTGTTTTTTTGTGGGCTCTTTAGGACTTTCTTAGCACAAGGTCAAGTCCTCTGCAAATGTGGATAGTTTGATTTATGCACTTTTTCCAGTGCAGAGACCTCTCATCTCTTTCTCTTATCTGATTGCCCTAGCTGTTTGGGAATACTTTAAATGACTTTGCTTTCTCCGTTTCACTTTAGTAATTTAGCAGCAAGTGTTTAAATGTGACGTGTTTTAAAATCCGTCCTCTTTCTGCTCCTGGCAGGTACTGGGACATTGCAATCTCATGCTTTCATTGGTTCTCAGACACTTTCCTTTGTCTCCTGGGACACCCTTGCCCTGTGTTTTGTTTTCTCCGGACTCACCTGAGACACATGGCAGACCTTGAAACCATCTCCCTCTTGTGTCCCTTTAC
>CM053404.1:135662486-135682748 GCA_028644305.1 Xerus rutilus
CTCTACTACAAACTGATACCAATGCAGAGCTGTATCAGTGGGGCAGCATCTTATTGAAGATTTAGGCACTGGGAAAATGATCATCTGGGAAAACAAAATGGAAAATATAATAAGAAATCCGCCCCTCCCCCCAGGGCTGAATAGAAACCAAAATCAAACATAACTTGTTATTATTTTATTTTGGTATTCCCCCTTAATTCACTTTCTAGTTTCTAAAGACTCTCCTGTCTACAAGTCCAAAGCTAAGCTTTTCCTCCCTGTCTTTGTCCCCCAGGCTCATACTGGTTGCTGATGAATTCTTGAATTGATATCCCTTCCTGTCACAGGTTCTAAACTTTTCTGCAGAGGGACCCATGGAAAATTCCTGCTCACTCTCTCCCACAATACACAACCCGTGCACACAGGCACATGCATACAGTACACACAGTACACACAGGTGCACACTCTGCTGGGAGCCTGTAAGGACCCCGTGTTCCCCTCTCAGCTGCCTCAGTCTTGCTGGCTGAAGGCGTGTGTGAGTGAAGAAGGTTTGGAGGTGGCCCCAGTCCAGCCACCCTCTGTCTCCTACCACCTGAGAGGCTTCTAAGAAGAACTTTCTCTGTAACTCTAGCTTACCTATGTTTCTAAGTAAAACAAAGGATATTTAATATTTCAATCATTGCTTCTAGTAGTTGCTATGCAGTAACAGTTACCTGGAGCTCTTCAATATGTGAAGATACTCAGTGGGTTTTGTCTGAGCCTAGGCTACACCCAGAGTCCTATCATCTGTCAGAGAGTTTCTTGTATGTGTGGCCCTCAACCAATAAGCTGTTGACAGCTGAGGTGTCTTCTTCTAGAAGTGTGACAAGTTCCCCCCTTCCCCTCTCTTCTCTGCCTCTTCTTCTTTCCTGTCAACATTATTTTTTCCTTCCTGTGACAAATGTCTTGAATTTGAACCCAAGAAATAAACCATGGTGTTTCTTTTAGATATATAAAGCTGCAGAACAAAAAATGATACCCTCTCCCAAAAGCAATTGATTTATAGATTGCAACTACCTCCACTGACCGTTCAACCCACAGTGATTCTTAAGTGCCCTTTCCCATGTCAAATACTGCCTACATATCACAGGTGTATTGTCACCAAGGCACAGTGGAACAGTGTTTGAAAGTCCCATGAACAAATGGAACTGGAGGGGGGCAGTTATCTTTGTCATGGAATGACTCAAGCTAGAGAATAACTCTGATTGCACTTCAAACTCAAGCAAATCATGATCAAGAAACCATTGGCGTTCAGTTGAAACAAGTAAAATAATGACAATAGTCAAATATTTAGAAATTTATTTGCTGGGAGCTCATTTCACCTCTGTTGTGTGAGTGACACCCGGCTCTCACTCTGGTGGACCAGGGATTATCATCCTGTGTGACAGTGTGGAACATTCTCGAAGCATGAGCTTATCACATGATCTGTGTCCTTGAACACGACTCCTAATTACAAAGAAGAGACACCATCCCTTTCTTCAGTATGGAAAAATTACATTGTAATTAACTGAAAAAGAAAATCAATGCCTCTCGCTGCAGGACATAGATGAGTGATTCTCTTCATAATTTCCCAGTTCCTAATACTATCTCTTTTCCTTTTTCAGAAAACAAAATCATAGAAACAAAAAATAGAAACTCCCAGCTGAGCTGTCTCTTAAGTCTCCTTAATCATCTCTCCATTCCAATTCTCTCCTAGTGTTGCTTAATACTAAGTGAAGCCTTGGTTCTTCTGCTATTTTTTTTTTCTGGTTAAAAACTTGCATAGAGTTGCCTAATAAAAATAAATTCCTTTCTTCCTAAATTTGCTATAGATTCTGAATTCCTGCAGAGCTCACCTCAGAGCGCGGTGGGGAAGCCGTAGAGGAAGGCTCCTCATCCTGCCTCTAGGCCAGTTTCACTGATGAAAGTGATAAAATGAATCCTGTGAAGATGAACCCTGTGAAATTGCTGTATTGGCTCTTCTCTTTTGCACATAACATTCACACAACCCCAAACATGGGGCCCTAATCTAGAGTGTCACCCTGTGTCTTTCACCCAGTGCATTCAAGTCACATGGTATGTGTCACTACTCCAGATGTATCACATCCTCAATTCTTTTTTCCTGTCTTCTCCTTGCGTACAAGTCGCCTCTAGCAGTGTTTTGTGAAAAACTTAGCCCTGCTGGTGCCAGAATCAGTTGAACTTGGGCATTAAAAATTTAAGACCTAAATATCTATTTAGGAGCAACTCCCTTATTTTTGGTTTGATTATTATGCAATTTCATCAGGAAAGAGGAAGAAGCAACTTTTGGTGCTGCTTGCATTAGTCAACATCAGCATGAGTAGGAGAGATCTTTCCAGGTTATCTGACATGATTGTTAGGTCTGGCAAGTCGGTAAACCTAGGAGCCGGATATTCAGGGAGGAGTTTATGTTGTAGTCTTCTGACAGAATTCCACATAGCAGCAACTTGGGTTGTGGGTCAGGGCTTCTACATTGCAGTCTGGAGAACTGCTCCTACACATGGAACCTCGGGTCTTCAGTTGGTTTGGTGCAGCACAGCTACAGTATGGGGGTCATCTGCTATAGTCGAAGGCTATGCATTAAAATGTCAATCATACCTGAAAAATACCTTCAAGCAACATAGACGGGGTTTTGATCATACTACTGGGTACCATAGCCTAGCTGAGTGGACACATAAGATTAACCATCTCACTGGCATTGATGTAGGACTACGCTCACAATACCCCAGAGATATCTGTTCAGTCTTTAAAATCTTTCAGGAGAAAGTGTACCACAGAGTTTCTCGAATCACAAATTGAATTTTAAAAGTTGTTCCATTCAGTCTTCAACCTAAAGTTCAGATTTTAAATTCAAATGTCTTTGTACTCTTTCTAGTGGAAATGGATAATCGATAACTTATGCAATTCTTATTTATATGCTTTTTTAAGCAGCTTATAAAATGATCATCTAACAGATTTCTACATGTTATGAGTGATACTGTTTATGTGGCCTGCAATTTGCTCTTAAATTCTTAGGTTTAGTTATTTTTTAAAGAGTATTACTGTGAAACTCTACAAATAATCCATTTAAAGTGAGCAGTTCAGTGGTTTTTAGCATTTTTGTGGAGCTATATAACCGTTAGCCCAATCAATTTTAGAGCATGCTCATCACCTCCAAAAGGATCCCTGTGCCCATTGTTGGTGATCCTCATTCCTCTTTCCTGGCTCTGCCTACCAACACCACTCTGCCTTCTGTCTCTTTACATTTCCCTAAAACTCTGGTCATTTCATTCAAACAGAATCATACAACATATGTCCCTTTTGCCGTTTTAAATTTTCCACTTCATTGAGCCCCACAAAATACAGGTAATTGTATCGGAATGACTAAGAAGAGGTATCAGGTTATTATTTTCAAGAAGCCCTTGGACTTTGTTAACAGCTCCTCTCACTAAAATCCAGTCCCCACTAGGGTGTACTTGGACATCTGATTATTTCATCCTTTACTTTGTTTCTCATGTTTTGGTCTGATCATGAGTTGGATCTTTGTTTTGCAAACTCTGAAAAAAAAGCCTGATTTTCTGAAGCAGAAATGAGAACGTCATTCACTTTTCCACTGTCAGCTGTGGAAAGGTGGACACGGCCTGACACTGTGTGGGTGAAGTTGGTGGCCTCCTGCATATGGCACCCACAATCCTGCCTCTCTGACTCACACTCCTGTTCTTCATCTGCTCCCTCAGCAGCTGCCTCTGGTGCACACTCATTTCCATCTTAGACCACTTAAATTAGAATTTGTTTTTAAGTAAGATCCTTTTCTTTTTTTTACATATTGTTTTGGTTGTCGGTGGACCTTTATTTTATTTTATTTATATGTGGTGCTGAGAATTGAACCCAGTGTCTTACTCTACCACAGAACCATAACCCCAGCCACTAGAATTGGTTTTAAAGATAAAATCTATCACTCACTAATTTTTTTCTCTATGCAATTATTTCACTTCTTCTGTATTGTCTTACATTGTATTAAGTGTAGTCAGTCACCTGTATGTCATCCAAAAGTGATTGACAACACTTTTTGGCAATCTCTGGGAGGTATTTACAATTACTTGTCTCTTACAAAACTGAGATAATAATTTTCTGAATTTTGGTTCAGAAAAATATTTTTTTTTTTTTTTTTAAAATATTTTGTTTTGTTGTAGATGAACACGATATCTTTATTTATTTTATGTGGTGCTGAGGATCGAACCCAGTGCCTCACGTATGCGAGGCAAGCGCTCAACCGCTGAGCCATAGCCTCAGCCCCCTGGAAAAATATTTTTTTCATAACCATGCAGCAGTAAATTTCTATAACATATGGATGCAAAAGAGTAAAATATGAGGGTAAAGTATTATATAATCAGTGTTCAATACTTGTGCAACATAAACGAAAGACACTTAATGATGAGGTATAAGCAACTACATTAAGCAATTAAAACAAATTTTTCAAAATATATGTGTATGTGTACCTTGATATTTATTTTCCTAAAATGAACTTACTCCTTTTTGAAGGAGATGAATGTGTAGGTTATAGGTACATACTAATGATTTTCCTGTATGTTACCACGTAGAAACGTTACTTCTCTCTCTGCTACATTAGTCATCCAACATGAGTACGAATGCTGCATCCTGGCAATAGTGAGAGCTGCTGTCTGGGGGACAGGCTACGTAGCTGATGCTTTCACTTAATGTCTGAAGTCAGCACATTAATAGTTGCACTTATTAAAGGAAGCATTTCCTATCTTATCCTCATGAAGCCATAGCTGTAGACCCATAGGATTCAGAGTTCCTATCCTAAAATCTATTCATTTATGTATTCACTCCATCACTCATTTATGAACACCTAAATTGCCCCAGGATCTATGCTTGGTGTGGGGAGGTCCGTGATGAACTGGCAGAGCCAGCCCTCATAAAATGTATAATCTCACAGAAGCAGACATGGACCAAATATTCAGATAGATAAACCTAAAATTATAATTGCTGTTAAGTATTGAAAGAGGACCCAGTTCTACTTTCCACCTTCTTAGATGTAGGAAATAACACAAGACAGCTGATACTAAGGGAGCTGATGTTTTTTGTTTTACTTTGTTTTAAAATGTTACCATTTGGTACAGTAAAGTGAATTTTTTTTCCTTTGCAGCATCATATTGACAAATGTCCAGTTAAGAAAGGTGACATTCTTGCCTTTAAATGACCAATTCTAAGTATGAGAAAAAAAGGCAGAGAGAGACATTTTGAAATTTATCAAGATGTATTTGTTTACAAAAAAGAAAGATTTGCTGCGGGGTATATTATTACCTTGTCAAAGGCTCAGAGTCGACTCTCAGGAATCAGCCACAAAAGCTCATGCTTTGGCTTCGTGCAGAGGGAGAAGCGGCCAGGCCTTTCTTTCAAGGCCCTTATTACATGTTTAGTACTCAACCTGGCATGCTGCTCTGACTTTAAACAAATCACTTTTTAATATAATATCATAATAATATACAAACATACATGTTGTTAGGGTTTGGATGTGAGGTGTCTCCCAAAAGCTCAAATGTGAGATAATGCAAGAGGGCTCAGAGGGAAAATGATAGGGGCATGAAAGTCTTAATCAAATCAGTAAATTAATCAACTGATGGGATTAATTGAGTGGTAATTGAAAGCAGGGGGTGTGGCTGGAGGAGGTGGGCTTTGGGGTATATATTTGTATTTGGCACATGAAGTCTCTCTCTTTGCCCTCTGATCATCATGTGAGCTGCTTCCCTCTGCCACATTCTTCTGCCTTGATGCTGAGCTGCATCTTGAGCTCCAAGGAATGGAGTCTGCTGTCTATGGATTGAGACCTCTAAAACCGTGAGCCCCCAAATAAACTTTTCCTCCTCTGCAGTTGTTCTGGTTGGGTCCTTTTAGTCACAGAAGGGAAAAAGCCAACTAAAACACATGTCATTTACAAAGCTCAATAATAGATGATGTGCCTTTTAGCTTTCTAATAATGTAAGCACCGAAACAACACAATATGATATTGAATGACCTACGCTTCCATCATTGATCTCATCTTTCTGCCTTTCCCCAGTGCAAACGACAATGCTGAAGTTTTTCTCCACCCTTCTCTTGCTGAGAAGTTCATCACTACACGTTGTTCCCAGAAAGCTTGCTGAGCACTATTTGGTCTTGTGTGCACCTTCTGCAACCTGTTTTTTTTCCCTCCGTACACATCACTTTCTTTCCTCTCAGAGAACAGGTGGGAGGATGTGAGCGGAGGCTGGTCCTGGGGCGGGGGCAGCGTGGTGAGGAAAGGGGAATCGCAAGAGGCTGCTGGGCCTTCTGTGCAGACCAGAGCCTGAGATGATGCAGAGGTTTGAAAAGCTCACTTAATGGGCAAGAAATCATGACCTTCCGTATTCCAGAGATTCGGTTCCTCATACAATGAGAGAGACAGAGGAATGAGAAGGTGGGAGGCAGGGAAGGCTCCACCATGAAGGACTGGGTTAAATCTTAGCTTCCTCAAAGAGCAGCCCAGTGACCAGGGAGGTTAACTGAACTGTTTCTTCACTGCAAAATGAAATTGGGAAGGCTTCTCTCACAGGTTGGGAATGTACGAGTTTTTCTCTGTGTAACACCCCCTCAAAACTGAAATTGCAATTATTGTTTTTATCCGCTTTCCATCTTTAAAAAATACATTATGCCCCTTTTCTTGAACTTGTCCTATTTCAGTTCTTGCCCTGCAGGACCACATTATAATAATTTTATCCAATTTCTTTTTTTTACAGAACAATTTCCTCCCAATCTTAAGAGGTTTGAGTTTACCTTGACATTCTTGCCTCTGAGCTTGGTTAGTCTTTTTGTTATTATTGCTGTTTCTCAAAAATAAACTTTCAGTTTACCCATATGTCATGTGTAACTGACCCTATTAGTGGTTAGGGTCTCTATTTCATCTGAAGCTGGACAGGCATGTCGGACTCAGGTGGATTCTGTGGGGACAAAGGACCTGGAGGGAACCTGATCCCACCTCTCCCTGTCACTTGGGTCTAGGAGCAGCTGTGAACTTGACCTAAGGAACCCTGGCTGCAGCTCCTTGTGATGGGTTTCATAGAGAACTCAGCTTTAGTCCTGTGGCTTGCTGTGTCTCTGGTACATGTCATTGCATGCCGCAAGCAGATATACTGACCTAGTGGGAAACTTAAGAATATGGATATTTGAGATACAGAGGAGAACGCGGATCTGACACAAAGAATGATTACTATTTCCTGCATTAGCAAGAGAGATGTTGATAACATGGTGACATGTCAGAAAAACTTTAGCAAGAGCCAAAGAGGATAAAGTTTTCCTTAATACATTTTCTGGTATGTAGCAGCACTTGTATCAGCAAATTCTTAGAAAAAAAATTGGTAGATGACAAATTTTGTAGGTCAAACATCAATATTGATCAACAGATTAGAAAGTGCTGTGCTCTTCCAAGGCATATGCTATTGATTTATTTTATTGAGATTCTATGGGTCTATTAGGGTTATTTCATACTGGGTGTTTTACATCTGAAAGTACAATTAAAATCCATTTATAATATCTGTTCAAATAAAACATCTGCAGATGATAGCCACAGAATTCCTCCTCCCAAGTGAGCTTTTGATAAAAGAAACAATTTCTTGTGTGCACATGTGCAGCTTCTCTTACTGAGGCACCTGGGACATGGCTGAAAATCACTTGCCAAGTGTGGGGGGTCGGAGGGAGGATGGTGGGCTTTCACATAAAGGTCAGATGAAATTGTTTTGGAAACCTCAGGGATTCTTTAAAGCAGTGCCGTAAAAGAGGAGGTTTCTTACAGTAGGTGGCCTAGAGCTTATCCAAAATTATAGGACACTGAAGGATGGCACATTTAGAGAAACCTACTTTATTTACTCAAAGAAGTGTGTTGCTTAGAGAATAAATCTCCCCTAGATTGCAAAAATCTGAACACACAAGAACTCTAGAAAATAAAATATCAAATCAGTAATCAGTTAACGGCCACATTCAAGGCAGGTGAAAGTGATGTAAGATGTTTGCAGATGACCCTTACCGCATGAATGTGTTTCATGGGATGCCATGTGGGTGCACTGATGCCTCATCTGTGCTCCAAGTTGTGTTATTAATGTTGACTCTGTGCTACCTTAGTTAACATTATTGAATATGTAAATGTTAAAGTTCATAGAAGACGGAGTTCAGGAATATGTGAACTGAATCAATAGAGGAGGAAGGAGAAAACAAGTATTTACAGAAGGGCATGGCAAGGATATACCATTTTCTCCTTTTAAAAGCTTTGACAAATGACAGAGCAGGTGATCAATGCCCAGGCATTGATGCCATTTTTCTTCTTTATTCTCTATCAATATTGGTGCAGCAGGCACAATCTAAGATCAGGAGTTAGAATTAAGTTCTAGTACCAGTCCTTCCTCAAATGTCTCTGTTTTCTCTTTTTTCTTATCTGTTATAGGACAGTTGAAATACATGATTTAATTTTTTTTATTACCAAAACAATATTTTAAGCATTAGTAAAGAGCCATACGTCTCCAGGCTGCTGAATGATGATAATATCAAGTAAATTATTCTGTAACACGATAGACTTACTGATTGATTAGATGGTGATCCATCTCCAAATCATGAATCAAAGCCATGGCTTCTATAGACCCACGGACAAGCAAGAAGACAGTGGCCCAGGCCATATCCCATAACTGGATCAATATCATGGACTTGTCCCGTGTGTTCCTAATCTGATTTCTATCCATAAAGTTCAAATTCTTTATGGTAGAAAACAAGATGCCTAGAAAAAGTCAAAGGAAGAAAAGTAAACCTACCTTACTGGTTATCAGCTTCTCATTTTATTTCAATATAGAAAATATTTTCTAAGGGTCAGATTGTGAATTATAAGAAATTAAAGTATCACTAATAAATGTTAGTATAATTAAGTGATAGTTGATTCAAATCTTCATCTTCCTGTGGCTTTGAGTCTTTTCTGCATTTTCCAGTGCTGATAATATAAGACATAACCATGGATTGTCTTCGAGTCTGTGGTCTCTTGGCCTTTACATACCTGGTTACTTTCCACATCCCATCATTTTTATTTCCCAGGACCCTCCACTTCTGTCCCCTTTCTTTATCCCTTTGCCTTCTATCTTAAGTTATTGTCGCCTCAGGTGCAGACAACATGCATTATTTTACTACAATCACGGTCTTTGGAGACACACTTTTAAGAACCGAAAGAATCTGCTTTTTAAAAATGAATTTCAAGGAGGTTCACTGGATGGTTTGATTTAGTCATTGACTAAATAGGATTTTGATTTTATTCTACTTTGATCATTATACTTATGAATTGATGCAGTTAAATTGGAATTTCCTTTCCTTGAATGGACTCAGTGTTGAATGGTGAGTAGATCATTACGATACATTTAACTTGAGGCAGATGCAGTGCTATCACCATATGAACATTTGTTTTTAAGCATGAAATTGTACATATATTAGTTATCTTGCTGTATGCACTTGGCTCTCTCAAAGCATATTTGCTCGAAGACTCAATACAAGTCAAATAAAATCTTGTTTCAATTCAGCGAAATATCAAGATAATTTCTAATCAGGTTTCATTTAGAGGTGTGTGCTATAATGATATTCATTGAACTTACATTATAGAGTTGAAAAAATTAAGATAATGATTATATCAAAGCTAACAATCATTGAGAAATCCTAATTGACCAAGAACTTTATGCTATTCATCTTTTCTAAAGCTCACAGACCTGTGAAGTAGGCATTTATTACTATTCTAATTTTCCATTGAGAATTTGTGACTCAGTAAGGTAAGAAATTTGCACAAGAGCACACAAATACTAAGGAGAAGAGAAAAGATTGAAAACAGCCACCCAGGCAACCACATATTCTGAAACCAGGATTCTGTTCTTGCTTCTCAAACTTGGATCCAAGGACCAACATCAGCAGAAGCACCTGGATGCTCATGGGAAGTGCAGAATTGCAGGTAGGGGGACCCATGCATAGTGGCTTGCTGAGGACTTAACCAGTTTTAGAACCATAAGACCTTAGTCCTGGGTAAATCCAGATGGTTTGCCACCTTAGTCTCAGTTCTGCTCCTGCATGGTTGAATCTGAATCTGCATTTTAACATCCCTATGTGAATAATGTGCCTGTGATAAGTGAGAAGGAGTATTTAAAATTTTATTTTTTTTAACAGATTGTTTTTTTACAAATAGTTTTAGAAACTAAATCTAGGACCCAGTTTTCTTTCTTTGTATTGACAGTCACTCAACCAACCAAGTCATATACAGTGCCCGGAGATACTAAAATTCCAATTTATCTGAATTTCTGTCTCCAGAACTTCACTTCTGTAGAAAAAAAGTGGTTCTATTGTAAAAAGAAACATTTAACTATCAAGTTATCTGGATTTGAACTAACAATGCTTTAACAACTACATTTAGAAAAGAAAGTCTGTTGGATTATTCCATCTGATTGTGGCAGGAAGGATGTACACTGTCAAAAAATTGTAATTTTAACTGAAAAGTGACATGTAAGTGTATTGATATGGCACAGCCTGTGCCTGACACCTGCACTGCCATCTTGGCTCATATTCTCACTGGATTAGAAAGCTGTATCACTTTATTAGTGGAAGACACACTTGTCATGCCCCAGTGTAAATGGTATGGCTTGTTTAATAAGCCTTTCATATTTCACTTACACACTTTTATGCCTAGGATTTTGCAGATAAATTTCTCCCAGCATGAGAAATCTCAGGGGGCATATCTAGAATACTGAGGAAGTTGGCAATGACTATTTCTGTCTTATAGCAGAGATTAAAAACAGTTAGACCTGGAAGAGACCTTAGGGAAAATATAGCCCATTTATTTTATGAATTAGGAAATTGAGACCTATCAGGGTTAAATTGCTTCCTGTGACCATCCAACAAGTTCACAGTAAAAATAGGCTCCAAGCTGAATGTGGTTGAGAATAGACATGACAATATTGAATTTACCTTGAGTGTTCCTCATGTTACTCGAAATATAAATTAATAGCTGTTACCCTGAGAGAAAAATTTTGACTCACTGAAAAACTTTTATGATTGCAGATGTCTATGTAAATGATGGTGGAAAATGACAGAGAGCTACAGTGCATACTCTGATTTTCTCTCTTTTCCTTTCATAGTGGAGGTAACACAGAGTCAGTAATAACTGGTGTAAGCCTCAAAAATCATGTGCCATATTTGACACAATTTTTTTCAGTCAATTTTAGCTGTTATAGCAAGATGCCATAAACTAGGTTGCTTACAAACCAAAAAATAATGATTTCTTACAATTCTGGAGGCTGAAAAGTCCGTGGTCAATGTCCTAACAGATTCATTGTGTGGCAAGGGACCACTTTCTGATTTATAGATAGTTCTTCCCTGCTGTGTCTTCATATGTGGAAGGAACAAGGGTCTGAGAGGAAGGAAAGTATACACCATAAGAGCATAAAGTGTTGGAAAAAATAGTGATGTGTTAAGGGTTTTGAATTTTGAATAAAGGAAACTACAAACTCAATATAAGGAAAATAGAACATTTTAAATTTTCTTCAGAAATAATTAATAGATTTGGATTCCTAAAGGACTTTTTCTTTTTATAGAAATGCTTATATTTACAAAGATTTAGAAGATAGGTACACAAGGATCCATGAAGTCGTCTTTGTCAGGGAGACTCTGATAAGAGACCCATGAGGGGTGACACAGACATCTCCTCAGTCAGTGGTGCCAGGCATGAAAGAACATGACGTATATGTTAGGAGAGGGAAAATGATGATTTATTTGTGAAGGAGATTTCTGGAGAAGAAAATGAAAACTTCTGGTGATCATTCCCCAAAGACTATGAAGCTGCAGTAAGATAAAGACTTATATTATTTACAAATGGGGTGGTTTCTAGAAATAGTATGTGTCCATCACTAAAAGACACTGGAAATTACATCTACTGAGTGCAATCAGGGGGACGATAACATGGGAGAAAATTGTGGCCTAGGGAGACTGGAGTGAAAGATCTATTCTGAACCCTGCCCTGTGCATGCCTGAAGACACAGTGCAGAGTGGGCGCGGGTGCTCCTTACCTCAGTGCTCGGGTGGGAGATGGGGGACACAGAAGCACAGGTAAGCAGTGAGCCTCTTGCTAGTGAGGGGAGGAAAACAGTGTACAGAGTTGGACTTAGGGCGCATTCAACAGTTCACGTGTTAGAGGACAGTGGCACCAAATGGAATTTGGCAGAACTCTTTATACAAATAAAAGGCATTTGATGAACATTTGCTATTTTTCCAGAGACTTCAAAATGTTTAAGACATATTATTTCATCTTTACAATAACTTTAGAAGGTAGGATCTGTCATCTTGCTGTTCTGTAGTTGGGGACGGAGGCTACACAAAGTTAGCTAACTCATTTAGCATATTAGGATGGCATCAAGGAGGACGTGGCTATTAATCTGGGACATTTGCAGCCAGGGTTAGTATTATAAGCAGGTATATTAGTCATTTTCTTTTTCAGAGAAATGGAATACACACACACACACACACACACACATACATATTAAGCAATTGACTTACACAATTTTGGAGGCCAAGAAACTCGTGATCTGCTATCTGTGTGCTGGAAAACCAAGAAGGCTTCTGGCGTCTGAAGGCCTGAGAACCCGGGCTACCAATGTCAGAGGGCAGGTAAATGAATGTGTCCTCCTCCCCATTTCTGTTCTCATGGGCCTCTGATGACTTGGAGGATGCCTACCCATCCTGGGAAAGGAAATGATTTTCCTTACTTAGTCTATTCGTTCAAATGATAATAACTTCCAGAAACATACTCACAGACACACTTGGAAGTGATGTTTACCATTATCTGGGCATCCTTTAGCCCAGTCATGTTGACACATAAAATTAATCATTAAATGTCTCTGGATGGTAGTGCCATGAAACGGTTAAGAACACAGATTGGGAAGCCAAAAGGTCTGAGGTTTCATAGCTGTGTATCTCAGCCAAGTTAGCTGACCTCTCTGGTATCACTTTCCCCGCCTATTTTGTTTTCTTTTTTCTTCTTCTTTTAGTGTTGTTGGGGATTAACCCAAGGCCTCACATATGCTAGGTAAGCACCTTACCACTAAGCCACACTTCCAGCCTTCAATTTCCTTATAAGGAAATCTTACTGGTTTTAAAGAGGAATAAATTGACTAACACATTTAAGGTCCTTTATACAGTTTCTGGTTTCTGGTAACCATTTAATTAATAGTAGCTGTGGCTGTCTTAAGGAAATAAGTCAAAGGCAGACAAGAGAGCACATCTGTACCTTTGCTTTCCTTTTCTCATTGCTGATCAATTATCCTATAGGCAGGTGTGAGCATTCAGTGGAAATTATTCCAGGCTTCTCACATTTCCCACCCCAAATCAATCCCCGATAAACCTATACCTGACTTCAACAGCAGACACTCAGCTTTTCCTTTAGATACACTGACTGAAATCACTGATTTATGTCCTCAATGATGCTTTGATTCTGCCATTTTTTTTCTCTCAAAATTCTCAAAATCTCTCTCATGCTGCTAAAATGAAGTCCCAGGTTTACAAATTGGCTCGTTACAAGTGGGACTTACTTTGCCTTTCCAACTACATTTCTTAGGAATCCTCTGCATACATTCCCTGCTTCTGATGATCTGGTCCCTTCAGGGTCATGGCCTGAACATGGCCCAATCCCCTTTCTGTTTTGCAAAATGCCTTTTGGACACACTTGTCCTCCACAACATTGTCCTGACCTGGTAGCATTAACCTGCCCAGGTCAGTGAACCACCCCACAACCCTTGACTCTGCAGAGCTCTTACTCTTCATCTCTTGGTATTTACAGAACAAAACCTATTCTTTTAAATTATGCATTTTAATATCTAATCTCCTCACATTACAGTAAGTCCTTGGAGCATGCAGACAATACCTCTTGCCTACAAGGGGCATGTATGGATAAGTGAATTACACAAAGACCAGAGGAAGGAGAATGAAGAAGAATCTTCATAATTCAAGACAACTAAAAACTAAACATATGAAGTGAACAGAGAAAAAAAATCAGATAATCACCAAGATATACAATACTTGACACAGAAAGCTAAAGAAACCATGGGTTGAAGGTGATCAAAAATCAGAGGGACATTCTTGTTCATTTTTTAGAGTGGAAGAAAACCACTTAAGAGAGGTTGCAAAGAACTCAGTTTTTGCAAAGATAAGTTAAAAAGAATCCCTGTAACCTGTGTGGGATCTCCTGGCTGATGCAGGTAAATAAGAAGGAATGAACAATTAAGGCTGTGTTCAATGTGCATGGGATAAGTCAGTCCTGAGGATGGCAGAGGTTTTCTGGTGGTACGGTCCTGCTGTCCCAAACCAGAATGTCAACAGGCCTTACCAAGCTGGCAAGGCTTTGAGCTCGCTCATTTCCTTATGCTGCTAGGGAAAGCCAGCCACCTTCAGGTAGGTTTTGCCCACCTTCCCATTCCACTACGATGACCTCTCTAGGCACAGTCAGGATTGGAACCTGCATCTATTGTTCTACCTCCAGGCTAATGGGTAGGTAAGATTCTGCCTCAAAGATTAAAATAACAAGAAGATAGAGAACAAAATGCATGCAGCCCAAGCTGCACACATGCACAGGACAAGATGCACTGGGAGATCATCTCTGCTTCTGGGTATTTCAAGATTAATGTTCTGATGAGAATTTTGCTGCATGACAGAAAACACTGTTCCCAGCGGGATGGCCAAAATGAAAATTACGTAGGAGACGAAGTATTTGGCATCTTCCTGTAGAAAGACAGTGATAATATCCATTCCATATGTCACAAGAATTCACTCAGAGGAGAATATATACAGCAAACTGAATGGGGGAAAAGTTATTCCCTTCCATGAAAAAAAATATTGATATTGTGGCGTGGGAATTGAGGGGTTTCCTAAAGATGGCAGTTGGTTTTGGAAGAAGGAAATTTACCAAATAATAAACAAAGCCCAGGGCGAGGCTGATGACTGAATGGGGATAAACTTGGTGGGAGAAATATTTGGAAGATAAGAGGAGAGGAGAGGCGAGGAGCGATAAAAACAAAGCAAGACGATTTAGAAAAGAAATCAGTCCTCAGAGCTGGGAAGGAATCTTTAGAGACACACAAGGGAAAGAGAAATTACCTGAATAACAGATTAAAAAACAGACCAGAAAAGCCTGCTCTCAGAGCTCAGTGGTAATGGAAAAGAAGGCTGAAGATAAACTTGAGCGATGACCAGGGCTGCAGCCGCCGCCTGGGTGGACGCTGCTGATGTCTGGTGCGATGTATTTATCTTACAAACAATTTTGCTTAAGAGAAGTTACTTGGAAGGTTTTTTTTTTTTTAATGGTAATTTGTGAGGGGATATAATGACAATTGATATTATGGACTTAATTTAAGATACGTGATAGGAGAGAACAGGTAAACTTCTGGAGAAAGGGATTTGCTAACTAAGTTACAGCTCACTGTGTGTTTTTGTTTTTAATTGTAAGTGTGTGCTTTAAACAAATGGTTCCAGATACACATAAGAAAGTAATTTTCAAAGAAGCCCAGTTAGACGTAGGTGGGATGATGCTGCGTATAAATCACTCTAGGGAGTTTTCATCATTTTGGCGTACTGTGGTCCTGCTGGGAAAATAGTAATTACTCAGAGAACATTCCTCCCACTAATTGGTTGATAGGAGATTTGTAATTCTATCTTTAATACCACTGTGAAGAGCATAATGAAATGAGAGAAAGGCAGGATTCGTGAGCTACACATTGCACACCGTGTTAGAGGAAACAGTTTTTCTACTGTAGTTTTGCCTACTGTATTACATTTACCTTTATAGTTTAAAATTCAGATTTTCTTTGCTTTCACTCATAACTCCAACAACAATCACTGTTCTCACTTTATTCAAAGCATGATTTTCACTGACCTTGACCTTAATGCTGTAAGTAGTGGGAAAGCAAATAAATTGAGGAACCGAGGGCCCTCACCCTATCCACAGCCTGTAAAGCTTGCGCTGTCCTTTGATGAAGATTTTCAGATCAAAGCATGGGCAGGCAGGTTGGTAGAGAGGGTCTGGCTGAGTCACAGAGTCCCCCCAAGGGAAACACGACAAACTGGCAAATGAGGGTTGAGAATATTAATATTAGTAGTATATTTTTTGACATTTCACTTACAAACGCTTATATGTATTCCCAAGCATCTGGATATTTGCTGGAAGTTACTATCTTCCTTTTGTAGAAGTATAAAATATTTAAGTGGGAAGTCTCACATCAATCACTTGAACAGGAGTAGGTAGAACTTGGAGTTGAATTCAAATTATTTTATTGCAACTCCAAACATCTTAAAACTCCCAGTGATGTTTTTATCTTAAAAATGTGACACATGATCCTTAATTATTTAGATTCTGAATGATAGAGGTTGAGCTACCTAGTTGGGGTGATAATTTTATGGTAGAGAGGAGTATTATCAACAACTAAAATTGAAACCCTAAATATTAGAAGGGAAACAAAGAAAGAAAACAGAAAGATGAATAGGTGTCTCAGTAGATACAAATCAGGGGATCATTTGATGGAACAGAATATTTGAGTTTTGAATATGTCATAATTTATTTTGATAAAAAGTTGGGGAGAATCTATGGCATATGGGAAAATGTGATTATGGTTAAACTGAAAATAGTAAAATAAAAAAGGTGATGTAGTTCAGATGAGTGAGACCACAAAATATGGACACATATAAAAGTAATGGATTTGGAAATCATGTTCTGGGGTGAAAAATAGGGAAAAGTATATTGGCAAAGTCATTTATTGTTTTTAAAGTAATAAATACTTAGACTGCTGAAGATGAGGAAAGAAGCCGATTTCTGCTTTCAAGGTCATGATGAATATTATATAGAGTTCAATATCAATAAACATGTAGGAAGAACAATTTGGGGAGGAAAAAATTGGAATGGGAAAGGGACTCTTTAACCTCCTCGCCACATTTAGAGCCAATCCGATACAAAAAAATGATACATGAATCAAGACAGAAAACATTACCAAAGGAAATAGGAAGGAGGGATCATCAACCTCTCTTTGAAGTAAAAATAACATGAGTAGATCACCTAGGAATTCCATTACTGCACAGGAAGGGCGCAGGGGAGTAGGCTGAGGAAATGCTGGGCAATCACCCTCCTGTCCTGGCTGGAGACACGGAAGCAGGACAGGCTGGGTTTTGACAGTAAGCAGCCTCCTGTGCTTTGCAGGCAGGTGGCTGTGTGTTTAAGCTCACAGGCTCACAGAAGTTGGCCCATATTCCATTCCTGAGAGATCAGATTCATTTCAACTAGCAGATTCTGCATGCAGCAAATCTGGGGCCAGGGGATCAAGCCACTGTCCCCTCTCCGTCTCCAGGAAGATGTCTGGATTTCTACATGCTCCTTCTTTTTGCAAGCTTCTCTTCTCTTCTACTCTCATTGGGAGAGAGGATTGGGTTCACTTGTAAACTTGAAAACTCAGCTCATTTCTAATAAGTTCAAGTTTTATAATCTTAAAAAAAAAACTTTTATCAGTAAATAAAGGTCACCCATCTGGCAGCAATGTGTCTATTTGGCTCAGCTTTGGTTTTCTACACTATGTTATAAAAATATTACAGTCTAGTATGACATTAGCAGAGTGTGACATCTGGGCTTATACAAAATATAAGAGTTGGCAGGGGGACTAATTTCCCTTCTGAAAAATTGCCATGGCAGAAAGGGACCTAGGACAACCGATGGCTGAGCACACAGTCCTGCACTCCGCTGTACTTCAGCCAGGCTGCTCCTCAAGCCCAGCAGCATCCTCTGAAACCTCTGCCTGGCAAGGGGGAAGGGGCCTAATTGCCCCATAGGATAACGTTGATGGATTGTCACGGGCCTTTGAGAATAGAAGCTATTTTAGCACAAGAGAAAAATTTTCTCTACCTGCAGTGCTAGGTGGTCATGCATTCAAGAATTAAATGAGACTGTTTCAAAAAATACTGTAGGCATGGCAGTAATAAAGCTGGGCAGCCCTTCACTGGGTTTAGATGCTAGAGCATTTTCTTTGGGGGTTGAAAATGTATAATTAAATTTTGGCATTGCTTTTAGGTGGTAATGATTTTTATTAAATTCCTTTTTGTATGACCCCTTTTATGAGTTCAAGACAAATGCCATATTTATTTTTTCCCCCCAGGCTCTCTGGGTGCATTTTAATGTTCTCTAATCTCAAAGATATCGAGCACTGACAAAAAGAATCCATGCATTGGAGAGGTCCATTGTGCAATCTCAGAAGCAGAATTTTTTTTTTTTTTAAAGAAAAGAAAGAGGATCAAATTTAAAGAAAATTTCTTTGCTCATCTCTGGGCATTCAAGTTTTGTAAAGAGTTGGGACTATTAATGGCCAGTGGTACTTATGTAAGTGGGAAATTTCAGTGGCAATATTTTTACAGGGGTTTCAATAAATCCCTAAGCTTTAAGAAGTTTGGATATCTAAAGTTATAATGACTATTATAAAAACCTGGGATGGATATTGTTTAATCATTAATTCGAATTATGAAAGCCATGAAAATCCAAATATCTTGTGAAATGATATATGATGGTAACAGTGGATAAACAGATCTGGGACATGGGGAGGTTGCAGGAGCTTTCCATCTGTTTGCAGGGAAGTGTTGGTAGCCAGGAAGCTTCCTTCGGCCTGCTCTTTGCCCTCTGTGCCCACCCTGTCTTGTGGTGAATACCATTCTCAAGAGAATGCACAGGCAGATCATCTGAGAGGAAGAGGTCCCAGGGCAGGATGTCTGGGGAGTCCATCTCAGGGGGGAGGTGTGTATAGGCTTTGGCATTTCCACCTTCACCACAAAACTCAGCCTGCAGAGCTTAAGGAGACTGTCTGGACCCCGAGGCACTGGGGGACCCTGACTGGTTCCAGTCCCTGGTCTGCTCTGCATTTGCTCTTCCCAGCTAATTACTGCCCCCACCTTTGGGCTCCATCATTTTTCACCTTCCTTAGACTAAAAAGTTTTCTTTCCACTACTAGAAAGAATGGTCCCAGGGTGGTGGGTTTTCTTTCCTTTAGTGGTCCCATCTCTAGGAATTGCTTCTCACTGAGCCCCCAACCCCATCAGTTTGGATAATAGAGATGTGGCACTGCTCTTTCAGACTGGGGAGGCCGTGAGATGTAATGGGCACCATGTGCAGGGAGCCTCCCTGAACCCATCAGATATGGCTTTTCTCTTCATGGTTCTTCTGAACTTTATATTTTCCTTTTTTCTCAAGAATACTCAGAATAAAAGAAAATCCTGACAGCTCCCAGAAGCTGATGGAGGACGTGTGGAGGCTCCTGTGGAAACGACCTGTGGCTGCCCATGGAGAGCACATCTGGCCCAGCTTGACCCTCCTGCCCCAGCCCCTGGTCCCTGGCAGCTGTCTGTTTTGATGCTCTGCCAACAGGAAGCTCCAGACCTCCTTTCTCGGTGCCTGAGCCAGTTGGGACAAAGGCTTGTCTTAAGTTAACAGCTTCTTCTTCAATCTTCCCTGACTGTGGAGTTCAGAATTGAGCTACATCAAAAAATTGGGGCCCCTTTCCAACTTTGTCATCTGCTCTTTCAACCTCAGTTCTCTCATGTGTGAAATGAGGGTAGTCTGCCCACTTTACAGGGATAATATTGTTTAGGTGAGATGTCAATTCTGTCACATCAAGATAAATTCCCTATCCTTCAGCCTTTATCTCGGTTTCTACCACTTTAACCACCAAACATTGTCCTTTTGTCCAAATGTAATCCAGAGAGCAGAGGCCCTCCCATTTTCTCTGCCATAGGATCAACATTGCCCCTAGGTGATCCCTTAGTTGGCTTCCCTGATAAACGAGGGACTGAAATATTTTATGAATTAAATTTGAAGCATGAGTGAAGTGAGTGGTGTGACCTCTGCTTTTCAGGTATCCACTGTCCTCTGGAGCCAGAAAGGATATCCCTTCAGGTCTAGACCCAGTAGATTCTTATCACCACCTTCTTCTAACATCACAGCGATGACGTGAGTAACCCAACAGCATCTTATATTCCAAACTGGAACTCAGAGACAATGAAAGGCAAAACAAAACAAAACAAAAGGTACAACCAATCTGGAAAGCAGTATGGAGATTCCTTAGAAAACTTGGAATGGAACCACCATTTGAGCCTGCTATCCCACTTCTAGGTCTTTACCCAAAAGACTTAAAAACAGCATACTACAATGAC
>CM053404.1:135683248-135729174 GCA_028644305.1 Xerus rutilus
CGCCATTTTGGGATTTCCCAGTCTTGATGCTGAAGGAGTAGGGCGGTGGCAGAGCCATCTGAGGGTTCTTAAAGCTTCTGCTTTGGAGAAGCACACCACATCTGCTTGCCTGCTCACGTCAAATCTGCACACATTTCACTGGCCACAGGTGGACAGTGGCCAAACTTCATGTCAACGTTGTAGGATTTCTATGCATCGGATTGGGATGGCTACTCTGTGTGGGAGGGTGTAAGAAAGACAGTGACTATTTTGAAAAAATGATGTAGTAACCACATGTGACTTCTGCATTAGCATGCGCCGAAGGATCTGTGGTGTGATACCTTCCTGAACTTCCTCCCGCCTCCGTAGACACTCTCCTTCAGCTTCTCTTGCTGGCTCTGTCTCTCCCTATACTCTAGACATTAGTGGATCCTAGGATGCATTCCTACTCTATGTGCTCAAACTCTGGATGACCTCATCCAGCATGACTTTAATTACCATCAACATTCTGATAACTGTCTAATTTATCTTTCAAGTCCTGACCTCTTTTGGGGCTCCAACTATCTCATGTTATCTTCACTTGGGATTCTAACATGCAGCTCAAATGTAATGTATCCCAAACGGGCCTTCGGATTTCTATCCATCCCCACACCAGCTGGCAATCTTCCCTCTTGTAGAAAGTGGTGCCATCCTCCAGCCAGTTACTCAAAGCAAAAATCTAGGTTCCCTCATTTTCCCTCACTCCTACTACAAATCCATCAGCAACACATGGTATTTTCACTTTCAGAGGGTTCCTCAAAATAGCCACATCCCTTGGCCGTGAATGCCAGTACACTATCTTAAGCTGCCATCATCTCTCACCTGGAATCTGCAATAGTTAACAAACTGGCTTTTGTACTCCAGGTTTTTTCTCTCCTTATCACTCATACTTCACACAGTAGTCAGAATTATCTTTAAAATGTATGTGGCTAGAACTTCTCTTTTTCTAAAAACGTTTTAAAGAGTTCATATTGCATATAGAAAGAATAATCCAAGGTGCAGTGTACAACTCCCCATACGAGCTGACCATTGCCCTCTGTACTGGGTTGCATGTCTCCCCCAAATATATGTGGCACTTAGAGCCTCACAATGCGATCCTGTTTGGAAACGGGGTCTTTTAAAAAATATGATTAGTTATGTTAAGATAAGATCATAGTGGATTAGAATGTCCCGTATCCATTATAACTGATGTCATGTTAAGAAGGGAAGGGACACAGAGACAGTGGAGACCCATAGGGAAGACAGCAGGAGTACACAGATTATTGGCAACCTCAGCATCTAGGAGAGAGGCATAGAACCCATGTGTCTCAGTGTCTCCAGGAGGACTCAACTCTGCCGACATCTGAATTTCATGTTTCTGGCTTCCTAAGCTGCAGAACAATCAATTTCTGTTGTTTGAAGCCAGCCAGTTGGTAATGCCTTGTCGTGGTAGCCTAGCCAACTTACACAGCTGTCTTTTCCTTGCCTCCTTCCACCCCTTGCCTCCTGCACTGACGGCAAGCTGGCCTCTTTTCTCCAAAGCCTAGTCTCATCTCAGGACCTTTAAATGTGCTCTTCTCATTGTGTCCCGAGACTTTCCCAGGACCAGCTTCTTCACAGAGTATACGTTTCCATACCTGCTACCATAACCTCTGATGTGGTTCTACATGTTTCCAGTAATACCCTGATTTGGTGTAAGCAGCAGGCATTTACTGTTGTCCTCCATTTCTATCTCTAAGCAGTTTGAAGCAAGGGAGGCAGGTATGTTCGAGACATCTATGAATAATAGGGTAACGTTGTTCCAACTGTAGGTGGAGTCCAATGGAATGGAGGGCATGTGAGAGTGAGAGTAGACTGTGACTCAGACATGTCTTTCCTGTTCTCTTGTCCTTAAACAAGAGAACAAATACAAGTACTATCCCACTGTCATGAATGTCCCAGGGATAAAGTGCTTCTGTGCCACACAGGATTCCCAGGAGAGGTAGCCAGTGCTGCCCGAGGTCATATGCTGGAGGAAATTCTAGAAGTAAAGATACAGGTTTCACATGGTTCAAAACTTTGCCACATTGTGGGTAGAGTATGGGATCATTCTCTAATTTGGATCAAAAGTCCAGATGTGGGAGCTTGCAATTCCAGGACAGAGTGGAGGGCTTTGAGGTGAGCACACAGACATGGCTCCCTGATTGTACATGAAGAATGAATGCCCACGTGGTTCTGAATGTGAGAACCCTGTTCTCAGGTCTGATACCAGGCTGTAGAATTTTTTTCTTCCTAGTGGGAAGAAATTTGAAATGAACGTATGAACCAATATGTATGTTTAGCTGTAGTTTGCAATGCATATTTGTGTCATTAGAGTTGATTGATTTAGCAAACTGCATAGAGTTTCCATTTCATAAATTTAAGTGATTATTCTCCTGGAATACTTGATAAATTCTTAAATCAAAGAGCTTCTTCAAGTATTAGGTAGATAAATATCAGAAAAAAATTACCCATGATTGTTATAGCTTAGTATTTGGTGTCTACACAATCCAATAAATCAATAAGGTCAGTTGTAAAGAAGGAATCCTGATACTCATTTTAGGAACCCCAGATAACCTCAGCATGGTGGTAACAGTTGATTTTATGCCTCACACCCCCAAAACTTTCCCACCATCGTCTCTACTCACCACAGCAGCAATTCTGCACCTGGAAGGTTTTCTGTGCCCACATGGAGCCCTTGGGCTCTGAGATTTTCCCTCAGCAGTAGTTCTTTCCGAGGAGTTTCTTCTGCATTTCAGAATGTGCTGGCCACTGTGAGCACAAAGACGGAGTTCCGGGGGTAATCAGTCATGTTTTCTGTTCTCCCGACTAGAGTCATGGCTTGGACCTTGATTCTAATTCTGACCACGTGTGACCATGCTCATGCTCATACCAGAAACGTGCTTTTTATGTCTTCCATAAGCATATTTTCACTCTTTTTATTTGTTTTCCACAACAATTGGCTGTAGTCTTTGTCTTCTTTAGCTAATATGGATCCAGAGGTGGCTTGTGACTGAGTTGTCACCAGAGCCCAAACATCTTGAGTCAATTGGAAATCTGTCCTGCATCTGGCTAAGGGTAGGCTATGAGACCACCTGGAGTCTGATCCACCAACCAATGATTTATTCAGACCTTCTGCAAGCATCATCCTGGGAAGGGCTGGCTATCCTAACACAACCCTAAAGGTCTAGGTAAAAAGTGGTACCCACTTTGGAGATGACACACCTAAGGCACAGAAGCAAGCATTAAGAATTGAAAAA
This sequence comes from Xerus rutilus, assembly GCA_028644305.1. Lineage (NCBI taxonomy): Eukaryota > Metazoa > Chordata > Mammalia > Rodentia > Sciuridae > Xerus > Xerus rutilus. The sequence goes on from CM053404.1 coordinate 135,686,524, forward strand.
ATACAACATTTAGAAAGGGGCAGAGTGAGACCAAGTAGAAGGAGGTAGCTCCTGCCAGATGGCACTGCATATAAATATTTAGGCTCCCTTTCCCAGCTGCCAAGAACCTTGAGTCCAGGGTCTGCAGATGCCAGTCTAGTTGCTATTACATCTAAATCCACATGCTCGAATGCACCTGGAAGAATTCCGAGCGCAGAGAAATGCTCCTTGCTGGTGTCTTGCATGGCTGCTTGCTAGTGCCTTACAATACGCAGAAAAGAACAGTATAAATGACAGACGGGAAAGCTAGGATTTCAAAGCTGGAGAGTGGTTTGAAACAACCAAGTGCCATCACAATCTCTTTGTGACAAAATAATGTTTCACTAGAACTTAAAACTAAAATATGTAAAACTGCATATATATTTTTTTCATTATAAATCTGCCACCTCTGGGGGCCCTCTTGATGAAATAGCATAGCAGGAGTATTCCTGGGGGTGTGACAGACTTGCTCCACTCTGGAATCCTATTCCCCTTGCTGGAATAGGGGGTGGCCCTGCAGGCATGGAGCCTCAGCGGGGAAGGCTGCCTTCGCCTTCCATCTTTCCCTTTCCAACTCTCTTGCTGATTTTCTCTGAGCCCGATTTAAAGAATGAGCTAAAGCAAACTTGCATTGTGCAGCTGAATTTAAAATAAGCAATGTTATATTCTCAAAAGCTTTTAATTTAAAGAAAAAAATAATTTTGTTTTTGAGAAATATTAAACTGCAACAGAAGCCACCCTTTTTATTATAATTTCAGCCCCTTGGTTTGTTGTGTTCCTTTTCTAGCAAGAAGAGACATTTATATATGTCTTTGTTAACTCTAGTGGTTTTTTTTTTATTTTTTTAAAGATAAGGACTGAAATGTCATATTTGATTGTCCTGTGAATGGAATTTAGTCCTTCTAAAACCACACACGTCTCTAAATTCTTTTATGTCTAACCAATTGTAAATGTTCAGAGTAGATCATAGCAGATACTGTCATAAAACTACAAGCAACTTTGTGTATATTTACATTAATGTATTTTACGGTTCTATATATTTATTCTCTTAGGAACATTTGAATATCATTTTCTGTTGCTATTTTAGAAAAATAAAACTCAGATTCACAATATAAGAATTTGTTTTATCCTTATCTTATATCTTAAGAGGTCATTTTTTTTTCCTTTGAATTCAACATTCTTAGATTCCATGCAGTAATTATCTTTTTGTGCCTGGCTTATTTCACGTAACATGATTTTTCTATCTTTATCCATGTTGTTACAAATAACAGGGTTTCTTCCTTTCTAAGGCTGAATGGTATTTAACTGTAAATGTACTGTATTTTCTTTATCCATTCATCTGTTGATGGGGATTTCGATTGATTCCAAGTCTTGGCTATTGTGAATAATGTGAATAATACTGAATTGAACATGGAAGTGCAGGTATTCCTTCAAGATCCTCATTTCAATTCTTTTGGCCATACATGCAGTGGTGGGATTTCTGGATCACACAGTAGTTTTGTTTTAATTTTTTGGGAGATTCCATACTGTTTTCCATATGTACTGAACTGGTTTACATTCCCACCAACAGTGCCAGGGAACCCTTTCCTGTGCATCCTGTCCAGCACTGTTTATTGTTTGTCCTTTTGATAGTAGCCATTCTAAAAGGTACAGGGTAGTAAACTTTTATTTAAATTTGTGTTTCCAGATGGTAAGGGTTGTTGAGCATGTTTTCATAGATGTAGGCAATTTGCTCATTTTTCTTAAGGTAATGTCTATGTCGGTGCTTTGCCCATTTTTTAATTGGGTTATTTGTTTTCTTGCTCTTGAATTGAATATATTTTGATATTAACCCCTTATCAGATATATGGTTTGCAAGTTTTTTTCTCCTATCCTATGGATTGATTTCTGGTCTCTCTATTCTGTTCCACATGGCTGTTTCTGTTTTTAGGTCACTATCATGCTGTTTTGATTACTACAATTTTGTAGCATATTTTGAAGTAAGTAGTGTGAGGCCTCTAGATTTTCCCTTTTTGCTTAAGATTGTTTTGGCTCTTCAGGATTTTTCATGGTTGATATTAATCTTAAGATTTTGTTTTTAAATTTCTGTAAAGAAGGTCCTTGGAGCTTTGCTAGGAATTATACTAAATCTGTTGATTGCTTCAAGTACTATGAATATTTCCATTTTTCCAATTCATAAACTTGGGATATCTTTCCATTTTTTTTGTCTTTTCCAACTTTTGTCAATGTTTTATAGTTTCAGTGTGTAGATCTTTCATATCCTTGGTTAAGTTTATTCCCAGGTTTTTCATTTTTTCATAGTTGCTGTGAATGGGGTTGTCTTGATTTCTTTTTGGATAGCTCATGAATAGTGTATAGAAATAGTACTAGATTTTGTATGTTGATTTCTGCAACTTTACTGAATTTGTTTACTTTAACAGTGTTTGGATAAATATTTGGGTTTTCTATATATAAGATTTTTCAAAATATAAGATTATGTCTTTTTCAAATAAGATCAATTTAAATTCCTTTTTAAAATCCAATTTGGAAGCAATTTATTTCTTTCTCTTTCCTAATTGCTGTTGCTAGAAATCCCAGCACTATGTTGGATCAAAGTGTCACAATGGAGCATTTGGACTTGTCTTATACCTGATTGTCGTGATGGTTTCCTGTGCATATGTACTAATGGTCAAGTTCTTCAAATCATATTTATTAACTATGTGCAGTTTTTTTTTGTATATCAATATCTCAATAAACCTATTAAAACAGAATTATAGTTCACTAAGAACTTGTACAAGGAAGATGGGAGGGGAAACAACAGACCAATCTTCTGAACCTGCTATTTATGGAATCCTGTTTCTATGTAAGTACAGCCTTGAAATTACAAGATTTGTTTAACACCTAAGTTCAAGTGTTAGATCCTTATGAGAACTGCCTTCATTCCGCAGGACAGGAAGAAAACCAGTGTCAGGTAGAGAGAGAGATGAGACCTTGAGGACACAGCAGTGGGGGACGTTGGGCCTTTGCATCTGAAGTCAGCTAGTGTTACTGGAGCTAACAACATGTGATTTGAAGGGGCCAGAATATTCATGGGGACAAGTAAGCAATTGCCATTTTATGGAGGCTCCAACCTCCTTCCTCTTCCCTGTCCACATGTAACATTGTCTCAGTATGCCAGGGCTGATTTCCTCATAAGGCATTGATTTTAATAGTGTCTGGCTTACTGATGGTTACATATCATTTTGTTACCTTTAGTAATGCCCTTGATTTAATATGGAAGCTTCATTCCAGTGATAAAGCTAATAGATGATAATGATAATGATGCCCTGTTGATAATAATGAGGACTAAGGCAATATTTTAATTTTTCTGTGGCTCACCAAATTATTGGCTTGGCTTTCAGATTTGCACAGAGAATACATAAAAGGAAGCCTACATAAGCCATCTGAGAAGGTTTACCTGGAACCTTGGCATTGGCAATGTGAGTGTCTAGCACCGTGCATCTGAAAGGACAGAGGATCACACTGCCTGAGGTCAGGGTAGTGGCTCTTCCCAAACCATGGTTATCCCTTAATAACACACAAGGTCCTGTATGATTTTGCCCCTCTTTCTTCAGCACTTTTATTTCATCAAATTCGTACTGTGATCTTTCAATGATTTTAGTAAATACAGTCCCATGTGCTCTCAATCACTCTGCATTAAAACAAGTTCACACAGTTTTAACTCAAATCATGGCTCCGACCCAGCATTCTTTCCACTTTACTATAGTGGATCCCTCAATTTAGGATTAGGAAAGTTATATATTTTACTTTTGATTAGGTTTAGATTAGGAAGTTACTTTAAAATCCCCAGTTTCTAACTTACACAACGGTGCACGTCTAGAGTTCTGCATAGTCATACGTGAACGCTTATTGCATTGAGATATATTGTTTTTGGTGGTAACTGAATCTCTTCACTTGGATGATATATATTTCAGAGGTGCATCTGTTGTAAATTAAATAATATATTTATAAGAATGAAGAAAAAGCAAAATCATTTCCCCTTGAGAGATTAAACTACTGCCAACTGAACTTTCTGACCTACGCATCCACCAGTTTCAACGTCATTCATCCCACCTCCCATTTGCCGAGCACCTTACAGATTGTCATGTTCCCAAACCAGTCTTCGGGAAGGGAGTCCCAAGGCTCCTTTGGACACCTTCTCATGTTTTGAAAGCAAGATTTATGTTGCTAGATTTCAAATTATTATTTCATAGTGTGTCCCACAAAACATTACCTTATCCTGTGACTCACTATTGTCAGCTGGAGGTCACCTCCGATTTCAGTTATTTCACACTGGCGGCATGTCCACGAGGCTTTTGCTTTCATGATTTTTCTCAATTGACTCAAGTGGATTTGAAAGGTCCAGATGGAAATGGACATATTGAACACTTAAAAAGAAATGTTTGTATTGTTTATGCAGGAAGTAAGGCTCATTTCTTAACACACAGAGAAGGTTGTTTCTCTTTCTATTAGAAGTTCCAAATGAAATAAAATCTTGGACCTCTGCGTTTCCCTGCAGTAGTTAAGCTGATGCAGCAGATACTGTGGTTTTAATTATTTATGGATGAGCCATGTGAAATGACTGCCAAAGGTAGCAAAGAGAAAATAATGGCTGGTACTACACAACTGACCTTGAATCTTGCTCTGATTGAAATTAATTACATGAAGTTTTAAAATATCAGCTTCTTATATTGGTGGCTGATAATGAACCATCCCATTGTCTTACCAGGAGATTTGCTTATCATAAGTATTTATTTCACAGCTTTTGGTACATCTGATCCTTGCAAAGAAAGCACTGTTAATTCATCTGATTATTTTTTTCTAATTTCTGCACTTGTTACCCTAACATTTAACCATCGCCATTTTACTAAGGTCCGTGTTATTTGATAGAGCGATTTTGTAAAAATTAGTTCAAGTTTGGTCTGACCTCTAGAATATATTCTGCTCCTTTCCTTGTGTTTCTGTGTTGTCAATCTAGTATGTGTGAGGAGTGAGCAACTGGATGGGGAAAATTATCATTCCTGTTCATTCTAATCAGCTGTCAGTCTTCCAAGGAGAGGGTATTTGGTCAGCATGGGGATGATCCTAATTCATGTATATGTAATCCAGTCTTCAGAAAACATTTGCTGTGAAGGTGCCGTGGTTTCTTCTATTGCTTTTAAAGGCCTATTTAGTTTTGACATACCTGAGCCAACAAAGCTGTTGCCCCAGGGTTCCAGGTGCTGTTCCCCCAGCCTCTGGATCAGCACATGCCTGAGACCATATCGTTGGTAGCTGGGGGCAAAGGTTCCGTGAAAGGAAACTTCACTGACAGGAAAATGAAGAGTGCCACACTGGAATGCCGGGAAAATTCATTTATAATAAGCAGTAATTAAACAGGGATTATTAGGGTGGCACATTTACGATGTGAAAGCTGAAGTTATGTCAACACCTTGTAAAGTCCAGAAAGTAATTCAGCTGAAACATTTGCTCTGGGCTGAAGAACAAGGTTCTGTTCTAAGGAAGAAGTAGGTCTGCTGTTTTTTGTATTGAAAAAATCTTCACAATAGTCTTTTTTTTTTTTTTTTTTTTTGGTTTTAAGCATTTAACACAGCTCTCCCAGGGCTTAATATCACATGGTGTTATGGAGTCTGAGACTTCCTTATTGAGCCTTTATCACGACCAACTCCGTTCTCTTTTTAAAGATGTAATTTAAAAACTCATAGTAACTTCATTTTTGTTTTTTTGAATGTGAACCTCAGGCAAGATGCTGGCACTTACCCAGGTAGGTTGGATTCCTCCTTGTCTTCCAGCATCTGTCTTTGCCGTTCGCTTCACCCTTTCTACCTTGCTTATTCCCTGATCTCCTGAGCTGTACACCTCAGTCTCAGGCAGAAGCAATTAGGCCCCCTTGATGCTCAACATTTATCCAAACAATCCTCTACTCTTTTGCAAGAACCTGGTTGAAACTCAACTCTTGCAGTAGTTTAGCTTCTTAGAGTTGGCTTGATGAGTATCTTCTTATGCATTAATGGGCAAGAGAGAAGAAGATAGCCCCTTTCCAATATGTCAACAGTATTTGGCCTTCTGGAAACATTTCTATCACATAAAAGTGATCTCTACTAGGCAGTGCCAGTGAGGCCAGGAGAGGAGAGTGGCCTGGTGAGGCTGGAGGGAGGTGTCAGGGAGGCTGGCTAGCCTCTTGAATTAGGCTCTTCATTTGGACACTTTATATCACTTACACATTGAACCTACCCTGTGAAGATGGAATAAGACTTTACTTCAAATGACTTTTAAAAAGATGAGAGTTATGTGGAGGGCAGAAAGACATAAGCAAAGGGCCACATTCACCCGACGAAGCATCAATGCTGATTTCCTAGAATTTCCTTTGGAAACTGTCAACATCTTTTCTTCCTTTACTGTTAAAATACTACCCAGTTAAAGGAACTAACAGTCACATATGAGTCAAAATTCCATTAACCCTTATTTATTATTAAGGTACTAGATTGACCACTCCTTCAATTTGCGTGAACCAATGTTTAACTAAACCTCCTGCCCTGAAACGTTGCCGGTAGCAAATTAATTTCAGTTACTCTTCAGAGTAAATACACAGCTAAATTCTATTAAGTCAATCTCACAATTTATCAGAAAACTCAAAGGGATTGACTAGGATTACTTCCAGAACCCAGAGTCTCTGAGTTTATTCTTTCAAGAAGCAAGGCCCACTAATGGGTAAAGAGGAAAAAGAAGAAATCAATTTATTTACATACAAATAATTTTTCTTTTCTTAATCTATATTGCTAACAAAGTCAATAGCATGATTCACATTTATCATTACATCATTCTTTGTGCTTACAGAAATTTTATTGTGTTTTACTGTAATAGTGTTTGTTCTTTTCTACCTCCATTTGCTTTCTATATTACAAGTTTGCTGAATAACACATAAAAGAAGGAGTATACCTTAATGGGAAAGTGGTAAAACAAGATAATATAAATATTTCTCCTGTGAGGCTATTTCATGCATACACACACACACACACATACACACACACTTACAGGTGTTCATTTTACGACTAGAAATATTAATTTTTATGTGTTAACCTATGGCCTACGGGCAAATATTTCTCAAACAACAAACACAACTCATTAGTCTAAACTATATAAATATTTGCAAAAGTCTTGAGAAGTTTTAAAGCACAAATTAAACAGCAGCAACAACACAACAATATTGATGTGGCCTTCATTCATAATTAATTCCTCATCTCTGTGTGTTCATGAGCCTGAAGAGGGAAATCCAGTTAACCACAGGATTCCCTGTTCAAGCTGAACTACGCTGACATTGCTTTTAGATTGTGATTTATGTGTGTGGTACTGGGGATTGAACCCAGGGGCACTCTACCACTGAGCCAAATACCCAGCCCTTTTTAGTTTTTAATCTGAGACAGGGTCTCACTCAGTTGCCCAGGGTGGCTTCAAATTTGTGATCCTCCTGCCTTAGCCTCTCAAGTAGCTGGGGTTACAGCCATGTGCCACTGCACCTGGCAGACCATGAGTTTTCACACACTACCTATTACAAATTCTATTCAGATGTAGGATATCAAATACATAACTAATTTTTCCCAGTTGCAACATCATCAGAGGAAAATTAGTAGAAAAGAAAATAAAAGTGCTAACATTGTTTTGACCACAAGACAATATACATTTTAAAGACATATTCTTCAGACTTTAAATTGGTCACCAAATGCTTTTATTTCTGTGTCCTAATCAATGGAAACCTATGCAGGTTAAAATATTATAGATTTCCAGTAGTGTCAATAACAGTACAATATGATTGGAATTCTAAAGACATTGTGAGGATGTTAGGCAGGGCATGGATTTCTTGGTTGTCTTTGATCTAAAAGTATTTTATATTCTGAAGTGACATTGTCCTTCCATAATGAATGTGTCCATCCATCCATCCATCCACTCACATCTACACTCATTTTCATTTCATCTATCTATACAATTACCTATTGAGAGGCTATGTTGAGAAGTGAAGCAGGAACTAGCAACCCAGAGATGGATAAATACAATCCCTGATCCAAAGCTGCTTAAAATTAAGACACACTCTACCCACTGCCTGGTGGTTCATATTAAATGTAGAAGTTCCCATTGTATCTCTGCATTCTATTGGCTATGTGAGTCCAGGAGAGTCACCTAATCTCATTGTGCACCAGTTTCCTTGTTTGTGGTGCCTTAAAGAAGTATGCAGTGCTTGAGAGAGACTTTGAAAAGTCTTACCTACTTGACTGCAGTTAAAGATGGAAGAAATAAGAATGAGTCATAAGAGAGTCTATATATGTAACAGAATTGAAGTAAGCTGGTGAGTACGAGGACAAGGTTTGTGGGGACAGATGGGATCTAACATGCAAAACTTGAAGCTCAGTAAGCCAAGGATAATTTAGAAAAGGCTGTTTGCAAGGGCTGAACTGCAGGGCGCATGTTAGTGGTGGGAGCTGGGTGGCTGGATCAGGGAGGAACTCGTGAGCATAACGAGGCATTTGGACTTGGGCTGGTGTGCCAGTGTTTCTCAGGCTTGGGTAGCATACGGATGCCTCTTAAAGGAAAATGGTTCCTATGACTTCCCTTGTTCACTTCGATTATTTTTATCCTATTCTTACATATGTACACATATGAAATGAAGTACAGACTCTTTCTATATAGGAACCTCTTACATAACTACAACAACCACATAAGTTAAAAACAAATAGAATTATAAAATGATTAAAATTCAAAATTGGAAGCCTGCTACTTTTCTTTTTAACTAAAACATTGTTTTGAAGTGAGCAGTCTTGACCTCTTGGTGTGTGTTTTGGCTTGGACACCTGTGCTAACGCTAACGTCACCATGCTCCCGCTGACTTCTCTGTTTAAACTGTAGGGAGAATGTCATTTGTTTGTACACTATGTGGGGATGGCATTCAGGTCTAAGACATTAAATTCCTCTATGATCCTTTTTATCTTCCTCATAACAATGAACTTTGTGTCACTGGTTGTTAATAAGACTGTTAACCACACTCCCCCCAGCAATGTAGGTACTGAAATCTTGTGACAGCATTATGTCATTTTTATCATGCAGACTATGCTTATATTTATGCTTTAGGTCATCATTGAAGATGCACAATTTGCAACTGCATAAAGACCAGGGCCCCTGCAACTAGGGTCACAGAAATAACTTCATAAAATATTGGCAGGGATAATGAAGGGAACACTGAGAGGCTGAAAAATAAGGGAGAAATGTGGATGAATTATCTTTTGGTAATCTCACTCTGTGAACAGTTAGAAAACTGAAAACAGTCTCAGCAAAAGATGATGAAAAATCATAGCAGCCACGGGAATAGGGGGGAAAAGACAAATTTGAGAGTGATAGGGGTTTAATTGGCAGGATTCTGTCTCGAATTGGATGTAAGAGGTAAAGGAAATTGAAAATTCAATGATGGTTCTCGTATTGCTTAGCGTGGTTGCCCAGGCAGTAGGGGATGCAGTTGGCAAATGGAGACAATGTTAGGGACAGAGTAGGCTGTGGGCAGAAAGCAATGATCTTGGCTTTGGATACATTCCACATGAAATATAACAGCTGTGAGGGAGTCGACAATCAGAAATACGAGCCTAGAGCGTGGAGGGATAACCTAGGCTATGGATAGAGTTTGGTCGTCATCCACATACCTGTGCTTCTCGTGGCTTTGGTTTGCATGAGATTCCTATAGTGAGAGCATCAGGAGAGAGAAGAAAGCCAGGGATGGCCTCCAGGTGACAGTGACACCTCAGGAGGGCATATGGAAGAACAGTCCCAGATGAGGACTGAGGAGGGCCGGAGAGAGGACAGACCCAGGAGAGCACGCTGCCGTATCTCGCTGGGTCCCTGTGGCATGGTGTCCTCATATCTACTTCCACTTTTGATGCCATAGTGAACGTTTTAATTGAACATTGTTCCTTTTCCTTTGTAATCCAGTAGGCTTATTGGCTAGTCATGCTTTTCCACTAATGTTTAACTTTGTTTTGGCAAATGTCACATTTTATGCTCTGAACAGGTTGGAAAACATGGATTAACCCAGGAAAACTTTAGCATATTTACTACATAGATCTGCCCAATGGAAGACTGTTTCCTTCTCTTCAAAATGCTTTCTGTGTGAGTGTCTAGGGCTTAGCCCAAAGTCCTCTTCTTTATTAACATTCTGTCCCATAATGATCAATATATTCCTTATTTCCAATCATGATAATCAGAATCATCCTCCTCCTCCTGAGGTCTAAAATTTATATTCAACTACCGACTTATTCTCCCTATTTAGTCCCCCTTAGACATGTCAACCTTCAATTTCTCCATTCTCCAAACTGGTTGTTCTCAAGTAGTGCCATCTGAGCCAGATAATTGGAAGTGATCTTTGATTTTTCTACTGCCCTCACTCCTAGGATTAAAACAATATAATTCTTAACAGTATGTCTTCAATCTCAATATTTATCTACTCCAAGCCTTTATTAACCATCAGATGCTGTATTAATCAGGGTTCTCTAGAGAAACAGAACCAATTATATATATGTATGTACATATATATATAAATTTATATATATTTATTATGTAATAACAAGTGAATTTGAACATATTTGTTAATTTATTGTTAGGAATTGATTTACATAATTATGGAGGCTAAGAAATCTCAAGATCTGCAAGTTGGAAGCTTAGGAGAACAGATGGTAGAGTTGCGGTATGTCAAAAAGTCTGAGAACAAAGATAACTAAAGGTATGATTTCCCATTCAAGTTCAAGTCCAAAGGCAGAAGAAAAGCAGTGTCCTATCCAGAAGAGAGTCAGCCAGAACAAATCCCCCCTCTTTCTGCCTTTTGTATTCTGCTCAGGTCTTCAGCATATTGAATGGGCCCCACCCACACTGGGGAGGACAACCTGCTTTCCTAATCTACTGATTCAAATATTCATCTTCTCTAGAAACATACTATTAGACCCATCCAGATATAATGTGGAACCAAATATCAGGGCATTGTGTGGCCCATTCAAGGTGACACATAAAATTCGCCAAGAAAAATCCTCCCTTGTTCTTCTGTGTTTGGTGCCTTGAATCTAGTTTTCACATGAGCCATCTGAGTGATATTTTAAAAAAGTTAATTCATATCATATTTTTCCCCAACCCCCAAACTCTCTAATAACCACCCAGTGCTCTTAGATTAAAACCCAACTTCTTATTCTAGCAGTATAACCCTACACTATATGACATTTTTTTAACACCCCATTGCTCTTTATGGTCCAACCACAGCAGTCTTCTTCCTGCCCTGCACTGAGACCTTCTGTGTATTCTTGACGTTTGCAAAGCAGCCAGTTGTCCTAGGGCCTCTCACTTGCTGGCTTCTCCCTTATATCTCAGAGTTTTGCCTGGGTGACTTCTCATCACTCCAGCCTCAGCCCAAACATCACCTCCTTGGACACAGGGTCCCTGTAACCAGATCTAGTGCATGGTTCAGACCTAGCCTAGTCACTTGATCATACTACCTGGCAACGCTCTGTGCCATGGCAGATTAGAGGAAGGAACCTCTTTCCTGGCTGGAAAGTCTGGAGAGCAGTGGGAAAGTGTGTCTGGGGAACCCGACAAACCTGAGTCTGAATCCTCAGTCTGCCTTCTCCCTATGTGGCCAGTTACCAGTCTTTTCCTCCTCACCTGAAACAGGGAAATGGTTACATCACAGTTGTCCCGCGAATTAAATCAAAGTACTCAGGAGATACATCTCCCCTGGCTCAGTCCCCATGACAAAACACTGTTATAAACAATAATTCCTTTTCATCACTCTCATCTCTATCTACTCTTTTTCTGAGAATTGTTGAGAATATAATAAATTAGCCAGGGGATTGTGGTTGGGATTTATATTATCCCATTCTTCACTTTCTTATAATCAAAAAATTAACTGAATCAACTGGAAGGTCAGACATGGTGGTCAATGAGGAAAGTTGTTTGAAAGACTCATTGCCCAGGGAATTCTGTTGATTATCCCTATCAGCCCTTGGCAGGAGACTCCAGCAGTCATAAGTAGGGGGCTATTAGATAAAATACCAGAAGAACCTTTGACGGAACTGGTTCTGCAGGTCCCACAGAGATCTGCTGCATTTGCCCCTTTATTTTAGCCTTGCCCTGACCTTGGAGCTCTATAAACAATCTGGGAACTCACTGCTTTAAGACAAGTGTGCCTAACTGACCACCATTTGTATATGTTAAAACAGAGACCGTCAAACCACAGCCCACGGGCCAAGTCTGGCCATCATTCTGTTTATGTAAATAAAGTTTTATTGGAAAGCAGCCACATTCATTTATTTACATATTGTCTAAAGCTGCTTTCACACTCTAAGGGCAGAGTTGAGTAATTGCAACAGAGACCATCTGGTCTGCAAAGCCTAAAATACTCACTGTTTGCTGCTTTATGTTAAAAGTTCACAGACCCCTGTGTTACAGGGTCTAACCCTCTGCGCTGGCATCTGCTTTGCCATGAAGCATGTGCTGGGCACTTACTGGTGTCAGTCTCAGGGCTGGATTCTGAGAGTGGCACAGAGGCAGAAGGAGCTCCCGTGCTCAAGGGGAGCAGTTTCTGTCAATGATTCCCAGTCAGGGAGAGGTAGCTCCTCTTCTCCTTGTCTCTTGGTCTTTTTTCAGAGCATACTAGCCAGGAAAACAGCAATAAAAAAGAACAATTCCAACAAAAGGTTCTAGACTTTTCCCACCCATACCTAAAGGTTTTCCTGATTCCAATTCCCTGGCTAAACGTTTTCATGGCAGAAATAACTCACAGACAAGAAGAATGTCCTCTCCCTTGTTTGGCCCAGGTCCTTGGCTTTAGCCAAGACTCTGCTTTACGGGCTAGATTAGTCTTTGAGATTATAAAGACACCTCTTGTTTAAGTCACTTTTCTATTAAAATAAAAATAATTTTTTTGTTACAAGAAACGTTTTTAGTGTTTTATTATAAGGTTTCTAAGTTTTACTGTGCATCAAACATTGCTTATAACCTCTTTGAAATATGGCAAATGTTCCCTCTCTGCGTATAGCAGTAGCATGCTGGAAATCATAAGTGAAAAATTGTAATTGGAATGTGGGTGCATAGGCAGCAGAGTTCAAGCAAAGCTTGTTCCCTAGTTAACAAGATGTGCATGAATGTAAAATATCATGCAAATGTGGCTCAAGTTAGTGAGAGTGTTTGTTCCTTTATTTGCAGCAAAAAGTCATGGCGAAAAAGGATGCGATGATAGATCAGCTCAACCCTCAACAAAAACAATAAGCTATGTGCTTTAAATAATCCAATTATATTCTTGATAACAAAATCAACAAATAAACAGTGGTACAATATCTTCCTATTTTTGTAACCATTTCCCATGAATCTCCTACCTTGGGTGTTGTGGTGAAAAATAAGAATTTCATATATTTTTCTTTCAACTTGATTTGATTATCATTACTCAGCTTACTTGGGAATAACATTTTAATGCAAATATAAAAAAAAATGGAATATAATGAAGCCATACTCAGAACAGTGCACTTTGTAAGATTGTACATTGACTAAAGCAACTATGTGAGAGGTCTTTCAAAAATTAAATATATGAGATTCTTATCTGATTCTTTTTTTATCCAATTAGTTCTTTCTCTATTTTTCCTTCCTTTACCAAAAAAATTAGAGATATTTTACTTATCTACATTTTCACTTTGAAATATTTTATTATTTCACTTTTATAATTCAAGTTTCTGATGCATTAAAACAAAACTAAATTAGCTCTATATGTTCCAATGTTCTTTGGCTAAGAGATTTTAAAAAAATAGCCTCAATTGTGCACATGTTTTGAAAAGGACATGAGGAGATGCAGGCAGAGTAAAAACTCTCTCTCCCACCTCAGGTGGGGACAGCAGGTCATTTCTCTGGTCTCTCTGTCCCTGCCTTTCCCCGAGCCCAGGTGCTCCTTTCCTGCATGATGCTGAGCCAGCCTTAACAAGTGACTGAGAGATCAGATCGACTTCTCTGACTCTGTTTGGGGTTGGGGTGGGACCTTAGCAATGCTGGCACCTTCTCAGTCCTGTTGAGGTCCCAGAGCACACAGGAGCCTGGGATTGTTGTAGGTGGTATTAGGGGCAAAGATCTGCCAGCTGCAAACTCTTCTTACTTCCTCTTCTCCCAGGGTCATCCTGCTCCACACCTTCACACACTTCTTCAATTTCAACCCTTCTCACCGCAGCAAAGACTTCATACTCTTCTTTGAAGGTATCCATACCCCTTTCCTGCTTTCCTCTATGGCCTGTTTTCCATTATAATGTTATTTTCTATTTCCTCCCTGTGTTGCTTGACTGAGAATTAAGGACAGTGATGGTGCTGAAAATAAGTATGAAAATAGTGACCATCGCCTATTGAGAGTGTGCTGCATTTAGGACACTGGGAAAACGGCTGACATTCAAAAATTCCTCAACTTCACTAACTAGAGAAAGCAACTGAGGCAGAAGGAAGTGTATTCCACACTTGCCTCTGAAGCTGGTCCGACTCTCCCTCAGATCCAAGTGCATGAGCTGTGCTCCTCATCCCCACTTCCTCCTCTTCCTTCCACCCTCCTGAGGACGAGGACATTTTGGTTTTTACACCCACCTCTCCCCCACTGTCTCCCAAAGCTCAGCATCTCCCTCTTCATGGTCTCCTTTGCTTTTCTTTAGAAGCAACCCCTTGAAGGCTGATCATTCAGTGTGTCTTGGAGTCCTTTTCAACCACTACATTCACTGGGCAATTATGAGAGACCTTTTAGGTGACAGCTGTGTGGAGCACCGGTGGAAATAAAAAGGAAATGCATTTCCTGGTTGGGGACATAAGAACTTCACATGAAATATAAACTAAATACATAAAGGAATCTTTGCTGTATGATGTTTGGGAATTTGCTTCTAATGCAATATAAAGAAATTTTCTTGGTTTTCATTCCTCTTGAATTCTCTGCTTTAATTAATTATGGTTTTTCTTTAACTTTTCTACTTTTACTTCTCTGATTCTTTTTCCTCTCTTCAGATTGTTCATGTTGGCTATTTTCTTTTTTCTTCTGCTTAAAGGTCTCCCCAAATTTTGCTCTATTTGAGTCATTTCCTCTTCTTTTCCCACTGTTTCTCTTTGCTATATTACTGTTCTTAAGCCATTTACACGTGTTGACCGTTATCCTCAGATATAGTACCTCATTTTATAGGTGAGGAGAAACTTTTACATACAATTCAGAAACTTTGAAATCCTCACAGCTGTTGTTAAAATTGGTGAAGCTGAGATTCCATGTTGCCTATGATGTTTCTACATCACCACATTGGTTTAAAACCCAGTTTTTTCTATACTAATTATTTTGTCTGGCTTCATATCACATTGAGAGTATTTCAAGCAAATTATGTTGGAAGCAATTTGGTTTGGTTTGGTTTGATGATTTCATTTGGAGAGATGAAGGATGAAAGCAGGATCCCAAAGCCAATAATGATGTGATTGCAAAACTGCTAGAGTGTTTTTTCAAACCAATGCTGCCTTCATTTTCATAATGTCTAGGGATCTATGGTGATGACCTCCAGCAGAGTCTTCCAACTGTTATTAACAATTAATTTCTTTCTTTTTTTTTGGTACTGGGGATTGAACTCAGGGGTACTGAACCACTGAGCCACATCCTCAGCCCTATTTTGTGTTTTATGTAGAGACAGGGTCTCACTGAGTTGCTTAGCGCCTCACTGAGGCTGGCTTTGAGCTCGCAATTCTCAGGTCTCACCATCCCAAAGTGCTGGGATTACAGGTGTGCGCCACTGCGCCCAGCTGTTATTAACAACTAATTTCTGAACTCTGTTTTAAAGTGGTACATAATAGATCTCTTGTTTTAAACAATTTTTTTTGATGCAGGCCCATCATTTTAAAAAAAAGGTCTGAATAAAAGAGGAAGGATAAAGCAGATGTGCAATCCTCTGTTTTCACATCAGGATAAGATCATAGTCCGCTAGAAAATGTGTTTCTCCTCTCTTCTCTGGCTCACCTGACTGTTAGCAACCTCGAGGGTCGGCTGGGGAAACAGAGCATGAGGAAAAATGCTTTGTCCCTCTTCCTATAAATTCAAGCCCATTTGCTCTTGTCTTTTCTCAGGGGTAAGCTTATATTTCCATTTTAAATATGAGCTCCCAAAGGGCATTTACCCTGCCATTTTTACTTAACAGCATTTTATTTTCTCTGGTATGATGCTGTGCTCACATAACTGATCTATGGTCAGAGGAAGAAAATGACGAAAGCTGCATTCCAGTGACTACACACTAATATTTTATCGGCCACTGTAATGAAAGTTTTGATTACGATTGTAAATCATACCTGAACATACGTAACGTAAAGGTCTGTACTGTTCGTACCATGAATATATCATGTAACAGTAGGCATTTGATTTGAACTCTCCTAATTGGGGTTTTGTGATAATTAATTAAAGCAGGATAGTATTTACCTCTGCATGGAATAAGGATGCTTATAACCAAGAGACTGATAGTATAAACAAAGGCACATTGCACTGCTTCTTGAAGTTTACCGAAGTGGATTACACTGTTGTACACTCCTGCTAATGAGCATATGTATATTTTGAAACAGAAAATTTCAGCTTGAATTTGAATTCTGAAGTCACAGTATTTATAATACACAAAAGTAATTGAAATCTAATTCTTAATTACCTATTTTGAAAACACGAGTATAAAATTTCTGCTATGATTTAATGCAAATTAGAGAGGTCATACATATTATTAGTTCTATTTTCCCCTTTTCTTTCTTCTTACATTTTTGTGCTTGTTTTTTGCTTTTTTTTCTCATACAGGGAGAAGCAAACTAAATATTTTGAATACATTAGATGATGTCCTATGTGAAGCTTTGACTCTAGGGGGTGGAGTAATTTGGACATAAGTCTTCATGGAAACATCTTCTGTGTTTGAAGGAAATCATTTTGCTTATCTATTTCTCTACAAACTTTCAGTGAAAAGGCAATCCATTTTGGTTTCCTGTCATAGCTAAGTGGAAGACATCTTTTTCTCTAGTTTAAAGTTCTCTATTTTCCAAACCTTAGGGGGTTAAAAAGTTACCTTTGCTGATTAACAGAGAAATGAGTAAGTATTTGCCTGGAGAGTTCTGTGCCTGGAGAGAGGGGAGGTGGATTATGTACCTTTTAAATGAATTCTGATTTTATTAGGTTCATTTGCATAATTTGAAGAATGCATGTGGGTTGCATAAAATACTTCTTTAGGGTTGCTCATCTTCATAATTTCTGCAATTTTGTATCTATGAATGTTTAATTGATTTCCCCCACTCTTCCCTCCTCTCCCACCCCATTTTAATTGATGGTTCTAATTCATTTGTACCAAGTTAAGCCTCGGGAGATAAAAATCTCAAGGAATTCTCAGATGTCCTCTTCTGGGAAGAGTCTCTGGAGACAGGGGTCTGCTTTTTAGGGAAATGCTCTTTTTCCTCTTTGCCATTCCCAGGAAACATCTTACTGTGCACCGATGGAGGAAGGTCAGCCCACCAGGCAAGTGTGTTTCATTGATTAATGAGGATTGAGCAACCTGGGCACTCTGTGAGGCTGGAGTGTGTTGGAAACAGTATATACCTAGCCTTTTTATTTTTACTTTTTTCTGACCCAAATCTGAATTTTTCTAATGATATTTTATTTTTGTCTACCAAGAAAATTTGGAATGCTACACAGAGCTTAACCCCACATAAAAGAAAACTCTAAAATAGACTAGGACAAATTCACACAGCAGTAAATAAAGAAATACAGCAACAAACAACAACGAAAACAACCCATCAATGAAGTGCCTAGGACTGGGTCTTTCCATCAAGCCATGCCCACATTCCTCTGGGATAACACCAAGTGGCAAACCCTTTTGGACCCTTTTGGTCCCTTTTGGCCGTTTGCTGTCTTTGCAGTGCATGATGCTGCCCTCGAATGCCAAGGGAATAATGCCAGGCTCTGTGCCCTGATTAGACTGGGGGTCTTTGGCATTTCCTAAATACTTCATCAATGGCAGTCTCTAAGGGGGCTGTGGACAAGCATAGGGTTGCAGTTGCAAGGCTTAGCCTGACTTGGTGCCCTGTCTTCTGCTGCTGATGGTCATTGTGTGCCCTGGTTTTACTTCATATAATAACTAAAGGCAATGTTAATGTACAGAGAGACATTCTCCCTAATTCTAAAGATAGCCTGCTGTGCAATATTATTATTTTTTCAGAATTCATAATCTAATCCCGATAGTCTAGTTAAGGCAACCACTGGGCTTTTGAGACTCTACAATTTCAACAGTGCTTCAAAGAAATCTAGAAGTTGCCCATTCTAGAATTTAGAAATGCAGTTTCCAGGGCTCCTTCCAGACCTGCTCTTGCAGAATCTGCAGGAGTCCCAGGGTCAACTTTATTAAGATTTTCCACCTAATTTCTTTTTCGTCCTTTCGAGCCCCATGGATTCTGATGGGGCTGATTAGTGGGGCAGCTTGCTGTTCACAACAGAGTTGACGGAGTGACTTGGAAGGAAATCCACCTTCCATATTTGGCTTTCTCGAAGCGCAGGTTCTGACAGCTCAGCCCTGCAGTCAGAGTTCACATCCAAGGACACCAGGAGATGGCCTTTCCTTCATGTAGGTGTGCCTGCAGCTGTGACAATATGCCTTCATCAGCTGCATATGCCTTCTACTTACAAGTTCTGTGACTTACTCTTGTTCACTTGAAGATAGCAGTGTCCACGAAAATTGCTTAAAACATCTACCCCCAGTTTTGATGCAGATTGTACTTGCTTAGTTGAAAACTCTTAGCAGTTATTGTTAAAGCATAAGGACATGCCAATATGTGTAACCCAACGCGCACAACCCGACGTGTGTGGCTTATGAAATCTTTTTGCCTCTTTTACTTCCCTCGTTGAAATAGAGCTTTTGAGGTTGGTCAGATTATCAGAGAAACAAATGCACCAAGGTTTTGTGGTTATTGTTTCTGCTTAGGGTGTTTGTAACAGTTCCTTGCTGATGCAGATAAGGGCGTATCTGACAAGACTGAGGGTGAACTTTCTGTTTGCCTCTGTCACTGATAAATGAGAAATTCTGTCCTTTGTACCTAGACTTGAATTTCATATTATAAAGCCATTCTGCCTTCATTTAGCACCTATTTGAATATATTTAACTTATCACCCTAGAAAATCATTCTTTAGTATAGGTCTTTTTACATTGACGGTTCCTTTGGGTTCTATTTAAGACCTTATTTTATTTTGTAATGTCACATTTATTGTATTCCTACTGCAATATGTTTTTTTTTTCTCCATGAACGAAAGTGTGGGCTCCTTTTGTGTTAATATCAGTATTTATACCTTTGGAGGAATTTGTAAACACTAGAGAGAAATTTTATTTTTAATACAGAAACACCTTGACTTACAATGGCACTATATCCCCATAAACCATCACAACTGGGAAATACTATTAAATCGAGGAAGGATTCAGTACACACAACCTACTGAGCATCATGTCTAGCAACCCCAAAGAGGCCAGTTGTCTCTCCTTGTAATTGCGTAATCAACTGAGTGTTGTGACTCACTGTAGCTGTCCTGTGTCACTAGAGTCTTATCACTAGTCCAGGAAAAAATCAAAATTCAAAGCTGAAGGCACAGTCTCTGCTGTCTGTGTTGCTCTTGCATCATTATCAGATCAAGATATCTTAAGTCAAACCATTGCAAGTTGGGGACAGTCTGTATTAAAAACTTGTGTTGTTTTCCTACTGGCTTAAAATCACTTTTGGTGATTCCTCAGAAAAGGAATTTTAATGTAATTTGCATTAATTACAAACTGACCTTATTTCATTTTGTTGTACTTAATGTTGTTTTATAGTCTTTTAAATTAGAACAAGTTTCATATACGAAATATTTTCTTTCCTTAGCTCTATGCAAGTGTTTGCCAAATTTTTAAATTCAAGAGCAAGTTCTCTAAAATAAATTGTTATGGTGAGTTTGGGAGCACAGTAACCCACATATAACTTCTTGATGTTCTCCTGATCATTCTGAAGCAATTCACTTTTCTCAGGACAAGTGGATGCTTTCGCAAGGGCTAATGGTTGTGGTGAAATCCCAGCATTTACAGGAAAGGACTGCCTCCAGCATGGTAATGGGGCAGAGGGTCAGCTTTGGCTTATACAAAAATTTCTTTTCTTTTTAGAACTTCATTTAATTGACAAGTGAAAGCCACTTATGGTGTAGAACATGATGTTTGATATGCCTGTTCATTGCAGAGGGGCTAAAAGCAGCTATTGAATGCATGCATTGTTGCACAAACTCATCTTTCTTGTGTGTATGTGTGGTAAGCACATTTAAGATCTGCTCTTTTAAGTATACACTGAATTGTTATTCATTGTGATCACCATGATGTAAAATAGATCTCTTAAAATGATTCCTCCCATCTAACTGAATCTGCTTGCCCTTTGACCCACATCTCCCCATGTCCCATCCTATGGTCCATCTCATGGCAACCACCGTTTTAGTGTCTCCTTCTATGAGTTCAGCTATATTAGATTCTACCTCATGTGAATTTCCTATTTTACTACAAGGCCCAAAGTAGGTTGAAACTGAAGGCTGAGGCTTCCTCATCTTTGTATTTGGGGAGCAGAACAGAATATCTTCCTTTGAGAGCTTCAACTGGAGACTCAGTCTACCATAGGCCCCAGTCTGTAGGGGCAGAGATCATTTTAAAAGAGCTTACCTAAATTAAAGGATATATAAACAACTTTATAGAGACCCACAAGATTAGACATATCCTGGTGAAACTTCTTTAACTCTCACACAAACTAAGTTTATAAGCATACTGGCCAATGGTTTTCAACTGGGGACAATTTTGACCCCAGTGGACATTTGGCAATGTCTGGAGGGTTTTTTGGTGGTTATAAGCTGGCATGATGTGAGCAGCACCTTGTGGGTGGAGGGAGAGATGCAGCTAAACATCCTATGGTTCACAAGGACAGCCTCAGCAACAAAGAATCATTCAATCCGATAGGCTAATAATGTCAAAGTTGAGAAACCTTGTTGTTGACATAAAGAACTAGCTTCTAAGGGATAAGTCAGAGTGACATTAGATTCTTCAAGACTAGAAGATCTAAGAAGAGATATAGAATCTACAATTTGATAGCAAAGGACTGCAAAAGGGGACTCTTTCTAGCTAAAAGTCTGTTAACTTAGTGCCTAATTTGGGGAAAGTATGAAAAAATGTACATGTACAAAATTGACCAGAACCAAGATTCCATGATGATCTCTTCCTGCATCTATCAATCCTTGAACTGATGATTATAGAGCCCAACATAGATGCTAGGGAGAGAATAATAACATATTGCAGTCCTGAAACTGAAGATTTGTTCTTTGATAGAACTCTTGATAATTTCTGATGTTTTTCATCAAAATCTGGGAGTAGGATGAAGTGGTAAGGAGGAGGAGATGAACACATTTCCCAGACCTCACAAACAGAGAGAAAAGAGAGTGGGAGGAAGAGAAAGGATTCTGAAGCCTGTGTGGTCAGCCCTGTGCTGGCCTTACTGGAGACATTCCCAGGTGTGTGATTCTGTTCCCATGAGTGCTGGCTGGAAGCAGGAGACCCCAAAATGGCTTCAGAGGCCCTTGTGGGTGGAGGCATTCCAAAAGGAGATGGACAGACCCTGGAGTTTTTGAGGGAACCTGTGGCTGCAGTTCACCCACACTGAACTGTCTCTTAGCAAGAGGCAGGCTATGGTGAGGGGCCACCAAGACTTAGTGTTTTATATAGCAGTTCACCTATTTGACTAAGATACCTGGACACATGACAATCAGAGAACAGCAGAACTATCAGAGGTGGCTGGGACCTCCCTGAGTATGGTAGCCTATACTCTTTGGCAATATATTCCCCAAATAATGAAGATGCCCTGGTTGGTGAGCATGGTGGAAAAAGGATGTGCTGATCAGCTGGTGTCATAGGTTTAACTTGGGAAATTTTTCTGAAAGGCAGTGTCATCTATACTTCAACTGACCCAGCCATGTCCCTTTCCTATGAGCTGCAATTTTACTTCTAAGAATTTGTCTTAAAGAAGTATCCAGACTTTTAAAAAAGAAGAATCAATCCATGACATTATTTCATCATCTTTAACAAAATTATAGGAATAACACTTTGCAGGGACAATAGGAAATTGGTTAATAAATTGTGGTGACCTTAAGATGTACTGTGAAAGAGTTGTCAAAATCATGTTGAGTCTAAATATCCCTAATAGAAAAATTTCAAGATATATAGTTGTCTGAAAAGTGCCAAGAAATAAAGTAATATGTAGAGAACATTATCATATTGAAAATAGATGTTCCAAAGTGCTAATGGTCTTGATTCTCTGTTTGTGGAAACCTTTTTGTGTGATTTCTGAGTTTTCAAAGGTGAGCATGGATAACATTTGCAAATTTAAAAAACTAACAAAAACACAAAAATGACATTTTTTCCTTCATATATCTGCCAATTTAGATCATTCAGAAAATACACAGAAGCTTTAAGAAGCTGAGTTCAGCCTTCCCTCATCCTGTGCTAGGAATTCAATTTTAGCAGATGATAATAAACCAGCTGTGCCACAGGTACAGGATCTGTCCTCAGTGGAGTTCATCTTCCATGAGGACCGGGTTTTAAAATCAACGCCTCAAGGAGAATAAATTGCATATCAATGAAATTACTCTCAAAAATCCCTTAGGAAGGTGTTGTATAGAAAAAGGTTTTAGCAGTTTTTCTTCCCAAATTACATCAAATCCCTATTCTTCAGCTGAGCAAATGGCTCATTTGTATGTAGGGACCATTGGGTAGCAAGTTGGTCACAAGGTAAAAGGCAAAGAGAGGGAATACCAAGGCCAGACAGGTTCAGGCTCCTGTGTTTCAAGACAGGTGCTTGCTGACAAGACAGTGGGAAGCACTGCCGTGTTATTTCCATCCACGCTCTGATCAGGCACAGAGCAGTCTTCAAAATCCAGCACGCATGCTCTGACACCGCTGTGCTATTTCCACAGCCTAAGCTGCTTTAAGGTGAAACCTGCATTCCTTTGCAGGAATATTTGCCCATATTTTTGGTTCTGGTCTAGTTTGTGAAAAATGTATTGTGCTGGCCCCTGCTAGTGGAGAACATGCATTTTTAAAAAGACACGATGACCCTTTTTTTCAGAACACAAAGTCACTTTTAATTCATGCCTGCAAAAAACTAGCATCATTCTTGATAAGACATTTACGATTAGAGATATTTATTATCCTCTAAAACCTTTCATCCTAACCTCACAATTCATTTTTCTCTGGTCTAATTCAGCTCTGACTGAAATGACTAAAATGAGAAGGAACTGCATGTGAATACCCTTCGGGAAACTTTAGGATCATCTACACACACATCCAAGCTCATGCATGTCATGTAGTCTGTATTTAATAAATTATTTATTTATTTATTTTGCAAATGGAGAATACATCGCAAAGTGTTTAATGAGGTACCAGGACTGGGAATTTAATACAATCTTCTGTAATTTCACACCTATATTGCATGCAGTTTGTGTGGTAAAAATTAAAGTGTTCCGTTGCTGTTGCATAAGATGCAGAAGTCCCCAGTCCACTTATAAATGATATTTCCCTTCACATGGAAGAGATTAGGGCCACATCTGCTGCAGTTCAGTGGATGGACATGGAGTAGACGGTGTCAAGAATCACTCTGCACTGGAGTCTCGTAAGAAGGAACAGGAGGCCACCACCCATGGAGGGACGGGGTTTACAAGATTCTTATGGGACACCATTTAGTTAGGTTGGCTGAGTTTATTCAGCAAGGTGAAGCTTTCTCTGGGTTCCCCTGGCAAACTCATTCGTGGTACCCATCTACTGTGCACTATAAACTGTTCTAGACACATTTTAATCATAAATCTGATTGAAGCCATTAGTTGTGATCTGTGAGAGTTTTCAAAAATATCAAAGATTCGGGAGCTTTGCCCTTGGTTACTGCAGTCTTGGTGGCATGGAGATAGACCTGCTCAGGGGGAAGTAGCAGTTGGTTTGTGTACAGGAGAATCAACAGGAGACTCCTGCAGAGGGAAGGAGAGGGCTCAGCACAGGAGATTGTCCCTAAGTTTAGTTTGACATCACTGAAAATTAACATTCATGAAACCTGTCAAATTAGTTTGAAAAAGGACAGTATTTTAAAAATTGCCCACTATTTAGATATAGAAATGCATCTATTTTCTCAAAGGAATATTAGTCTGAACACAACAGCAAAGGCATGGACATAATTATCATAAGTCATTGTGATGTTCTTAGTGATATTTTGCAATAGCTTTAATAGAATAACCCTCTAACCTTTCTCAAAGAGCAGCGGTTTTAATTGTTATTAGCATCCTTCTCATTAGCCCTTGATACTGTGACTTCCTCTTTTATATGAGATTCTGCTTTTCCAAACCATTGAATCTTCTAGAAATCTGTTTGGAACATGCTTTACTTACTTACTTATTTGCAGAGTAAAACTGAATGGATTGAACTTTCCCAAAATGAGAAAGCTGGGATCATTCCAGGTTTCTTATTTTGTCAAGATTTTTAAAAAATGTTTACTTTGCATTTCATTTTTCCAGTTGTAACTTTGAATGTCAGTGTCATGGTCTTCCTGGTCAATTGGCCTGCCGCTGGTGATTCATATCCCTTCCTGGGCTGGCAAATGGATAGATGATAGCCCAGGAGTTTTCTCACACTCAGCCTGCCTTGTGAGTAATGACCGTGGTTACCAGCAGTGATAAGTTTACTTCAAGGATGTTAACTGTTTTTCATTTGATTTCTATTTTCTACTCTGAAATTACTTTTTGTTATAAGTTTATACGCAAATCTTGTGATGAGTTCCTCTAACTTTTTCTTTAAAAACCTCCAGGGTAACATTTTGGCTGAAAACTCTTCTACCTTAATTAGTTTGCTGAAACATTAATCCATGTATTTAGTGCTAGAGGACTCAACTTCCATAATTGTTTATAGGCCTCCGAGCCATCTGTAGAATTGAGAGTTAATATAGAGTCTGGCCACCAGATTAATTCAAGGAATATGGTATATAATGGGAAAGCACACAGTAAAATGGGAATTGTACTTTATGATTCAGAAAAGTAGAATTTGTATTAACAAAACTTGGGGACACACCCTGTGTTTACCGCATTTAAGCCGCTGACACTACAGGTCCTTGTATTTCTATTGTCCCCCAGATCCACTCGCCCTGTCTCCTCTCTGTTACTATGGCTCTACTTGGGTTCCATGTATTGAAAGTCTGGACTGTTAACCACTATCTGAGGATCTATAGACAAGTTGTGCATGAGTCAATAGAAGATATTTGTCTAGGACATCTCTTCAGTTTCCCACTATAGCTGAAAATGAGTGGCTTGCCACTATGTCTTGCATCGTCCTCATTTTTCCAAAAGCAATTATTATATAAAAAAAAGTAAGACTGGCCTCTCTCTCTCTTCTTTCTAGCCTCACTGATCTTTCTTCTTATACCTGCCCTGCTAAGATGCCATCTGCCAAGGTGGAGAGCAGTGAAGGAGGCCCTCGTCAGAGCCAGCTCCATGTAGCTTCAGCCTCCAGAATTGAGTTCAATAAACCTTTTATTTATATGGTACCCAGCCTTGGATATTTTGTTATGGCAATGAAAAATGGACTAATACAGGTAAGGTTGCAAGCAAGAAAATTTGCAAGTTGAGGAATTCTGTGAGAAGTCCTTTAAAACAAATGAAACTGGGTGACTCAAGGATCAGAAAGAAAGGTAGTGGTTAATTTTGTTGAAAGGTTAAGGAGGATTCACAGTAGGATTTTGGATTTTATCTGACATGCAATAGAATCAACAAAAAAATTCAGGCAAAAAAATGTCACTTTTAGAATTATCTACCTCTAAACTCTTTAATTTTGGTGAATGAAGAATGTAGTCTGGACCAGAATTTAAAATAGGTAAGTAGACAACATTCAGGTTAAGGAAAGATACAGGTTGCAGATTCAATAAGAGTTGATGATGAACAGTAAAGAAGGGGAAAGAAATATTTTCTCAGTTTCTGACATGTGCAAATGAATAGATGAGGGTTCCTGGAGGAAAACTGGTATTTAGAAGAATACTACACTTTCAAATTTGAGCATGAAAAATCTTCCAATAGACACCCAATGGAGATGGCATGAGTAAACCAACATGGAGCTCCAAAGTGTGGTCTGTCTGGATGCATGGAATGGCATGGAGGGACTTCACAAAAGATGGCATATGGAGGGGGCAGATTTGAGTCCAGGAATAACCATGTAACTTACCAAGATCATAAACAGCAGAATAGCTGGTAAAGAAAATTTAAAAGTTATCTAAGAGATGGAAAGAGTACCAAAAGCACATATCACAGGAGACCAGACAATGTTTCAGCAAACAGGGAACGGGGAGCTTCATATAATGCTGACATCAAGTTAAGTAAAAGGAGGTACAAAAGTTGTTCACTAGACACAGCTCCAGAGATGTTTCTGGTGAATTTATGTCTGTTGATTGATAACGGGGGGGGGGTGTCTTATTTGAGTAAATTGCTACATGAATGTAATAAAGAAGCTTGAGCGGCATATATAATCTTGGCTATGAGGGAAAGAAGGAGAAGACAGCAGCTAAAGTGGGTTAAGATGTCCAAGGAGACATATTTTATTATAGGTTTACTTTTATTTTTATGGGGAAAAAGGGCATCTTTTTGTTGTTGTTGTTTATGGGGATAATTTAATCCCATGCACAGAGAAAAGTTGAGGATGCGTGGGAAAACCTACATAATTAATACCATATGATTCCTGCAAATGGCCCCAAGGAAAGAATGACTTTCATGGAAGAAGTACTTTCTCCACTGGAGGAAAAAGCCAAGAATAGACCCTGGTGGTTTGCAGATCCAGTGATGGATGGTTGAAGGCATCCCCCAACTGACGGCTTGCCATTCTCACTGAACCCAATATTGTCTCTGGAAGAGGGGCTGCGTGGGAAGAGAGGGCTGCATGAGAAAAAGGCTGCTTGATGAGCTTGGAGCAGCCTCAATCTTAAGAGAGAACTTCTTCATGGCAAATATTGAAAGCCCAGTTGAGAGTGATAAAGCTAAACCTGTGGTGACAACAGTCTGCTCAGTTGTACAATTTCCCATAAGGACAACTAGAAGCTCAGGACGTGATGCTAAAGAAACATGAGAAGCAAGGAAGTCTGGAATATGTACGAAGGCATGACTTAAATGGTGTGTTCGCTGAGCGGCCATCGTGGAACAAGAGTTGGTTACTTGTTGAATAGAGGGACAGCAGAAAGGTTTCCAGTGAGGTCAAATCACCACTATTTGTTTATTTATTGTATGTTTGTTCTTCAAGTCACCATTGTGGGAAAACACTTGTGTGTGAGATAGAACTGTTGGATGCTGTGGTTAGGAATCTGAATATTCTGATTGATGATTTCGACGACAAGCAGTCCAGGATGTGACGATGGGGGAGCTGGTGGTCACAGAGTGAAGAGAAGATCATTTTACTCTAGGAAGTCATTAGATCTGAAGGCTAACGTGTTTGGGGCAATGCCACAAGGACCCGGATCAACTGTGATTACAGCTAGAGAAAGACTGCAGGGAGGACTGGGAGCCAGGAGGAAGGGGTGTCTGTGGAGTCTGAGGAGGTGGCTGGACAGGGGGACTGTGAGCTTGGAGAAACAGAGTCCAAGTAAAGGGACACAAAGCACAGGAGATGAAGGCAAGAACTCTGCTCCTGTCTCCTGGCCTCAGGGAAGGAGTAAAAGCTTCACTTGAGAAGGCAGAAGGGATGGTCATCGTCAGAGAGCACGTGGGCTTTCTAGAAGGTAAGGAGAATGGAAGGAACACTGGAAAAAGGCGAAGGTGCTGAGAATGACAGATCACCGTGTAGGAAGTCAGAGGTCCTCCAGTCAGTGTTTGGGACGGAGGGGAGGATGGTGGAGTTGGGGCAAACATGGGGCTGTACGGAACGAGACAGGGGTGGTGATAAGAACAGGACAAGTGAGGTCCTTTGTCTCCGAGCAGAGCTGGTATCTGGGCCAACAGCTGAGCTGTGGCCTGGGAGGGAGGCTCAGTACAGGGCAACAGGTCCTTCTCCCTGCGCCTACCAATGTGGGCAGCTGCAGAAGGGGCAGCAGTGGCCATGAGGGACTCTGCTGGGTTAGGAGGTCACTGATTCATGCTTTTCCTTCTTTTTCTTTTTCTAAGGATTGCATTCTTATTATGTAGATATTCAAAGATTTTAGCAGGAATATCTTTACAAATGGGCTGCTTACTGATGGTCCCAGGTGCAGTGTTTCCAAGCCTGTAATGCTGAAGCGCCATTCTCTGTGACGTAGAGCTCTCTGATTGGAGGAGACATTAGCAGACGTTTGAAAGGAGCGTCTGCTCCCTCCTGGCCTACTTTTTTTTTTTTTTCTTTTCTTTTCTTTTTCTCAACTAAACAAAATCTCAGAACTCAGTTGACCCACTTCACCTCTGGAAAACACAGTCTGATTTTTCACACTGACAGGATTTCTACACTCTTTGATCCACCTTTTAACACAGTTTTACAAAGACTCAACAAATGCAGGGGAAGAGTGACAGAACACATTCCTCTTGAATCCATGTTTATTTTGACTTTCTGGTCTCTCGAACTATGAGTCCCCTTTATGCAGGACTGTATTCTGACACCATCAGTCACAGACAACAATTCCCATGAACACTGACTTATTCTAAACTGCAGAGTTGTGCAAACCTTGAGGGTCATCGGAACCTGGGCTGTGCTCCTTGCATTTTCTGCCATCACCCTCACTACAATTTGCTGATTCCTAACTACGATTTCTGTCACGTCTTCTCCATGACCACGGATTGTCTGTTGAAGAAAGCAAATACCGGACATCTGTGTTCCATGTCATGGATACGGGTCTTTTAAAGAAGCACTTTCATCTTTATGCATAAAATGTATGTTAGGATCGTAACCCAGTTTTAAAGTATCCATTGTGTAAATGGGTGAGTACAAAGCGTTGACAATGTCTTATCATGTGCTTGACATCCAGATTTACTGTCTGATCTTGGATATATTTTGATGAAATGAGACTGCTACCAGTAGAGAAAAAGATATTTGTGAAACAGTGTAACTGGGGTAGCAATTATGAAAACAAGAAGCACTGCACAAATGCCTTATACAGTCATAATTGCTAGACTTAATTTGGAGTGACTTTTCCTTATTTGCCCAATAAATTCTATTTAATTATTTGCTGCGGCATTAAACTTCCAAGGGAGCTGTGCATGGTCTCCACCTGTTTTAAATACTCTGCGTCTCAATTACACACTTCAGCTTGTGAAACATTAGAGTCTCAGAATCCATGTTAAAGCTAATGTTTAACTGGAAAACACATCGGTTAAATGTATCTTTTAGATTTTATGTAAAACCCTCGCATGCTGCCACTTCTCATGCCATTAACAGAAATTGCAATCCTATTCTTTATTTTTAAAGTTCATTTTCTTTTTCAGTACCATGAAATACCAAACTGAACTTGACCCCAAACAGGCTCTCAGTTTCAGACTGGATATGAAACCATTTAAGAATCATGTGTAAGTCAATTTCATGGAAAGGGAAGGAACATTTAAAGTCTCAGTCCTTTCTGAATTTCTCATACACAGATGCTGCAATTCAATGACGCAGCCTGGTTATACCAGACTCGGGGGATCAGCAAGGTGACCTTCCATCAATTCTGCGTTTCCCCTCCTACGATAGGGACCCATCATGTTTACATGACTGCCAGGCACCTCGTTGGGTGGCCAGAGGGGTCACTGTCTCCTCACAGGTGTGTGTGTATGTATTTCTGACTCAGTCACAATCCACAATTCAAGAAAGGGAAGGTTTGGCTGGAATTCTGGAACTAGCACACTGAGCTATAAATGAATTTTTATGTTCACAATTTAAAATATGTCTTAGCTACACCATAAACTGGAAGGAGGAGAAAAGGTGGACACTTGGAAGTAAAAATTTTTGTAAGCTTAAAAAGCAGAAAAAATGTTCTGGATGAGATGGAGGCTGCTCTGTTTGAAGTATGGGAGGAGGAGGGAGTTGGTACAAGCCTTTGTCTATGACAAAACCCAGGATAAAGTGGTGACTTCTGTGACCTGAAATTACAAGCAGGCTTTGCTCGGAGAAAGTCCTGTCTATCAGGGCAAAACTCACATGCTGTAGTTGGTACTAAAAGTGAAAACATAACATAACCATAAATAAATCTATTTTTAAGGTCTTTCTAAAAACAAAAGAGTGTTACATCCTTTTAGGGATATAGTTTTTAATGCCAAGTCAAAGATATGTGGAAATTGTGATTACAAATTTATGTGTACTTTATAATTTTTATTTATCATATGTACATATATTGAGCATTACCATGGGCCAGGCCTCATGCCACTCAATAAAAACATGAGTTTTTGTAGAACAGTCTTTGCTTTTGGGAGGCTCAATTCAGTGTGAGGGGCAGGCATTAAAATAAATATTCCAAGGACTGACTTCAAGGTAAATACCATTAAAAGCCATTAGTTTCCCTGTTTCTTTCATTCAGGATTTCCAGCTATGGAAAGAAGGGTATGGAGACATCCCCTCAAGCTGCCATCATGGAACACACACAGGTAGGCAGAGGGGCCAGGGGAAATCATATTAGAAATCGGGGTTCTTCAGGAAGATCTAAAGGCAGTGATCTGTGAGGATGACAGTGAGAGGGCACAGTGACATAAATTGTTGAAGAACTGTCATTGGGTGTCTGAAAATAACATGAAGCCCCAAGCAAGCTTGTCTCTGTTTTCCACCACCATAGAGTCAACTTACACACAATCACCAAGACACTCTAGATCAACTTTATATTAAGAGCTCTTCCTGGTATTTTATATAAACTTAGAAAATAAGAAAGATGTATGTTAAAATTAATTCATTTTGTAAAGCAAAAGTGACTCAGATGTCTCCACTTCTCATCCAAATATTTCTCATTCATGATTAAAATATTAAAAAATAAGTTAATGGGGGCTGGGATTATGGCACAGTGGTAGTATGCTCGCCTAGCACACATAAGGCACTGGGTTCGATCCTCAGCACCACATAAAAATAAAATAAAGATATTCTGTCACCTATAACTAAAAAATAAACATTAAAAAAAATAAGTTAATGGGGGCAGTCATAACAATACAACAGCCTAGGGGTGGCTAAACAACACTTACATATTTTCTTATAGCTCTTGCAAGTTCAAGATCAAGGCTGTGGCAGGTTTGGTTGTGTCTCTCAAGGGTACAGCTGAGTGCCTTCTTTCTGCTTTCTTTCTGTGCTCTCCCTTGGGCTTTTCTTTGTATTCATATGCTGGATGTCTCCTTTTTTTTTTCTTATAGGGATACCATTAATATTGGATCAAGACTCTACCCTAAATGCCTTATTTTAATTTAATCACCATTTAAAAACCTTATTTCCTAATGCAGGTACATTTCGGAGTACTGGGGGTTGGGATTACAACCTGTGCATTTTTTGAGGACAAAATTTGGCCCACAACACAAGGGGTGTGGTGTGTGTGTGTGTGTGTGTGTGTACATACATTTAAATTGAAATTAGAATATTTTAAATTGAAATAGCTTAAGTTGAAATTTAAAATTAAATCATTTAATATGGCATCAAGAACATGAATTACTTAGGGATAAATTTGAAAAAAGATAGGCAAAACTTGCATTTTAGAACTGCAAAACATTGCTGAGAAAAATTAGAGAAGACCTGAATAAATGAAACAATATATCATGTTCATGGATCATAAGACACAACATCATTAGGAAGTCTATTCTCAGAATGATCTATGGATTCAGTGCAATCTCAATAAAAATTGAGGTAGACTTTTAATAGAAATTAACAAGCTGACTCAAAAGTTAACATAGAAATGTACAAGGTTTAGAAAAGCTGAAAAACATTTGAATGAGAAATTTAAAGTTAGAGTTCTTAGCTCTCTGATAATCAAGACTTTCTGCATGGCTGCAGTGGTTGAGATTTTTGATAAATAAGTCAGTGAAATAGAAAAGTCCAGGTAGAACCATGAACACATGGCTAACTGATTTTTGTAAAAAGGTGTCAAGTCAATTCAATTTGGAAAGCATTATTTTTCTAATAAATTCTGCTGGAATGATTTTCTAGCCATATGCAAAAAAATGTGCCATGAGCCTGACCTCACAACATGTTCAGACATTCAATTGAAATGGATCGCACATAAATCTAACAGCTAAATTATAAAACTAATATGCAACGGAGGAGATTAATCTTGGATATTTCCAGTTTGGGAAAATTTTATTAAATGGAGACAAATTCCACAGAATATAAAAGGGAAAATTCGGTAATTAAAATTCTTTGTAATTAAAATGTGTTGCTCTTCAAAACACAATGGAATACTATGTAATATTCACACTACACACACACACACACACACACACACACACACACTCACCAACCAACCAACCAAAATCCTGCTCTTTGCTACAACATGGATGAACCTGGAGGACATCATGTTAAGTGAAATAAGCCAGGAAGAGAAAGGCAAACACCGTAAGATCTCACTCACATGTGGACCATAAAAGAGTGGGTCTCACAGAAGAGAATCGAATGGAGTCACCTGGGGCTGGCTTGTGGATGGGGGATTGGTAGATGTTGGCAAGGCCACAGAATTTGTTACATAGGAGGCATGCCTTCAAGAGATCTGTTGTATAGTTTGTTGACTATAGTTAACAACATACCTGTTCTTTTTTTTTTTTTTTTTTTTTTTTGGTACCAGGGATTGAACTCAGAGACACTTGACCACTGAGCCACATCCCCAGCCCTATTTTGTGTTTTATTTAGAGACAAGGTCTCACCGTGTTGCCTTTGCTGAGGCTGGCTTTAAACTCGTGATTCTCCTGTCTCAGCCTCCCAAAGTGCTGGGATTACAGGCATGAGCCACTGCGCTCGGCTCATACCCTGTTCCTGAAAAGGCTAAGAGGGTGGACATAAAGGGTTCTTGCTATAAAACAATAACTGTGTGAGATAATGCATCTGTTTATTAGCTAGATTTAGTTATGCCACAATAATATAAATATTTAACACATCATGTTGTAGATGATAAATACATACAATTTATATATTAATTAAAATAAATAAAGTTCAGAAAGATACAATAAGTAGATAAACTTTGAAAAAAAATGCTCTTCCAAAAGTTGGAAGTTTAGATACAGAGAAGGATAAAATGCTTATATAACCTGGATTCAATGAAGGACTTGTACAAAGAACTCCTACAGTTGAACGAAAAAGACATATGGGTGAGTTTTGTAAATAGGCAAATATTTTGAACCAGCAATTAATTCACTAACAATGATGCACAGGAGAAAAACAAGCTTATGAAGTGATCATTAAAGACATTTAACAGCATTAAAGAAATGTCAATTAGAATCACAACCCTTTGGAATGGCTAAAAATAAAATATTAATTAAAATGATTGAACATATCAAATGTTAAGCAGGATGTGTGCAAACTCTCACAGACTGCTAGTTAGGGATGTAACATGGTGAAAGCATTTTGGAAACTAATTTGACTCTTAAAAATGAAATATACATTTATTATATGCACTAGCCATTCTACTCCTGGGTGGCCGCTCAGGGGAAATGAGAGGACATGCTCACAGGAGGACTTGGACATGATTTGTAACAGCATTTTTTTTTTTAAATAGCATTGACCTGGGAGCAAGCAAGCCGTGTGTGAACACGTGAACGGATGAAAGGATTGGGGCTTATCCAACCCAATGGGATGCTACTTAACCACAAAACTGGAAAAACTTTTAGTAGACTCAACCACACAGATGAATCTCAAAATTATGATGATGAACAAAAGAAGCTAGAAAAATGAATGATATGATTTTTATTTATATAAAATTTTAGCAAATAAGCACTAATAGACCGACACTAAAGATTAGGTTGTTATTCCAGGGACAATGTTCAGTTGCATCCCAATTCTGCTATCAAACGTTGCTTAAAATATTGGCAGGAGCTTTACTTTAGCCTAATCTAAGTCTTTGATAAAAATTACTCAAATGTTTGGTTCAATTATTTATCGTGGTTTCTATTTCCCACAAACTGTGCCACTTGGTAGAGAAAATAGTTTGCGCATATTTTCCCTATTTAAAATTCTTGTTACTCCTTATATATTTCACATCAACATACTTTATTTTCTTAGAAATATTGTAAAATATATTTTAAAGTATATTGTTTTATTTAAAAATATGACGTGACATAGGATTCAAACCGTTTTTAATAAAAGAAATAAAGCTATGTTTTATGATAGCCTACTTTACGTATGATATTTATTCCTAAGCAAATCCAAAATAAATTACTGTGTACATTTTACTCTTCAAGACACATCTGGGGTAGGCATCTTTACAAACTCAAGCAGCCAAGTAGCGGAATTAGCTAAGAATCTGATCTAATGTGTTTAACTGTATTTAAAATTTAATCATTACCATAATAAAGACATCATTACAGAATGATAATCCAAATGGTAATTAACATTTCTGTTTTGTTACTTCAAGGTCAACGTAGTGGCAGAGCAGACTCTTCTGCTTTCCTTGTGACATTCCATTTCACCATGCTAAACGTTCCCAGCTAGATTGATATGACTTTTGGCCTCACTCTCTGTGCGGGCTCTGAATATTGGTGGTTAGAGGCAGGGAAATTAATGAGTCCACTATTCTACTTGATTTTCCACTCCCCTTTTTAAATGGTAATTATAGTGACACTATTCATGTTATGGCTAAACATTTCTATTAGAAAACCGTCTTTCTTCTGAGATTAATGCTTCATCTGTAAAAACAGTTGACACATTTAGATTAGGAAGAAAAGATATAAGCCAATAACATTGAAATTCAAAGCTTGGAAGCACAATTCAAAAAGTTGAAACAGGGCTGCCAGGTGATGTAGCACAAGTCGAACACTGAAACATTGCAGGGAATGCCATCCACATAGAGCTGTGTGTCAACATTTCAACATTGCTAATTGGCTTAAGCAAATTTAGTAGTTCAAGAAACTATAGCTAGGATGGAGTAAAAGTCAACCTATGAGTAGGTATGTCATAGTGAGGTGTCCCCTCAAACCTGTTAATGCAGGACTATTCAGAAGGACTATATTGTGAGAACTGTCATCTAATCAGCCACCCTAGTTTGAGTGGACTAACTGGCTGGTAACTATAGGCAGGAGGGGCATGGCTGGAGGAGGCCTGTTGCTGGTAAGAGCCCTGGAAAGGCTGTTCTTCCCTGTGGACTTTTCCCTGGCCTTTCTCTGTGTTTCCTGACTGCACCGTGAGCTGAGCAGCTTTCCTCTGCTGGATCCTTTCCCCATGATGTGCTGCCCCACCTTGGGCCCAGAGCCATGGAGTTGGCCATCTAGAGACAGAGACCTCTGAAACCTTGAGCTCCAGGTAAACTTTTCCTCCCAATTTAAAGCAGTGCAGTAGAGAAGTGAGCTATGTAAAATGCTATCATTCTTGTCCTTTGATAGATAAGTTGTTCTTGATGGGTATTTTGGTCACAGTGTCAAAAAGCTGATGAAAACAAAGTTCTTTAGAAATCGTAGCTGAAGTTATAGCTGGCAGGCAAAGTCTTAAAGAGAACATACTTAAGGTGTGGACCGTGGCTGTGACAGATGAAGCAGGCATAGAGGCCACCAAGGCGATGCTCCCAGAGTGTGGGACTAATGGCCAAGAGCTCACGTGGACAGTTCTTGTTCTCCGTTGCTTTGCTCCCTGTATGTGTAACCAAGGGCAAAGATCTGCTTTTCAGCTGGGTTGGGCAGCTGGCAAGGTGCACCAATTGCTTAGAACTGTTGGAGTTAACTAGATGCATTTATTTAGAGATTAATCCTACTAACATGACAGATGGTCTAGCAAACATGGTGTGGTCTGTTTCTTAGAGCACAATTCTGGGCTTCTAGTTCTTCCTTAGGCCCTAATCCCAGGTGCTCTAGAATTGCACCTCATAGCAGGAGTAAATAACTAAGCCTTTATCATTTTTTTAGTCATTGAAGGCAATTTCTCTGAATCATGATATGAATCTGATTGTAAGGAGGGTCTATCAAAGGACAAGAACGATGGCATTTTCCATAGCTCACTTCTCTACTGCACTGTTTTAAATTCTTATTCAGCCATACTTTCGGGCTTATTTATTGTATTCCCCACTGAAAATGTAAATAAGTTTCCATTTGTATTGCAGCTGAAAACAGCTGAGTAAAGAACAAAGAGCTGAACCCTAGGGGCAGGAGGAAGCAGGGATCTGAGGTACTGTGATCCACGCTGGGGTCCCGGGCACCCCAGGGACCTGTTTCCCTGGACAAGGCAATAGAATGTACTGGACCAATTGCCACCCCAAGAGTGAAGAGCTGAGTACATCCTGAAATGCCTGGGCTGGAGCAGCACAGGATGCTGAAGAAAAGAGAATGGAAACTGGGACTCTTCACTTCAGACTTTGAGGTCCCCAAGGTGGGACTGTGCCTCAGCCTTCCTCAAATGCTCACCTGGGAATTTTTCCAGCTTCTGGTGGCTGCCCAAGGGATGCTTCTGGTATAAATGAATAAATAAATACCTGTTTTTCCATATGCATTGTCTCATTTGATTCTGACAACAGGCTCCCTTGAATTTTTATTTCAATGAATATTCCTGAGCATGAGGGTGACAGACTATGATCAAGACAACTTTTCTTACATCAAGTAGACATCTAAGAGTCTTCACTGCACTAGAGTCACACCAAGTTACCTGGGATCAGAGGGATCACTTCCACTAACTCTGTGGAGGCCCTGGGTGGTCAGGAGGGGTCCAAGGACTGGTAACACAGTGCTCCTGGAGTCCTAAAGGTTTGCAATAGTTCTTTAGACGGAATGAAGGAAGCTTACTTGAAGGAAGAGGCTATCAATGCACCCACAATCCTCTAGAGATCATATGAAAATGCAGGTTCGGCTCATCAGGTCTGGGGTAGGATGTGTGGCTTTGCTATTCTGATCAGTGCTAATGATGCTGGTGCTGCTGGTTCATAACTGAACTTTGAGTATCAAGATTCTAAAAAAAAAGTGTTGCCTTTAGCATATTTAGAGAAATAGAAATAATCTATGATATCCAGAATACTGCCTCCAGTGTGCCCAGGTGACAAGTGAGACAGGAGAGAGAAGGAAATAGTACAGCCACTTTCCTTTGCATGTCAGCTTCCAAAAGGTTTAATCTTTATTTGCGTTGAGCAAACTTGACATATTGAAACAGTTACACACACACATACACATATCTGACATATAAAATAATGTATACAGATTTATTTGAGTACATGCTCTTTTTTTTTTTTATGGTACTGGAGATTGAACTGAGGGGCACTCGACCACTGAGCCACATCCCCAGCCCTATTTTGTGTTTTATGTAGAGACAGGGTGTCACTGAGTTGCTCAGCGCCTCGCCATTGCTGAGGCTGGCTTTGAACTTGTGATTCTCCTGTCTCAGCCTCCCAAAGTGCTGGGATTACAGGCGTGTGCCACCGCACCCGGCTCATGTTCACTTTTTTACTAATCGTTTTTACATTTTTTTGTTCTTTTAGTGCTAAAAGAACAAAAATGAAGAATTTAGACAAGACTGGTGTAGCATGCAGAAAAAGGCAAGACTTGGATCATTATGTCATTTTTCAGACCAAGACACAGGCTCACAATGTCAACTGATTTGCCCAGGTCCACAAAACGGAGGTCTGCATGGGGACCTTCTGACTCCCCTTCTGGTGCTCTTTCCTCTCCTCAGTGCCTTGGGCACTTGGCTAGAGAACAGAGCCATAAAACAATTCAAAGCACAGGGGGAAAACCTCACCTACAAATGCACTTTCCTTCTGACCTCTAATAAAACACAAGCAGAAAAGGAGAGTTGCAAGAGCCAGATTGCCTTACATAAGCATCTCATTGGAGAGAGAACCTTCTTGCTAGTGTCGTTAATCACCTTACCTCTTCCTTTCCCCAGGAATCCCTAGTGACAGAGCAAATACAAGCTGTTTTGTGTCTGTACTGCAGCTATCGCAAGATCAGTTAGTGTTTTCCAGAGCTGTCCTGTAGGAACACAATACAGGATAAACACAAAGTCAACCTTTTGAGGCCCTTGCTGTCCAGGTGAGCAGCCTGTGAGCCTGTGAGGGACACTGAGATGGTCTCCTTGTGTCTTGTGGTTGCAGCTTGGGCTTTGCGTATGACCATTTATGATTTTATACTGACAAAGAATGAAGCTATAAACTGGGGCGGGGAGGGGTACATTGAGTACCCATGGAGGTCTAGTGCAAACAAAATGTGTTCCATTTGAACACTGCAGAGAACCTGCAGGAAGTCACCTCCCAAGTCAGGCCCTGCAGATGTTTTGGACTCATGCAAAACAAAAATCTCACGCAACATTCACAAACACTGGAGACTCTATTTAGAAGACACATGTGTGCTCCTTTGCTCAGTCTCTGTAGCTTTATCCTTGTACTGCCTAAGCACTGCAGGTATTGGAGGTTTGGGCTTGTGAGTGTTCTGTCTCCTTCTAGGGTCTGACATAACATCAACTAGAGACTGCTCAGAGACGAAGACCCTCAGGCTCCCTGACATTTTGCACATGGAATCCTTGGAATACATCACCACCATGATAATGAATCACGCTAAGTAATTTATTCCTGTTGATTCATTGACTCATTCATTCACTCACTCAGTTTACTATTTGCTTTAGCAAGCCAGCCTTACCTAGCATCTGCTAAGTCAAGGTCACCGAGAGAAATGTGGAGGAAACTGCATAAATGCCATCCTCATTTACCAACAGCCTCCATCTAAAGAAGGGGCAGGTAAATAAGTAATCACAGCCCAAGGGAGGCATGCTGGCATGAAACAGAACCAAAGGGAGAAGAACTGGTTTGTAATTTCATGTCCTGC
Organism: Xerus rutilus; assembly: GCA_028644305.1. Lineage (NCBI taxonomy): Eukaryota > Metazoa > Chordata > Mammalia > Rodentia > Sciuridae > Xerus > Xerus rutilus. The sequence goes on from CM053404.1 coordinate 135,725,540, forward strand.
ATTTATTAGTAGTGAGAAATAATATTTCTTAAATGCTTGGTGACCTTGGGGACACTGCAAATGCAATAACAGAGGAAAGACAAGTGGCATATAGTAAGTATTAGGCTGGCTATAGCTATATTATATACACACTTATATATGTGTGTGTGTACACAATAACCTTGCAGGTACACACATACATATACATATGTATACATATACAAATATGCATATATTCATATATACTAACATACATATGTGCATATGTATCCAGACATGTGAATATATTTGCATACACAGATTATTATAGACATGTACAAACATACACATGTAATCCATATGTATAAATGTGTTTTTTTTGACAAGAACAGTTAATACAACACCTACTCTCTCAAGAATTTTAAGTGTAAATGACAGTATTGTTAGCTATAAGCAAAATGCTGAAGAAGAGAGCTCTAGAACTTTTATCTCATACAGCTGAGCCTTGGTGCCCATATCCATCGGGTCCCTATCTCCTCCTCTCCTCAGGGCCTGGCATCCTGCATTCTACCGTCTGCTTCCATGAGCTTGACTACTTTAGATTTCTCATGTAAGTAAGATCACGCAGTGTTATCTGTCTGTGTCTGGATGATAGCACGCAGTGCAATGTCTTCTGGGTTTATCCGTGTTGTGGCAAGTATTGCGTTTTTAAATTTTTCCTTATAAATATACTGAGATATTAATATTTTCATTTTGTGAACATTTACATTATAACTTAAAGATTCTAAAACTTGCCAAGTTGTTCTGGATCCACACAGTTCTGGCTCTAATGCTAACGGAATTTCTGAAAACGATTCCTTAGAGAAGACACACGGCTTAGGTCTTGCTACCTTACCATAGAAGCTCCGAGTGCACAGAAAGAAAGTCGTTCGCTTTCTCCCACGTGTGTCTGTATCCCTTATAGCTGCACATCTCAGTTCTAATTCTTGCCCAGTTGCTTCACTTTCAACGAAGCACTCTTCCAACCGTGCCAAAGAGCAGCCACCTAGGAAACAAAGGATCCCATGCTAATCATCTCCTTTTAGAGCCTTTGGATCTTAGACAATCAAGTTTCAACAATTCACAAATCACATTTTAGAATGTCAAGAGTATTGTATTTTGCCATGAATCGTTCAGTAGCTATGAATCTGACACCTCAAAAAATATTTTCCTCAATAATGGCAGAGACCAAGAGGAGTTTCAACCTAATGACATTTTCTGGGTTTTACATATTAAATGTATGCACTCTCAGGTCTGAGCAACCAACTTATTCAGTAGAGAAACATGTGGGGAGACAGACATATCAGAGCTGTTTCCACTTGCCCAGCTTATGGAGGACAGGGGCATTTCCAGAACTGGTGGGCTCCCAGCTGCCTTGGGGCTTTCCATACTCCTTCCATCTAGCCTCCAGCCTTCCTCCCTCTGGTCACAATGAGTGTGGGCACAGTCACCACCCTACAACACAGTCACTGGGGTCTTCAGTGTCTTAGGCATTTCTTTATCATCTTTCATATCCCAGAGGACACGAGATGTCTGCCTTTTTTCTCTTTCTCCATATTTCATACTAGATCCAATTTTTTAGCAATTACTATTTATTTTTTCCTAAATAACAAGAAAGATTTTTCTAAAAATACTGCCAGGAGTTTCAAGAACGGGAAGGGTGAAGAGCATTTATATTCTTATTTCTTTTGTTTTTATTTTATCTGTACAATTTAAGAGTGGTAAAGAGAGAGAGAGAGAGAGAGGGAGAGGGAGACAGGGAATGAAAGTACCACATTGTCTTATGAAAGCAGCATTTACATTTTCTTTTTGAGAGAACTTATCTTTAAAAGAACATACATAGTACCCCATGAGAGAATGGAAATTAGAAAAGGAAGATCTCCACAGATGTCCACATTTCTCAGAGAGATCATTCAGATATAGCACTATCTCCAACAGCCCTGAAGGTGAGAGCTGCTGCTGTGTTCACCAGGGTGCCCTCAGCAGAGCTACAGCTGTGCTCAGTGGAGTTACTCCCTGGAGGAAATCCTCGGAAAATCATAGAAGCACTCTAGTTCATTTGGAGGTCATTGGGCTCCTAATGCATATGGGGTAAGTTTATGGGGAGTTAGTGAATTTTCCAAACTGAGCAGATCAGGAGAATATTTGTATCTCATCAATTTTTTGCCTTTACCATTTCTTAAGATGATCTGTCATAGACCTTCTTTCAGCCCCTGTGTAATAAAGACAGACCCAGATGCAAGCTACACGTGGGGCATGAGCTGGGTCAGCTGTGGCAGCCTGTGCAACCTCGGACCCCAAGTTCTTCTCTGAAAACAGTGGAAAACCAGGATTGGCTCTTGGAGTACCAAGATTACTTTATGTACAACAGTAATGTGTGGACACTGTTCTTTTCAATGGAGGGAGCCATACCACACAGCTATATGGAAATGGCAGTTGAGTACAATTATACAACTTCCCATCATGCTCTAAGATGAAAACTTCTCTCTCCCTTATTTCTCTAAAAAGACATTGCCTTAGTGATGATGCAGAAAATTACTGAAAGTGATACCTAGATTGAGCAGAATCGCATCCGCAATACCTTTTGTAAGATTCAGTTAATTTTCTGCTCTTCTTTGGGGGAAAGGAAATTGAGAAATTACCATTAGCTGACAAAGAAGGAAAATAACAGTGTGTCTCAGCCATTAACTTACTATCATGCCATAGTATTTATTTGATAAGGGTCAGAACATCTAGTTCTAAGAGTTGGGCTTTTTTTTTTTTTAAACAAGAATCTGCAAAGGTAATAATCTATGTGCTCAGTTTGCATTTCAGTGATATGCTTTTGAGGGCACATTCCCAGCATGTTAATGAGGCTTTTGCCACTGCAAGGCCCCAGTGACAGTTGGATCCACAAACAGCAGTTCATCAATTGATTGCAGGTGTTTCCCCTTGGAAAACAAAAACTGCATGTACATACCAGGAGGTGAGGGAAAATCGATTTTCAACAGCCACACAGTCTGGTGAGTTCTGAAATGTGGCTTTGGGAAATAAATTCTCTTGCTGTTATTTTCACATATAAATATATTCCATTTATAAAACGTAAGACCAAAAATGCCAATAGTAATAAGAATTTATAAATTAAAAATTAATTTTCACATAGCTAGAAATGGAGGAAACCTTTTTTCTAACAGTACAAAGTAAAATCTCAAAATATTAAATGACATATCCATTATCATTCTTATGGAAGCCATTTACGATCTCATTATATTTATAAATCCTGTCTAAAACATTTCTTAACATCCATAAAAAGACAATTTGATAAAAAACAAACCCAATTTCCACTCAGGAAGCTATCAGTAATGTGCATAATCTTACATTTGCCAATTTCAGAATTTCATTCTATAATCATATTTTATTTGCTTTCTCAAAATGATGCTTGACACAGTCATGTCTCATTGGGCCCCCTAAGTTTGGCAAGTATGCTTTCCCTCTTAGTGAACACCTAGGAACTTCTAGTGAAGACCCACATTTTCCTGCTCATTGACCTGCCTGCCTTTATCCTTTCTCATGGTGGTCGGGTGTAGATGACCCACCAAAGTGGGCTTCCATCAGTATTTTTCAGACATTGGTTGAACTTTCTTAGAGTCAAGACAGAG
>CM053404.1:135729674-135793770 GCA_028644305.1 Xerus rutilus
GCTCTGTCATCTTTCTTCTACAGCTAAAGCTACACTCACTTCCTTGTGTTTTTATCCAGTCTCATAGCTTGCCATGCCATCTATAATCTGGTTATTCCTGTTATGGTTTGGATTTGGAATTTTCCCCCAAAGCTCATGTGTTGAGTGCTTCGTCTTCAATGCAGCCGTGTCCAGAGGTGAGGCTTGGGAAATGGCAGGATCCTGAGGACTCTGACTTCACCAGTGGATTAACCCATGTGATGATTAGTAATCTGAATGGGCTAATAGAAGGGGGTAAAAAATGTAGGCAGGCAGAGGGCATGGTTGGAGGAAGTTGGTCACAGGGGGCATGCCCTGGAGGACTATAACTTGTCACTGAATCTTTTCTTTCTTTTTCCCTCTGAGCAGAGAAATTTTCTTTGGCCTTGTCTGTCTTCCATGATGTTCTGCCTCACCTCAGTCTCAGAGCAATGGAGTCTACTGACCATGGACCAAAATATCTCAAACTGTGAGCCAAAATAAACCTCTCCTCATCCAAGTGGTTCTTGTCAGATATTTTGGTCACAGCAATGGACAAAACGACTAACACAATTCTCAAGTGCAGATCAATAACCCAAATGTCAGTTCTCAACTCCAGTTTTGTATCTCATGCTTCCTACAGCTTCTCCTTGACTATCCAACAGGCAGTACAAACAGTAATTCTAAAACTGAACTCTTGATTTGCCCCATGGTACCAGTTCCATTTATGGCATTCCTTATCCTTGTTGATGGCAACTTCATCTGTACAGTTTTTCAGGTCAATATCCTTGATGCCTCTCTCTCATATTCTTTTTTTTTTTTTTAAATCCCCAGGGAATCTTGTTAAGTCTGTCTTCAAAATATGTCCAGAATCTGATGTCTGTCACCACTACTGCTGGTACTACCACTGTCTAAGGCAGGATCACTTTTGTTCTGGAATGTTCTACTTACCTTATAACTGGGGTTCATTTTGTTCCCTGGTGGTCTGGTGTTAATACAGTATTCAGAATGTTTTCTTTAATCCTTTCTCCTATGTCCTTTGTTTTCTTTCTCACATATTCTGTGTAAAAAAATGAAAGTGGAGAGGATTATTTGCTTCATAATTCTGGTGACTGGAGGATCCAAATAGCATGCCATGAGGTCCTGACAAGGGACCCCGACTACATCACAAACTGTGGAGAAGCAAAAAGAGCCAATTGTGTTCAGAAGGGCCATGACATCAGGTGGCCTTGCTTTATAACATCCTGATCTTCAGAGAATCAACTCATTGTTGGGAGACAAGACTCAGTGAGATGTGCACTAAATAATTCATCTGGATGGAGCTCCAGAGACCTAACTATCTTTCACTGGATGCTATCTCTTAAAGTATCTACCATCTCGGCACGGCTATAGTGGGGAGCTAGCTCACAGCATGTGAAACTTTGGGGGACACTTTCAAACCATATCCAAACGATAGCACTTGCTCAAACCAACTTTCCCCTTTAGAGTCAATGTGTAAGTTTTTGCAATGGCTTGCAAGAATCTACATGACCTGGCCTCACCTCAGTTCCCTACATATGTCATTTTTTATCACACCATGTACTCTATAGAATTTACAACTCTGGTCATCACAAAGTTTATCAAACTTTCCAGGAACATAATTGGCCTTGGACATCTCCTCATCAGTTCCCACAGACTGGCTATGTTCCCTCAACTCCTTGTATTTTCTAGGGCGAGCTTCCCACTGAGTGTGGCTCTGTCACTCTATTCAAACTACAGCCTTTGACTGGCACAACTCCCCATTCTGCCTGGACTCTTAATGCCTAACACTTCCCTTCTGTTTTTGTGGCATTGATTATCTTCTCATTTATAATCTCAGAGTTATAATTTAGTTATTCTTTTTTTTTCTGCCTCCCTCAGGACAACATGAGTTCCGTGAGAAAAGGAGGTTTTTTTTATTTTTGTTTTTGTTTTTCTGTTTTGTTCTATGATTTATCCCAGAGGCCTGGAATTGCACCCACCCCTTTATAAATGTTTAGCAAATTTTTTCAACAAACAAACAAACAAACAATTAAACTTCAACGTGTAGTTGTTACTTAGATATCAATAATCTATGTCTTTCTGTGAATTTGAACTTGCTCGAGTTCAGGGTATGTGTGTTTTTGGTTCATTACCTTTATGGAACGATTAAATCATGTTTATATGTGAAAAGGTACTCAATTGATGTTTCCCAAATGATGATCATTTACGAATATGATCTTTAGGGAGAGAACTTCAGTGTGGAGTTGCTCATATACACACCATTTTCAGAACGCTGAGTACCAATGTAAAAGACTTAATGCACATGGCGAAGTAATCTGGGATAATGTCGTGTTTTTCTGTTTCTTTTACTGACTAGCAATTAGAACAATGGAAATCTCACTGTGACAATAAGCATGATTGGTAGATAGAAACAATGGTGCAAGAAGCTTGAAATTATACACATTTCCAGAGAATTATTTGACAACGATCCCAGTGTAAGCAGTGATAAGACAATTGCATTCAGAAACAAGGAGTGAAAATTAGAGAACTGATAAAACAAAACTTGGCTATTTTTAGAAAAGTAGTAGAGAAATGGGTCACGATGGTATCAGATTTGCTTCATTCTAGCAGTAGACAAGGCAGCTGGGCTCTGGGGACCAGGCCCACACACTGCTCATTGACCACATCCCAAGCGGGGGAGGAGTGAGAAGGCAACCTCCCAAAAGCCAAGCAGGTCAAATGCAGGACTTCTTAACCATAGTGAGGACAGGCAGAAACAGACACTTGGCCAACTGTTCAATTTTGAAGGCTTTCACCATTCATGGAAAAAAAAAAATCTTCAAAAAATTGCTCTGCAGTCCATCAATAATTCTCCCTTGTCCTCTCCCCAGGTTATATCCAAACATTTACATATATATGCATATATATATTTACATATACACACACATACATGCACACACATAAATACACATGTGGACTTTATATTTAGGTAAGTACAATTGATGCCATGTTTGAATTTTGATTTGTCACTTTCCCCATTTTCTGGTTTGAACCTCAGTCTTTCCAATTACCTATGAAACTACCTCTTAGTAATGGCCATATAATATTCCATTAGTAGGAATGCATCACATTTTATTGATTTTTCTAATATCAATAGCTATTGGAGTTGTTACTAGTTTTTAAAATTTATATACAATGCAAAAGTGAAAGTTTTATCCACATGTGCTAGTGTTTCTGCAGGGAGGGCATTCGTTGGTAGTGGGGATTTAACCCAGGGGCACTTTACTACTGAGCCACATCCTCAGGCCTTTTAAAAATTGTTTTTAAAATTTGGAGACAAGATCTCACTAAGTTGCTGAAGCTGACCTTCAACATGTGATCCTCTTGCCTCAGCCTCCCCAGTCACTGGGATTATAGGTGTGCAACACCACATTCCACTTGCAGGAAGGTTTTTTGAGAAGCAGAATTGCTGGATCTAGCAGAATTGAATTTCAAGTTTGAGGGTTGCTATTAAATCACCTGTTTATGCATTTTACCAGTTGATGTTGCTAAAAACCAGTAGTGTGTGTGTTCCTCTTTCTTCATCAAGCCTTGATATTATCCACTTAGGGACGTTTCCCAGTGTGATAGGGAGGAAGGGACAGCTTCTTGTTATCTCTGGGTACTTTATATTTATTCTTTGATGTAGGCTAAGTTCATAGCATTTCTTTTTTACATACCTGTTAGGAGAAGTACACTGCTCTTTCTTTAACATTTCCCATTTTTCTTCATTTTAGTATTTTTTGTTGTTCCTTTACTTTTACTTACTCAACGTCTTCTTTAAGAAAGGGAATTGCTTGTACTTAGGAAAAATGAGAGAGAAAGAAGGAAATTATTGTTTTTCCCAGTTCTCATGTTATCACGCTTTTTTGAGAAATATAAGAAAGAACTTAATAGCTAGAGAGGCTAGACTAGTGATGGCTAGCTTTGGCTACATAGTAGAATTATTAGGCCCTTTGGTGTTTTTAGACTTGTTTTACTGCTGATGTCTAACTCCACCCCCAGAGATGTTAATTTAATCATTCTGTAGTGGTACAAGAGAACATTTCTTTTTCTTACTCTACATGTGCCGGTGTTGAGGACTATTACTTTGGGGAAGCCCTGCATTCTTCTGGTTTCTGCTTAAACACTTAGCCAGTATGTTAGGACCAGGACAGGGAATATTCGTACAGCTCTTCTGCACAGACCTAGGTAGGTGGGTAACTTGTAACTGTTTTCAAGGTGCTTTCTGGCTATCTCACTTGGCTAGCTTACCTAGTCTACATCACAGATTGTCTGCATTTACTATTTAAGCAGAAAATAAAGCACTATTAATTTTGGAACTATCTCCATCTCCTAGTTCTTTTATACCTTGATTATACATATACAAAATGTAAAATATAGCACTGTGTTTCAGGTTCAGAATCTTGGGTTAATATAAAAACTATTCCCAAACCCATGGTTAAAACAATAATATTAACTTATTTTTCTCATGATTCTCATCTTTTTCAGGGCATAGTGGGGTCAGTTTATAGTCTTTCTTAGTTGGTATGAGCTAAGGCAGGTGACTCAATGATGGAGGATCCAAATTCAAGATGTTGCCTTCATGTCCCTGTGAACCTCTTCTCAGGGCTTTTTCCACAACATTCTGGTTGTTATGTTCAAGTTGCCATCAGCTTAAAGTCTGTGTACAAAGAAACAATGCGGCATAACTTCTGTATCCCATTGTTTAAATAGTCCCAGAGACTAGGCTCAAGGACAGGGAACAGACACCCACTCCAAACAAGGAGCCATGTTTTGAAAATGTTCCATAAAGCAAAATCCTTATGAATTCCCCCATTCATTCACAAAAGTAAACTTGCATATGTATTTTATAAGATATGTATCCCAAACATGATTGTTAATACCTAGAAATTAGACCAGATAGTTAGGATAAGGCATTGCTATTGATATTTACCTATACCCTAAAATATAATTTTTCTCCCTTTGAGTGAACATAGCACATATGAGCAATGAAAATGAAATCCATTGAATAAACTTCTTAAAAACCACACCTTCACAAAATGCACTTAGTTATGATTTATTTTATTGATCTATTCAAGTCTTCAGAGGTGATGACGTGGCACATTTCTCGTCCGTCAGTGGCATCCTCTTTAAACAATGATCATAAGATTTTATTAGTTACTTTCACTTTGAATCATGTTTATTTACTCAGTGCATATGAAGGATATGTCACTAGGGATTTGGAGTGACAAACTTGTCAAACAAATATGAACAGTTTTCAGATATCAATCTGAAAGTAGTTCATTCTATAAGCCACTTATAATGGCACGCTTTTAGTCAAATTATGAAGTCTCAATTGGTTCTATGTATTTTTATATTTTATAATTAGTGGAGCCTAAATATAAATAACATAAAGCACAAATCTATAAATGAAATAGCATGAAAATGCACTCCATTCTTTCCTGAGAAATTTGTCTCAGGAGCTACTATATGCTTTTTGAATTCTTTTAATGTAACAAAGCAAATGTCATTGTGTGTGTGTGTGTGCGCATGCCCTATACCTCATGTTAACAGTGTGTTGAGCACCTGTGAGATGTGATGCTCAGCGGATAGTACTAGAAATTGCAAATGGCATTTTCCACTGACTTTCTGACTTCATGAGCACAAGTTTCCTAGACTGTGAATATGGAAAACATTAAAAATAATTTAATACGGCATCTGCATTAGCTTATCATTTTTCATTTATGTAAGATATTGGTGTCACAAATTTTTCTATACTATAACAAAGCCATATTTACATTAAGTAGTCAATCCCCCAAGCCCCCACCTAAGACATTTATCACTTCTCCACTTTGACATTTTGACTCCTAGTGGAACCTAGCTTTTGTTTGTTTTTTTCCTAAATGTCTTGGATTTTAGAAATGTATATGTTTTTATTTTTCTAATTTTGGATAATAACATTACTTTTTAGTCTTTCTTCCAGAATAATATACTCAATTTTCTTAAACTGAGTGGGTACCCAGAGCAACGGAAAGAACAATCATAGCAACTGGCTTATTTCCTTAAGATGATGGCATTTGTGAGCAGAACCCTGGTCTATTGCTTTGTCTTGCCATGATCTGTTTTGCTAAAGCACAGTATCTTGTTTGTGTAGTGTCTGTGGAAACTGGACACATAGGCCCGTTCTCCAGCTCTCAGTGTTGGTGTATGCCTCCCGCGGTGGTGAAAGGGCCCGGTGCTACAGTCACAGTGACTTCTGTTCTGATCCTTGGGCCATTGTTTGATAGCTGTGCACCATGAAGTCACTTAGGACTCCCCTCTGCGCCCTTCTGCAAAGTGAAGCTGACAGTCACGGTGAGGTTTAGCCTGACAGTGCTGTAAAGGAGCCAGAGAGCCCAGGGACCTAGTGGACGCAGGGCAGGCGTGCCTCCCTTCTCCTTAGTTACCACAAATACATTTTCCTTTCCTATTGTTCCGTAAGTTCAACTCACTGCATTCATTAAATGTTTCTTGAGCTTCACCATCTCTTTGGTCTCATAGCTGCCTCTAGACCCATAGCAGTAAAAGGTAAATGCAGAAATACATATACGACTTTACAATGGATTTACACTTTGGACTGAAGTGTAGAACGTTTCATAGGAGAAAAGATAATTTCCCTTGGTCAGTCTGATTCTGATCCTGTGTTCTTAACCTTTAGCTTATACTACCTCTTGATAACTAAGGTGGAAGAATTATACTAAGTTTCTGAAATTGTAAGGGCTGAATGACAGCCGGGGCGTGGGATAGCTTTATTTATCTAAAAAAAAAATGATCCATGACAAAAAAACCCCCAGTTTTTCCTTGTGAACAACAATGGGAAAATAAACATTTTTGGACTTTTTTTGAATCATGTTTTGTTTGCTGAATAATAAAAAACACAAACTGTTGAATGTTTACTATATGCTAGTTTCTTCACTGGCATTTTTTGCTATTGTTGTTAAAACAATGTAACTATCTAGCTACCTATTTTTAATTTACCAATGCAAAGTGTATATACTTATGGTACAGCATGATATTTTAATATACATACACATTGTGGAATGAGTGAATCAAATTAACCAACGTAAGCATTACTTCACATATTTTGTCTACATGTGGGTGGGAGAGTAGAAATCTACTCCCCTAGTAAATTTTCAGCCATAAAGTACACATAATTAACTCCAGTCACTGGGATTACAGCAAGTCCTGACCACATTCCTCCTGTCTAACTGGAGTCTTGCAGCCTCTGACCAACAGCTCTGGGTCCACTGCTCCAGGCCCTGGCGACTGCCATTCTATTCTCTCATTCTGTGTGAGACCAATTCCTTACGATTCCACCTGGGTGAGATCTCTGGATCATGTCTTTCCATGTCTGTCTTATTCCACTTGCATAATGTCTTCCAGGTTCATCTGGGATGTCCGCTGCTGTCTTTCATGCTTCAACTGCTTTCATTGATTGGCACATTATTATTAATTATCATCATCATCCTTATTATTATTTATGTTTTATGGAAGACAACTGGAAAGATGAAATAAAGGAAGGCTGTGGCCTGAGAGCTTGCAGGTGTTCAGTAACTTGTTAGGGCAAGCCAGGCCTGCTTCTCTCCGCTCTTTGGGTTCATCCTTCTCTTGGACCATGGAACATTCCATTGCCCTTTTTCTTTTTAACCATGTGCTGTAATATCATTGAGTGCTTTAAATAATTGTTAATGGCTCATTTAATACTGAGGACACTAGCAGACGAGAGCAGACTGGGAACATCCACGATGTCTGGGAACATTGTTGGCTGCTGTAACTGGGGAGATGGTGCTGGCTTCTAGCAGGTGGAGGGGCCAAGGATACTGTGTATACCATACAAGGAAGATTCCCTGCAGCTGTTCCAAATGTCTATAAAACATTGCTCTAAGAATCTCTAGGAAATTAGTTTTTCAATAGCTTAATACAACATTTTCAATCTAGTAAACATGATGGCTTCTTCACACAATAGATTAATAAGTCAGTTTTGGTTGCAAGAAGATTATTTTAGTCTCCACTGGGAAAATAGTGTCAGAACTTTGCCCTGCTAGCTTTTACAGTCAGTGGCTATTTGTACATGTAAATGTTTTCCACCTACTAGATTATAAGAAGGTTAATTATGAAATCATCAGTTATAACTAAATGATGACTAATAGAGATTCAGTTTGCCTCCTTAACTTATAATCATGCCTTTGTATTTAAAAAAGGTTGATTAAATAAGAATCTAAGTAAAACTTAGAAATGCAGAATTTTTTACAGATATGAAAGCTAAAAATTTCTTAGTTCCAAAAAGTATAATTTATAATTTCTTATATATAGTCATTAATTTGCTTTCCTTCTCAAGAGCTTAGGAATGAGATGGAGATAATCCAAGGACTATCATGATTTGGTCCTTTCTTATAGCAACTTTTATTCTAATTCAATTTATTTCTCCTCTTTACCTATTATATGGGTACAAAATACCTATATATTCAGCATTTTCTAATATTGCCTCTCTTTCCCCCAGTAAATTGGAAGTGGGTTTTCACAGAGATACTTGACATTTTACAGCTATGCTTTGGCTGCTGGGATAAATGAGGAGGTCTTCATAGTCAAAGAAATAACCCAGCATATTTCAGCCTCCACTGTGTTATCATTTCACAAGGAATATCTATACAAAAGGAGGCAGATGTCTTTCAAAGGCACAGGAAGAAAATTAGAAAGTACTAAAGTGGCATGCACTTTTTCTTCACAGAGGTAAAGTAAAAAGGACAAGAACCAAGTACAGCTTCTGCTAGAAAGTTTAAAAATCAGTCTGCTAATTTCCCAAACAAGTGCTAATAATATAAACAGTGTATATTATGACACTACATGGTGATATTTCAATACAAAATATAATATATACTTTATTGCAGAACATAATGCTTTTCTAAAAATCCTCTTTCTAGAGGCATAGGGTCTAAATGCCACTTCTCACTTTCGATGTAGAATTGTATATAACTTTGAGAGCGCATTCATTTTTTTCATTTATATGTATTTTTAATTTTTGGTTAGAAAAGCATGCACCGAATTTCTATGTAAGGTAAGAGTATTATTGAATTCACCCATCACCAAAATACTGAAAAATTAAAACATGGTGGAATACTTGTTACGATGCAACATTATTCCGCTAGGAAGTAGGGTTGTCCTCATCAAATCCGCTCCCAAGATGAACGCGAAAGCTACCCTTCAGCGGAGCCTTTCCCCAAGTCTTTCCTGAAGCAAAAGCAGCACATCTGTGACGGCCACTTCTCAGGCTTCTTCCTGTGCCATCTCGCCATTTATAGTTTGATGAATATTTATTAAGCAACATCTCCTGTGATTCTGGGGTTACATGATGTACCCAGGATTTGGTGATAAAAATTGATTAAAAAGACAGAACTGTTGCTCTTAAAGAGCTTTTAAGATAAAGAGAGATGGGTTATAAAAGTCCCCATTTTGGTAAGTGCTTTCTGAGAGGAAAGGAGGTGGCTGCACCATGGGTGTGGTAGGAGGAGGTGTCTGAGGTTTCCCCAAACAGCTGGCCTCTTACAGGGAGCGAAGGGAGCTGAAGACAGGCAAGGCCTTTCCAGGGAGGGAAAGGAGGGAAGAGAAAACACGACGCTGTGGGCAACTGTGAGTGTAGCTGAACTGGGTCTCGGGGTTGGTGGAGGAGGTCACCAATGGAACCGGAGCTTTGCTGGGAACGAGTCCTGGAGGACTTGGACACCATCCCATATCATTTAGACCTTCTTTAGACAATGAGGCATCATCACAGGAAGGTCATGTAGAGATCTGTATTTCAGAAAGACAGGATTCATTGAATTAACAGGTTAGAGTGGGCTGGGGAGGCAATGTTCACAGCTGTTGTAGGAACTAGATGAGGGATGACTGATCACTGAGTGGTAGTGACAGATGGGGGAAAATGGATAGATACGGGGGATGTCTTAGAGGGAGAATTTAGAAAACCTGGTGGTTGGCTAGGTTTTGCTGTTTATAAAGGGTAGGAAGAAAAACACTAGGCATAGGATTCAACTAGATAGATCATGATGATTTTTTTTTTTTCCTAACGGCTGTGTAAATATGTACCTGTGTTTAGCCAGATGGACTGTTTGGTAGAAACTTGCATCTGATCTCTAGGAGGATCCAAGCTGCGGGGATTGACCTGAGCTGCAAATGTAATTAATGAAACAGGGAGACCAGAGAACTGAACTTGAACTGCTCATGTGTAGGGAGGGAGGTTTGGAAGTTTGGGAAACTTCCTTTCTAACTTTTTGTTTCAACTTTTTTTTCCAAGGAAAAAAGGGATTTCTGAAAGTACTTAAATAGAATGAGCTCGAAAAGGAGGCATGAATTCAGCCCAACTTAATTTAACTGACAGTTCTGTATGTGTACTTGTGTTAATGTTCAAAATTAGCCGAAATAAAAGCAAGTTATCCAGGTTTAAAGAAATGCAAAATCGGTGCCTACTGGCGAGTATGTCACAGGATAAAGGATTCCCGAGTTGCCAATACTCCTTCCTAAACTGCCTGCTGTCATTCTAAGCTACCCCCTGTCTGTTAGAAACTTCCAGAAGGCATCCTAACTTCTGTAGTGCTTATTGCAGAAAACTCACTGTTTTTTTCTTCTTTTTAGACATTATATCCCTCTTCTTCCCTGAATTAGAAATAAAATCGTGGTCCTAGTCAACATTCTGACAGACGTTTAAACACACATGGGGCATTAAAATGCAGTTTAAAAAGAGAAAGAAAAGGGGAAGGACTAAATGTAAAATGCCTGTCTACATAAAGAATTAGAAGTGCATACAAGATTGTAGCTGTTGAGTTCGGGGAATCATGTTTATAAACTTGACTGATTTTTTCAAAAATCTGTGTATTGATTGAGGTGCATCAAAAACAACCAACTCAAGAGTTCAGGCTGACAGTTGGGGCCAATGGCTGACTTGTGAGAGTAAGTACCCAGCTGCTAGCCTCTGAGGAGGAGGAGGATTTTCCTGAGGTGATACCATGCACTTGAGGACGCTGGTTCAGAAGCGCAGTCTCTAGGATTCTATTTCTGGTGTCTCTTGAGCCTCGGATGACAATCATGATAAATTGTTTTGCACTGTGAGGTGGTTTGTGAGGAAAACAAATTTTCACCAGGGACTGTAATACCACCTCCACGCTCATCTCTGACAAAACACTTAGACATGTTCACTGGTCTTTCTTCTTTCTCTTTTGTCTGTGTTATAAACAAAAATAAAACCAACCAATCTCCCATAAACAAACAAACACAAAGAGACAACAAAAATGTGTAGAGGGAATAATGATCTTTTCCTAGATAAATATTAAGAGTTCCATTATTTTATCCACATGTCTATATTAACACTTATATTTATTTCTCTACCATGTATGTATGTATATATTTGTCGCTTTGCCTTGAATCTCAAGTGTTCTCTGAGAAGGCCAATGTGCTAAATGCTTGGTTTCCAGCCTGAGGTGCTATTGGGATTTGGTGGAACCTTTGTTAGGTGGGCCTAGGAAAAGAAAGTTAAGCCACTGGGTCATGCCCTTGAAGAGTATATTGAGACTCTGCTCTTTCCTCTCTCTCTTTTGCATTCATCCACTGTGATGTGCCATATCACCACTGGTCTGAAAGCACTAGGGCCAAGTGACCATCAAAAGACACTTCTAAACCAGGAGCCAACAGAAATATCTCCTCCTTAAAAGTTGATTATTTTAGGTATTTTTTTTCCACTCTGACAGCAAATTGACTAACAATATCTATCTATCTTTGATCAATTTTTAAAAATTACACAGTTTTATAGTGGAAAAGAGGATAGGAAATGAAGAGATAGGAATTGGAAAAATTATGGGATAAATTATGAAATTTAGGGAAGATCCAGGTTTGAAAAACATGACTGATTTCTGTTTGGAAATGGGTAACTCTGCATACACAAGAGTTTTCTTTGTAGATACAGCATCGTTGTTAGTATGTTGGTAAGGTTTTTTTTTTTTCAATCGGAAGAGCTAATTTACTTCATTATTTGAAGATGGAGGGATTTTGGCGTAAATTGGATCACCTGCCAATTATAAAGTAAGCCTGCTATTTGGTCAAAGTGAACAAACTTAGTCATTCTACAGAAGGAATGCAATGACCTGCCAATTTTCATTATTAAATTTCTTGCTTTCAATCATTTAAGCTGTGTAGTATTCTTGTCTTCCCTCTCCCCAGAGTCTGCTCAAGACATGAGCTGATTATTAGGTCTTTCTATCTCTTGAGTGAAGGTTGGAGAGCTCAGGAGGTGGTGGGACATCTTAGGATGCTTAAGATCAGGCTACCCTGAGGCTCAGTATCAGTCCCTTGCATTTCTCACACTGAAATGCCCCATCCTGCAGCTCCCGAGAGTCTCTGCTAAGGTAGCACAACTACTCTGTGGCTCTTCAGCAGAAGCAGGATTACAAATATTGGCTCTGGCTTTCTGAATCCTTCAGGTTCATTCACTGAGATGCTTACTCTTCCAGTGGGGTTGACTTGACTTGACTTTATGAGCACTGTGGAGCTTGTAAAGAAATAACATATTGGGTCTTACTCTCCAGAAATTAAAAATCACATTCTTTTTATCATGTATTCTCATACAAGATCCCAGTCTGTTTTACCTTAAAAAGACTGGGTGACCCCAAATCATCTAATATTGGACTATAGCCTTTCTGTATCAGAGTATGTTTTAATGATGAAATAATTATCAATAATTTTACATATTGGAAAAATATGATGAAAAGGTAGAAAGAAAAATACTAGTGATAAAATTATATAAACCAGACTTTTATGAAAGTAAGGCATGTGTTATGGGCTGAATGGTATCTGCTAAAAATTTGTATGTTGAAATCCTAAACTTCAGTAACTCAGAATGTGGTATATATGGAGATGAGGTTTTGACAGAACTAATTAAGTTAAAATAAAATTGTTAACATCTGTCCTAATCCAAGAGGACATGTGTCTATCCAAGAAGGACTTTGAACACAGACACCTGAGCAAAGAAGATGACTTGCCAACATGGAGGAGATGGCCATGAACAAGTCAAGGGGAGAACATGCCAGCACCCTGGTCTTGGATGCCTAGCCTCTAGAACTGTGAGGGAAAATTTCTTTGTTTTTCAAGCTACCAACTCTATGGTAGTTTGTTACAGAAGCCCCAGCAAATTATAGAGTATGAAACTTGGAAGTAAAAAGCTGCTTATAGAGCAAATAATGTGTACACATTATTATAGCAAATGTGTGGTAGAAATTAATTTTTCTGGACCTTAAGTTGTTTGAAATTAATTTTTTAGAGAAGTAAAATTATACGTTAGCTACCTGAAGAGAGCAGGTGCATAAATGCGCGCCCATGTACATACACACACACACAAAATCAAGTGGAGATGGCTTTTATGATTGGTAATAGGAATTTAAAAAGTAGTAAAATCATACTAATTGTAATGATAGTAATGACAATAGCAGCTACCTATATTGGGTGCCTTCTCTGTGCAAGATGTAGCATTAAGCATCATAACATCTTTATCTATTAGAGATTTCTATTTCTGTTATTGTGGGGGACCCGAGGGTCAGAGAAGCTAAGTCTTTTGTTTGCTCTAGTTCTCACAGCTAGAATTTTTAACATGAACTTACCTTAATTTGAACCTAGAGCTCCCTTGTCCAAAGGAACATAGCATAGGCACTTTCTGTTCTTAGAGGTGCTCTGGCCCCAGGAAAGGTTATCCCTGCTCCCCAGGGCTCATCCCTGCTTCTGGTTTTCCTGTTATGAAGCACAGTGAAATCCACTGCAGCCTACCAGGCTGAGAGCTACTCTGTGAGACTTAGTACTTAAGCCTAAACACGTAACTCTGGCCTAAAGCTCCCAAGCATTTCAGGATATTAGGAAGTTACTTTCCTCCTTCCCAAACCTCACCGGGTCACTTAGAGAAGCCCACAATAGACCCGTCCTTTACTTAACAGCTCCAGAGCAGTAGGAAGGAATCTTCACTGAGGTCTTCCCAAGGTCACAGCCAAATATATGAAATAGGCAAGAGGGCCAAATAGCAATTTGCATAAAAATATGCCTTGAATTTGCATTTAAATGCATCTTAATCTGCATAAAAGTCTATTATTATGCCTTTGGAGTATAAATTTTATAATTGTTCTTCTTTTAAAGCTGTCACTTACTTCTCTGCCACTCCTCCCCTTCCTCATCCTCTTTCACTCCTTCCCAGGATTTCTGCCTTCGCCTCACTTCTTGACCCAACCAAGAGGTAAAGGAGGTGCTGTCGCCTTTACATGAAGGGCTCACAGGGAGGCTCCCTCCCTTCTTTTTCTTCATCAGAAACATCACTGTGCTCTTCTCCTCCCTCTTCCCATGCCGTGTGTTCATTGTCCTCAGTGTTCCCTAGGTCCCCCACTGTCAAAAAGAAATTGCACCAGGCAGGGTTCAAAAGGCAAGTGTGACTTTATTCAAGACTATTGCGATACAAGAGAGAGATTGAGCTCAACTTCCCGGAAACAAAAGGCGGAGAGATTTTAGGTGCTGGGTTGAGCTGGTGTAAAGGTGCTGGGGGACCCACGGGGGACGTTGGCCCACCTCGTCTATCCCTCTGCACCTGTTGCTTGTTGTGGAAGTTAGGCTCCTACTCTCCCACAGAGACTGGGAGACAGGGCCTCTGCTGTTCTTGATGATTTTATTTCAAAAGCATGTCTCCCAAGTCCTTGAGAAAGATATTCCTGGATTGCAATAATGGCAAGGGTCTGGGAGAAGCTTCAGGTCACAAAGAGGCAGAGAAAGAATTTATGATTGCAGATATTCTCATGTAAAGTTAAGTTTTTGTATGAAAAGGGAGGTCAGGAGTTTAGAGTCAGGAAGAAACATGACTCAAGTTTGGTTAACTGAGGGAATGTTAAGGTGGTTTGTCACTATAGATGGAAATACAGTCAAATAATTATTTTATTTGCAGATATGCAACTTCTCCCCCATAGCTGGACTTAGTGCCCGTTATCTTTAGCATATCCATTATGTAGAACTTTCTTGATTTGTTAGTGTGGAGGAAGGGAAAATTCACAGCATGAGACTAACATTTGTGACTTGTTGGGCTCAGAGTAAGTAGCTGCTTTTCAACACAATGTGGATGTATTGCGTTTACTTTATAAGATTCTCTCACCTACTGATCAATTACAATAGAGACAGCTTCTTCATTTTAGATGTTTAAAAGTATATTGGTTCTTTCTTGTTTCTCATGTCCTCCACAGAAGAACTTCAATGATGTTCATAATGATGTCAACCAGTATGGAGCCACTGTTTTAAAGAAAGCAATGATGTTGAGGCTAACACGAGTCCTTTGTATGTAGGATGTTATTTCACTCATATAGAAGGGCAGGGTGACACACCATGGAGTACAATGACTTTGTACAGTCACCCAGTGTTGTGGTTTGTCTCTGGAATGTCCTTTAAAGGACTCATGTCTTGAAGGCAGGGTCCCTAATGCAGCAAGGTTCAGAGGTAGCTTTTAGGCCGTGATTGTGTCATGAAGGCTCTGTTCTCACCAGTGGATCAATCCATTGGATAGCCGAATGTGCTTCTGGGGAGTGGGACATAGTTGAGGGAAGTGGTCGCAAGGGACATGCCCTGCAAGGGTTGGTCTTTTTCGTATCCACCCCTTGTTTTCCAGCTGCCATGAGCTGAACATCTCTGCTTCCTCCATGACATTTGTTTCTGCCTTCAAGCCATACGTCATGGACTGATCCATAGAACCCTGAGCCCAAACAAATCTTCCCCCCTTTAAGTTGCTTTTGTCAGGTCTCTTGGCCACAGTGATCAAAAACTGACAAACACACCTACATACTCTGGGCAGAATGGGGCACTTTACACCTTAGCTCTGTCACTTACTAGCTCTAGGAACTTGGAGAGTTATTTAACTTCTCTGTGACTGATTTTCCTCATCCATAAAACTTGAAAAATACAGAACCATAGCAAAGTTGGGAGAATTTGTGGAAAAAAATAATCTATGTGCAGCCTGCAAAGGTTTCTGGACATTTAGGACATTGAAAAAAAGGAAACACTGGCAATTATGATTTTGTGGCTGTGTCTAAATTCTACCTGATTCAATCTCAAGCTTAAGCATGCCATGATGTCATCAATGTTATTGTGACCTCATCCATCACCCGGAGTGTTTGAATTAACATTTTCTGTGAAACATAGAATTCCAGAAGCAGAAAGGGTTTGCTTGATGGTTATAGACACTGTTTTTTTTCCTGACTCTATTTTTCAGGTAGATCTTATTTCTTTTAATAATGAATTCTTGCAGCATTGGGTCTATTGTATCTGGTCTCCAGGTGTTATAAAAATCTCCACATGTACCTGACATGGATTGATTGCTCTTTGCTCTATGACATTCTTAAGAGCAAGACAAAAACAAAACAATGTTTTTTTGATCTAATTCATTATTCTCTTTTCCAAGTTTCCCTTAAGTCATTCTCTGGAGGGATTTTTTTTTCTTTTTCCCTTATACAATTGACATTCACAGTTACAGCGTTTACGTTTGTTTGTTTGTTTTATCTGTAGTAAATGTGTCAAGGATTTTACAACATCTCTTCAGACTCCTTGGGATTTCTTTTTTTTTTCAACATTTAGGACCTTTTCTTTTGCTCAAAAATTTGTTGCTTCTATAATAATTTTTCTTTATTATTATCTACTAACCTGTTGTCTACAATGCATCTGGTTGACTAGATGTTTCTCTGTCCTTGGCCCTTTGGACTCTGTGGTATCAGTTTCCAACTGTGAACACATCTAATGATCAAAACTGGATCATATTTCATGGATAATTTGAAGAGTATATCAATTCTATTATTTCCCCAAATGTATAAATGTATGTATCCTTTAGATGGTGAATGTTTGAGGGACTGAGTAACTAATATATATTCTTATCCCTAATAGGGGCAGCATGAAGTGTCTAAAAGTAAACAGAGGAACACCTCTGTTGTTGGAATACTTCTGAAATGGTTTGTTTGTTTTTGAGTACGAAATACTGTTAATTTCTTTTGGTGAAATGAAACACAAACTTAAAGGGGTTACCAGAGGCTAAATGCCGTCACTCAGCATCCGTGCTGATTCTTCAGGCCCTGTTCCAATAGATCATGATCTGAGAGATGATGACTCTCGTCCGGTTTCTCCCAGATGTTCTTACTAGGGGGAACAGCTGCTATCGTTGCACTTATAAACTCTATGCTTGGCAGAACTGGAGTGGAGTCTGAAAAGTCATTTTTGTGAGTTTCTTCTCCTTCATGGCAAAGCTAGGTCCAGATTTAAAAGAGGAATAACGCGATATTATCTGGCTGACGACAGGAACGTCTAGGAGAAATCCAAGGAACTCAATTACAATGAACGTACATCCCCTTGGCTTTTCTCTTTATCCCAGTTCTATGCCTCACTTGTGATATACTTATTTGAACACGCCTGTCTTACATGAAAACATGACAAAGAAAAAGAAGAAAAATCTTCAAAGGCAAATGTAGATGATTGAGTCCACAGTCTGTCATATTGTCAGATGTAAGATTAAGTTAGAAGTTTCTGCTACTTTTTGTGGATGATGATTCCTCATCAAGAATTCATATCCTCTCACCTGTGTCCCTTTGTGCCCAATGCCAAACTTAGAAGGCTGTGGGACTTGATTAGAGGTGCAAACAAAAAAGTCTTTCCCTGTGTGGAGCCTGTGGGCGCGCAAGGATGAAACCAGCAACTTTGGCCTCATTATCATCATGCTCTACGGCTGGCTCTGGAAGGAATTAATATTCAACATGAAATGATGTCTCTGAATGATCAAAAATAAAAGAATGGATTTGAATCAAAGCATCTTTTAAAACTGAGTAATTCTGCAGCCAAAGAATCTTCTAATTTCCTGTACCATAAATCATGCAATGGTACTAGCATCTCACCAGGTGTCAGATCTACAACTTTAGGAACATTAAGTCATGGTGTGTAGTTATCTTACTATGGGGCTTTATTTTAAATTATCATTATTTTAAGAAGATAGACATTTTGCCAAAGACACTTCATGTGTTTCAAATCTTCTATTTAGCTATAGCTGGAAAAAATACTTCCATGTTCCCCTTATGAAGACCACTTTTACAGAGAAGAATCTCCAGAAGAATCTCCATTTTATTCTTGTCATAAAAGAAAAAAATGTCTTAAATCTAACAAATGTGGACATTGCTCAGGATTCCTTCTGGGTTTCCTTCTTCTTCTTTTTTCTCTCTTAGATTTTTATTCTCAAAAGAATACTCAAAATCCAGTCTGGGACTCCTTTCTCAACCCCAATCTTTTATCCATTCTCTGGCAGCTTTTGATTTGCATAAATCCTTCATTTCATCAAATGCAGAGTATCTCCTATGGAGTGTATTATTTTTCAAGTGGCCTTCCCTTTGACATTTCTGTTTCTGCTGGTGGCTTCCTATATGCAATCACTCTAGTTCTAAATCTAGGTCACAATTGCTTGTCAGCTCCTTTCACAAGGCTCTATGCCCTTCAATATTAGAATTGTCATCTTTTATTCTCCGCTGCCTCTTCTAGCTTTTGCCACACTGTTGTTGTTGAATAAACATGTTTGGAATAAATGAAATATGTACTTTAACCTTCTTGCTCTGGTACTCTTCTTACAGTTATAGAAGCTGAATACATGATCAAAGAATCTGAATGCAAAATCAGAAGTTATAAAAGCGCATTGAATGAGAGATCTCTTATTCTCATTCCCTATCTGCATGCCTCTCTCCATCCTCATGTGGGTTTCTCGTGCTTCCTTCCAGGGTTTCATTTGGCATATACAAGTATATATACACACACATATCCTTATTTTCTTGTATATACATGCATGAGACATGTACAACATACCACACATACGACTCTGTCTTGCACTTTAAGTATTTGGGGAATATCAATTTCTGCATTTGAATACAGTCCTTCTACTCCTCTTCTTTCACATGTATCACATGACATTGTGAAGAGATGTTTTCCTTTGTTAACCATTAGACTTGCTTACTGTGATAGACACAAAAGATACTTCAGCAAAGACCCTTATATGATTTCACATTTGTGTGAGTAGATTCTCAGAATATATTTGCTGGTCCCAACTTCACAGTGATGACATTAACAAACTGTCCTCCTGAAGGAAGGTACTGATTTGCCCTCAATGTGTAGGAGTAGCTATTTTCCTATAGCTTCATGACAAGGTCAGTTATCAAAATGCAGATTTTTCTCCTTAAATGTCTGGAGAAAATTGTATTTGAATAAAATTTCAGTTAACATTTCACTTATTATATGTAAGGCATATACATGTTAATGGATGTTTTCATGCATTTAAGGATCCTTTGTATTTTTTTCTTTCTTGTGAACAGTGTTTTCATGATGACACATAGTTCCTGAGCCAGAGTTTCTCATCAGGGCAGCTGGGCAAGCTTGCAGGCCTGGTCCTCCAGTAGTGCCTTTGCTGTGCTCACCCACCAACTGGGAAGTATTGTCCCAGTGTATACACTTGGGGATCAAATAGGTGCCAGCTGGGCTTCCAGTCATTTCTGCTCTGCTCCCCATACCTTCTGTCGAAGAAGAGCTAAGAAGTACACTGCCAAACTTTCCACAGTGTGATAAGTTCAGTTAAGTGTTATATTCTGTTTGTTTGTTTGTTTGTTTGTTTTACTTATGTAGAGCATTAGCTTTTCTGCCCTGAGTACATGCTGGCATTTCCTGAGTGAGGGATGGATCTCTGTAGCCCGTCAGGTTCTAGGTAATCTACGCTGTTAACATTTGAGTGACATGTGGGCGGGTATGTCCCCACCTCACTAATGCACAAGTGAAGACCAATAACCGAAGGAGATAGGAAAGAAACTTGGATTTCTGAAGATATTGAATTTAAGGGAGTTATTTATTATGGTTTCTTTAGTAACTTAGCATAGAAAAGGAGAAAAATATACAATGACTTTTGAACTGGTAAGTAGTAGAAACATGGATTTTTTGAAATCTGAGAAGCAGCTTGTGATAGAAACAACAAAATTCTGGAATAAGATAAACCCACGTTCAAAACAAAGTCATTACCACCAATCATTTTACACTTCAGGCTCAGAGTACTCTTCTTTGGACACATGAGGAAGGCATTTCCAAGCATGCCTTGCAGTAGGTATGGTCATGTGACTCAGTTCTACCCAGTAGAATGGGAGTGGAGGTGCTGTGTGCTGTCTCCAGGGAGATCATAAAAGCCTCAAAATGAGATTTTCCCTTTTCCTCACTGGACATCAGTGGGACTGAAGCAGTAGAGAACAGTAAAGCCAAAACATGGAAGAAGCTGTTCCTAAATGAAGCCCTGGATAAGAGCCACCGTTCTTCCATGGAAACCACCCAGATTTCTTAAAAGAAACAATCATAAATTACATTTAAGCTGTTCACTTAATTGCTGACTCTACTTATTACTTAGAATACTAGCACATGATATAATGAGAATTTGATGCAAAGGCATAAAGACTATTTAATTCACAGCAAATACTCCAAAAATATTAATACCTGCTCTTATTGGTAGGACCATCAGAAGACACTTAAAAATTCATGTGTCATAATATAAATTCATGATATTTTCAAGGTCTATTTAAGTCATAATCAAATTCTTGCTAATTTATTATTTTATAGCACATTATGCCTAGAGAATAATAACAGTAGAGAGGCTATGGGACTATAATATCTAGATCTGGGAAAATCAGTACTCACTCATCTATGTTCTATTTAAAAGAAACCCTCATTCCACACATTAGAAATCATCCTACAATAATTATTTAAAAATAATATTTTGTCTATTTGGAAGTGAGTTCTGGGAAAAGCTATGACATTGTAGTTTTGAGTACTAGACAATATCTGTAAAGTAACAGATTCACCAAAACTTAAAGCAATGCTTTTGATGTGTTGTTTATTGTTTTAGACATGCATGTTTTATCTTATCTGACACTTGCAAAACACATGTAATAATTGCACATTCTAATTATTCTCAGGAGAAGTCAAAAGTTTCCAAATATTTTACTATAATGCCAACCCTAACTCTGTTTCACTAACTCTAACTCAAATATCTCTCTCCGTGTGGGACTAAGGACTTGTGCATAGCTACACAAAATAACAGAATGGCATTTGTGGCGGGGATGGCAGGAAGCAATTTACCTTAGTAATCTCATCTGAACTTTCCACTAGCCCTTTGGACTAGGTATTGCCCATCATTTGTGGATGGTGTAACTATTGTGGATGGTGTAGATTCAGTGAGGGTAAATAATATATATTGCTCATAAAATGGACTCAAGAATAAAAAAGTTAACCCAAATTTGACCACAGATCTACCTGCTACCAACCCTGTGTTCCCTCTAGCAGACAAGACTCACTGATCTGGGATAATCTAGGTATCTTTGAGTGTATTTGTCCAAACAGCTGAAGTTCACCTTTGGAAACCTGAAATTTGAATGGTTCTTTACTAGGGAAACCTTTCTAACACCCACTCTTTTCTTGGCATATATCATTATGCATGTCTAGTGATGTTACCTAGATGGGGCAATCATCAAGTGCACCGTGCCTGTCTTTCCAGGAACAGAGTGTCCTGCATCTCTGGACTTTTCTGGTTCGTTTGTTAGAGTTCACAGATTTGCTATATTTTTTAAGCAAAGGCAAGGATGGGCTTTGCATTCCAAAGTAGCATTTTCGGTCTTTGTTTTATTCAGCTTTTTTGCTGCTGTGACTAAAAGATCTGACCAGCACAATTATAGAAGAGGGAGAGTTTGTTTGAGGGTTCACAGTTTCAGAGGTCTTAGTCCATAGGAAGCTGGCTCCATTCCTCAGGGCTTGAGGTGAGGCTGAACATCATGGCAGGAGAGGGTGATGGAGGGAAGCCACTCAAATCATGATGATCCAGAAGCAGAGAGAGAGAGAGACTCCACTTGCGAGACACAAATATATACACCAAAGCCATGCCCCAATTCCCACCTCCCCCAGCCACACCCTACCACTTCAGTTAATCCCATCATTGACTAACTCACTGATTAGGCTAAGGCTATAACCCAATCATTTCTCTTCCAAACTTTCTTGCATTGTCTCACATGTGAGCTTTTAGGAGACACCACATCTAAACCATAAGCCTTCATTCACTACTTCCACAGAAGCACTCATTTGTCTGGACAAAAAGAAATTACTAATATTTTAAATCAAAACACGTAAGTTGATTTGTGTTGCAACCATTTCTTAACTGTAGGATTTTTCTGAGAATTTATTTTTCTTAGGTTTTCACATAGGATAAATGTGGATATTCATGCCTATCTCATTGGGTTATTATGTTCACTTAACGAGTTACATAAAAAATGCTCTGAAATCTACAATCTACTATGTAAATATTAATTAGTATTACGTTCATTAATAAAATGAAGATTTTAATGTTCAGGCTCTTCAAATACTCTGAAAAGAACCTCACATCCTTCATTGCTGGGTGTTTACCCATATGCTTTGCTTCTGGTCAACTTACACAGTAGTTTACTTCCACTGCTTTTCTTGGTTGGATGGGAAGAGTGTTATCATCATTAGGAGTGACTGTGAATGATTATGTGTGTTTGTGTGTGCTGGGTTGGGGAGTGCAAAATGTATCCTTACGCTCTACTTTTATCTACATAGTAGTAATTGGAAGCTACTCTTTTGCCTCTCTTTTAACATGATAAATAGTTCTTCTATGCCTATTTTATTTGGCTAGCTTGCTAATCTTTGCTCCATCTATTTCTCTTCTCTGCAGTTAGGGGATTGCATTGATCCATGTGTCCCTTCCAGCTCTGAAACTTTGATTCCATTGCTATCTGTTGAATTGCCTCCAAGTTTTCTCTGTGCCTTTGAAGTTTATGGTCACAGATCACTGAACCAAATCACAGAAGTGATGAAAGCTGACCTAGCATTATATACTATTTTCAAAGAGTTGATCATGGATGTTTTATAATGAAAGCTAAATCTAAATTCTATATTGAAGTTAAATGACAGTCATTTAAAATTTTAAAAGTGCTTCAAAATCAATAATCACTTAGCAACTTTAGTGGATCTTTTGGGCACATAGAAGATCATTATGAAATCTCTTTTTAAAACATACAACTTAAAACATTAAGAAAAGAGATCTGGGAGGGCAGTTTTTAACACAAATGCAGAGTGAACAATGTTATGGTCAAATGCACATGTTTATGGCCATTCTTCCTATGGCCAGATGGGTAAATTATTTGCTATAAATAAATTTCAAACTATAGGATAATAAAACTACAACTGGTCAGGGTTTGGTTGGTGTGTGTGTGTGTGTGTGTGTGTGTGTGTGTGTGTGTGTATAGGCATATATATTAGAGACAAATGTTTTTAATTTTATTTTCTACACAATGTGAAAAAAATGTCCATAAAGGAATATACCTAGACAATGTTTTGCACATTAAAAATGGTTTGGTTTCCTTTGACTTTTGAAGACCTCTCCTGGGACCAGCCTCTTCCTGCAGAAGCTCTGATCCAGGCAGAAAAGAGTCCTCTAGCTGGCTTTAGGGTGCAAAGGGCGGTTCATCAGTCTCTTCATGCTGGCTTTGTTGCTGCAACAGCTTCTGTCACCCTAAAAGCACTTCTCTGAGAGCCACTTGTTGGTGCCAACACATCCTCTGGAGCGGGGGGTCGGTGGGCACATTCTGCTTATTCCTGTGCCAGCACGAGGAAAACTTAATATTCATGTTCCCCAAGATTGAAGTGAATCCATGGTGGCATCCTGGCAATCTAGCAAGCAAGATAGAAAAACCCCAATGGGTATGGAAGCCTGTCTAGAACTAATTGTTTCTAATTATTACCTTTGATGAGAGGGATAAGGAAATATAATGATAACAAAGCTCAAAAAATTATATACTAAGTTACATAAGCATAGTTTGACAGTAATTCCTGGAATCGTTTTGTTTATGCAGCAGGAATTTTGTTTCAACTCTAAGGATATTGAACCAAATCAATTTTCAGCTGTGTTTCTTCTACATTTTGCATTATAATTAGTAAGTAGAGGTTTTACATTCAAAATTTGTTAATAGCATGGATTTTTTAAAATGGAGACATGGTTCTAATGAATTTAATAACAATAACATGAATTGTTTTACAATATTAAAACATTCTGCTTTGTCTATTAAATTAAGAAAAATCAAAGAAAAAAGCAATTCCTGAGGGGAAACTGAATTACATGGCCAAATTCAAGGTATGCATACAAAAGATATTTAAAATTACCTGAACTAGGCTTCTTAATGCGAACGGTACACTCTGTTCATTGGAAGAGTTCACATTCACAACTGATTGCTTTAAGTGGGACTTGACGAGATCCAAAATCATGAATTCTAGGTTTTCAGATTTTTTAAATATTTATTTTTTAGTTGTAAGTAGACAGAACATCTTTATTTTTATGTGGTGCTGAGGATTGAACCCAGTGTCTCACGCATGGTAGGCGAGCACACTACCACTGAGCCATAACCCCAGCCTAGTTTTCAGAATTTATAAAGGGATAATGAAGGAGGTTATCAGGGCCAGTTTGCCACAGCATTGTCACTGTCTGTGCCACAGCTAGCCTCTCTGCATCTTCAGAAAAGCACAAATATATGGTTTCTGGACTGCCCTTTCTGATAAATGTGATGAGGATCTAAATGAAAAAAATGTCATTAACTTTCTTTTCCGAGACAGTTGAGAAATTATGAGTCTACTTTTTTACATGAGAATCAGATTCACAGACATGAGCTGGTGTTCAGTGGCCACGCCTCTCCATACCATCCAGAGTCATCCTCACTTCAAGTGCACCTCCCTTGATGTTATAGATCAGCTAATATGTGTCCCCCAAAAGTTCATGTGTGAGACAGTATAAGAAAGGTTATAGGTGAAATGACTGTGTTATGAGACTTTTAACCTAGTCAGTACATCAATCTCCTAATAAGGATTAATGGGGTAGTAACTGTTGGCAGGTAGGGTGCCTGAAGGAGGTGGTCATTGTGCAGCATGTCTTTGGGGTATACATATTTTTCTTGGTGAGCAGAGACTCTCTGCTTCCTGCTGATCATCTCCCAATCTGCTTTCCTCCTCCATGGCCTTATGTCATAAGGATCTGCCTCATCTCTTGGGCACAGAGTAATGGAGTTGTCCATCTATGAACTGAGACTTCTGAAAGAGTGAACCCCAAATAAACTTTTCCACCTTTTTCTTTCTTTGTCAGATCTTTTGATCACAGCAACAAAAGAGCTGACTAAAACACTTGTCTACTCATTGTTGGTGGTCTTTCATTCAAATGGATTTGACTTTTAAGTGATGTTGAGAAGGTTTGTTCAGTGAGCTTTTTACTATTCTATTTATTTATTTATAGAGTTTGGTTCCATCTGAAAGAGATGTTGGAAGATTTCAAGAGCTCTTTTCCTAACTGCCCCAATGGTAAAGTCTGCAAGCATGAGTATTTAGTATTTTCTGCTGCACTTACTGCTTTGGATGCCTCTTATAACAAGTGTGCCATTTTTAAAGATCGCCATGTTGTACACTCATCTCCTGAGCTGTTTTCAGATACTTTGAACCTGTGGAAGGTTTCTAATCTCTTACTTGTAGACCATTAATATATGCTGAGTGTTCACATTGCTAATTAATCCACAAGAAGGCTAAATTATGGATAACACATATTGCAAAACCTGAGGTGGTATATATTATACTCACCTGATTGCCTTTTTCATTTTGATTACTGGAAAATCAGTCATTTCCTGACAGTTAATCAGGAGCTACAGAGATTCCCATCTGAGTTCCAGTTATCTTGCTTTATTCCACTTAATTTTTGATTTATAAAAAAAGTTATTATACCGTAACAATTTCAGATTTGATTAGTGGTGAAGTTAACAAACTCATTTTTAGTCACATACTTTTTCAACCTAAATGAGCTGTTAGGTATCGGTTGGTTAAAATGTTATTTCATTAATTAAGAGTATTATACATTCATATAGCCATCAATTTCTACCACTCAAGAATTTTCCATGTAAATTTCATTAAATAACAACATGTGTTAATTATTATATCAGAGATGTAGAAGTTTCCTTCCCTTTTACCCATGGAGGCATCAACATTTGCCTCAGGAAAGTAGTGCTGAGTGTTAGATTTCCAGATCACCAGATATGTACCTCTCTTTGGTACCTCTCTTTATTATTTTTTCCACTTCTAATTCTGTGATCAGTTTCTCCTCAGTTCCTTCAACTGACTTTATTTCTGAAGACTTCTCCTCTCACTTGTTTGTTGGAGTGAAGTACACATTACATGAGAGTTACCATCTTACCCAGTTCAAAGGTGTTAAATACACTTATCACTACTGCTCATCTGCAGGACCCCTTCTGTCTGATAAAACTAAATCTGCAGAGCCATGAAACAGCTCTCCTTCTGCCTTCCCTGGGCCCTGACCACTACCACTCAATTTTTTGTCTCTATTTTGAATATTCTAGAGACCTCATGCAAGTGGCATCACACTGCATTTTTCCTTTTGTGACCAGTTTATTTCACTTACCATAATGTCCTCAGTGTTCCCTCATGTTGAAATGTTTTTTTCTTTTTAAGACTGAACCACCGGGTGCAGTGGTGCAAGCCTGTAATCTCAGCACTTTGGGAGGCTGAGACAGGAGGATCGCGAGTTCAAAGTCAGCCTCAGCAACTGCGAAGCGCTAAGCAACTCAGTGAGACCCTGTCTCTACATAAAACAAAATCGGGCTGAGGATGTGGCTCAGTGGTCAAGTATCTCTGAGTTCAATCACTAGTACCAAAAAAAAAAAAGACTGAACCATATAATATTGTATATATACACCACATTTTGTTTATCTATTCATCTATGGAAGGACATTTGGGTTGCTTCCCCATTTTAGATATTGTGAGTAACACTGCTATGAATACATGCTAATATTTCTTTGAGATACTACTTTCCACCCTTTTGTGTATATACCCAGAGCTGGAACTGAAGGATTATATGGCAGGTCTACATGTAGATTTTTGAGGAACCACCATGCTACTTTCACAGCAGTTACACCACTTTATTCCCCCCAGTGGTGCACAGGGCTCCCATAATGTCACATAATTGCCAACACATGTTATTTATTTTTAAAACAGTACCTATCCTAGCCAGGCATGGTGGAGCATGCCTGTAATCCTAGTGACATGGGAGGATGAGGCAGGAGGATCATAAGTTAAAGGCCAACTTCAAAGATTTAGTGAGATCCTCCATTACTTAGTAAGACCTTTTCTCAGAATGAAAAATAAAAAGGATGAGGATGTAGCTCAGTGGTAAAGTGCTTCTGGGTTCAATCCCCTATACCAAAAGGGGTAGGAAAATGCATGTATCCTAATGACATGAGGTTAACGATACCCATTATGGGTATTTATTGGTTTTTATTTTAAGTTCATTAGTAATTAGTGATATTGAGCATCCTTTAATGTGCTTATTAGCCATTTGAATATTTTATTCTGAAAAATGTCTGGTAAAGTCCTTTGCCATTTTTCATTAGGTTTGTGTTTTTTTTTTTTTTTTTTTTTTTGTTTTAGGACCTCCTTATACATTCTGAATATTACCCTTTGTCACATACATGATTTGCAAAATATGTTCACCCACTTTGTGAATTGCCCTTTTACTCTGTTGATAGTGTTTATTGATGTATGAAAGTTTCAAATGTTCATGAAGTCCACTTTGTTTATATCTTCTTTTGTTTCCTTTGCCTTTGGTGTCATTGGTGACTATTTTTGACATCTATGCATGTGATACTGTCCTCAATGTTCTTGTTCTTTGATTTTTGCAAATTCCTTTTGGCCATCAACACTTTATAAAAGCAACTGCTTGTGTGTGTAGACTAGCCATAGACACAAATAGAAAACGATGTGGGCATTTATCCATATCTTTAAGATTTCTCCCTCTCTGTCTATACCCTGCAAGTACATACAATTTGTACAACTGAAAGCCCCCGAATAGTCTGTAGAATGAGCATGTTTGTCACCAGAGCAATAGTCCTCTATTTAATCTTGGTGTGAGTTAATGATACCATTATTTATGGAACAGAGGAAAGCTGTTCACTCTTTGCAAACACAAGGAGAGCGAGCAAGAGAGAGAGAGAGAGGTGGGGGAGAGGAGGGGAAGGACTGGGGATGAGATGTACCATTCCAGAACATGCCTTGTGACCTGCTTCCTCCAAGTAGCACCCATCTCCTGCAGTTCCCACTGCTTCCCAATAATGTTAGTCCATGGATTAGGTCAGATCTAAGTACTTCCCAAGAGCCCCACCTCTTAACATTGCTGTACTGGGAACCAAGCCTTTAGCATCCAAGTCTTTGGGGGATTGTTTATACCCAAGCCATGCCAAGGTGAAAGATGTCTAGTATGAATGGATACTGAATACCTTCAATTATTCAACACTGATAATCATAAAATGTAGTCTTTTCTCTGATGGACCCATCCATCATGTTTCTGCCTTGGAGTAGTCAACCATGGACTGACATATCTAAAATTATGATCCAAACAAAGTTTTGCAGCAGAAAACAAACCCACTAGATGAGATCCTTGTGGGCCTCCATCTTTTTCCTTATCCTTTATTAATCCTCATAGTATTTTACATGTTTATGAGAAGTTGATATTTTAAATGCCCACTAAATATTTGCCAAAGCATGTGTCTGTTTTAGCTGGATCCAGAATTAAATATAATTTTCTTAGTGTGATATCATGCGGAAAGTAAATCTTCTTATGAATGGCTAGTATTTCAAAGACTTCACCCAATCCCATAAGAAGTCTCCTACTTTTATTTGCATCTCTTTCATCCTGTTTCATCTAGGTTCTTGTTGTCTGTGTAATTATGTTTAGTTTCTTTTTCTCCTTCTCAACCATCTTACCATTATGCCCATATAGGTAGTCCCTAAATAGAAATATGATGTTTCTTCTTGACATAAAATCCTTCAAGTTTTATTGTACTTTCTATACAACTCTTTAGTCTCACATCTTATGTGAGGCTATGTGGCTTCTCCTATAATGATATTTTAATAACCCTCATTCTGTAGTCCATATCTTTTACCATGACAACCTGGGCCACAGTCTTCATATTTATGTGCATTTACACTTGAATTCTCTACTTGGACCTCTTTTACCATCTTCTTTGTCAACATCCAACTTATTTTTGAAAATCCAAGGCAAAGGACATGTTCCTTGTGAAGTCTTCCACAGCTCCATAGTGAAGAGCCAGACACTGTTCTGTGCCAACAAATGTCACTTTGTCCACTAGATTTCACTTACATGTTCATTTCTGAATTCCTTAACAGATTGTGTGAAGCCTTCAAGGCCAGGCACTCACTGTTATCTTTATTTATATCAGAATATAACACAGTGTGAAACACAAAACAGATGGTCAAGAAACATCATGTGTATACATAAATCAACAAAGTACAGGGTTTATAAATCATCTAAGCTTACAATGAAACAGTTATATGCACATGGGCTTCCTCTTCTAGCAAAAGCTAATTGTCTAGATTTCTTACGTCCTGAAGAGAGAAGTAATTTGATAATTAAAAATTTACTTACTTGAATTGTCTAATGCTTACATGAGTGCAGAAAGATATGATAACATCTTGAACCATAAAGCAAAATTCTTCATTTGGAAATGAAGCATTTGCAAAACTTGAAATGCTGTGGGAATGTAATGATTATGAAATCCATACAGCAAAAGATGACTTTAGGCTTAATGATACAAAGAAACTGTAGAAAAGGAACTCAGAAGCATAAAAATAGAAATAATAATAAAACTTACATATGTTATTTTCAAATTTTATTCAGTTCAGTTCTTTTAGTTAATATGAATGGGGTTCAAATGAGGTTTTATTAGCAACATCATCTTGTCTAGAGCACAAATGTCTGAAGGAGAATCATTAAGTATACAAAAAATGCTTTTAATGAAAATTTGTAGTTATGAAATGAATGAGTTGAACTTTGGTACATAAGGCCAGATTTTCTATACACATAGAAAAAACATATAACTAAGGGACATCAGCATGGATATTATATGATGGGGTGAAGAACGCAACAATTTATTGATTGCCCCGAGTTAACTATTTCATAGGCGTAGTTCATAAAAAATGGGCTATGTTAAATAAAGTCTACTCCATTTTATCAGTTATTCACCAGGAGGCATGTTTCACAATCTTCTTTTCTCAAAATGATGACATAATTTATGGAGATGCTAGTAAAATATTTTGGAAACTCATTCACAAGCACAACAATGTATACTTTTAAAATTGTCATATTTGTGAAATTAAAAAAAGCCACATATATTGTTATAAAATATGTTTAAAATCACTTGAAATAAGATATGCAACCAGATAGTATAAATTTAGTCCACTATTGTAACATCTACATCTATAGAGCTAAAATTAGTGTTTATAGTAACAGCTTTGGAACACAACTTTTGAATTGAGTGAGTTTTGGTAATAATTCTTTTTTTTGTTTTTTTTTTGGTACTGGGGATTGAACTTAGGGGCACTTGACCACTGAGCCACATCCCAAGCCCTATTTTTGTGTTTTATGTTACAGACAAGGTCTCATTGAGTTGCTTAGCGCCTCGCTGTTGCTGAGGCTGGCTTTGAACTCACAATTCTCCTGTCTCAGTCTCCCTAAGTGCTGGGATTACAGGCTTACACCACAGCACCTGGTGGTAATAATTTAATTCTAATTAAATACTTTGTTAATTTTCTAATTTCTTGCTATATTATGCTTGATTTATCTACTACTGTTTGGAAAATCAGTATATTCAATTCACAAGAATAAATAAAAATGATAAGTTTTAGATATTGGACTTTCTATGTCCTGCCATTTAAGCTTTTATTCAGAAGAATGAAAAAAAAAAAAAGATAAAATAGTTTATTGCTCCTAATAAAATGAAACCTCTTAGAAGGAGCTTTCAGAAAGTTAGTAAGAATAGTGAATTGTAATTCTAATGACTGAGAAGCTACATTTTAAAAGCAAATTTTACCCCATGAATGGGCCAGAGAAGAAATTAAAGGGAAAATGAATATCCTGAGACAAAAATGTCCAACAACATATCAAAACTTATGGGACATAGCACAAGCAGTTCTAAAATGGATCCTTACAGCAATAAGCACCCACCAAAAAGGAAAAAAAAAAAAAAAGAATATAACAAACTAAGAATTGACTGCACAGCCAAGGAAATGACTGGCGTAGTGAAGAGACAACCCAGGGCATGGGGAAAACATTTGCAAGCTTACATCTGTTAAGGGGTTAATATCCAAAATACACAAGGGACTCAGCTCAGTGGGCAGAAAACACATAACCTGATTTAAAAAATGGGCACAGTACCTGCCATAGATATTTGTCAAAAGAAGAAATTCAAGTGTGTTGCAAGTATATTTTAAAATGTTCAACATTAATAATTAAGAAAAATGCACATTAAAATCAGAAAGGGGCATCAATTCACGTATGTTAGAAAGACTATTACCAAAAAGACGAAAGATAAAAAATGTTGGAAAGTATGTGAAAAATAGGCATCCCTTGCACACTATTGATGGAAATGCAAATTTGTACACCCTGTATAGAAAACAGTATGGAGGTTCTTTAGAAAATTGAAAAAAGAGCTACTATATGATCCAGCAAACTCATTGCTGGGACGATAGCCAAGAGAAGTGAAATCAGGGAGTCTTTTTGACGTCTCTCTGCATTCCCAAGTTCACTGGAGCACTATTCACAATAAACATGTAGAGTCAACTGAAGTGTTCAGAACAGATAAATGGATCAAGAAACTGGCATACACAAATGAGGTAGGATTCAGCGTTGATGAACAGGGAAAGCCCGTCATTTGTGACAACATGGGTGAGCGAGGAAGACATTATGTTAAATGAAATAAGCCAAGCACAAAAAACAAACACTGTACAATCTCCCCTATTTGTGGAGTCTTAAAATGTTGACCTCATAGAAACACGTAGGGAAAGATTGGGAGATGTTGGTTGAGACTCCTAATTTCATTAGATATGGAAAGTAATTTGAAGAGAGGCATTGCAACCTAGCATCTGTAATTAATATCAATGTATACTGTATTGAAAATTGCTAAGGGAATAAATTTTAAATATTCTAATTACAAAAAAAGAAGTCAGTCTGTGAGGGTAAAACAGCCATTCCAAAATGTACACATATTTCTAAGCATCATATCATACATGATAAATATATATATATATATATAAACTTTTTGTCACTTTAAATAAATAAAAACATGGAAAATTAATGCACAATTTTTAAAGCCAAATTTTAAAAACTAATAAGCTTGTTAATAAAAAATGTATAGTCCACTGAGGCTCATTCCTTAATTTTAACTGAGCTTTTATTTTAGTAGTGTTGTAAACTAGAAGGATAGTTCCCAAATTATATTTGATATAAAAGTGGTTTCATTCTTTTAAATTTGTTTCTACATTTAGTCCTGCTTGGGCCTTTTCTTTTGCTGAATTTTTTAATTGTATTGATTTATGGCCATCTGTGAATACAGGTTGCAGTTGTTGTAGGAGGATATGATGGCACTTCACCAGCTAAATCCGAGAGGACTGGTGAGTTTATAGGAAAAGTTCACTGTGCATTTGTTAAGACATGGGATAATTACAAATATGGAGAGTGGGGCATTTTAACTCAATATTTGACAGATCTGAAAAAGATCAAAACAATACTATTATCATGTAGCATTAAGACACCTTTAGATTTTATTAATTCCAATCAGATTATGTTTAGTTAATTTTAAAAAACCCAACATGGGAAATATCTATTTTCCTGGTGTCAACTGTAGGAACATCTCCATGCCTTCCAACCCCTCCCTGCCATCCTTCACCATTCTATGCTAATAGACTGTGCTTTTACCAAAGAGCACCCCTTTGTTTATGACCTTTGGATCTGAGTGGTCCAAGAGTGTATTTAAGCTTCTATACTTTCTGGAATAAACGGTGTTTTCTGCATCTCGCTCCGGTGTTTCTGCATCTACTGGGGCAGAGCAGATTCTTTACCTACACCCCGGGGCCTGGAGAATTTGGCTCCGCAGACCGCCACCTTCCAGAAAGACCCCATATGGTCTTCCTCCCTGAAGACCCCTCCCTCGTTTTTTCTGGACCCCAACTCTGTAGAACAGGACCCACGTGGCACCCCCTGAACCTCCCTTTTAGCAATAGTCAACTATTCAGGAAAGAATAGTCTCTTTTACTAACAGAAGTTTGTTTTCATGGAAACATTTCATTTCAGGATTTATAGACTGGTTTATTCATCTTATTTTCTATTAGATTCAAAAAATCATCAGAAATATAGAATCTTGTTAGTCCCCCAAAATGGTTAGATGTTTTAAGCTACAGAATTTTTTAAAGTGATAAGGAAAGATATGTTAAAGCAGTATATTTTTCTATTTGTGTGTGTGTGTGTGTGTGTGTGTGTGTGTGTGTGTGTGTATACTGGAGATTGAACTCAGGGACACTCGACCACTGAGCCACATCCCCAGCCCTATTTTGTGTTTTATGTAGAGACAAGGTCTCAATGAGTTGCTTAGCGCCTTGCTGTTCCTGAGGCTGGCTTTGAACTCGTGATTCTCCTGTCTCAGCCTCCCTAAGTTATTTCTCTATTTTTTAAGCAGAGAATTAATTTATTTTATAAAGGTTGACAGAAAAGCATCCATTCTGCCCAAAATAAAACCATATTCATGGGGCTGGGATTGTAGCTTAGCAGTAGAGCGCTTGCCTCGCATGCGTGGGGCCCTGGATTCAATCCTCAGCACCACATACAAAAAGCAATAAAATAAAGACATTGTGTCCATCTACAGCTAAAAAAAAAAAAAAACAAAAAAACCCCATATTTATGATAATTTCAGACATTGAATGCATAAATAATTATTTTATAAGTGGTGATAAATATTTGAAAAGTAACTAGAGTAATTTTTACAGACAAGAAAATAAATTAAAGTCAGTTATTTTTCCTATTGATAAGAACTAGGAACATGCTTTTAGATGAAAAACAATTTTGCTGATTATAGTCAGCGTATTAGACAGTAAACTGCAAAATTTTGACATTCTAGAATTTTTGGAGGACAGTTAAACAATGAAAACTTACTGAAACATCAGATGATTTCCAGAGGAAGCTATGTAGGATTGAAATCAGAGATATATGCATTTCTGAAATTTATTTTAAAATGGTTTTACATATTCCTTATTAGAAATAATTTGCTTCTTAAGTTGAATAAACATTAGGAAGCTTTAAAAGTATCAAGTCTAATAAGAAAGTTTCATTAGAGCATATAACTTCTGTAACTGGTTATGGAAGAAGGAGATAGAAATATCTTCATTTGCAGTTAAAATAAATTTATATCTCTAAATGCCAATTAGCAGGCCCCCATTGACTCTGGGTGATTCATTCCTTAATGAAATCATAAATGTTTCTGTAGAGCAATCCTACACATCTCCCCAGAGGGCAGCAAGAGTACCATGAGATAGCTCTTGGAAGCTGGCCCTGGCCCACCTGCAGCAGTGAGGTTCTGATTTCCTAGAGCAGCAGTGGACAGGTGCAGGCGGGAGCACACAGGGCATCTGGCTCACACATCGTGTATTATGCACATCTGGAACAATGTCAAAGCTAATTAATTGTTAATTAATACAAAGCCATATTCTTTCACTCTATTCTATAATCTTTCAATTCCCACAGAGGAGCACATCATTATTTTCTTCTGAAATTTAGCTCTTTAATACACCAATTGATGCTGACTTAACTGTTAACAATGGTTGTTCTCCTTTTGGCTCTATAGAAACCCAATAAAAAATAAGCACTTAAGTTTCAACACAGTTTGCTATCATTTATTTAAAAATATAAAATTCTGGGCTGGGATTGTAGCTCAGCGGTAGAGCGCTTGTCTTGCATGCGTGAGGTCCTGGGTTCGATCCTCAGCACCACATACAAAGCAATAAAATAAAGACATTGTGTCCATCTACAACTAACAAAAAAATATTTAAAAAAATATATATAAAATTCTGAGAAGAACATTTTAAGATTTTAGGAACATACTGGTGGAAATAAGCTCAAAAAACCAAGTTCAGATTTTCTATAACATATTAAGTAAAACTGAAAAATTAAATTAGCAGATTCAGGAAAATATTGAAGATAAATACACTGTGATTAAAAAATGAAAACCTTTGAGCTGACTTTATCAAAGCTATTCCTTCTTAACAACTATATTTTAATTATAAATATATGATAGTTTCATTGTCTTTATGCTTAATGTCTTTTATTTTAATGATGCTCTACAATTGTAGATAAGAGATCTAAAAATGCAGTGCTTATCCTTTCCAGCATTCTGGTCCTACTTTCTTTGATAATAAATCTAAATTCCCCAATCAAAAAAGTGCTTCATTTCCATTACTTGAGTCCTTCCAGAAGAAGCAGTTTATCCACACTAATCAATTTTTATTTCCATTGCTAAATATAAACAGTGAAACACCACACATCATCTTCAGGCTATCTTTCTTTGTATTAAGTTATCAATTCTTTTGGGAGTTCTGAAAACTTACAATGAAATATTTTAAGCAACAGAAAAAAATTGTAGTGAGTTTAAGTAGATGTTATAGAAAGTAAAGACTGAGAATTATTGTCAGAAGACCTAGAAAAGAAATATATTTCTTCAATATTCTTAATTTCTCACCCTTTTTTGGAAAATCTTTGAAGTATTTAAGGTTCTCACAGAGTATAAAATTTACATTTCCATAAATTACTCTGAGTGAATAAAATGTTAAGTGTCTACAATGAGAAGATCAGAAGCCAGGTTAAAAGTCAAGCAAAGAAGGGAAAACACTACTTCAAAATAGTAACAGGGGTATATTTATATTTTATAAATATAGATATTTATATTTCTATAAATATTGTTCCCTCACTCACATATTGAAAGCGGCGAGAGGGTGCAAGCGGCAGCGATGGCACTCTATGTTAATGACAGAAAATGTAAAGGGGAAGAAAAGCACCAGTGGGTCATTTGTAAATGATCCACCTCAGGAAACAAGTTTTCAAAAAATGTAAAATTTCCAAAATTTGCTGTCCATTGTGTAAGAGAAATTTGCAATGATTACTGTTTATACTTACTGTTTATAATATGCAAATTAATTATTTATATATAATACCTTGTCACTTAAAACTAAAATATAAAATGAAATGACATATATATGAGATAGATATATATGAGATGATAGGTATATATATGATATATATGTATATGAGATGACGGACAAACTGGCATATCTTAGGAAAAAATGGAAAAATATTATATGATAGATAAGAAAAACAAATGTAGAGCCTCAAAAAGCAGAACAAAATTATCAAAACGATCCAATACATGGTGCACAGGCTGGAGGAAAAGAATATATATAAAACTGATATGAGATGATATATAAGGAAAGCAAACTCAAGAGGACCAACACATCAATAGTGTATTTCCTGAAAATTGTTACAGAAGAAATGAAAAAAAAAATCAAAGATAAAATTGAAAACATAACTGAAATATACCAAGACTCAAAACTGCAGTTTAAAAGAACTCTTCAGATCCCATGACAAACTGGAAATTACCAAGTCCACAAAGTATCCTGAAAAAGAAACTGAACGCAAAGGCTGGAGCAAAGAACCCATAGATATTTAGGAAGAAAAAAGTTATCCATTGGGTCAAATTTGGAGCCACTTTTAGAATTCTCTACAGCTTATGATAGGGGAGGTTTGCTAAAAATATACGAAAAGAAACTATGACCTTTAAGTTTTATTCTCTCACAAACCCAAACATCCTTAGCAATGTATGACTTGACCTAACACATTTTAAGAATCTACCTATTGCCAAATTTCAGCAATCCCAGAGATATATCAGAATAAAATAACACCCAAGAATGGAAAGGAACCGTGAAAATGACTAATTAAAGCTCTGTGAATCCATCAGCACATAGCGCTGAAATTTCTCCAGTCTGTAAAGTATCATCAACAAACTGGATGATCATTACTGAACTGAGCATCCTGACATCCACTATAGGGAATGAGCGACAGGAAAAAGGAAGGGAAAGGGTGCCAAGTATTTATTATTGGAAAACAGGGATTTAAGAGATCTTTTCTAATTTGGATTCATGTAGTATTTAAAACAGGAACTCCCTAAACTTTTGAACTTATTTTTTATTCTTTTTCTATTAGATTCCATTGGGGACTCATTGTAAATTCTTGTGAAGAAAATTTATTTCATCATTTTTAATTTTAACTCATATTCTATTAAATACAATTAAAGTTTAATAATTTGTTGAATACATAAAATGCTATTTAAAATATTTTTGGTGAAGCTGTGTTTCTGTGAAGCTTTTGTTAATATGTACCTGTTTGTCCTTAATATTTTGAAAGGTGATTTGAAGCACCATTCATCAGTTGTTGGTGGTGATTCGCCATAGGCAGCAGAATACTAGGTGA
The DNA here is from genome assembly GCA_028644305.1 of Xerus rutilus. NCBI lineage: Eukaryota > Metazoa > Chordata > Mammalia > Rodentia > Sciuridae > Xerus > Xerus rutilus. The sequence goes on from CM053404.1 coordinate 135,767,248, forward strand.
TTTAAAAATCTGAATTATTTGTATTGTTTGATAATTTTTATGGATTATTTTCAAAACACATGTAATAATTTGATTTTGTTTCAAGCAGAAATTTATTATTTATTTTTGTTAAGCAATAATCCTTTTATTTGTTGTGTTTTTTTTAAACATTTTTTTAGTTGTTGATGGATCTTTATTTTGTTCACTTATTATTCATATGTGGTGCTGAGAATCGAACCCAGTGCCTCACACATGCTGAGCAAGCGCTCTACCATTGAGCTACAGCCCCAGCCCTGTTGCTTGTTTTTAGTTTTAAGTGACATTAGGATTCATTTGGACATAATTATCAAAGCATTGAGCATAATTTGCTCTAATTCAGTCCCCAGTACTTCCCCCTCCCTCCCCTTCTTCCTCTCTCCTCCTCTTCCCTTCCCTCTGCTTATCTTTCTGCTGCTTATTTATATTTTTTAATTAGTGTCTTTTGTGTGCATGATCATTCTTTAATAAGCAGAGAAGTTCCTGTGAATATACTCACTTTTCTTTGCTAACATGTGTGTGCAAGTGTGGGCATGAATGTGTGTATGACAGAGGGAAAGGCTCTGATCCTATGAGTTCTTCATATTTCCTGTGAGAAGCACTGTTGTTTTAGGTAGTGAACCCTATCATGTATTTACTGTTTATCTATTTTTACTTGATCTGATCAAATTTTATGCATACACAAAGTATACACATGCATAAGCGATAAATGTATAGTTAATATAAATACATTTTGTATGCTCTTGATTAAATATAAAATGAATTCATTTGCAAAATATGCATTAATTAACTTTATTAAAGCAAAAATGTATTTTTATTAAAATTAAAGTATATGAAAACTATTAAAGCCCCACAGTGATAACATTAAGTGAAATAAAAATAATGATAGATAAATTAATGATTAAATACTCAAAACAAGAATAACATGATAAGAAAAGGGAAATAACCTTATTGCATAAAGTAAAAATTGAGAACCCACAAAGAAAGGAAGATTCTAGGGGATTTAAATGAGCTTCTTACTCCCAACTGAACCTCTCCCGATCCACCACTCTCCACCTCTGAACCAGTTCTGAACAAAGGGTTGACATAATCCTGGGACTCACGCTGATTTCTCCAGTTAGGAAGAAGTAGTCTAAGGGGTAAGACCAGGGCAGAGTACGGAAAAGCCCTCAAGTCCAAGTATTTCCACATGCCACCCTGGGAAGTGGTCACGTTCCAGCAGAGGGCCTTTCCTACTAGCTAAATTGGAGAAATGCTTTTTCCAGACAAATGGGTTATACAGGCACCTGTACAGAGGAGGCTCTCCTGTAGGAGGTTTCAGGTAACCTCAAAGAAGACAGCTGGCCTCAGGCCCCAGGGAGAAGGACAGAACATTACACCCTCCCCTTCCAGCCTCTCATATCGCCCCCTGTGGTATAAAAGATCAAGTAACATCTGACCTCAAGTTTTAGTTCAGATGGGGGGAATCCAGAGATGGAATAGAAATGTCTAGACAGAGGCAGTCTTATTAAATACAAACACAGTGAGAAGAAGGGAAGGAGGAGGAAAGGAAGGAGGGAAGGAGGAGATGAAGGGATATAGTAAAACTTGTTACAAATTAAAATATAGTTGGAGAAACAGAAGATGGCACGCTTGTGCTGTGCATTATATAAACTTATAAATTAAAAATAAAAATGCAGAAGCATTAAGGTGAAAAAAAGCCTAATGAGAAAAGATACAATGATTATAATTTTAAAAATGTAAAATCTAAATTGTAGATATGCCCATTAGAGATATATGAATTTATATCAGCAGAAACAGAATAGAAATGGTTGAAAATGTGAAAGAATGACCTAGAACAACCTGCAGTTTAGAAGAAATGACTAAAAGAGGAAAAGATAAAATAATGGAGATTGCATGTATTCATTGAAAAGGCAGAGTAGGCATGAAAATGCAAATCCAGAGAGAAGGGCATGACCTCTGTCTAGCTCGAGGCAACACATGCAGGGAGAAAGCGAGAAATTTATGGACAACTGCGTCTAGTCAGCACTTAGAAAAGAAGACATTGAGGCTGGCCCAGATGATGCCAAAAATAGGAGAAAAGACAGTGGAGAAAAGCCCAGGCTACTCAGGGGAAAACAAAACAAAACAAAAACAAGGGACTGTGAAATCTCTAATGAAAAGAACTATGCTTGAGTATAAGCATAGAGGCATTTTCAAACAGAATTCTATATATGTCCAATTAAATAAGCAGCCCCGTAGTGAAATAGAGTGAACCCAGAGATGAGTCAAAATAAAGAAGTCATGAGATGGTATGTGGAAAGTCGCTGAGGCTGAGAATTAAACTCATCTACATTAGAAAACAAAATTATAAATCTGGATAGGATGTAGATACTTTAATAAAAGATGACAAGGAAAACATAATCCAAGCAACAGCAAGAGGCCAGTGGGTCTAGGGGAAAGGGAAGGAAGTATACGTAGGATCCCTGAAAATCTTACTAGCATAGCACAGGATCAATCTTAATAATGGTTAAAATATAATTATGTGAGTTAAATAAAACCATCATGACTTTAGACTAAACATAAATACCAGAATCTCTTTTCCTGATCTGGAAGAGATTTTTAAGGAAATAGTATCTTTTGTGGTTCAGAAACATGTATGTGCAATTCCAGAATCCCTTCTTGTCTTACATTCAATTAAAACTGAATTCAGTGTATTTCAAGTGTGTTTAATGCAATTGCGTTATTATGAATTCATTTTGTTCCCTTGCTCTGATCTGCCCCATCCCTTGTCAACATGTGTTTCTAGCCACATTTGAATTCATTTATAGGGTCATCAATGTCAGAACATCACTCGCAATGCAGCTGGGTGGGGAGGTTTTATGGCTTTCTACTTTGTGTCCTGTTTTAGGATCTGACATTTTTAAAGAGTTCGTATTATTTTGGTAAATCTATCCACTCTTTCCCAACTATATATAAGAAAATACTCCACCTTAGGTTAAAGAGGAAAAGAAACAATGAAGAAAATAGGAATCGCAAATTCTGAATGAAAATGAGAGAGTGGTGTGGGGGACGTTTAACCTCTCTGATAGCGAAGTAAAGGAATGGATTTTCAGTCAGGGGAGATCCTCTTGTCCCTTTCAAAATAACCTTCAAATGAAGATTTGGAGGGTGAGATCAAAGTCCCGGGCATGTAAACCACACAGATTTCCCAGGACAGTCTGGAATTTCAAGTTCCCAAATGTGGTACTGGTTTATGGCTTTCATTCTGACAATTCTCAGTAGGAAGGAATCTACAGAAATAAGGTGAAATTATCTTAGCAACTCATTTGTAGGAAGCAATTTCCAGAAATAAGGCAAAATATAGACAAAGAATTAATGCTTGAGGAGGCTCACCTTTGCATTTCTCATGATTTTAGAAAGTAGGGGCACCTATTACCTTCCCTAAGAACATTTTTAACTACATTATGCATTTATGATCTACTATGTACAAATATTAGAATTAATGTTTCAATAATTTTTAAAGAAATGAAAAACATTTGCAATGTTAGGTTAAAATGCATATTCAAAATCGCATTTTTTTAATTGCAAAATATATATTTTATAAAGTGTGTACTAAAAAACGTACGTGAATGTCAACTTATAATTCAAAATGCCAAGTTTCTCAATGGTCTATTCTGGATTTTGATCAAAAAGAGTGAAGTTTCATCCTTTTCACAATTAATTTCTACATGTACTTTTTAGTTGTCTTTGAATATTTTCACTGTGAACTTCATTATTTTACTAATTATCAATAAAAAGTACATCTAAAGAAAATCTGATACATTTTATTATTTTCACGTACTGTATGAATACTTTTTTGATTTGGAATGAAAATCATGTATGTAGTGATTACACGTGGGTGCCTCCTAGTGTAAGATAGTATGTGTATTGAAATATTCTTTTTCATTCATTTATTTTTATTTTTTACATAATTTTGGTACTGAGGATTGAACCCAGGTGTGCTTAACCACTGAGCCACATACCCAGCCCTTTTATATATTTTATTTAGAGACAGGGTCTCACTGAGTTGCTTAGGGCCTTGATAAGTTGCTGAGGCTGGCTTTAAACTTGAGATCCTTCTACCTCAGCCTCCCTAGCCACTGGCATTATAGGTGTGTGCCACTGCGCTTGACTTTATGTTAAGTTTTAATGTAAGTCTATTTTGCATGTGTTTCATCTTTTTAGGTTTTCTTATTTTTCACAGTTTTAGTTAAAAGTCTTACAATCACAATTTCAATATTCTAGTTAAATATAATAGCAATTGAAGTCTATAAACTAGATGGAGAGTATGTGTATTTGTTTTTTTTAGTGAGACATTACTTAATGAGTTGATTTCAAAACAAAGCTAAGCTCAAAGTTAATAAACTCGGTCCAGCCGCTAAACAACCATACTCAGAGTCAAAAGGTACCACTTTCCATTTTCATTTCTATGAAATGGTAGATTTTCCTACTATTTTCATTTGTAAGGTGGTTATTACAGTTCTTTTTTTACCTATGTACCTTGCAGGGATGCTGTGAGGATTAATGAGATCACTCCTATAAAGGATTCCAGTTCCTCGGAGATGAGAGATATGAAAATGTTATTATTATCCTGTCATTCATATATTAGCTTGCTCTCTCTTTCAAGACCTGAAGGTAGAATCAAAAAGAAACAAATTCTGATCCATGGTGAGAAATATTTAATAAGATTTCCCCACTTTTTCCATGTTTAATACCTAAGCTTTCCAGAGCCTGATATATTAAATTTATTTCAAAGACCTTTTTGCATGCTGATTTGATGTCTTTTATATATAAATCTGGTTTCTTTAGGTTAGGTTTAAAGTAAAATCAGATGTGCATTATTTTCATTTGTTTGAAATGAAGCCCACCTCTTTCGGCTGAATTCCTGTGTATTCAAATTTATTAAATTAAAGTCCAATATTATGCTGTTAAATGAAAAATAGAAATCTAGATACTCACAACTCAGTTAAATTATGAATTATATTCTTTGTTTTCTGGCATTATTGCTACTTCCCTTTCAATGTTTTCTGTTAATTTTATATGTTCAAACACTCTTAACAGCAGTTGAATTATCTTTAGGCTCTAAGGACTGCAAGATGTCTTCCTATGTCTTTATTGTAAAGCCAAAGAAAGTATTAAAACCTGTAATAGAGGCATATTTTTGATGCTGAACTTTCTGTCCGAGCATTTATGACCATTCCACAAGTCTGAATCTACCTGTCTCTCCTGGTGCTCCAGGCATTACATCAGAGAATAACTGCTCTTCCAAACTGTATCACTTCACTTCCCAGGTAGTCAAAGATTTTATTTAATTCTCTATAATTGACTTTTGAAATGTATCTGCAGACATCAAGTTGATCATGGAAATATTGCAAGAGATTTGGTTGAGTTTTTAATGTTACCATCTTCTCAAGAGACACTTGCACATGGTGATTAACAATATTGCTAAAGTAAAGCATCCAGATGATTTAAAAAATATTGGCTGAAACTTCACACATTCTCATTGATGTTACACTGCCTATAATATTTACAAAACCCAACAAATTTTGGTACCTATATTTATTTCATTAAATCGATCTTATCCAACACTGATAACAGTTTCATGTTTTATTTTACATATTTTCTTCAGCTACTTTAAATTAACAAATAACAAAGATAAGTTAAATTCCCTCAAATGCATACACCTTATGTTTTAAATTTTTACATAAAAGAGCTAATTATTCATAAATGACATTTTACTGAACTCTCCATTCTCCAAAGATTTTTTGAATTCGAGTGGATACATATATTGCAACCAGTGAGATCATAAATTAATATGGCAATAATGAAAGTATATTAATCTTATTTTTAGGTTACTTCAAAGATTTCATGTGTTGACTTATCCCGTTAAAATAGTGCTAATCTGTCAACATTTTATCACCTTTATTTTAATTATGTATCTTATTTATTTTAAACATTTTTAATTCTGAAGAAGTTTACATTTCAAGAATGTAGAATAGTTAAATGAACATATAATTCTTAAACTGAAGACAGTTTATTAAAGTTTTGTACCTTTTTTTCTGTCTCTTTTACACACACACACTGGTTGTACCTCATAAGAATAATGATGTTCTATATGGCCAGAATGTCATTTTTATGCCTGATTATTAATGTTCATTTTGAAAATCATGTAATACACAGTCTAATTTCAGATCCTACAGATTTTCCCCAAATCATCTTTGAGAATATCCTCAAAATCCAGATCCAATCGAGGTTTGAGTCTTATATCTGATTGTTATGCCACTTCACTCATTTTACTTTAAGAACAGCCACCTTAACCTTTCTTCTCTGTTTCTTTACTCTGAAGTAACATGTCCCTATAGCATGTGAGCCCCTATGTTCTGTATCTATCTGATTATTTCCCTGTGATATAAATGTGTGAGACATTAATGGCAGAAAAAAAATACATCATCTTAGCTATTGCATGTATCAGTGACAGGGAATTTGATCATTTGGTTTAAAGTGGTGACAGTGAAACTGTCATTGTTATTTCATATGATTTTTTTATGTAATCGATTTGTAAATTGTCTTCACATTGATGACTATCATTAATTGACCTATCACACTAACAAAGGATTATTGCCATTTGTAAAAACAAATGTATTTTCACATTTTCAACTTTTCACATTCAAACTTTGGACATAACTTCCATACAACATTTACCTCATTAGCAACTCACAATTTTTAATTATCAAGATTTGGATTAAGAAGCAAATTGCTACTTTTTTTGTTTTGTTTTTCAACAGTTTTAAAACCATTTGAAGACTTATTTTTAAGTGTCAGTTGTTTGCCCTGTAGTATGCTTTTCATACAGTTCCTTTTTATTTTAATCCAGTAATTTCAGATAATTCTTGATTGTACTATTATAGGAAATGCTAAGAAACATATGAGAACTTTGTTTTCTTTGCAATTTGTGTGTTTATTTCTTCTTAAGAAATAATTTTACTGAAGTATAATTTATCCACAACAAAATGTAACCATTATAGAAGAACATTTTGAGGAATATTGACAAACATACATGAATAACCATCACTAAAATCATGTTACACAATATTCTTACACACTATTCCCATCACCCCCAAATAATTTACCCCTTTCACATTGCAATTACTTTACTCCTAGCATTGGCAAATTCTCCTCTAATTTGTGTTGCTGAAGACTAGGTTAGCCTCTCCTGGAATTGATGTGAAGGTAACAAGACATTATGGGGGCTGAGATTGTAGCTCAGTGGCAGAGCACTTGCCTCACAGGCGTGAGGCACTGGGTTCAATCCTCAGCACCACATAAAAATAAATAAATAAAGATATTGTGTCCATCTACAACTAAAAAATATTTTTAAAACAAGACATTATGTCCTTCTTTTTCAGAATCAACATAAAGAATGTTGATAGAAGTACCAGCAGTTTCTTTCTTTCTAACTGCTGAGCAGTGTTCCAGGTTGTCTGCCCACAGATCCTTCATGGACACATAAGCTGCATCTAGTATTTTGGTTACTATGAACAAAAACCCCAGAGGTATTGTGATACTGTCCTCATGTGGATGCACTTTCATTTCTTTTGGCAAAACCACCAGAGCTACTATTCCTGGGTTGCACGCTTAACTTCATAAAAACAATTTTCTGAAGTCCTCGTACCACTTCACGCTCTATGTGAGAATTCCAGTTGCTTGGCATTTTCATCAAAATTTGGTGTCGTCTTGATACTGGAAGGACAAATCACGGCAAATCATTGCATTATCTTCATTTCCCCTTCACCCATTTTTCCTTCTCTCTCCTCTCCTGCCTCTTCTCCTTTTCTCTTTTTTGGTTCATACTCTTCCACTTCCTCCCCTTTCTCCTCTTTTAGGAGCTTGCCAGGGGCTTGCATTAAAAAACAAAACAAAACATGGTTTGGCCTTGTTGAGGCTTACATTGTTTCCTATTTTCCTTCAATATTTCATTTTCATTTTATATTCACTTCAGATTTTATGTTATTATTTGCTCCACAATTTGTTCAAACATCTTTCTAAAATCTTTTTCTAACTTTGTAATATAATTACATAGCTCATTAATTTAAAGGCCTTTTTGCTTTTTAAACGGAGCCATTGATCTCTAAGAAGTGTTTTAAATACATTCTGAAGTATTCTGTTTAGTATTTCCATTTTGCCCATTCTAAATACTTTCAAATATCAAATTATTCTTTGACTTATAACTGTTAAGAATTTATTTATTTATTTATTTTCTAGTTTCCAAATTCGAACACTGCTGTAACTGTGTTTTTAGACATGTTCCATGTGGAAGTCAAATTTAAATAGATCCTCTTGGTGCAGTTTTCTTTCTGTATTAATTAGATCACATGGACTGTCACGCTGCTTATAAAGGTATTGCCTCTGCAGTCCAATTCCACCCTCTACCTGCATGTGGTCCCAAACATCCTCCTCTTACCAATGGTACAGGCCTGTAGAGGGAGGAGGCAGGGTTCCTCTGGCTGGCTGCGTGAGCCTCTGGGCAGGCTCTTGCAATAGGCGGAGGCCAGGCAGGGCCCACACTTGCTGCCTGCAGCACACACCTCCTTCAGTGGGTGGTTTCACAAATCTGTGGGATGGCACTTCTCAGAACTTGGCCATTCCTGACCACTTAGATGAAAACTTCCCAGTGTGCTCTGCCAGCATGGACCCCAGTGACCTTCTTTGCCCTTCTGTGAACTTGTGCCCTGTCCAAGGAGGTCTGGTTCTCATGCCTGGAGGAAGCATCGCAGGTGAAAGGGCTCTGAGGACTTGTCCTTCTTTAGTATTGGTGTAGACACTAATCAGTGCCTAGGAAAGCTTACAGTGAGATGAGAAGGACTCTAAAGAATGTGGTAACAAAAGAAATAAAGGAGGAAGTTGCCACTGCCCTTATCGCCAATCTTTAGGTAAGAATCAAAGCCAAGTGCCCTGGGCTATAAAGCCAGAGAATGCACTCATAAAACATCTGAGAACTTCACTTGCAGGAGGGCCTGGAACCTAGTCTATAGATTGCCTGACTTGTAGCAGTGGTGTGGTTCCAGCCTGTTGTTGGCTAGGAGTACGTGAGTAATAAAATGTACAAACCTTCACCTGTTGAGTCCCCCAAGTTATTTCTCTGGGATGAGAAGACAGCACACTGGGGCATTTGCAGCTGTGGAATTGAACATTTAGGTACCTGGTTTTATGCTTAGAAGCAGAGGGTGCTCTTATACCTGCTTTTGTTATATTCTTTAGAATTAGGTTTATCCATTATAATCCTTCAACTATAGTGAATAATTAATAATATGCATTTAAATGACACATTTCAAATTGCTATGTGATTTGTTTTTTGATTGGCCCCTGATTAATATAATAATACTGGTCTAATACATACATTTTCTTGTGATCTACTTCTTTTTTCTTAGGGAGGTAGATTATGGTTTCCCACTGTAATGGTGGTTTTGAACAATTTTTATAGTTCTTTCAGTTCTTGCTACATATATTTTGAGGGAGTAATGTCAGAAGTGTATAAATAAATATTTCTTCTGTTTCGGATTCATGGATTTTTATCACTATATAGACCCATATTATCACTAAAATCTAATATCTGATTAGAATAAAGTGGCTTTGGCTGACTTGTTAAGCATTTACTGGGTATAAAGTTTTTTCATTATTTGTCTTCAAACCTTTCTTTGTCTTGATATCTTCAGAAAATTGTTTTTATTCAATTAAATTTAACAATCTTTACCTCTTTCCATTAGCTTGAAAATTTTACTTCTGATCCTTAAGTTTTGTGGATCTTAGATCTTATACACACATAATTTAATGTAATCCAAAGTCATTAACAACTTTTCCTGTTTTAAAGCAATGAAATTATTTTTGTTTTAATTTCGAGTATTTTTTCCAAATTATGAACTATCAGAAACAATTTTGATTTATACTAGTTTTTGTTTTTATATAAGAATCAGACAATGTTATTTTTCTTAAGTACAATCAATGTTTGTAAATGATTTATATGTTTAAAAATATCATGTAGTTATTTGCCATTGAGTTTGTTTTTAAAGATGGGATTGCAGGGATTTTAAAAATTAGTATCATAAACAGGCTTACTTTCAGTGGGCCACCATGAGAAGGTAAATGGGACCAGCAGCCAGGAAGACCAATTTTCAAGATGTTTATGGAGAGCAGAGTAAGAAATAATAAGGTGTTAAGTTAAGGAATCAGACTGGTTTAAATAGGCTGGGACACAAGTGAAAGAGATATGAGAAATAAAATTGTTCTTAAAAGTGTTTTGGGGGAGAAATCAGTTAGGTGGTCAGTGAGAAGAAAAGACACGCTGTGTCCAAATGTATGTTATCTGGACCAGAGTTTACGTGTAGATGAGTGGACCTGGCACAGAAGTAAGATACAGAACTGGCTCATTTCTACACTTGTGTTCAGGATTCCTCTGCAACATCTGTTTGGAGATGTCCAATATGGAGGTAGAAGTTCTAGTGGAAGGAGTAACATGGTCTGGAGTCCTAGGTTGGAAACCTTTTGTGGAGGTGGACGAGGTCGCCTGTTAACTGAGGAATCCTGGAGGGCTGACTCAGCCGTGTTTGAGGACCTGCTCCCTACCTCTAATGGGTCAGGGACCTGGGGACCTTGGCTTCATGTGGACCTCCCAATCCTGGCACCAGAGTTGGCTTTGCCTTTCCAGTCTGCTTTCAAGTGTTGAAATGTAAGGAAATGCAGTTTGGGGATACACACTCCTATCCAAACCCGGTTTTCCTTGTGCTCGCCTCTTTTTCTCCTCTTTTCCTTTTTGGTCTTGACTCTCAGTACAGTCCAACTTGTAAAATACAGGGTTTTTTATGTATATTTTATAGCAGTTTTATAAAGAAATAGTCTTCGACATCAGTGAGCAAAATGTTTCTAAAGAAGATTTTTTTGAATAATAAATATAAAATGATAGTGATTTTAGACTCGTTTAAGTTTCCAAGAGCTGTAAAGAAAACTGTAAAATTCAAAATGAAGAAATCAGATATTCAGATCTTCTGACTGTAGTAATTTCTCACCTTTCACTTACTCAAAAAGCTTCCTGTAATTTTAGGTTTTTGCCAAGTACATGTCTTTCAACTACAGACTTTCACACCTACAATATAATCCAGATGGAGAATTTACGCTTCTTGAGTCCTGAAGCAGAGCTCCAGTGCATTGCACAGTAGAGGCATTCAGGACAGCATTTAGCTTGATATGGAACTGAAAAGTTTAACAAAATTCTTTTTTATTCACATTTTTCAGTCTTGAAGCAAAACTAGCCAAGAACCAGAGCTAGTTTATTTGCTCTTCAGGGAATTTACAACATCCCAAGTTTCTCAATTTCATTTGGAAGGGATACAAATATGGAGCCTTTCATTAGGGAAAATTCCTAAAGTTTACTGGTTACAAGGGTAAAATTATTTATAAATTAGGCAGATTCTAGAATGCTCATATGAATTTTTGCTTTTACAAACAGCAATTTTTTTTTTACAATTAAGAACAAAATTTGAATTTGCTCTTATGTTTTATATTGTTCTGGTAGCTTTATATCTAGATGGATTTGAAGAATTGCAATTTATATAATTTATCTTCAACCTAGCATTTACAGGTTGAAGACCAAGTCTATAAATTAATTTTTTCATTCAAAATAGACTCTGTATTGAGAAGTGTGTATTTTTATTTGTCTTTCATATATACATTCTGTAGAGACTTTTGTTGCAGCCTACTCTATTTTTCTAAATATGTGACACATGGATTTGAGAGACAAAAGGCTGGGTGGTATTAACAGAATCACTGTTAGGGACAAGGATTACAGTCAACCTGAATGAATTCACAGAGTCACTACCCACTTATGGAACAGGAAGAGAGAAGTTAATATGGTGGCTTATAAATAAGGTTCTAGCAGTGTTTGTAAGGAGAGTGGATTGGAACATGGGAAGAAGAAATATTTAAACACAAAACCTCATAATTGAATAAATGAAGAAAATCTTTTTGAGCTAAACAAATACTTAAGTTTTGATTTATAAAAGGGTTCAAAATGACAAGTCAGGAATATAGATCAACAGGACATTCATAGATAGATAGACAGTATTAAGTATCACTGTTTTTTCTTTGAAAATTTAATTCCTCTGGTACTCCTGTGAGTTTATTGTAGCATGTCAGGACTTTAGCATAGTGTTTGGAAATCATGACCTCCTGTGATTGCAGGTCAAGTAATACAGAGGTAATATCCAGGTTGTGAATTTACTTTTTAAAAATAATGCCATTTCAGTTTACTGCTTGTGGATGAACTATATAACAATACCTCAGTTCAGCTAGTGAGACACACTGTCCCTCTGAAATGCTGCAATAAACTCACAGGACATCTCCAAACAGCCCCTCCACATCACTCATGTTATCTGCAAGGTCCAGGTGTAACAAGGGAGCCAAGACATCCGGAGCCTTCTACACAATACATTTCTCCTTGTGCATCTTCTGACCATAAGGCAAAACTCTAATAAACAAGCATATAGTATAAGAATAAAGATCAAAACAGGAATAACCCTCCAAAACCTTCACAGGTTCAAGTATAGATTTGGATTGAAAAGTCATTTATTAATTATACCATGGTAATAAACCAAAAGATGAAAACATTTGTTCATGTCAATAGATTCCATCAAATCAGACACACATTTGAGAGTTTAAAAAAATCAAAATAAATCATAAAAATGGCTAGGAATAGAAGAAATATTTCCTAATGTCAGGGGATTTTAGAAGAAATATTTTAGAAGAAATATTTCCTAATGTGGGGATCAGTACCTATTCAGAACCTAGCACTAACATGACTCTTAAAATTAAAGCATTGGAAGAATTCTCCTTAAAACTGAGATAAAGACTAAAGTTCCAGAAATCATTATTTCAATGTTGTCCTAAAGCTCTTAACCAGAGAAAAAGTAGTAAATGAAATAAAATGTATAGACTTGTCAGGAATGTATGAAAAAGTGCATCTTCACAGATGCTGTGGATTTTGACTTAGAAAATCCAATGAACTATTCAGAATGAGTAATGAAATTAATATGGTTAATAAGTTGATCAGGTTTGACAGATTTACAGATGGTTCATAACTTATGATGGTCCATTTATGATTTTTTTGAAAGTTTAAGATGGTGCAAAGTACACCTGTACAATCATACTAATTTCTACTTTGGGTACAGTAGTCAATAAATTACATGAGCTGTTCAACGCTTTATTATCAAATGAGCTCTGTGGTAAAGACTTTTTACAACTATAGTCTAGTGTATGAGTTCTGAACATATTTAAGAAGGCAAAGTTGAGTGTAATGTTTGGTAGTTTAGGTGTATTAAACACATATTTGTCTTACTATATTCTTTAATGATGGGTTTACCAGGATATAACTCCATAGTACACCAAAGAGCATCTATATAATTAATATAATAACATCAATTAATCCCTGTCACAGAAATTAAAATTTATAAAATTAGGTTTTATATAAAAATGTACTTTAAAAAACAACCAATAATGCTGAGGACTCATTTGATGTAACCAAGCTATGAAGTCCTTGGGAAGAAACATAGTTTTTACTGGACTATATTAAGAAAGGGCTTGTTTTTGTTTGCTTTGCATTATTGCTGTAGTACAATAGCACAGATTGGGGAATTTATACAGAAAATAAACTTGTTTCTTACACTTCTGGAGGCTAAGTCTAAGGTAAAGGTGACTTCTTCCACTATTTTTTTGTTTTTGTTTTTGCTTTTTTGTACAAGGGTTTGAACCCAGGGCCTCTTAACCACTGAGCCACATCCTCAACTCTTTTGATTTTTATTTTTGAGACAGGGTCTCACTAAGTTGCTTAGTTCATTGCAAAGTTGCTGAGGCTGACCTCAAACTTGTGATCCTCCTGCTTCAGCTTCACAAGTTGCTAAGATTACATGTATGGGCCACTGCTCTGGGCTCAAGGAGACTTCTTACTGTGTCATGATATGACAGAGGCATTCCTTGGTGGGGGAGAGAGAGAAACAGGCAGTGTGCATACTCAAGACTCTTCCTCTTCTTATAAAGGTATGAATCCTTTTATGGGATCACAGTCTCTAAACTCCCAAAGATCCCGCCTGAAATTTCATGTGTTGGAAACAATCTTCAAATATAAATTTGAAGCTCTAAAAGCAATCCATGGAAGAGCTAATCTTAATATTGTAACAACAATTTTCTTGAATTCATTATATAATCAATACGATTCCAATCTTGGTGTTCTGAGGTAGAAAAAGAATTGTAAAAACATCTACCCTGCAAAATACCACTTGTTCTACACATGATTTAACTTACAGAAACCTGGACATATGTACCCTAGGAGATACATTAAAGAATATGCTTAGCATTATATTTGCAAAAAAGAGAAGAAAACAGGAAACTGCCAATGTCAATCAAAATGAGAATTAAGTATGAAATGTTAGCATAACAAAGTTCTGTGTGACAATGGAGGCAAACTAACTGGAGTGGCCCTTGGGTCTGAATGAAGTTGACGGACACAGCATGCCTCTGGACAGCGTGCACAGGCCTGCTACGTGATAGCGTTTACATAAAATTAGAACACAACATAATACTGAAACAAATTATGTATGCAAAACAATGTTAAAGACATGCAGGGGAGAAATAAGCAGCAGAGTTAGGCCAGTGATTCATTGTGGGTAGGGGAGAGGGTTCCATGTGAGCTGGGAATGTGAAATTTTAATATTTTCTGAGATGGGTACTAAGGACCAGTGTTTTTAATGTGTATGCATGCACATGTTCAGGCATTGGTAGGAAACAGGAAGACAGAAAGCACACGATATAGGCATTCATTGAAATACAGGCGCAAAGAACGATTGAATGGGTCTTTCTGAGATGTTTAGAAATGAATAAGTAGAAATGAATGCAGACTTTCTGCTTCAGCCTTTGTTTTCTTTTTTTTTTTTATTTTTTATTTTTTATTTTTTGGTACTGGGGATTGAACTTAGGGGTACTTGACCACTGAGCCACATCCCCAGCCCTATTTTGTGTATTTACATATGTAGAGACAGGGTCTCACTGAGTTGCTTAGCGCCTCGCCATTGCTGAGGCTGGCTTTGAACTCGTGATTCTCCTGTCTCAGCCTCCCTAAGTGCTGGGATTACAGGCTTGAGCCACCGCGCCCGGCTCAGCCTTTGTTTTCTCTAAAAGAGGTGGAGGAAAGAAGGCAGGAAGAGTAGAGGAAGGGCAGGAGGGAGTGGGACAGAGAAGGGAAGATAACGGGTATCTTTGGCCGGGAAATGAACTATAATGCATCCCTTAGGAAACATGTATGAAAAAGCAGCAAGAAATAATTTTAAAGTTAAAAAGCCAAGGTGCATAATGATAAGGTCAATTTACAAAGGTCAGAATCAGACAAGATAGGAATATTGGAACATAGACTCTCTGAACTTAGAAACACATTATCATTGCAATACACTAGCTCCTCTGAGGGCATTTCATCTTCTACTTTAGATGTTTTATAATTATTGTGTGATTATGTAGTTGTCTTTTGAATTATAAAATTTAGATTTCTCAAGTGAAGATCTGCTTACATAGCAAAAGTGATACTGCAAATTAAAATGGCAAAAAGATACCACCAAGAATCTATCAGAATGGCTAAAGGCTAAACACTGACAACACCAAATGCTGACAAAGATGCAGATCATCAGGTTCCCCATTGGTGGCTTTTCAAGATGGAAAATGATACCACCATGTTGGAGACCAGTTCACTGGTTTCTTACAAAACAAAGTGTACTCTTACAATAAGAGCCAACAATCAATCTCCTTGGCATTTATCCAAAGGACTTTAAAATTTTGTCCATATGGAAGTTGCTCATGAAGGTTTATAGCAACTTCACCCATAATGGCCAAAACTTGAAAGCAACTAGGATGTCCTTCCACAGGTGAGTGGATAAATACATTTGGTATGTCCAGAAAAAGCATTATTATTATTCATTGGTAAAAAGAAATAAAATTCTCATGCTATAACAAACATGGAGAGAACTTAAATGCATATTACTAAGTAAAAGAAGACAATCTGAGAAAGCTATGTATTCCAGTCTTAGGAAATAAGATATTTAAGAATAAAATTATGTCATTTGCTGGTAAATAGATGGAACTGGAGAACACCATGATTTTTTCTCTTATATGCAGAAGCTAGATAGAAGAAATAAAAAATGTATCTCACAAAAATAGAAGGGAGAATAGTAGAGAGAAGGAAAAAGATCAAGGGGGAGGGATAAGAGGAAAAGAGGAGTGTGGAAGAATTAAATTGATCAAATTATGTGCATTTAAAGGTGTGTCACTAAGAGTCCAACTATTGTGTATAATTATAATGCACCAAAGTAAACACAAAATATGATATTCTGGAAAAGGCACAGCTATTCAGACAGTAAAAATAACAGTGGATTTTATGGGTTGGTTGAGAGAAGGATGACTAGGTGAGTGAAGATACTCTAAATGATAGCACACTGATGAATGCCTCCTCCCTCCATGTTGCATTTGTCCAAAGGTGTGGAGCTACTAATACACAGCACCAAGAGAGTCTAATGTGAGCTCCAGCCTTGGGTGACAAAGTGTCAATGTAGATTCATCACTTGTGATAGATGTACCACTCTGGTGGGGAACACTGATAGAAGGGAGGCTGGGGCTGTGTGTGGTAGGGGTACCTTCTACTCAATTTTGCTGTGAACATAACACTATTCTAAATAAGAAAGTTCATTCTTTTTAATCAACCACAATAATGCAGTACAGATTTTCTACATGTATTGTTGAGATGAATTAATATTACCTGATACACATTACTGGTAATTTCACTAATTACTTGAGAAGCTCAGATGTTATGGATGTTAGTTATACAAAGATAATTTATGATTGTGAGAGAATATCTGAGTTTCAGAACTTTTTTCCAACTCTGAAGGATTACCATCTTAAGCCTTTAATCTTTTATTTGGAATGTCTGTCATTTTTGAAAAGATGAAGAACCTTATACCTCAATGCGGTGACACTTTTTCTTTGGGGACCTGTCTATGAAGGATACATGACATTTATTATCAGTGGCGAAAGAAAAGGTCTGAGGAAGAGCAGATGAGGTTCAGTGATAAATCTAAATATCTTTTCACCACATTTTTGGACTGTTTTTCTTTGGCTATTTTTGCTACCTCTGCAGCTAGCAAAGCAAAATTGTTTCTAATGCTATTAAAATATTCTTTGCACTTCAAGTGCCTACGCTTATTTGTTCTTACTGTTTCTCTGAACAGAAAAAATTGTCTGAAAATAACGTCTGGCATGTCTTTTCAGAGAAAGGTTAGCAGAGAAGAGACTCCAAGCACAAACACAAGGTTCTATTCTCTGCATTCTTTACTTTGAAAAACAGTTTTAAGTGGTTGAATTGCTCAGACAAAGTGCATGGTAATGACGACTTCCTTTTCTTGCATCTTGCTTCTTGAAGTTTGCTTAACCAATTTTGGAGCCTTTGCATGGCAATACATTTTTCTCATAGCACCAAAGAGAAATATAACCTTCCAGAAGAAACCATTTCTTGGTGAAAGTTGCAAATGATTCCTTCCTCTGCTGTGCTGGGAAATTTGTATTCTCATTGAAATAAATTTCAGAATTTCCTGAATATTGAACAAATTTTACTGAAAATCCCTATTTCATAAATTTTTTCCCATTTGCTTTAATGCCCAGAGACCAGCATTTAGAAATAGTCAATGTTTATCCTTTAATTGCAGCAAGTCAGGCTCTGGGAGGGAAAAGATTGCAAAGAAGCAGCAGCTTTAGCTGATCCACATTATTTGAAGTTACATTAAGATGATAGAGTGACTGCTAAAATTAGTTACTAGACATTATGGAAACTCATTGTTAAATTTCTACATAACATGAGCAGATACAAGTGTATAAGATAGAAGCTTCGAGTTTTTAATGATTTTTAAAACATTAATTATTTTTAAAACATTAATTAGTAAACGTCTCTTTGAAAAGACCTGGTGATATGTCTTACCATCTTTCTCTTCTCATTGAAGAGTTACCATATGGTATGGGATATGGTTTGTCATTGGACAATTTGATATCTTTAAGCAGAAACTCTTTACATATCTGGAAGCTGCCATAAATACTAGTGGTTTTCCCTTTTAAAATATATGAAATTGATACCGCTGGTTACAGGTGACAAGTTCTGCTTCCTCACATGCTGAAGTATAACACTGGAGAAGCACACCAAGGCAAGCACATAAGGCAGGGTTTATTTAAAAAGGGGTAACACAAACTTGGGGGGAGGGCATAGCTGATATCCTGGTATTCCAAGCAGTGAGGGTGTCCTGCCCTTTTATATGTCCTAGGCTTCCTTTGTTCTCCTGCCCTCTTCCCCTTATCTGTCTCCTTCCTGCATAGATGCCTAGGCCCAGGAGATGCTCAGTGGGATGGCCAAAAGGTGAGAAACAGGTGGATGGGGTGGGGTGGGGAGGGGAGGTGGAGTGATCTAGGCAGGAAAGAGGCATAATTAACAACTTCCTTAACTCTCTGTAGGGTGGGACAATCTCTGGGACAGATTACCTCAGCAACAGGTTGAAGCAGGGGCAGGTTATCTTGATAAGAGTTGAGGAAGGGCTCTGAAGGCATTAGCATTTCGATCCCTCTCCAACTTCCTGGACTCACTCAAATGGGTCTCCTTGATCTGACCTGACTCAATTTACCTATCTACACTGACTGCCTTCAAAATCACTTATTTATCTGGAAGTTTTATTTTTATACACTTCTGTTTTTAATGTTATTGTGTGATAGAAACACCTCAGAGGCTTGGCCTGATTTCAAATGTGAGAAGATCTCACTGGTTTCCACAAATAGGATTGAAATCCACAAACCCAGTGGCTTTTCATGTCATTTGTAAACTAATTTTTGTTATTATAGTGAACTAAAATCTTACCTGGATAACTATGTACTTTATTTATTTGATTCTGAAGACTTTGAATTAGTAAGTTGACATCAACAGTATGAGAACACACACGCATATATCCTCACAACCTGGCTTAAATGGCAGGGATTCATTTTTGTCACATAGTAAGGAGCTGTCATACAATAAGGTTTTGTTGGCATTGATGGAGTGGTTAAACAGTCTTTGCATCCATGGCTATGATTTTGTAGGCATTTTCCTCATGGGCCCAAAATGGCTGCTGTAGCTCCATGCATGAGCAAGATATGCATTGTTTCTAAACTCATGTTTTTCTATGTATTTCACTCTTTTTGATATGTTTTTGCTTCCAGAAGTATCTCTAGAAGTCTTCTTCTTGAAACTAATGGGTTAGAATAAGCCACATTTATAAGAAATAGAAAACATAGAAAGGTAAGCATTTGCCTATACAGTCCCTTCTTTAGTCAGAAGGGGAAACACAGGAGGGTTTTGGGAATGGTTATCAGGATGCTAATTCTGTTTTCATTATTATACTACTCTTTTGATATTGTTTTCAGGGACAATTTATTAGCCTCATGAAGAATTCAGTCTCATTTCCTTATAACGAGTGTCAAAGATCATTCCCAAAGACCAAATATTTCCATTTGCACTCTTCTAATTCTTTTTTAACCTCACATCAACTGGTGTTAATGGGAAACAGAGGAAATATGAGCAGTCCATTGTGTAATGTGTCAGAGAGAGAAATGTGTGGATTGAGTGGCAAATTTGAGAGGTGCCTACATAAATGGGTGTGTCTTTTGAGTGCTACAACTCGACAGCAGGTAGTTTCCCAACTTGTTAAAACTGCAGAAGACAGAACTCAATAAGTACTGACTGTTGTTGGAAATTGCGAGGGTCTGTGTTCTTAGAATCCTTTATGGTCTGTTGGTTGGGCCATTAGACACTGAAGTACTCTCACAGCTGCTGGCCATGATGCTTCCCACTGGAGGGGACAATAGCACATGCCTTTTATATGTCATAGAGGATGCAAAATTACACTTTCAGCCACATTTTTGAAATGGCTAATGCAGCATATTACTTAAAAAAAATGCTTAGGAAGTTACCTTCACTAAAATAATAAAAAAGCTTACACATAAAAATGCATCCTTGTGTATGTCACACCTTTATGACACTCCAACAATGCACTGTTCCAGATGAGCTGTGAGGGTGATAGTAAGACTCCAGAATCCCAGCACAATATCAAACGTGGTTGAATAAGGAAATACGTGCAGAGGGCATAGTGAGCCTTTCTTTGACTTCAGACTGATGATGTTGTAAAACACCAAAGAGGTAAAATTTTCCCTCAGCCCCCAATTCACTGATTTCTGAAATGCTTTCTAAATTAAGGTATGGTAGAGACATATATAATTTAGGTAAAACTATTCATCAATTCAAAACTGTCTTCTCACTGACTATTAAAAGTTATTACTCACAGGGTAGAACATTTAAAGCCTAAACAAAATGACAAGCCCAAAGTGAACACTTTGAATGCTTCTGAGAGAGAGAAAGAGAACTGGTCACACACAGGTATGTGCATGTATGCGTACAGGTCATCCACGTGCTGGGGTAAGACAATCAAGAGTAGAATTCAGGAGTAATGTTGCCCTTTTGTCATATTAAATGTAAGGGGACAAGAACTGCAGAAATGAAAGGAGGGTGCTCTGCCAGCTACCTTTTTTTTTTTGGTACTGGAGATTGAACTCAGGGGCACTCGACCACTGAGCCACATCCCCAGCCCGATTTTGTATTTTATATAGAGATAGGGTCTCACTGAGTTGCTTAGTGCCTCACTGTTGCTGAGGCTGGCTTTGAACTTGAGATTCTCCTGTCTCAGCCTCCCAAAATGCTAGGATTACAGGCTTGCGCCACTGCGCCCAGCTGCCAGCTAACTTTTGAAAGAGAAAACTTCACAGGAGCTTAGTGAGTGTATCTACCTTAATCAGATTGGTTACTCACAAAAGTTACTGAGCAGCTGCTGGTGGTCTCGACACTATGAAGAATATAAAAGGAGAGGAGGAGTTGAATTCCTTCTGCAAAACACTCATAATCAGATATCAGATAATTTATTCATATTGAAGAAGGGCAAGATAGAAGATAAGAAATTGATTTTCAAAGTTAGATTAAGATAGATGGCATAGCCTGGCTTGATGCAGCCCCTCAAAGTAACCAGCGAGGAAATGCTCCTGTGCATCTATGCAACTGTCACTGCGGGGCGTGACTGCGGGTTAAGAAGCAGGTCCCACCATGAGGCAGCTGCTCTTGGGGAGTGGCAACATAAAGCTTGCCATAGGCAGCAGCAAGATCTCATCTCCTTGTGAGAAACTGTGAAGAATTATGTCTTCAAACCAAAACGCGATAAGTAAAATGACCGGAGAGCGTTTAAGAACCTCCTAGCACGCAGGCTGGCTGTTCCATTGGTGGCTATTTCCTCCTGCCAGTTAATCTGTGGACATGAGATGAGAGCAGGCTTTGAGGAGTGTGAAGAATTCCGCGCATCACACTTCAGAAACAAATTTTGAAAAAAAAAAAAAAAAAGAAATGGAACCCTTCCAAGGTGACAAATTGTGAGATCCTTTTTGAGCAAGTAGGAACCATTTTCGTTTCCTCCTGAGATTCTCTTGAAGTGCTTACACATCATTTTGTGGTTTGGGACAAGTAATGTGCCAAATGCTTGAGAAATTCCACTGTCATACATCCTTTATAGCCATTAATTCCTCTTTTCAAAGTTGGAGGTCTCGGGAACAGTCGTGTCTTTACAAATTCCTGTTCTTGCTCCTCTGGGTCAGTTTAGCTCTGACCACTATTTCCTTCAGGATTTCTACTGGGATTTAAGACATCAATAAATGAATGTTTGTCGATGTGGATATGTGTCTACCCTACAATCCTGCATAGTCTTTATAATTTATGAAACACAGAGAATTCGAATACTACCTTAGTTCCCAACTAGTTTCATTTCTTATTAATGAAATATACTTAGGCTTTCTGAAATTTGTGCTTTACAGTTACAGTAACTTCACAGTTTAAAATGGACAGGAACCACTTAATCCTCTAAGAAAAGGAATAACCCTCACTAATTCATTATGTCACATATTCACAGTCTCTAATACACACATTTCATGTTTATAGACTATTTTAGAACCATTGCTATTACATTATCATGATTTATAAAGGCACATCGTAGGACAGTTATTTATGTCCAGGTAAATATTTAGATATCTTCCTTAATGTTAGGGACAAGTTTTTACCTCAAACTACTTTGGAGAATTTGCATTCTCATATTTTGTGTTTTCTTAGCAAGTAGCATATGTTTTTATTTCCTACTAAGAGGTAAAATTAAGTTTTTGAAAACTTAAGAAGTCTTAGATAAATATCTCTCATTTTCTAAATCTACACATTTTAAAACATTACCATTTGTACAAAATGTATTAATGCTCAAAATTATAATACATTTATTACTTTCTACTTGCATTGAATTTTGGCTAAGTATTCAGTAAAGCTTATAATGTCTTCTACAATCTGATCAAAGACACTTAACTTTAAATAAATGAGGGTTTAACCAGCGGTCTCTCAATATGTGGCCCCTAAATAAATTTGTAATTACTTACAAATCAAATTTCTAGTTGATCTTTTAGGTAAATTTTAATTCATTTTATTTGTTTAATGTCACATTAATATCATGTTTTATGCTTATGATGTATCTGAAGGTAATTTTAGTCTCTTGCTTTTATAATAGTAAAGAAAAATTTTACTCATGGAAATGGCATTTCTATTTATAAATAACAGTTTCACAAATCAAACCCTGAAGATCATTAATGCCACAATTCTTTGAAGACACAGTTAAGGAATGGGCATAATTATGTACATTGGCAAGATAAAAATCATAATCTCATGATTTTGATCTGTTCTTTGAAGCAGGAAAGTCTTCTGTGGATTGATAGGAGAATGGGATGGTGTGGATTGGGGGCTCTGTCAGGAGCCGGGAGCACAGTGACCATCTGGTGCTCCTGACCTTTGGCTCCCCTCTGTCAGACACAAACAGGTGACTATCTCCTGTCCAACCTTCCCCAAGCAGACAAGTGAAGAGGTAAAAGTAACCCAGATAGTGCTCTTACCACGAATTTATGGACAGCAATAAAGCGACCATAGCACTAACCTGTTAGATAACTTCCATATTCTACCTAGAGCTATGGAGGAGATTCTAGTTTGCCCTGGGCGATGTGTAGATAATACCCTACTGGGTTTTCAAGCACCACCTCCTTCTTAAAGTGCAGCTCAATATATCACCAAGAGGACTACAGGTGCCATTGGTAAACCATGAGTCTTCTTAAAGGCAAGTTATCAACAACCAGGCATAATCCTGTTATCTGGAATTCTTGAGAATACCTTGCTGGAGAGCTTCTGAAGGACATAGCTCTAATTGGGTAATTTCCAGGGAAAATGATGTTCAGATGTTTACAAGTATCCATAAAACAGTAAAACAAAACAAAACAAAACAGAAAACCAGCTCAGGGAATCGTTAATGTCTCCCTCAAGCTTTTGTTTCAAGAACCAGATGTGAGGTGAATACATAACACAAAGTGTTTGTGAACATGGTTCCTTAAAGGAGACTGAGATGAAGGGAGACAAATATTTCTTGTTGGAAGAATGGAGATGTTCGTTATCACCAAGATATTGTCTAATGTTAGTTATTTTTAGATTTAGACACAGGAAAAAAAATAATGTGCTTTTTAAAAAGGATTCAAATTTGACACAAGTGTAACCTCCCACAAGCCATTCCCAAACAGTCTAATTTTGCAGGTAACATCGTCAGAAGAACACTGAGGTGCGAATGGAATTCACATCAGGTAAATTATCAATTCCTGAACTTCTCAGAGAGGAGAATGCAAGCTCCTGTGCTTGCTTAGCTTGGCCAGTGAAGAGAGATCCACAATCTCCTCTGGGGTACTTATGTGGGTTCTCATATTTTTTCAACAATTTCTGAAGTTGGACAGTGAGAGTATTTCATTTTGAAGTGTGCCTGACGAATGAAGTTCAAAGCCTTTAGATGAAATTATGGCCACTGTTATTTGATACCTAAATATTTATTGATCTCTTCTTACTCACTGGGCATTTTGCAAGATACAAAAGACACAAAATCAGTGAATCATGTTCCCTAAAAATGTACAATTTAGTAGAGGCAATTTGAAAGCAGATGCTATATATAATAGTAATTTGGGGGTGATGGCACTGATATGAATTATGATAAGTGGTGAATTTAGGTCACACCATTCTCTAAATACTGTACACCCTCCATTTCAGTCTCTTAATTGCCTTGAGCACATGCACGGAACTTTATAGGCACTCAGTTAGGTTCATGAACAAGAAATGTCTGTACCATTCCTTGATTAAAAGCCTAGGATCTCTGGGAACAGAAGATTAAACTCAGACCAAATTGGAGATGTGGAAGTAGTCAAACTTACTGAACTTTTTCCCCCCCTGGGATCCAAAAGGAAGACAACTGGAGGGAAGAGAGGGATGGTACAAAACCAGTTAACACGTGCAGTTGAGTCCAGTCTGGTGAGTAGGCCTGCACAGAGGAAGCAGCAGTACCTCCTGTTCATGCTCCAGTTCAGACACGGACAGGTGTCCAGGTGTATATTCACATACACCCCTCAAAATATCTCTGTGCCCTGAGAGGTACAAGAGGGCAGCAAAGGGAAAGAATTGTGTGGCTAGAAAGCAACTTCTCGTCTGGTGGAAAACTCCATCCACGAAGCCAAGTGAGCCTCTCAGGCGGAGACGTGCAGTGGAGGTGAGCCACTTGAATGCAGTAGGGTGCCTCATCCTTATATCTTGCTCTACATTTATGCTTCGAGGACTGGCTACTTGGGTCACCCTGTGTCTTTTGTTCCCAGCACACAGATTAGTTCACTGTAACTGTATGCCTGGGAGATGTGTGTCAGTAATGGATGCCTGAAAGATTTATGTTGTGCCTACTACTGGAGCGTAGCCTTCAGAAAGAATATTCTCTCACTCTCCCCAAATTGGTTTTCATTTTGTGAAGATTTTGACCTTAATTACATCTCAATATTGAGTATTGTATGTCCTTTATTAAAATAATCTTTAAATATCCTGGCTTGGAGATTTAAAAAGATGCATCACTTAGATGCTGATAAAGTCTATCTTATTTATCTCTATTAAAATACTTATTAAATTGTGTTTAAAATAAATATTATATATAGAATACATCTGCCTATTTTCATCTTATTGTTTTTTTTTGGCCATGATCTGTTTTATTTTTTCCATATGCTTACTTTGAGTTTAATTATCTCTCTCTCTTTCGTTTTTTAAGGTGGAAAAGGTCATTTATTTGAGACATTTATTTTTTTCCTAATATTGTCATTTAGTGCCATAAAATTTCTCTGAAAAGGCTGATCAAGTTACATTGTACACATTTCAATATGTGTTATCTTAATTTTTATTTAGTTCAAATAAATTTTTAACTTCTCTGTTATTTTCTTTTTGTTCTGTTACCCTGGTGACTTTTGAGTATATGGAATATGGTCTAGCTTAAGTGATCTTGCACCACCTCATGTACCTGCATTTCTCCCCTCTAGCCTTTGTGTTATTTTTTCATAGTTTTACATTTAGTTATTTATAATGCCCATGGTATGTTCTTATTATGTAAATATATTTTAAATATATTTAAGTAAGAAAACATCTACTTGCCAACACTTTACTCCAGTGCTATGACAGCCTTTTGTAGACCAATGTGGTCACATTGTATCAATTTTCTTGGCTTGAAGGACTACCTTTGCTACTGAGTATCTGTAGTTCTGCTGATGAAAAGTTCTTTCATCTGTTGTATGTCTGGACAAGTATTTGCCCTCTTATTTCATTAAAATGTGTTTTCTTGGTTTCCAGAAATGTTTTTTCTTTAAGTTCTTTAAAGATGTTGTAAGACTGTGTTGAACTTGAATGTTTCCAATTAGATATCTACTACTGTCCTATATCTTTGTTTCTCTGTATGTAACCTAGACTTTTGTTTGAGGCTTCTTTAAGACTTTCTCTTTGCCACTGTATAGGACTAATTTCGGGATGATGAGGCTTGTAGCTTCTTCAGGTCTCCTGTGCTTAGGGTTTGTGGTGATATGCTAGTCTGTAGGATTATGCGTGTCCTTAAATTTGGAATTTTTCAATACTAGTTTGTTACCTTACCCTCCTCATCCTTGGTGATTCCAGTTATACATCCCTTGAGTCCAGCAAAGTTATCCCCTAGCTTACTGAGAATCCATTATTTCTTTCCACCTTCTTTCTCTTCCATTTTGCATAGATTGTATTGTTGTGTCACTGTGGTAGGCAGAATAATGGCCTCTCAGCATTTTCTTCATCCCAAACACAGAATGTGTCTATGTTTAAATGTGCTTAGTTACATAGAAGGGGGAAGGAATTAGGGTGGAAGATATAATTAATATTGCTTTTCAGATGACCTTAAAACAGGAAGGTTATCT
>CM053404.1:135794270-135834273 GCA_028644305.1 Xerus rutilus
CCTTGAAAGCCAGAAGCTCTAGCACCTTGATCTCTTGTTTCTTCTCCATATGTCAGTCTTTCTCCTTCCTGGCCTCCTCTGGCCTCCCTCTTGTGATGGACCCTGGTGAATATGAAGGGCTCACATGGGTAAATCAGGATCAATTCCCCATCTCAAGACCTTGAACTTAATCACAAAGTCCGAGTCCTTTTGCCTCATAAGGTAACATATATAAGTCCAGGGATTGGCACATGGACATCTTTGGGGGTTGCTCGTTGGTTTACAGCATCAGTCATATAAATTCCATTCTGAAAGTAATGCTAATAATAAGCAAACAAAAGTTTAATAATTATAGCTAAATGGCAAGACCCAGAAGTGAGAAAAATAAATGGCAAGGACTGCCCCTCGAATAACTCATCAGTACCCAGTTGTTTTCTATTGCAGAGTTCCCAGGAGCTCAGAGAGATGCAGAGACTGGGTAGTTGTCTTATTATCTATCTCCTCTGCATCCTTGCTTTTCCTCTCTCAAAACTTTTCCAACAGATTTCCAATTTTATTCAGGTTTTCAACCCCTAGACATATTCAGAACTGCCAATTCATTTCTAGAAGAAAAAAAAAAGCGGAATGAACCGGTCATATTAATAGTATTACACAATCCAGGTAGACCTCTACTTTTTCTCATTAGTATTCCACATCAATGCAATGGGGCTTAATTTGTACAACTTTTCTCTCGGAGCTGACTTTAAAGCCTGGTAGAATCACTTCAGAAGCTTGTTAAGAATGCAGACATTCTAATTTGGTGGATCTGCAGTGAGGTCAGGTACCTGCATTTTTAAAAAGTGAACCCTGGTGACTTTAAGGCAGGAACTTGAGACAGATTGCCCATGACATATTTCTGCTATCTGTGTCACTCTCAAGGGGTGGCATTGACCCCTTGAAATTTAGGAGGTTATACCTGTGAGTGTCAGGAATGAATCCAGAAGATGTGAAAATGAGCTTTGGAAACTGTTAGGCTTCTTCATGTCACTAAAGTGCACATACATGATGTCACAGTTCTGCAAGATGAAAAAACCAACATGGAGAAGTCCAGATGAAAGTCTAAAGATACAGGGAAATGCTGGTGAGAGCCGGGCTCGGCAGAGCCCTGGAGCTGACTTTCATGTATTTTCATTACCACTCATAGGACACTTTCTCAGGGGGAAATAAGTGAGTACTCTAGAGTCTGGTCGTCATCAGAAATTGCTGGAATAAGCTCCTCTTTGTTCTTCATTTCTGCATTATTTCAAGAAAGTGAAAAATTCAATTTACAAGGAAGTATATATAATATTTCTCTACAGAAGGTTCTCTTATGGGGAACCCTAACCTCCATCCCTCTTCCTTTATCCCCACCCTTCCCCTTGGCCCTCTCTCCTTCCTTTCTTCTCTCAGTCCCTGCCCCTGGCTTCACTTTCTCCCTCCTTCCTCACTCCCTCCCTTTTTCCTTGGTCTCTTTCAGAGGTGTCTAAGGAGATCTAGGTGAAGGGACAGTGCCCGAACACAAGCTTCATTTGACTTTAAGTGTCTGGTTGATTCTCTTCAGACCTTCTCAAGGAATGCCTTTCATAATTTTTTTTTAAAATCCCAATTCCTGTCAAGCTCTGTGGAATTTTTATTTTTTATTTTATTTTATGTATTTTTTTGTGTGGATACATACCTGATTTTTGTTTGTTTTAGAACTAAGGTTGAATTAATTCTTTATTTTTCCTTTCTGAAAACATTTCAAATATGACAATGTAGTAAAAGCATCATGAGGAATTTTATTAATATACTGTTTTGAACATATATACTGTTTATAGTTATTTTTCTCACTGGCACAGATTATCATATCAAATAAGCTATTTTCTCATACTTCCACTTTCTACTGAAATTTTTCTCATTCTATTTGTAAATATTCCAGTGGCTTTACCATGAGGATATCCCCTTTCCCATGGGGATAATAAAGGCTAATTTGAAGAGGTTGCACTTAAGTTGACTTTGGATGATCACTCGTCAGATTTGGATCAGTGAGGGTTAAGGCCAGTTATTCCAAAATGAGAAATCACTCTGGAAAACCACATAGAGGTGGACAATGCAGCACCCATGGTGACTGCTGATGGTTAAGTGAGTGGATGAAGAAGGTAAATGATTAAAGAGTTAACTAGAGAGCAAGGTCATGAAGTGCTTTGCATACATTTAAGGGAGTTTGTAATTTATTCTGATAGCAATGAATTTTGAGAGCTGATCAATGTAGTGGTCAATATTGGTGGAAGTGAACCAGAGAGGAAGTCGTAATAATCTGGGGAATAAATGGTGGTGGTAAAGGTAGTTGGAGGATTAGCAAGGGGAACAGAGAAGAATAGAGGCATTATTATAGTGAGCAGGGCTTGGAGATTGGATAGATGCTCTGGGAGCTGCTACAGAGAGTAAGAGACCAGTCTGAGAGTGGCTACTGTGTCCTTTGCCTGGGGTGGTGAATAGAGAATGTTTCCATTTACTAAGATGGGGAAAAAGAGAGTGGGGGTAATTGAGGATGAGTTGAGGAGGAGGTCGAGTTTGGAGTTTTGAATTCCCAATTGAAAAATATCCAGTTTCTTTCTAAAGTACATGTGCCCATTTTGCATACATAGCATCCTCATCCACACAAAATGTGAATGAAATTTCCAACTAACAGTTTTCCTATAATATAAGACTCTTAAATGTCCCTTTCTAAAATAATCAACTTGAATTATCATCATGTGTGATCAGGGAGCACCATTTAGCTTATAAAAAAAGTGAAATGACAAATGTTTTCTGCAAGACAAAATACTCCAGTGAATATTAAGAAATTTTTAGAATCATGGATATCCAGGCCTGAATGGGTCCCTAGAGATCATTTAGTCCAGCTACTTACTTGATGGATAGTCATGTCTGTGAGGTTGGTCCAGGAGTTCTGACACTAAGCTATAATTTAATTTGTCAATTCTCAACTTATTTAAAATAACTTGATCATACACAAATTGTAATTATACAATTACTTTGTATACATGATCGAAACATTTATTGTTTCCTGCAATCAACCTTTCCTCTAATTCCAAATCTAGACTTTATTTTCCTACAAAATCTTTCATTCTTTCTTTTTTTTTTTGGTTTTTTTTTTCAAATAATCTTATTATGGTATTTATCTGTTTTATTATTTAAAGAACCATAATTTTGTTTTTGAATATTTTTCTATATAATTCTTCTTACTTCATTGATTTCTTTTCTTATTTTTATTAAGTTGTATTTGGTATTACCACTCATAATACCAAACTTCTGAGGTGCAGGTGAAGCTTGAAAAGGCCAGTGAACCATGTGGCATTGAATGCTCAGTGATTATTGTTCTATATGTAGTAAAGTCATAAAACTGGGAAGATTGGCTCTTGGGTTTGGAATTTTGTGACATAAATGGCAAAGTTGTGGGAATGATGAGATCTCTCCTGGTATGTGAGTGTGGATGGCAGAATAGAGTCACGTCTCAGCTGAGGTGAGGAGGTCACAGAACTGGAAGTGGGAAACTCCTGGCCAGTTTTCTTCTGATAGTCATATTAAGTTTCTTATGAGCAGGGGCATAATCACACTTGTCCTTGCATTATGCTTATTATTTTATAGAACTTTTCAAAGAGAAGCTGCTCAATACATGTTTAAAATCTCATGTCGTGAAACACTTTGATTACATTAAATCCTGAGGATGTTAAGTGACACCCCAATGCCATTAGAAGACCCAGGATTGGGGCTGCCATCACCTGAGCCAGCAGATGCAGGCATGGCTGCTAAGGTAGGAGATCTGAACCGCACATATTGAAAATAGGGGTAATTGGTAAAGTCATGTGTTAGGAAACCAAGTAGGTAAATCATACATACCTGGTTGGAACCTTTTGTTCTTTACCAAAGAGAAAACACAAATAAGACACAACCAAGTCAGTTATAGAAATATAACCCAATCACAGGAGGATGTTGTATATGTTGGAGAGAGGATCTGTGTTAATCCTTACTTTTTGAATTTGCTGTTTTACCAAAGATTGGGTTTGATGGTAATTAACTATACAGATTTTAATTGATTCAAAGGAGTCATTGGGAAGTGGTCCCTGAGTGGTGAGTTCGGGTCTTTTTGAACATCCAACTGAATGTTTGTAGTTCTTTAAACAGTGAGATACTGTTACATGGGTAGAAGAAATGTAGCAACGGGTGCCCAGGGAAGGAAAAGGAGAGCCAAGCATTTTGTTGTTTAAATTAAATAAAAGTGAGGCAATGTCCCGGTTGCTGACCATGTGTGGAGGTCTCTGGTGGACGCAGGGAGCAGGTGCTTTGTCAGTCAAGCAGCCCTCTGGCCTCTTTCCTTTGTCTGGTTTCACATGCAAACTTTATCTTTTAATGAGATCTGAGCTATTAGAAATCCTTTCAGGTTGTGCAAAGGTTTATGTTCTTTAGACATTTCCCTTTTCTCATTATTTTGGCCTCTATCAGCATATGAAATTTTAGTTGTTACATAGTGTAACCCACAGGTAACAGGAATTACGGTGGCTATTCTGCCATCCCCATGGTGAGTTATGCAGGCTTACCAGAGCTCTGAGAAACTCCTTTCTCATTCATTTCTTTTGGATTGGCAAGAAATGGGAAAGGTAGAGGAATTGGAAAATCTCAGGTAAACAAAAACAAGGGAATGCTGTGACTTCAATTCTTCAGCAAAGAATACAAAGTTGACAAATAATTGCAATATTTACATTAATATGGTCAGCAGTTTGATTTTTTCTGCTTGTATAATGTAGAGAGCTTAAATAAAGCACAAGAATCAGCATATTTTATATCATAAATATGCACTGATTTATTTATCCTGCTTATATTATTACTATTAGCTTCTTAATGCTTGCTGAGTCTTGAATAGCCATGCTGTGGAAATGGGGACACCAGAAAACTGGACAAGTGATTTCAAGCTCTACGTTCCGAAAGACTGGACACTAAAGTGCACTAAGGTCGTGTGTAACATTACAAGCACAAAAATAAATACAAAAAACCCAAATATTTGCAAGAAATAGAGCATTTTATAAGTTCTTGATGGTTTTGTTTGTTTTATTTGTTTGTTTTTTCATTTGCTTGTTTTGGGTACTGGGGATTGAACCCAGGGATGCTTAACCACTGAGCCACATCTCCAGCCCCTTTATATTATGTTTTATTTAGAGACAGGGTCTTGAAGAGTTGCTTAAGGCCTTGCTAAGTTGCTGAGTCTGGTTTTTGAACTTGCAATCCTCCTGCCTCAGCCTCCTGAGCCCCTGGAATTACAGGTGTGCTCCACTGTGCTCAACCTAAGTTCCTGATGTTTTGTCTGAAAATAGGGAGAGAGAGAGAGAGAGTCAGAAGAGAAGAAATGGGGGAGAAGGAGGGAAGAGAGGGGAGCAGGAGGGCAATGGGGGGAGAAAGCTGGGGTTGTGGAGCTCTAGGCAGCAGGGCTTGCGGTGTCGAGGGAGGCCTAGAGACTGTACATTGAATAAAACCTTTCTGTGCATTCTAGAAAGTCTATAAACCTAGGAAAAGAAGGGTAATTGAGCTATTTTATAATTACCAAAACACTCCCGTGTTAGAGGAAATAATCAGCAGTGATGAGACAACTTAGAGAATCAGAAAAATATTTGCAAGTCATTCATCTAAAAAAGGGGTTAATACCCAAAATATGTAAGAGACTACACCCCCAAAAATTCACTCAACTAAGCAAATAATCCAACTTAAAAATGAGTAAATAATCTGAATAAAGAATGCTTAGAAGAAAATATACAAATAGACAAATTTATGAAGAAATGCCCAATATCACCAATCAGGGAAGTGCAAATAAAAAACCACAAGATCGTCTCTCCCCATTTCAAACAATTATCAAAAAAAAAAAAAAAAAAAAAACCAAAAAAAAGTAAATTCTGGTGAGGATGCTTAAAAATGGAAATTCTTAAATTATTGGTGGGATTGTAACTTAGTTCAGCCACTATGGAAAAGAAAACGGTATGGAGTTTCCTCAAAAACAGAACTACCATATAACCCATCAATTCCACTAATGGGTATCTAAAAGAAATGAAATCAGTATATCAAAGAGACATCTAGACTTCCATGTTTCTTGTAGTATTATTCACGGTAGTCAGGATATGGCTCCAATGAAGTATCCACCAGTGGAGGAAGGGTAAAAAAATGTGTTATATATACACAGGGGGTGTTAGTTATAAAAAATTGACAATCTTCTTCCTTGTAGCAACATGGATGAGACTGCAGGATATTTATATTAAATAAAATAAGCCGTGCATGAAAATATAAATACTGCATGTTCTCACTTACATGTGGAAGCCAAGAAGAGTTTATTTCATAGCAAAAGAGGATAAAATTGGTGATGAGAGGACAAAGCACAGGAGGGAGAGGAGATGAGGAAGGTTGGATAATGGGATATCAGTTACAGAGAAGGAATATCTCCTAGTGTTTCATGGCACAGTGGGGGACGATAGTTTACAACAGTTTAGTGTGTAGTTTATAAAGAACTAAAAGAGTTCAAATGTTCCTGGCACACAAAAAAATGATAAATGTTTGAGGAGATTAGAATGCTAATTACTATGATTTGATGACTACATATTATATGCATCTATCAAATTATCACACTCTATCCTCAAACTATGCAGAATTTAAAAAGATAAAACAATTTGGAATGAAAAAAGAATTAAGAAATCAAATAAGACTCTCCTTATTCTTATAAAATGTATATTTGTTCCTACATACATTTTATGAAATACATTCATTAAAATGCAGTTTTGAATATTTGCTTTTCAGGGAAACAGACTGATGTGAGCTGTATCACCAAGCCTTAATATTCTCCTGAGGAATAAACTGGCCGGAGACTCACCAAACCTAATAAAGTTTCAGGCCTAATGAAAGTTATTAGATTATGTGACAATGATTTAGAGCTATGGTCTGAGGCTCTGGAGCTGAAGCTGATCTGCAGTTTTGTCCAGCACCCAGTCAACTGGCGACCCGCCTCTCTGGCAAGGCTGGCCGCTAGGACTTTGAACGTGCATGCCAGATAGAGCCCAACCACATCGAAATGTAAGCATCATGTCATTGAAGAAGTAATAACCAGAAGTGCACAGATCAGTCCTGTGTGCACGTAATTAGAGATGCTGACGTAGCAGGTCAGGAGGTTGGATGGGGAATTGTCTGACCACCCAAACCTTCAGCCAGCCTGTTCTTGGTCTAATGGCAAAAGGTTGGGAGATAATGGCCTGGAGATGGGACACATGACTGATGTTGGTCACTGATGACAGATGCACATGAAACTTGTTTATGCAAAATTTGGTGACAATTGTTTAGTCTTTGGTGTGTAAGTAATTTTAACTGCCAGAGCAACAGTACTGGGTGGGCCTGGGAGTAGTTTGTCCTCTACTTTATGTGGAGGCAGTCAGTTCCAGAGTCCATCTTTTGTCTCTCTCCTTTCTTTCCAGATTTATGACTTGGGATTAAGAGAAAGGTTAAAACTGGAATATAAGTTAATAGCCTCAGGATTAGGACAAAGGAGACGAAAACACTCTGGATCCCTTCTAGGAATTTTTATGTTTTTAAACATTTCTCATTAAAATTGGGTATATTTTAATATACACAATATGTAAGTTCCCAGCTTTAGGACGTATTTTCTCTTTTGCTTTTCAGCTGAGGAACTCCACAGTCCAGTCTTCCCTGAGCAGAAATGGAGTGTCAGTGGAGAGACTGCTTTTTGTTAGTGATGCAGATCAGGCACGGTCTTCATTATGGATAGATACTTAAGGATAATTAATTATGTATACATCCTTTTCTATGTGTTTCCTTATTTGAAGACAGCATAGAAATAAGAAAATAAGTATACAAATTAGATCTTTTTATGCTAAGGAGAAATGAACAGTTTGGAAAAATGGTGGTTTGCTAACTTGCAAATTAACAAACCTTTTTTTAGGTAATAGGTGACAAAGAAGTAAATGTCAAAAAATCTCAAGTTAGATTTTTTTCACTCATAGAAAACAATTTATTTTAACTTAAGGTGCATCATTCCAATGAATCGTAAAGTTACAAGAACAAGAAAGGAGTACCTAATAAGGTCTCAAAAACCCCATGCTTTTTTCCATCCTGAGAATCAAGTTAGATTTTTGAGCCCAAATAGTCTCCCCCTCCCATGTACACACAAAGCAAATTTTGCTCTCTGTGGCTCTCCAGAAACAAGAAGCTGCCACTGAGTTCAGTACTGAGCGGTAAACATTTAGACGGTGGTGGTAAGGTGATTAGTGTTTCAGTTTTGTGTGGTTATATCATTTTTCATTTAAGGGATTTTTATGTTACGTGTTCATAATAAACTTGAACTTTATTAAAATGATAAATAAGCACAGGAAAACACATTTTAGATGAGATTAAACAGCTACAAAAACCTCCCAGATAGCGTCCATTTTATCAATATTTAACTGTAAATGTTTTTCTCAGTTTTTTACACATGGTACCACACATGAGATATGTTCTATCAGGGAATATCTTTCTCTGCCGCCTGTCTGTTACATAAGTCTTTAAACTCAGACTTGGTTTATTAAGATCACATGCCTCATTTGGCATCTCTGTCAAACGCTCCATGATTTATTGTACATCTTGGGGCTGAGCTTGCCATGCAGTCAGCAGCCCCAGAAGGCTCTGGAAACTCTTCTGAGCCTCAGCATTTTCTGTATGGTCAGATTTGGAGTTAAATACTAGCTTCTAGACTTTTTATGGTGCTAAGCATTTCTCAATAAGTTTAATTATAGTGGATCCATTATTCAAAATGGCTCCGTGACTGGAATGAACAGAGGAAACAAATTGAGTTGCAGGTAACCAAGCCATGATACAAACTCTGCTGTGGGTTATGAAATCCAGGCACCTAAATTTGTTTAAGAGTTGTCCAAAATTGATTTTATAATTAATGCAGCATAGAATATTTAAAATAGTGTGTTACAGAACATGGGCAATTGAAAGTTTGAGAAACTTGTTGTAACATATATCTGATAGCATGTGCAGTAGAGCTCAGAGATGTGTTTGCATTTTAGAATACGGAAAACAAAACAAATGCTCTCATTTGTTACATTTAAATTTTTTTTTTTACCTGTTTAGACTTACTACATAAATGCTTTCCTTCATATATCATCTTTTATCTGGCTGAACATTTATTAGAACAAAATTTGGAAAATGATGGCAAAAACATTACATGATGCACAATTCTCAATATTATTTCTTGCTATCGTTCTATTTTCTTAGAGATCATGTTTAAAGTTGAAGTTGCTATATTGTAGTGTGTAACCTCTCGGTGCACTATATTTAGTCCAAATAGAAAACTAAATTAAGACAACTAGACTGTGTGTTTGGATGCTTGAAAGACGGAACACAGTGATAGCGAGTCCTCCAGCCCTCCACATAGCAGAGACCACAGAGGTGCGCTTGGTGTTTACACTCGCATAACCAGGAGATGTGTACAGACATCTGTACACATCTTGGGCCACATTTTGCTGTACAGATTGTTTAATTAGTATAACTCATGAGCCATACCAAAAGTGATATAGCAAGAGAGATTCTACAAAAATTAGATGTGAAAATGTAGCTCAGATGGAAGAATTAGATCAGTGTTTATCTCAACAGCTCGGTTGATACTTGGTAGAAAAACTTTTTCCAGAAATTCCAGTGAAGTATCCATGCACAGTATGGGCAAAGGAAATACAAGTAGTGGCATAGTTGTGCAAAGTGTGGACAAAGTTTCTAGAATGGAGCAGCTTGGGGGATGATGAGAAACTCTACAGAAGAGAGAAGAATCCTTACAATACAGGTGATGAAATAGTTCATTGGGGAGTATTCAGATTCTGTTGTTTCTGGCAAGTACCAATGTCTGCATTAGACCCACATTGTTGTTAAGGAAGATTTGTTCAATAAACTCTTAGATTCAGGCTATGACCAAGTCCTCCTTCTGCTGTCACTAGACTGTGTTCCTCCAAATCGCTCATGGTCAAAAGTAGTCACTCTGTGCAGCCACTTCAATGTTTATAGCAGCTCAATTCACAATAGCTAAAGTGTGGAACCAATCTAGATGCCCTTCAATAGATGACTGGATAAAGAAACTGTGGTATATATACACGATGGAATATTACTCAGCATTAAAAGAGAATTAAAATTATGACATTTGCAGGTAAATGGATGCAGTTGGAGAATATCATGCTAAGTGAAGTAAGCCAATCCCAAAGAATCAAAGGCCAAATGTTCTCTCTGATAAGTGGATACTGATCCATAATGAGGGAGGGGACATGGGAAGAATGAAGAAAAAGGAGAGGAGGTCAAAAAGGAGGAGGGGTGGGAGACATGGGGGCAGGAAGGATGGTGGAGTTAGATGGATATCAGTGCCCTAGGTACATGTATGACTGCACATATGGTATGACGCTACATCATGTACAATCAGAGAAATGAAAATTGTGCTCCATTTGTATTTAATGAATCAAAATGCATTCTGCTGTCACCTATACCTGATTAGAATAAATAAATTAAAAAAATAGTTACTGTAAATTGCATTTCTGACAATGGATTGGAAGACTGGATAACAAAGGCACAAGTAAAAGGTGCATGCCAGCTATCTTTTAAAGATTCTTTTCTGGGGGCAGACACCCAAAATGAAGATGTGTAGCATTTATTTTTAAGAGGTCATGTATCCAACTGAACTTTTGCTCATGGAAGAAAAGAAGCTGCCTTGGCCGATTGACACTTCGTTCTCGTCTACTCACCTTCCATATCCAGGCATTGTTTCTGGGTCTAGGCAATGCGCAGCTCTTGGTTAGGGCAGTGTGTGGTCCTCATCCTATTCAGCTGCATACAAATGCAAAGGAAACTCCCATCACTTCCATAAACATTTATGGAGTAGGAATAGGAGAGCCACAATTAAAAATTCTCAGTTGGAAACATAGTCCCTTCTTCTTACCAATTATCACATGGGTCAAGTAGGGATGGATTAGTGCACATTTCATATTTGGAAGTGGAATAAACTGAGTGATCTCTGGCTACTATGCTTCTTGAATCTGGGGGGCCTTTTCTGTATTTGTCCTCTGTAAACACCTGGTTTGGCCATCTGGGTGACTTTTCCCTAAACTTTACTGCATAGCTACATCTAATGTGAACATGGGAACTTGATCTTTCTGGAGCTAAACAGCTCCTTAGGGTTTGGGTTTCAAGACCCATGGATTGTTTTAGAGTTGAACAAATACAGATATTTGCATGTCAGGCTTACAGATTTTTTGAAAAAAAATATATGTTTTCCACCAATTTAGTCCACTGTTTTAGGCTATTTGCACTTAGTCAATTCCCTGAGAAGGTAATTAAGAGCACAGTTCTTAGCTTTTAAGCTACCTATTTTACCTAATGTTTTTTGTATTTTGTCCAATCTCCATCCTGCCCCCGCCACCAATTTCTACCACCAACAGAATGGAAGAAAAAGTGCAGAGCATCTGCCTTCTGGGACCTTGCAGACTTCTTGGTGTCAGGATCTGCTGACTTCTCTGATTGTTGCTGATCTGCTCATTAACTCCTCCTGCCTGTTCTGTGGACTTTGACCTTTAATTCAAGGTCATCAGGTTCCAGCCTGCTCATCATTTTCCTTCCTCAGGGCTACCCTGTGGACTTTGAACCAGCTCAGTCAACCCCAAGAGTTGCATTTTTTCTAATAGGTCTATAAATGGACATCTGCATCTTGGTGTGCCTCAGTAGCTCCACATGTAAGCATCGTCACACACTCACCTATATAAACCTTCTTCTGGTTCTGCCTCTCTGGGTGAGGCTCTTTTAAAGACTTCCCAAAACAGAAATTTGCATGGGAAGCATCATTAATCTGGGTTTGTTCTTGGGCTGCCCCCACTATACAGCTTGTGATGGAAGATATTCAAAAGCTCTGGGTCCTGATCTCCTGAGATTGCTATTTAAGAGCCATGAATAACTGCTCTAGTTTTAGAGAGAGGGGCATTTCATTTGTTCAGATCTGCAAGACCCTGGCTTAGCAGGCTCATTCTGCTGACATTGAAAGTGCTCCGTGCGTGCCCTCCCTTGGCTGTGTGGAGACCGGCTGGCTTAGACAATGCTCACCTTTCCTCAGAGTTTAGCCGAATGTGTCATGATGAAGACAGGAAAAACAAAAAAAAAAAACCCGAAGTCAGATTATTTTATCAAATTTTAGTGCAAGCATAATAAGCTTTCAGGGTGTGATAGCTCATATTAAAAAAATACTATGCCAATTCCACTAAGTAAATGCTGAGTTATATCCTGTTCCTGAGGCCCCTTCTTTCCTGGTATCCAAATCTATGTTATTTGAGATTAGGTTTGTCTGTGAGTACTAGTCACAGCAACAGCACACGCAGGTTACAGTGCCTTACACAAGACACATGAATTTTGCTCTTATATTTAATATGCTCAATGATAACCTGGGTCAAGACTAGTGTGTTCGTTATGGGGATGGAAATTTAGGTTCTATCTATGGTGTATCCTGTAGTTTTCCCTCCCAAGATCCTGGTCTAGCATGACTACTGGCCTCAGCTACTGAATCCCATTCCTGCCACAGAAATGGAGTGGCAAAGTCAAGGGAAATGATTCCTTAGAGGCATGTGCTACCTTCAGTGGAAAATTGGATAAATGATAGGTTCGATGACGTAATATTTTGGAAAACAGGTTGAATAGTCCTGCTGTCGTGCTCGGAGAAGATTGGTGGAATGCTTTGGGTGCAATTGTTCATCTTCTCATTTATCATATGGTACACAGCAACAGATTTATTTCATTTTATTTCATTAATTGTTAACATTTTATTTTGCTAATAAAAATTATACATATATATCCATATATATGTATATATACACATTGTACCATAAAAGTGAATTTTGGAATTAAGTTTCCAATACATGAAGTTCTGGAGACATATTCAAATCATGGAACTCACTAAATATATCTTTATTTTTACAAAAATAAATGCAACCCAATTGACAACCCCTCCCCCTCCAAAAAAAAAGGCGTGTGCTAGAAGGGGCATGAGTACTTCTTGTTTCCCAGTGGAGGGACAATAATTATTTCTGCCACTTAAGTACCATGTGTCCTATAAAGTGATGAGCTGGAGAAAAACGAACAAAACTACAGATACCAGGAGCAGCTGTGCCAGCCACAGGACAGACACCATCTCCACGCTCAGGGGCTGCACAGCTTCAGCATGAGCATCTGAATGAGGCGGGAACACAAGATGGGTGTGAGTTTCCATTCCACTCAGGCTGGTTTCCTTCATATTTTCATTCCAAAACTGATGACATCTTAACAAAACAATATGGGATTGGTTTTCTCTTTGTGTACAACTGTTTTGTTGTTGTTTTGGCTCGTTTGAAGCTTAAAATAAATAGAAAGGAAATTTGGACTTCAACATTACTCTGAGCCTCAGTTGTGAGAAACAAAGGTAGAAAGCATCGTTTGCATTTGATTTCCCATGGGGAAGTTCCGAGCCAAATGAGGTAATGATCAGACCAAATTGGAACTTAATGTTAATGCTTCTTGCTAGAATGGAGACTATTGGTTCAGGAGATCCGTAGGCCACTGAGAATTCCTTCCGTGTTAGGCTAAACAGCCTTTTCTGAAAAGACAAGCTAACTAAATTGAATCGGCACTCTTAAACCTCCCTGGCATCTGTAAGTAGACACGAGCGTAGATTCAGCTTTAAGCAGCAGCTTCGCTGAGTAACCCTGAAGGGCAGACCTGCCAACAGACCCAGATTCAGCAGCAATGGCATGGGAGTAACTAGGTTCAGACACTCACTCAATTAGTACAGCCTGGTGCCTGCTCATTCTGTTTGCTCTCTTTCCAGTGTTATAGATAACCACAATATAACATAAATCCAGAATGCTTCCTGAAGATATGGTGAATTTAACATCCCCAAACTCCAAAGACACAAAACACCAAGATGATAGCAGATACACTATAATAATGCAAGGAAGCACAGGAAATCCTCAAATTTCTTAAAACAAGATGAGACAGCATTAATCATACATCAACTAGAGCTTAGGTGATTGGTTTATGGAGCAGATACTAATGCATGGTGACATGATTTCCATATTAATGAGCCTCATTAAGGGCACAGAGGACCAACATAGGTTGTCAATTCTAATCCACGTCCCTGGATAAAGCTTAAGCGGTTGAATGGTTATACCTTATTGAAAATTTACATGAGGTAACCATCTCCTGACAACACACAGTAAGGATACTTATTTGCCTTTGTTTGGAGTCATAGGACAAAAATCAACCAATTAATAAAGTCAATCAGAATTCTGAATTTCTAGCCGGGCGTGGTGGCTCACGCTTGTAATCCCAGCACTTAGGGAGGCTGAGACAGGAGAATCGCGAGTTCAAAGCCAGCCTCAGCAATGGCGAGGCACTAAGCAACTCAGTGAGACCCTGTCTCTACATAAAAACACAAAAAAATAGGGCTGGGGATGTGGCTCAGGGGTCGAATCCCCATGAGTTCAATCCCCGGTACCAAAAAAAAAAAAAAATTCTGAATTTCTGGCTGTGAATCAGAGAACTGTGCTTATGTGGGTTGTCACTTATGAAATCCAATCACTATCAGGTGATTGTTTATTTTAAAATGATTCCTTTTTAGGTGGTGCCATTGGCAGTTTGGGAGAAAGTAACATATTTCTTTGTTAGGCATGCACACTTAATCCAGGCTTTGAAGAGCTCTCATTGACCAGAAATTGTAAAACACATGAAAAAATGTTACTCTTAGATTTCTCAGAAGAAAGAAGCTAAATT
This sequence comes from Xerus rutilus, assembly GCA_028644305.1. NCBI lineage: Eukaryota > Metazoa > Chordata > Mammalia > Rodentia > Sciuridae > Xerus > Xerus rutilus. The sequence continues at coordinate 135,809,097 of CM053404.1, forward strand.
AAATCCAGCAGATTCAGCTATTCAAAGAATGTCCTTGGAATTATTGGCTACAAATTATACAGAAAATAATTTGATAATGCTTACATAAGTTAAAACTATTTTGATATCTAAAGGGACAAGAAAAGTTAAACACAACCAGTTATATTTGATACTAAGAAAAATTCTAGAAATTAAGAAATTCTAGAAATTCAGCATATGATATTTAGATTCTAAAGGCCATTGATTTGTCAAGACACAGTTGAAGAAAGAATAAGTTGAGAGGTTCTAAATGAATTGTTTAGGCAATAGTACAGAAATACAGAAGTAACTTGTAAAGGAAAGTTATACAGGTAGTTGTAACACATAGTTAACTGGGGCTTACAAGATTATATAAAGTTACTGATGAGAATATTAGCATTTTCCCAGATTAATACAAGAAACCAATCTTCAGATTCAGAAATTTCAACATATTAAGCAAGATAAATAAAAAGGAAATGTGTAGTGATACTAAGGCAAAACCTAGACACCTCAAAGAATATTGAAGCAGAGAGGGGGGGGGAAGGTGTTGAGACTGAAAGGAAATCTTGATAGTAGCTCAAAAGGAAAAGACAGATCACCTGCAAAGCAATGACTGCAATGTAAATAACTAATTTCTCAACAAAACCCATGGAAGTCAGAATCACATAGAAGAATGTTTTTAAGGTAAATGAATAAAATAATTGTTAATTTAGAATTACCTGCTTAACAAACTGTCTTTTGCAGAAAAAATAAAAACATTTTGAGCCAACATAAATGAGACCATTTAATTTCAACAGATCAATCAAAGAAATGTGTAGATACTGCACTATAGGAGGAAGGAAGACAATCTCTATGAAAAAGTTGAGGTGTAGAAAGAAATGGTGAGAGATGTAAACTACAAACACGTGAGAAAATCTAACAAAACATTGACTATATATAAAAAATAAGAAGTACAGTTTATGCCATAAAAGCAAAACAGAATAAGAGTTGTTATTATTTTAACAGTCTGTGTGGTTAGGAGAAGCTGAAGATATTACTTTACTTTGTAAATTTAGATACCTTTGATAAAATATTGAGAAAAATATCTCAAAGAAATGCAGCATATATCAAAATGAAAGAAAATTTGAATTTTGGCAGAGAACTTTTTAATCAATGCAAAATAAGTTAAGAATTTATAATAAAGATTTCCAGAGGACAAATCCCATGTGGTAAAATGGTAAGCATATATGTAAATAGAACCATAAGCATAATAATGTTAATGGACAAAATTATCCTGTTAAAGGCTAAATTTTTCAGAATAGATTAAAATTAAAATGTGGTTATAGACACTTTAAGAGACACACAAAACCTTAGCAAGGGAATGGGAAAGAACTTCTTGTTGACTTCATGAATGTTTTGTAGCTGTATTATCATATAAAGTGAATTTTCAGGTATAAATTATTATAATATAAAGATACTTGATCATTAAGGTTGCAATTCACAAAAAGAGCTAACAGTTCTGAACTTTATTTATAATTAACAGATTTGCAATTTATAAGGAAAAAAGCAATTGCAGAATTATAAAGGAGAAACAACAAAATCAGGCATCAATGTAGGAGATTTTTAACATCTTTAATGATTTTTGAATCAGATGAATGAATAATTAGTGTATAATAGACTTAACAAATTTAGATATATTTTAATATTAGCAAATGGTTTTTCTCCTAAATGCCCATTAACTATCACGAAAATTGACAAAAATTAAGATCAATGGATTCTCTTCAATTAAATCTATTGCTGAATTAACTAGAAATAATTCCCAGGGGTCAAATTTAAAAGCCCCGATGTTTAGATACTTGAAATGAGACAAAATTTAATAAAATTAATTATTGTAAACATATTAAGGGATTGAAGTACAGAATATGTCCTTATTTATCTTCATATTTTCATGTTTATGTGTATACATATTACTAGTGAATGTTCCTAGGCAATCTATGTCGATTCCTACCCTTTTTGATCCTGTATCGTTTTCTTTTTGTGGATGAGTGAGCCGACGTTCTTTAGCACTAATTCAGTCTCAATTGACCCAAGTGTTTATGTGGGAAGGGGATTAAGCCTACTGGTTTTCCACCTTTCTTTCCCCCACTTTCAATATCTTTTTTCACTTCTTTCTTACTTCCTCAGAGTCCCATCCTGTTATTCTCCTTCATTACCCTGAGCCACCCTCTCCTTCTAATCTCATCCAGTTAGTCTGGCTGAAATAGACTTTTGCATCCGCATTCTCACATGGGCAGTGCACCTAAGAAGGAGAGAGTGGGTCCCAACCTGTAGAACAAACTCCTCCTCCTGCTTCCTTAGTTTTCTGACCATGTCTGAGTCATTGAGATGCCATTTCTCAATTACAGAAAAAAAAAATGGGCACTTACTTTTCTGGGATGTTGCAGATTGAAACTGTATGTAAAGCATTAATTTATAATAAAACTCTGCCAACTGTTTTTGTCAAAAGATGAGTTTTTAAAAAAATCACAAAGGGGACCCGAGTTTAAATCCTGATGCCATTCTTTAATGGATGTCTCTCATTTTGCAATTACCTAAATTTCAAAACCCAAATGTTCTTTATTTCTAAAATGAGAACATAACCCTCACTCTTGTGATTAGGATAAATGAGATACAATGTATGACAAATTATAGCTAGTCTTGCTGTTTTATTTTGTGCTGTTTTTGTTTGTTAAAGAGAGGCTTCACAACCAAACTGATGAAAATGTGTAATGGCATAATATGAGCATGCATAGTCTATTCTATTTGTGGATAGGAAAATAGAATCTTGAAAAAGCAAACAAACAAACACAGCTCGTTCTGCATATTTCCATTGGAATAAACCAATGGGAGAAAGAATATTTATCCTTTTAAATGGATTTGAACTTGGGCAAATTAAAGTGTTGCTTCTCATTTCTACTCTATACATTTATTCAGTAGGAATTAAATTTCAAACAGGACATACTATAATAGCAAAATACTCGATGTACAGGTTGAGCATCCCTAGTCCAAAAATATAAAATGAAAAATTTTCCAAAATCTAAACTTTGAGGGCTGACATGATGCCAAAAATATAAAATTTCACACCTAACACCATGTGATGGGTCATAATCAAAAATCACTAAATCATTGTGTAAAATTGTATTCAGGCTATGCATAAAGGCACATGAAATGTAAATGAATTACACGTTTAGATTCCAGTTTTATCCCCAAAGTATCTCAGTATGTATGTAGAAGTATTCCAAAATCTGAAAAACACAAAACCCTCTGGTCCTAAGCACTTTGAACAAGGGCCACTCAACCTGTATCACTGTCAGAACTTTTAAACTGCTTTGAATACTGCACTGAGACTCTAAATGACCTCAAAATAACACTGAAGAGATTTGATGGACTAGAATGATTCTATATTATTCCTGATTATCTCTGACTGATCCCAAGTTAATTTTGTTTGCTTCAAGTGATTATTTGGATGGTGAAATCTCTTTTAAAAATGAATATCTGAAAGTTACTCTAGGATAAATGTTTGGATAATCAACTCAAAAAGGGGAGAGATTTATTTGGGGTCAGATTTTCGAAGGTTTCAGTCCATGGTTGGTGTTTTGTTGTTCTGGGGCTGTGGTGAGGCAGCCCATTCTGGCAGGAGCCATGGCAGAGGAAGCTGCTCATGCACCACAGCCAGGAGGCAAGGGGTGGGAGAGGAAGGGGCTGAGTCTTAATATCGCCTTCAAGTCAGGCCACATTACCAGAAGACTGTGCGATGAGGTCTCCCCTCTAAATGGTTCCACACCTCACAATAAGCCCCCCAGGGGCTGGGGACCAAGCCTTAACACTCAGCCTTTGGGAGACATTTAAATTCCAAACCATAGGACTCTCTCTGCTCCCAGGACCTAGAAGAATATGTGAAACGAATTTGAGTGTGTGCTCATCTATTTGTGTTATATAATTTATTATTTTAGCCATAGATAAGGTATTGCTATTTTTCTGCTTTTTATAATAGAATTGCTCTTGGGGAGGAACAAAATGGAGCTTTGTTTCCCAATAGGCCACACTTCTTCTACATTGAAGACAGGGTTGTGAAATTTTTCCCTTAACCACAGGCTCTGGTTTGTGTTTCAACCTGCTTCCCGTGGCAAGTAATCCTTACCTAGCGACTTCAGGAGGGCTCTGCAGTGCAGGCATTAGTTCCTAGGCGTTAAGAGCATGAATCCTGAAAACCAGCTCATCTGCAGATGTCTAAGATCGCTAAGACCAATTATCATGACTTAAAGTGATTAACTCCACTCTCTCCTGCTAGGATCAGTAAGTGAAAAATGGAAGAGCACAAACGGGCTGCTTGCCATCTTGGGGTATACACGTGCTGTAAAATTAATCTCTGAAGTCAGGTATTTTCAGGGTTGCATCATTTTACTGGCCATCTTGTTTATGCCATTGCTATGTGCTGTAACTGAACATAGAACCGTCAGGAAAATATAATTCTTTCGCATTTTATCAAAGGACGTATTAGAATTTTAAACAAATCCCGCTTAAGTTGACAATATGAGTTTAAACTGTGGGAGTTAAATGATCGAATTACATGGCCCATGTATCAGGAAGTGCAGGTTACGGTTCCACAGGTATTCTAGTCTCTGTTACTAATGAAGCAATTTGCTCTGCGTCCAGTTCCATTTCACTTGCTGTCATCGGCGATTAAAGAATGCTGAGGAAGGGTCACTGTGGATTAGCACCCTGTCTTTGCTGAGATCCCCACTTAAAGGAGAAGGATTTTTATTTCAGTTCAGGGTGATGCCACAGGTGAAAGTCATTCAACAGGAGGATTTTACAAATGTTTTTCTTGGGCAGTTATCATTGAAAGAGACAAAGGTAGGAACATCCCCAGTTGAAACAACCTATTTATAAGGCTGAGAAACTTCGTTAATGCTGGAGAGGGCACACCGCTCACTAAGCAACCTCTAGAGCCAGATAAAGCAAATCAGGCAAACAACAGAATACAATAATAAAGCTCAAGTGCACCTGGGAGTTTAAAGGCACATTTAACACTGACTGAACAGAACCACGATGCACCCACGCGTGTTTTCTTCAGAGCCTGAAGGGTCCTCCAGGACGGTTCTTCTTAAGATAAAAGCAGTGATCAAAACCTCTTATAGCTCTGTCTTCTGTGCCATCTCCTTTTCAAACATCTCTTTCTGTGTGCCTCTTTTAGAACAAGATAGTGAAAAGGATAATATGTTCCACAATGAGACACCTGGTGAAACATGACATTACCAACAAATGTCAGAGGTAAAGAATTTTAAATGAAAGATTTAGTCATATACCAAATTTCCATCTTCTCTGAAGTGAATTTAGTATTCTTATACTCTCCATAATCTCATTAACAAAACTGCATATTTATTACTATTTGCGTTTTTAAATTTAAAAGTAAAAATACATAATGGTATTACTGGTACGTGAAAAATCTTGCACTATCTAAAATAACCCATATGTTAGAGTTCATAGCATAGAATTCCTCATATACAAATTCATGTCTTCATATCACAAATTCTTATTTGTCACTTAATGTGACAAACAGCTTATAAACTACAGTTAAGATTTATTCAGCAGTAATTTAACCAAAGACTTGCCCACTACAAAATTTTTTAAAAAAGGAGAAGTTACATTTTTCTAAATTTTGAAATTAATTATCAACCTTGAAAATATCTTCTAGAGAAACCAAATGTATTTTTTCTAATAGAATTTGTTGAGTTGAATGGTCTGGTTTCTTTGAGAAACATCACATCAATCTTTGGGAGAAGTGATAGCCTAAGGGAGCAGTGGTGATATGGACCCTGCTACCTGGTTAGAAAATCAATTTGGAGAAATTCATAGACCATTAGAAAAGTTTAATTGTAATACAGACCCAAGAAATAAGACATAAATGAAGTGACGGGGACAGCAATCTATTATGTAATAACTGATATTTATTGAACACTTGCTAGGTTCTGTATACTGATCCAAACCCTCTACATTAATTACCTCACTTGTATATAGAAAACTCAACCTGGTAGCCTCTATTAATTTTACCAAATTGCAAGGAAGAAACAAATCTCAGTAACTTCAGACCTGGGAACCCAATCTCAATCCCAGAGTTTATGCTTCTAGCCACACGTCAGGTATGAGAAGAGATAGCAACGAATATGCTTGCTTTTCTGGAGCTGACCTCTAATCCAAGCAGATTTGCAAACATTTTCATGGTCTTTGCAGAGCACCTGCAGCCACTAATCAGGCACATGTATCCACAATGCTAGGAAGGAAGCAGGAGCTGACTTGGTTTTCAGCTGTAGGTGCACAAATAGAAATTAGGATTAACAATTTCAATTTTGAAAATTAAGATCATATGTAGGGTGATCTATTGCTCATTCCCATGTCTCCTTGACAAGAGTGATTTTATTTCATGTTACAATCCTTTAGCAATTGAAAAGCTGTTTAGTATGCTCATGAATAGAAATATTTCTCCATCTAAAATGTTTGAGAAAGATTAGCAATAAACTAAGTTCTTTATTATTATTATTATTGCTATTATTATTACCAGGGATTGAACTCAGGGGCACTTGGCCATTGAGCCACATCCCCAGACCCATTTTGTAGTTTATTTAGAAACAGGGTCTCGCTGAGTTGCTTAGAGTCTCTCTTTTGCTGGCTTTGAACTGGTGATCCTTCTGTCTCAGCCTCCTGAGCCGCTGGGATTACAGGCATGCATCATTGCACCCAGCTTAATTCATTATTAAAGTTAGAAATATCTCAAATAAATACTCTTCCCAAAGGAATTAATATGTGCTTATGAAATAGGAAATGACATATTTCATGACCAGTTACAGTTCAAGCTCTGGTCAATTAGAATGAATGTTGTATTAAACAAAGTGTTTGAGATGGACAGATTTTCAAACAATTAGAGATGTGTGTGTGTGTGTGTGTGTGTGTGTAGTGATATGGGCTGAATTGTTTCCCCTCCTCCTCTACCATCACCAATAGCAGTTCTGTATCTTACAGCCCTAGCCCCGATTGTGAATTGGTTTTGTGAGTAGGGTCTTTAAGAAAATAAGTGAGGTCATGTGGTGGGGCTGTAATCTAGTAGGACTGGTGTCCTTTCAAGACAAGGGGAAACACCAGAAGTACCTCATACACCAGAAAGACTGTGGGAAGACATGGGAGGAAGGGAGCCATGTGCAGGCCAGTGTAGAGGATTCCCTACTTGGTACCTTGATCCTGGACTTCTAGCCTCCTTGTGAGCAACAAAATTCTGCTTTGTAAGCTATTTCATCTCTGGTATTCTGTTATGGCAGCCCTAGCAAATTAATACAGTGGAAGTAATTATTTATGGGTTTTTTTTTTCCCTTTGGTATTAGAGATTGAACTCAGGGGCACTCGACCACTGAGCCACGTCCCCAGCCCTGTTTTGTGTTTTATGTAGAGACAGGGTCTCACTGAGTTGCTTAGCACCTCACCGTTGAGGCTGGCTTTGAACTTGGGATTCTCCTGTCTCAGCATCCCTAAGTGCTGGGATTACAGGCTTGTGCCACCACGCCTGGCTAATTATTTGTTTAAATGTGTTTAATTTTTAAATCAAAGTAATACACAAAAAGAGTTGATAGAGTGAAACAATTATATGGATCTTTTATAGTAAGATAACAACTTTAAAAAACAAACCTGAATTCTCGCTTAGACTCAGCAATTTTGTACCATTTAAAATATTTCTCCTTGCAGATAAACATTTGCAATCAAAACACCTTTGGTTTTCATTGTTTTGCTTATTATCTACTAAATTCCAACTTTTCTCTCTTACCCTTGGATCAAACATGCATGTCTATTTGCACGTTTTTGCTTAATTGTGTAGTATATATCAAGTATCTACTCCAAAACCTTTCCCCAAAATATATACCAGCTTGGGATGCTTTCAAATCATTGTCTTTCTTTTCCCTTGGAACGGCCCCTCTGGGTCCCACCCTGTTTGCTCCTCTCCAGCTGCTGCATGACTGGTATCTCTGGGTGTCCCTTCATATCCTCCTGAAAATTTCCTTTAACTCTCCCCTAGGCTAGATCTTACGTGTCTGAGTTCTGTGTTTTAATCTTTCTTATTCTTATTTGCTCCTAATATAAATCTTCAGCAGTTTCTTGAAGAAGGCTGTGTGGGGGAGGGTAACTTTGAGATTTTCAATGTCTGAGCTCACCTTTATTATTGAACACTGAGTAGATGCTTTCATTGAATACGTTCAACAAAAGGTATAGGAGACCGCTGTTTGGGGCAGAGCTCTCCTACAGACCAGGCCCAAAGTGAGTCACTCATGAGAATGCCATGCAATGAAACAAACCACTCTAAGGAAGCAGAAGGACTCCCTCGTTGGCCAGTTTTTCCCTGAAAATAGGGGAGTCCAGTGTACCGGAGTCAGCTTAATGAGGGAGTTGCCCCTGCTTTGACTCTTTAAGCAAGGTTGCCTAGTGTTAGCCAATCCACGGTTGTACACTGCTGTTTCTTTTTCACATCTTATATCCGTACCCTCTGGACCAGTGGAGCTCTCCTGTCTTCAGAGTGCAGCCTCCTTAGTCAGGAGCCACAAGTAGAGGCCTGGTCAACCTTCAATCAAATGTGTTATGATTTTGTCTTTTGACAAGTCTAAGTGTCTTCCTTCTAAGTCTTCCATGTGCCTAACTGAAAGGCTTTTATCTATATCTTCACTATTAATGACTCCAAAGACATTCTGAATTTTTGTTCTTCTTATGCAACTTTTTTTTTTTTTTGGTGATTTGAAAACATTCTTGGTCCCCAAGATCCTGAGTTCTCAAGAGGATGGAACACCTTCATTTCTTACCCATTTTGTTAGAACTTTAAAGATGAAACCTCCATGGTGCTATCTTTAGTGAGATATTTTAAGAATTTTTTTATTTTTTAAAGTCTTCCTCTTTATTTTCTATTAATATTTATTTTCTTCCTTTCTGTTGTGTAAAGCTATTATTAGATATTAGATTGACTGGAATGTTTTTGACATTTTCTAAAGTTCTTCCTCCCATTTTGTCCTACTATTTTGGAATCATCTCATTCTCATTTAAATATGCTATTGATTTTTAAACTTTATTATCAGATGTTTAATGTTTGTTATTTCTCTTCCCCTGAATGCAAACTTTTGTTGTACCTCATTCTTATTTTATGAATGTTAACATGCATTTGGTCCTTTTGAAGATAGTGATGACAGATTTTTGAGGTTATCTTTGCCTTCCTACATTTTCTGCTTTCTCTCAGTTCCTATATTGTGTATTCTTGTTTACATGTATCTCTTTCTGGTTAGTGGCTTTCCTTAATTGTCAATTAATAATTATTTGTATTTAAGTTTAGGTACTAAACATTTTATTGCAATACTGGGCAGTGATATCTTCTTTAACATCAGTGATCAGAATAAGCCAATGTTTAATACCTCCACTTGTTAATATCTGAGGGTCATGCTTCTTAGGTGTATCTTTTCCTCCACAGTAGAGTTTAAACCTGTTGTCAGCAGTTAACCATTATGTAGACTATTAATGGAATTTCTATTATAGAGAAACATGAGACTGCAGTGCCTCTCACAAGATGAGCAACTTCCCTAGGAATGAACCATGAAGTGTTTTAACTCTTTATGCATTTTCAATCAAGCATTTTCTTCCTTGCCCTGTCCTCGGATCCCCTGGTGTGAACAGGCTGGTTTCTGCATTTCACTGGGAAGTTCCTAGCAATGTCTAGGCATGGCTTAGGTTTAGCTTCCAGTCACTCACTAAGTTATTTCTCTGTTCAAGCGCCCAATACTTTGTAGTGGTCGTTTTTCTCCTTCGTTTTGTCCTTGTAGGTGTACTACTTTTTCTAAAAGCCCTTTATTCTATTTTTAGCTGAGTTTTTAATACTTGACAGTTTTGTTATGCTACCTATCTTTGTAGCCAGTAGAGATAATAGAAAACAACACAGTGCAGAATAGATTCTGCTCTGGCCTCCTTTCCAGTAAAATCAGACAAGGGAGAATGGAGAAATTGAGACCTAAGGAAAATATATTCATTTCTGTGTGACAAACATATCGCATTTTTGACCCTAAACATTTCCCCTTTCATATTGGAGCGTCTATGTCATTTTGTTGTGAACTATGTAAATAGGAGAGAATGGAAAATGAGCTGAAATGCTGATGTGAACAGAGTGGGAAGACAGACTCACTCTCACCTGTGGAATCCACGAGCGAGGCTTGTGTGCTGGCATGTGACGAGTCGGGCCAAGGACATCGAGGACGAGGGACCACACAGGGTCAGGGGAAAAGCCTCGGGGGTGTTTCTAAGTGGAAATGCTGCTACTGCTACTGTCACAGCGAGGAGGTCACAGCAGGAAGGCAGGGCATCTAGGGAGGCCCATGATGACCCAGGGGATGCTGCTGATAACACAGACTCAAGGTCTGGCAAGGACGAAAGTTAGATCCATATCAAATCTATGATTAAGAATCTGCAAGGAAGACAAGCTGCTGACTTCAGCATGGGCTAGACAGAAAGCTAGCAACACAGGCCTCTAAAAAATTGAAACAAGGGAACGATTCTTATTCCAAATGGGAATGCAAAGATAAACCACTGAATAAACTTGGGTGCTTGCAGATTGCTCCAAAGAGATCATGGCAATTAGTTCAGGGGTTCAGTCACTATGGATCTGATTTATTCCACTTAAGAAAGATAACAAGGCTGTACCCAGTGACTAGAAGAGCACATGTGCTCATTTAGGGACGAGTGGGAAAGTCTACTTTGATCCTAAACCACTAAGCTACAGTGCTTAAGAGTAGGGTTGGTGCCAGGTTTCAAGAGGCTTGGTTCATAGACTGGTATTATGGAACTCAGTGGTAGAAACTATGAGGGTTAGAGTCATGGAAATTGTCTGTTTTCCCTGTACCTGGAAATGCCCTTCACTGTTACCTGTGCCTTTACATATCATGTGTCCCTTCAGTCATTATTACATAGGGCTTCAGGAGGAAAAGGACCATATATTTAACTTTAATTGTTCTTTGTAACTTTTTATAAGACGTAGAGTGGTAGTGTCTCTGGATCAGAGGGAAGTGTCCGGAGATGGCATAGTCTCAATCCTTAGACTGCAAAAATAATTTTCAAAAGCAACTAGAAGTTTTATGACACAAAAAACATCAACTTCTTCAAGATGAATGAAATAGGCTGAACACATTTTTCTCCTGTTTTCTATATATCAAATTGACCACCAAATCTCTTTGTCTAGTTTTTTTTTAATTAGGAAGGAGACTTCATCTGCATTTCTATCACTGTTTAGTAAGATTTCCATCATCTTCCTTACATGTTATTTCAGATGACTTCTGTCTCAGCTCAGCATTTCTAATTCATGAGAGCCATGTATCTGAAAACTAAATATAGCCATGATGCTCTTCCAATGCTAAAGATACTTCAGTGGCTTACCGCACGATGAATCCGCATTCCACAGCATGTCGCATGGAATATCTCAATCTGCTTCATATCTGCCTTTCTTAACTTTCCCAACCAATTCTAGTCCTATAATATCTTTAAAGTCCATGAACATCCATTGCTCTTGAGAACCCCCAAGACTCTGCATAGTCTTACTCCTTCAATTTTCCACCCTGCTGCCCTTTTCCATCCCTGGGATCAGCAGGCACACTTTTCTCTAAAGGGAGGCATCTGGGGCAAGTTGGGGGAACTGGGAGTTGGAAGGTGGGAAGCCCATCTGCTCTGCACCACCTAGTGAGCACTATGTGTTTGGCCAACTGTACTTGCTGAGTTTCTTTCTTTCATTTTTTATGTTAATGAAGTTTGATTTTCTTGCCAGAAATCTCTTAGCAAGGTAAAAATGGTCCCAAACACCGAGACATGCCTTTCAAACAGGTCTCCCTTTCAGTGAGGGAGCTGCTTGAGCGTTTTGGTTAGTTTCTTCCATTTAGGACTCTAAACTTTGTATTGTGCCAGTGTAAAATCAGGTTTTTTTGTTTTTGTTTTTGTTTTTTGTTTTTTGGCTAAAGTATGGCACTTGCCAGTTCTAGGACAGAATGTCTCCCAGCATCTAAATGTCAGCCAGATATATGGAGTGTGAGTTTGGGTAAAATAAAAAGTTACTGCAATAGATAAACCCAAAGTAAAAACAGTGACATAAAAGTGTATTGAGTTACTCAGTAATTTCTTGGAAAAGTAGAGGATTGTGTTGAAGTGGAGGTATGAGATATGCACTGGCAGATTGTTATGCAAAGGACAACCTTTAAATTGCAGTATATGTTACGATATATGTAATACACTCTATTTCATGTCACATATAAAGGACGGAACTCAGGAAGGAGATGTTTATCAATGGCCTCATCTATAGGCAAATTTTTAGGACCAATTTCACTGAGGGTGTGGTTTTTACTTTGTCTACAAGGTCATAGCTGAGTCCTGAAAAGAGTAGAAATGCAATAGTCCCTGAATCTCAACTGTGACAGTAAAAGGTAGGAGCTCTAAGAGCCAGGCCTCTTCCTTTGTTAGATCAAAAAGAAATTGGTCTGGTCTTTCTAGTTCCCATGACATCTGAGGTCCCCAGGAGACTGGTCCTCATTGCTCTTTCTTGTGTCCTGCAGAAATTGAGTGGTGCTCAGCTCCTTAGGCTCTGAAATGCCTTCATCAGATGGGTGTTCCAGAGGGCACAGGACAGTGCAGGCAAACAAGTCCCCCCGGGGCGCTCTTACTTGCAGAGGACCCTCTTCATTGGCATGTGTCACTGCTCTCTGGGACAGTGTTAAAGATAATTATTTTAAAACAATTTTAATGAAGTTCACTAAAGTTCTTACCATGGAACCATGCACATTTTTTTGTTGCCTAGCAAAACATTTGTCCTTTGAGAATTTGGATAACTATATAGTTGGTGCATTAGAACAGACAATAAAAAATAGAAATGACAAGCTGACTAAGGGACCATCGTTCCATGTTCTGCACACCAGTGTTCCAGTGTCTGCTGTGTGGTGTGATCCATGTGAGGAACATTAGAAGATGTGAACGTTTATACCCAGAGATGTGATGGAAAATTTATATTGTGTGTGCAATAGCAATTCAATACAGTTAACTAAATGGAACTGATTAGCTGGAGGTCAGAAATCCCTCAGGAAGGAACTGAAGGTTGATAAACAGACTTTGCAGAAAGCAAAAGTGAACATCTCCAGGAGAGTCCTGGTAAATGTCACCTGGCCTGGGTCTCTGAACCAGTGACCTCCTTCAGGAGAGACTGAGTGCATGTTAAGCTCAAAGGCTGTGCCCTGGCACATTGGGTCCCAAGGAAGGACCCGAGGAAGGACTTTTGATAAGCCATTTTTCCTCTGTAAAGTACAGATTTGGTTTCTCCCCAAGCCAGGTGTCAGTCAGGCAGAAAATAGGAGCTGGAAATGAAAGAAAGGTAATAATATCTAATGACTTAATTATTTCAAAGGGTCAAAGAGTTATTTAGGAAGATTAAATTTTGCATGTTCATTGACATGGATGGAGTATTATACTTTCAATTGCCTTAGAAATGTCTAGTAGGATAAATAGCTGAGGGGGAATGGGAGGTAATTTCTTCCACACCCTAAATTGATCTCTTCTCTTGGATTAGGCATGATGAGCAGGTAGTGGCTGCTCTTGGTGCCCTGTCCTGACCAGCTGGCTAAACCAGCACATCATCTTCCCAGTAGTCATGAGAGAGGGCTACTAGAGGTGTCACCCAGTAGGTGGCAAGGGCCACCTGCCTGAGAAATTAGAACCAGCCCTGCTGCCTCTGGGGTAACTTGCAGACAAGGAAGGATGGAGTGATATGGGGTTTAACATAGCACCCCTTTTCTTGCAGATGGGAATAATGCTGCAGTTTAACTCATCCTAGAAAACTCTGAACAGGCCCACCTCACCCTCAATAAATCTCATGCTCCCAATCTCAAATTCCTGTCTCAGGATCTGCTTTCTAGAAATCCTAAACCATAGTTACTGATAGTCTATTGACAGACAGATGGCAGAGGGACATCAGTATCTTTGAAGAATTGAGGATACATTTATTCTCAACTTTTCCTATGGAAATAGTTTCAATTAAACAAGCAAAAAAAACCCCAAAATAATAATAATAATAATAAACACTGACCAATACTTGTATTGATACTTGTAACGAGGCATGAAGGAACCGTTGGACATACGTTACATGACCTGGGATTTTTAGAAGATAGTCTGGATATATGTGTAAGGTGAATGGGATTTGACATGGGACTAGATAGACACTGCAGCCTAACAGCCCTGAGCAGGTAGCAGAACACAGGAGATTTTCCCACTGTCACCGTTTCGGCAAGAAAGCAGTGGAGCACAACCCAGAGAGGAGTCGGAATGAGTCCCCAGGAGCACCGAGCATCATGAGATGCACCTTGCTCAAAGCACTGGCAGCCGTCAGAGCTGCTTCTGAAGACCTGGGCAACCTGGCTAAGGACTTGGTAATACATGGGCCAACCTGAAAGTCTGGGAGGGGAGTGCCAACGAGATTAAATTCAATACTAATAGAATTATGGATGATTTTAAGATGATCCAGTTCACATGAGAGGGATACAAGTGTTGCCTATTCCTGCCAAAAACATTCCCAAGAGATTTGTGAGGTTAAGACTCCCAGGGAAAAATACAGCAGAGGTAAAGCACATTAAAAAGGAGGCTGCCACCTACGTAGTAGTTCTGCCCAAAGTGGTTAACCTGTAGCTACCCCTTTGGAAACTAATAAAAAATAAAATTTAATACAAACAAAATATGCATAAATACACACATGTATATATAAAGGAAAAAAGGATGAGTATCCTAATGTATTAAAAGAGAAAAGCATGGCGATTAAATACAAGCAGGATCATTAATTGAATCCAGAATAGATGGAACAAATCAACAAATAAACCAAAATAAAATCGTTAAAAGATCAACATTGGACATTTGGAGAACAATGATTTCCAGGCTTTGAGTGTTAGCTAATAGTCTGAAATTAATGTTAGATGTTCTAGTTGTGATCATTGTAGATATTTAGCAGTTTCTCATTGCTGAGGGACACATAACTGATGTTTTTAGGCATGAAGTGTCATTGTGCTTGCAAATAATTCTCAAATGTATTATCAAAATCAGTGAAAATGTACATATTAGAAAGTCAAAAAGCAAAGTAGCAAAATGCTAAACATTGCTAAATCTAGAAGGAAAGAGATAACGGTGTTCAGTGTATTATCTTATAATACTTCATAGCATTCTGCTTTTTCAGTATTGTTAAAAAGTTCATTGGCTGATTTGGATAAATAATTTTTACTCATTTATTTCATTAAAAAGCCGTCTTCAAGGAAAGCAAATTGAGTCCCAGGCCTGGTGTGAGCCATTCTGATAGCAGAGCAGCTTCAGCATGCAGTTCCCTCATGCAGAGGGGAAGAGAGGCAAGGTGGGTGGGAATCACTGATGAAATGTCCTGGCTGGGTAACAAAGAAAAGATGGACACAGTCAGCCATCCAAACTCCACACAGTGAGGAGCCCTGTGAGAGAAAAGGAGGACAAGAGGAAAAAGGGAAGGCATGGCCCAGCTGACCCACTTTAAACAGAATAGGATAAACTTAGGTGAAGTTGGAGAGTGACCCCCAGGCCTCGTGCACTGCATGTGCAGAAAGGATTCGTGAGCAGAGGTGAGGCTGGGTACTGGCCTCCACTGCACTCCTAAAGCTAAGGCTTTCAGGAAAATGGAGCATCGTCCAGTCTTACCACACAGGGGGGATTCCTCAGTTACCTGCTCATGTGTCTGGAGAAAACCCTGATCACAGGGCTGTGTGGCAAAGGCCATAGGTGACAGGACAAAGCTCTGAAGACCATCCTCTGAAAGAGAGCTCAGTTGTCTCCACATGTTCCCTGTGGAGACAGAGCAAGACACGGAACACGGATCTGGTATTTGACTTTAGATTTCTTTGGACTTTGAAATTGAGATTTTAAACTTTCCTTGGAATTTTACTGACAAGAGCAAGGGGAACTAATCTGAGGAGCTCCAATTTCTCCTTCAGACTTTGCTAAGCAAGAGTAGATAGAGCTTTATTTTTAATTTAGTATATATCTGTTGCATCCGTTGATCTTTATATTATCCATTTGTTTAATGTGGTAACATATTGGAAAGTAGATTGGTCTTACTTTGGGACAGAAATTAGAACAAATCTTTGATCTTTGGATAAAGTAAATTAATGTCCTGCTCTGATCGATTTCATGATAGTAGACCTCCGCTGGTTCGAAGTGCCCACTGCCTAGGATGTTAAGTTCCAAGAAGAGCTAAAATATTTTTTTCTATGCAAAACTATTTTACCATTTAAAAGAAAGACATCTATTCATCCCAACAGCTTTATCATACTTGGTCCTTCAAATGCACACTTGCACAGCCAGGCACCTGGAAGGTTATGGCTCAGCTCTTCAATGGATCAGGCCCAGGTGATGACTTTCCCCACAACCCTACTCACTCCATGTTTCTGCACTAGGCTGCCTTAGTGGCATAGGCTGCTGGGACAAATGCAGTAGAGGTTTGCCCTGGGACCATTAAGCCAGAAAAATTGGCTCAATTCTTCTGGCCAATTTCACTTCAGAACATCATGTCTATTGGAGTGGAGCTTTCTGGATGGGCAAGCTGAGAGACTGTTTGGTGAAAATAAATGAATAAAAAGAAACAAATTAGTAAATAATTAATAAACTCTGTGCTCCAGAGTGAAAGAAACCAGTCAACAGCAAAATAAGTTTCAGTTGCCTGTTTCTTCCTGATTATCCAATAGCCCTGAATGTTAAGATTGTTTGCTACCTAAATCTTTGATTTGAGGGCTCGTTAGTGGTTTTGATGAATTTGCTATGATCCAGAGGAGTTCAAATACTTCTCTTAGAATTGGCTTTTGGCTCAGATTATACTTCAACAGTCTTGCAATGAGATTAGGGATTGTGAATTCAAGCCATGATAGTCCTTTGCAGGTCTCTGGGTACATGTTTGCTTCCAAGGCTCTTAGTATCCTGCCCAAATGAGCATAGCCTATGGCTGGCTTAGCAGAGTCTGTAAGATCTATTTCAGTACACAGAGAAAGCATATCTTAAGAAAATTGCCTATGGTATTGGCACATTCCTCACATTTTAGTAGAAAGGGAAGAGTAACTCATGTTTATTTATCTGATTGATAAGTATGGAATAAGATGCCCTCTCTGTCCCAGTCCTAATCTTATTTCAGATCAACTTAGTGCAGAAAGTGTGCTTTTCCATGTGGTGTCCCCGTGTTATATCAGTAACAATGACAACATGTCTATTCCTGGCTCTCCCATGTTTGTTTTTAAATTAGTTCTGAACTTGGGAAAGAAAGGGAGGAATTTTGACATTCTTAGACCTTAAAACAAGGAGTGCTGTCTGTGTGAGGTTCTTCTCGTCTCCACAGCCAATATCCTCAACAAAGCTGTGTACTGTGTGGTGGTGTGGATTTGAGTATCAGTGGTTGGGTTTGGGGATGACTGCAAGAGGAAGACATGGATGTCTCTTGAGGCAAAAGAGTAACTGATGAGACATTGTGGCTTTCTGAACAGGGAAAAGAAAGATGGAAAGAAATGTCAGCTTTCAAATGGGGCAAAGGTGGACAGAGTCCCACCACTACTCTTTGGTGAATGAGTTTCTTTTGGATCAAGTGACATTATATGAGGTATTTGGACTTGACTGTTGCTACTCTTATCCTTCATAAGTGGGTGGCCTCAGAAAGAATGGATCCAGAGGAGACCACATACCAGATGGCAGGTGATGGTCTCATGAATAGCTCCATACCTGCTATATCTGCTGGCCATGGCTGACATGGAAAAATGCCAGAGTAGGTGACGTAAAGAGCAGAAACTTATTTTTTTCATCATTCTGGAGGCTGGAATTTCAAGGCCAAGAACTTTGGTAGGCTGATTTCTGCACCCTCTCTCCATGGCTTGCAGATGGCCACCTTCTTGATGTCTCTTCACATGGTCATCTCTCTGCACACATGTACCTCTAGTGTCTCTTCTTCCTCTTGTTGGGAGGACAGTCATATTGATTAGTATCCTCCATGGTGGCCCAATTTTAACCCATTCCCTTCTTTAAATGTTGTATCCATAAATTCAGACAAATATGATGTACTGGGACTTAGAATTCAGCATATAAATTTTAGGGATTTGTAAATGAGTTCATAACAGGTATCCAAATGTCTTGGTCTTGGTTTCAGACCCACAGAAGCTTTGAGATGAAAAATATTTGTAATGTTAAGCCACAGAATGTGAGCATACTTGTTACACAGCATTAGCTAACTTGCACAGTAGGTGGAATTTATATTTTATGCAGTAAGGAAACAAGCTCTCTTAATGATCTGCTCATATATTCTCTGTCTTGAGTCAGAAGAGAAGCACCTACCTAGGCCTTCTTTAGTATTAAGTGGTTCTACTCAACATACTAATAATTCTCCAAATCATATTTTCTGGTTTTAGCCATTGCCTTTGTATACCTTTATTGTAACTAAGGGGATTTTGCAGGTCAGATTCTTCAAAGTACCTTTAAAAAGTTGTATTATGCAATTGGAACTCATTATGGAATGGGATATATACATTAAACATTTCACTAAAATGAGTCTGATATTCTGTTACCTTTATCATTATCCAAAGAATCAACATTCATAGATTATAATGTTATTTAAGATTATATGACCTCAATACTCAAGAGGGTGACTTAGGCTGATGAGCAATTTGCTGTATTGTAAGTTTGACAAGATTATCTCATTTTTTTTTTTACTTACACAACCTGAACTCCTAATGTATAATAAGTTCTAAAAGTAGTAGGCATTAAATATGAATTTACTCAGAAGGGTAGAATATTTACTCTTTTCTCCATTTAGTAGTTATATATATTCTGGGTTTTCCATCTATTGCTGCACCTGGTCTCCTCAATAAGTATCATGCAGAACAGGCTCTTAATAAATACAAACTCTTCAATTTGGGTTTCTGCTTACCTTTGCTGCTCTAAATGCAAACATTTGAAGTACATTTTTATGTCTCTTTTTAAAAGTTTATTATCAATGCTAGAATAATCCACCATAGGATTTCTTTCCTAGAGACTCAAGCACAGCCCTCAGACATCCATAGATAATTGCAAAGTAAAGGCATATAAGACTAATTTTAAAAATTGCAGAAAAAAGAGATATGTGTACACATCTCTATGTATAAAGGTTGGCATCTATCCACATGTCTGTATCTTTGTGCGTATGCGTTCCATGCCGTGCATATCTATGCACCTACTTAACTCCTTTGTGACTGTTGCCTCTTCACAGACCAGTCTCCTCTCCAGTCACAAGGTACAAGGCAGGATGGGGTGCATGCCAGTAGCCTCCCTGTGTTGATGCTGGTGAACTGGGTTGAGGTGTTGTGAAGGTGATGAGAGACAGACAATATCAGCATAGGACATTGATGATGCCATATCTATGCCTCCCAAGCTAACGAGCAGTAATGTACACAACAGGAGCTGTCTACATCATATGCTTCTCCTCAATATATTGTGGAAAGCATCACTTGAGTACTTGAGGCTTTCTGATCATTGTGAAGCTGGCCTCAAGACTTTCTCTGCATTTTTATATGATTTTTACGGTTTGTTTTTGCCAGCAGTTTATACCATTTCACCAGTTGATCTGTGGTGCCATGAAAATAGCTGAGTGGTAGTGGAACAGGAAAGAACTCCAGATCTGAAAATTGAAAACATACCATGCAGCTCGAGTTGGAGATTCACTTTTTAGGTAAACGTCCTATCATTCCATTTTTATCTTCAAAATTAAAATTGTGCTATACTCATATCACAGGTAGAGAATAGATTTTCATTCTGTCTAGAGTGAGAAAGTAAAGGCAATAGAAAAAACAACGGGGCTCAGACTAATAGGAAATGACAACTTGACCAAACAGGAGGTGGCAGCCCTGCTGGCTCCATGGCTCAGTGGCTGTGACAGGCAATTAATGATCAGAGCCAGCCAGATGTGATGGGAGGCGGCAAATGATTTGCAGAGTGCTTCCTGGCTCCTCGGCTGCTTCTATCATTCATCTTGTTTACACAGACAAACACAAATGCATGCTTTTTTAAAAAAAAAAGTTAGGTTAGGAGATAGGGGAGAGGGAGAGAAGAGAGTCATGTGATCAGGAAAATCTCAGTTCAATGAAAATTAAGGACAGTCTCCCCAAATCACTGCAGACTAGAGGGAATGAGACTCAAATTAACAGAAGATTTAAATTTTTGCATGACATCATAGGAATTGAAACCATTTTTGGACATGGCCTGGCATACACCGCACATAAGACATTGATTGCTCTTCCAAACATGCAGGAATTGGCCATTTTATTCTTTTACTTTTTTGTTTTGTAGTTCTTCCTTCATATAAATTTTGAAAAAAAAGTATATGTCAGTAAGAATCTTAATTTAGTATATCCACTTAGTTAAAAATGCACTGCTTTATCTCTTTAGATAGCTGAACTGGCTTCTGAAGCTCTTGTATTCTACGTCAACTTCTCTCTCTAGCAAGTTAATGCTATTTTTGTAAAGTATAGTTAGGTCCATGATGTTCATGAAACAGTATCCTCAGAGATGTACTCATATCCCCAAAACAGTGAATGAACTTAACCACAAGGGTAGTTGGCAGCCTGTGCACAAGACGATTTGCATTTTTACTTGTACTCATGGACATATCATAGCCATGTACCAGACACACTCAAGTGAAAAACTCCATGGAATGTATTTAAATATGGAATGCTTGAATAACCTTCATAAATATTAGCATTAGAAATCTGCATATAGAAATGGAAAATATAAGCTTTCCGCTGAGACCGGTTGCTGTCATTATTGATGTTTTGTCTGATCACAGAAACTTACATATAAGAAAAGAATCTCAAAATCACAGACTCATGTCTGCCGTGTATGTAAAGTGGAAGACATATGCTAAGATACTAATGCACTGGACGTGTGCATTTCAAAATTAAACTACCAACATATGCAGCTATCCCAACTTTCTAGGACTTTGAAGCAGATGTTTCCAAACATTCATTTATTTAGACATCAATTATAATGAAATGAAAATACAGAAACATTTACACAAATGCATCAATCTAAAAAAATGAAACAGGTAGAGACGTTGAAACAAGTTTACTTAAACTTATTTCTCTAAATGTGCATCAGTGTACAATTTGTGAATTCCAGTCCAAGTCAGTTTAGGAATTATGCCCTTAAAAAGTTCATCTTATTAATCCCTAGATAAATTTTTTAATGAAATCTTTAGAAATTTGATCATTCTTACCAAACTAGATTCCATTTTTCCAAAATATGAAATTATTTTTGTCAATAATTATATAGCACTTCTGAAGATCGTGAAAAGAATAGACTTCAGGTTTTGAGGATAATTTAAAAAGTGAAGATCCAAAGAAGTTGCCTTGAATCATAATGTTAACAATGTTATAAGAAGCTTCTGAAGTTCTAGTGCATGTTCAGATGCCCACATTCCCAAACAAAATTTTGTGTTTGTCTTATATTCCAGAAATGGTTGGCCTGAAGCAAAACAGAAAGGATAAAATAGACAGTCTCTGTGCACCTGGAGCTTGCAGTTTAATAAAAGAAATTAAACTTAAGCCCATAGCTGGTAAAAGAAATATTTATAGTACAAAAAAAGAAAAACAAGGGAAAAATCCCAGAGAAGTTAGTTTGTTTCCGTGAGTGTGGTGGTCTAGTTTATTTAGTGAAACCTCCTTCAGAAATCTTAAGTACAAATGTTAGGTAAAATACAAGACACATCTTAAAGGCATTGGAAATGTTATAAAATAAAAACACAAATGATCTGGCACAATTTAACCTTCAGGTTCTAGAGTGAAACAAAAAAAACGATTGCTGCTTTTGTCCTGATGAATATGACAAGCCTTGGTGACACGAACCTTTGATTTCAAAAGTTCTATTAAGTGAGACAGGTGAAATCTTGTGGTCTGTCCAAGGTGGAGTGTTTGGAGAGCCTCCGGATGTCACTTTGGGAATGCAAAGACATCACTCAGAAAAATGGAAAACTTACAGAACCAACTTCAATGACAGCTGTTTTGAGACTGACTAAAGCAGTAGAAAAATGCAAAAACAATCTCAGTATAAAACTGCAAGTAGCCTTTCAATTTAGAGCCCCAAATTGCAGTAACTGGAATAACAAACCATGGATTTACTTGAAGTGATTGTGGACTAGAAAGTGCCAGGCAAATCCAGATATATTGTGAGGCACTTGCTCCCACTTAGTTTTAGATGCTAACACAAATATTTAACCAAGGATTTTTAATGATCATGTATATGTATTTAAAACTAAGGTACCAAATAACACTCAGTGTGAAGCAGTGGGAGTAAGATCTGAGAATGCTTCAGATATAGAAAATGTGGTACAAAGATCACAAAATAAATATGTTTAAACTATGAAATAAGAAACAGTAAATCGTAAAACTTTTCTGGGAGAAGTTATCTTAAAAGTATTCATCCAATTGAAAAAAGAACCAAAAGATCATGCAATAATTAAAAATTGAGTTAAAAGAAATTTTAATGATTTGTTTTAAAATCAGAATAGATGTAACTACAGAGAGAATTAGTAGACTAGAAAACTGGTCAAGAGACATTGTTCAAATGCATCACAGGGAGGAAAAAATTAAAAAATATGAAAGAAATACTTGAAGAGTAGAGGGAGGGTATTTATCAAGCTTTTAATTCCTGTCCTGGAAATAGAGAATGAAAAACAAATTAGGAAAAGTGAAATTCAAAAAGAAAAAGGCTGAGAATTTCCTTTGCTGATTAATAACAGCAACCTACAGATTTAAGAAATACAGGGAATCCTAAGTAGTACAAAAAAATTAGTACTAGCCTAGTATACTTTTAATGAAACAAAAGAAGATCATAGTTAAAGAAATAAAATACAAGGGGAAAAAAAACCTCTACTTCAATGGGAAGAAAACTGAAAAGAGAAGAGTGATTTTGTTAATATGCTAAAAGAAAATAACAGTCAATCTAGAATTTTATTGTTAAAATGGTATTTTCCAAGAAGGAAATAGACCTTTTCAGGTAACAAAAGTCATTATAAATAACACTTAAATATATTTACGTACATACATGTGTTAGATACATACATCTATCTTATAAATAACTTATAGAAAATCATAATTGGATATGTGCACATATCTCCATCATGTCAGTTACCTTCCCAGTGACCCAGGGGGCAGCTGCTCTGATTATCCACAGTAGTTTTTGAGAACACCAGCGTGTGCAAGGCCCACTAGTGGCAAACAATGCAAGCCAGCATTGGGCTGGAAGTTACTCCATCTCCAGTGACTTTTCTCATGACCACTGTGCCAACTACCACTCACAAAACAAACCTACCTGGAAAGATCATCACTGACAATGAGAATTCTAAGAAACTTAACTTCAGACAGTAGGAAAGTGGTCCACAATGACCCCTTTATTTAAAAGCAAAATAAAGGCAAAGACTGATATGAATGATCAGCTGAGTAAATCAGGGTTGTTGATCATCCTTCAGAAGAAAGCAAAATGGAATAAAAGTACACGCAGCATCAACACACAATGGGAAGGGTCTGTGGGTTACAGCTGTCCTGAGGCCTGTGCATTGCACCAACCACTCAGGGTTTAAGAGATTCAAGAAAAGCTGTTTTCCAAAGAAAAATCTTAAGCACAAGGACATTAATAGAAATCAAGATAACATAATTCCTTTTTCAATGTGCCTATTTTGAGCTAGACATCAGGATTTTACAAGCTGTTACCTGTATCTTTTCAATGCTCTGTGAGACAGAGTTGCCTATGTAATATGGCTGCTTGGTTACTCAATCTCTCTAAAACTCGTTTTTCTGAATCTTATACTGAATCTCCTGAAAGTCTACCAGGTAGCATGTAAAGATGAAACAAAATTATATATATTAATTGATATATCCAACACAGGGCTCAGCACAGAGAATGTTTTCTAAATATTTTAGGTATTATTGCTTTTGTTATTGATTATCATCATGAGCATTTTCTAAATTGACTGTGGTATGTGTATGTATGAGTGTGTGTGCCCATATTCATGTGTGAGAGGGATGTGTACATATGAGTATGTGAGTGTGTGCACACAGCATGTGAGTGTGTGTGTGTAAGTGTGTGGGTATGAGTGTGTGCATATGTGAGTGTAGGTATGTGTGTAAAGACTGGCTGAGTCTTGAGTATTCGTTTCCTAGAGATTTTCAGTTCTTGCCATGAAGACTTGCCTGCTGTAACCGCTGTCATACAGTTCATTCTGGGGTTGTGTTTTACAGTCATTTCATTGTAAAATGACCATGCCACTTAGTGGAGGGTTCTCCAGCATAAGTAATTCGTTTCCTGCTGTACTGTTGTTCCAAGTTACTCCAGACCTGCTTCAGTTTGGAGGCTTCTCTCCCGTCTGTGCATAGACACCTGGTGGTGCAATGGCTCTTCTGCCACTAAATCAGAGACACTTTCCAGTCCTCCTCTCTTATTATCAGCAGCACCTGATACTCTGGACCACCTTTTCTTTCCTGAACAGTCTTCTTTCCCTGGCCTCTTGGAAGTCACGCACTCACTGCTCCAATGTGCGATCGTCTTTGCTGTTTTTTATTCTGATGAATCTAGTCCTTTTAGGACTTTGTCCTAGGTCCTCTTTTCTTGTATATTTGCAAACCCTCCTTTTACAATCTCAGCTTCTTCAAATGCCTTCAAATAATTATATTTGAAACACATACAACTAAATGCATTTGATTTATGGGTATTTATCTTATATCCTGCAACTTTGCCAAATTCATTTATCAGATCTAGAAGTCTTCTGGTGGAACTTTTTGGATCCTCTAAGTATAGGATCATGTCGTCTGCAAATAATGATAGTTTGATTTCTTCTTTGCCTATTCGTATCCCTTTAATTTCCATCAGTAATGAGTCCTCCGAAAAAGAATTCAGAAAAAACACTCCATTTGCAATAGCCTCCAAAAAAATAAAATACCTGGGAATCACTCTAACAAGAGAAGTGAAAGACCTCTACAATGAAAATTACAAAACCCTAAAGAAAGAAATCGAAGAAGATCTCAGAAGATGGAAGAACCTCCCATGCTCCTGGATAGGCAAA
>CM053404.1:135834773-135848086 GCA_028644305.1 Xerus rutilus
AAAAAAAAAAAAAAAAAAAGAAACACATACAACTATATTAATAGCTTCACATAATTGCAAAGGAAACAATTAGAACAAATCCTGTAACTGCATATGAAATATACACAATAGACATGGTAGGTTGGGTATATATAACTAAGGTTTCCTTGTCCTTAAAGTTTCTGGTTCCATGTTCAGTTAAACCTTTCAGCCTTATGTAATAAAACGTTAGTTAATATGTGACTCATGTAGCGAGCATCAGTTCTCAGCCCTAATGCATGTGGGCGAGCCTAAGACCACGCCTTTCACCTTAAGCTGCACATTGTACACATGACTTCTTTGTAATCCACTTTTTCAGTGCTGTCCTGGTCCCCTCAATTATTTAAAAAGTACATTTTTATGAGAGTGGGGGCAGGAGTGACAAAAACCTAAACTTGCTGATTTATAGGTTTCTTAGTAATTTCACTTTAAATTCCCATTTTTGAATTCTCCATGGTTTCTTAGAGATAGGGTATTGAAGGAGGCAGCCTTGGAGTCACCCAGTGTCCTTCAGGCATTTTTTGTTCTCTCTTGTGGTGCAGCGTTTGTGGTTTGCTCTGTGGAATCATGGTTACTGAGATATGATTCAGTATGGATGGTGTTTGGGGAAGGACAGTGGTGCCATGGCTGGATTTCATCTGCACTAGATCCCACTCAGACACAGGATTCTTTGCCAAATCTCAGTACCACAATGATCCTAAATTCTTAGCACTTCCTGGGCACCTTTCTCACATAGCATGTAGAAACTTCTAGAAGCCCAGAGTTCTATTCTTTGCTGTGGGAGTGGCGATATATAGGACGTTGCAGGCTTGGCTGCTTCTGGTGTGGTGTGACCAGTGGACTGACGTCCCAGGCCAGCCCACCTCCTGCTGTCATTTCCTGCCCTCTGGGTTCTGCTAGAGAGTCAGCCCTTCTTCTCTTTACTGTGCTCAACTCCTGGAGTGGAAATAGCAGGTCTATCACTTTCAGTTCTTTGTTAAAAAAATATGCTCTCCTGTTCCTTGATTCTACAGGCTCTAGTGGCAGAATGCTGTGTTAAGAAATACCTATTGTCTCTCAAGATGGACATCTACTCTTTTCTACTCTTATACGTGTTTGCGTTTAAGTATATATTCGTACACTGTACTACTACTGGGATTGTGAGAGTCACATTTCTGACTGCTTTGGTAAGAGGGAGCAACAGTGGACTTGGAGACTGGAGGAGGAGGAGGAGGGAAGAAGCTTCCGTCCTCACTCTGACAGTTGTGCTCTGAGCAGTCCTGGCCGCTGGGTTTTACTGTGGCATTTGTTTGCAGCTCCAGTTTTGCTTACTGTTGTCATTGTCTTTTTTCTTGCATTTCTAGAAGAAGCTTCTCTGCATATGTTAGGAGTAACAACACCATGAGTTCTAGCGCCCGTTCCTCAGGCATCTGAAACTCACCACTTTGGGATCTCTCTTCCAAGGTCCCAATTTCTGATAGTGCTTGGTAATAATTTTGTTTTCCAAGCACCAAAGTTTGTAGCTGCTTCCTGTAGTTACTATTTCCTGGGTTTCTTTTCTGCTCTCTGAGTCTCCACCTGTGTTAACCTGATTCTGGTATGACTGTTTGCCGAAATAGCCACTGTGCTTTTTGTTTTAGATAACTGGACTCCAGTTGATTCAATACAGATACACAATAAATAGGATACAGTTCCAAGATGTCCATGACCTTATCCCCAAGACCTGGGAGTATACTGTGTCAAATGGCGAATGGAAATTGAGGCTGCATATAGAATTACCTGTCGCTCATCAGTTGACCTGGTATTGGGGAGGCTATCATCCCAGTGGTCCAAAGTTATCAAGTGGGTCCATGAAAGTGAAAGGGGAGAGCAAAAAGAAAGAAGGAAACTCAACTAGAAAGAAAAGCTCAGCGAGGAGCAGCGGTACTGGCTTGGAAGGTGGGGGAAGGCTGCTGTGCCTCAGGGATGTGGGCGGTTGCTAGAAGCCAGAAAAGGCAAGGAGAGGATTCCTCCTGAGAGCTTTCACAAGGGAGCAAAGCCCTAATGAGATCAGGATTCTAGCCCCAGGAGACCTGATAGACTTACCCCATAAAACTACAAGATAATTTTTTTCAGCTGCCAAGCTTGTGGTAAATTGTTACGATAATATAAAATGAACTCAATAATCACAACAAAGAATATAAAGTTATATTGGCTTGTTAAAACTTTAACTTGACACTTTCTTTTGGAATTTAGATGATTCTACATCATTTTCTAACAGATAAATATCAAGGTAAGTTTAGGGACAAATTTCAAAATCAGCACCTACAAAATGAATTTGTAATATATACTTCCAAGACTGGTCTATCTCCTGTATTCCTTATTAATTTGCTCTTTCCAGGATCCTGTACCTCAGCTTAAATCTTTTCCCATTCTTCACTTCCTTTCCCAATCAATTGCCAATACAATTGAATCTGTAACTGCTAGTTCATGTACACATTTCTGCATTTAATGCCATTTCTGGAGCATAGGTTACCTTGATCTTTGTCATATTTAAAGCAACAGTCTTTGTGTTTAGTCTCCTTTCTTCCCTTCTACTCTTTCCAATGCACCATTAGGGAACATTCTAAAGAACAGATTCAGACGTACTCTCCTGATCAAGATCTTCCCATAGAATCTCATGTTCTTAGAATTAAGTCCAAGACTTTTCTTGTGTCTCAAGGTTCTGATCATGATGATGCTCTCCTTTCTCAATTACACTCATCACTATATTTGCACAAAATAGATTTGATATTTGAATGTCAGATCTAATACTCATAATCTTGCTTTTTCTTGGACAGAGATGCTTTCCAATTCACCATCTTCCCCTCTCTGCTAGTGTAACTTCTGCTAACACATCAGGTCTAAAATTATAAATCACTCTTTCCATAAAGATTTTGCTGACCTCTAAGACTTGCTTAGGTATGATACAGATAACTATCCCTTCCCTATTTTTGTAAAAGCCAAGCCTCAGCTATTTTATTAGGAGTTGACTAGCCCCACAACCAAGCAGCCATTAACCAGAACTGCTCAATCAAATCATTGCAGTCTTTCAGGTTTTTGTGGCTAAAACTATCACGTATGTGATTAGGGCTCCATATATGTCTTCAGCAAGACAGGAGCTAATGCCTGAAAAGGGGGAAAAGTTAGAAAATCACTCACATACTCAGTCTTTAAGTCTACTTTTAAAACTCATTTCTGGTTTAAAAGTTTTGATTTGCTGCTATTTCAAATGCTTTTCAGATTTTTTCAAGTTTTATCACAGAGACACATGCTTAATTCTTGACTTATTATGATTGATACACTAAGTATTTATAGCTGGCCTTTTATGTAAAACTACATTATCAAGATTGTAAAATTTGTGAATTGTTCTCTGCTTCAGGCAATAGTTCTTCATATTTAGTTCTAAGATAAATGCAGGAGCAATCTTTGACAAATAGACTTTGAACAAAAGGGAGAATTAAAGTAAGCCAGTATTTGTACTATAGAGTTATGTGTAGTATATAATTCAACCAATGCAATGACATTTAACTTCACATTAGAATCCATGTATCTATAGTTAAAATAGAGCAGAGCCAATAGAGTATGTAATAAACAGTAAAACAAAATAAGTTCGTCTGCCTTTCAGGTTCTTGCATGATTGACAGGCTGAAACTCTAGATTCATGGGCAAAAGTATCCCAGTCTAGGTAGATGAATCATGAATCTACCCACAAATTTAGTAGAATTAAATGTATCTGAAGCTTAAGGAAATGCCATTGAATAAAAGAGCAGTAACTCCTGGGGGGCTCGTTGCCTCTGAAATGGATTTCTAGTAACCAGTCCCTCAGCATTCAGGAGGGGGCTAGTGATGTACACAATGGAAAATGCAGGGCAGCACACCCACTTGTGTCCACTGCCCATCACGCAAAGTGGACTGCCTCTGCAGTGGCAGCGTGGATGGATGTGCAGCTCACCCTGGCCTGACGCGCTCTTCCATCATCCACTGTCCCGCAAGCCCGAGGCAGGTGCAATTGAAGAGTTCCCAGGAACTGTGAGGCTCAGCGATGCCAAAAAGGACCTCTTCCCCATGGAGCAGCTGACCAGAGCCTCTGGGGCTCTTTTGGATTAAAGATGGGAAATGTAAATAAGTCAACTGGAGAATGACAGAATGGAATACATGAAAGTGATAGATTTGGGGAACTTTTTGATGTTTCAATATGGGCATCGCATTGTGTTTAACTGGAATCACATGTCGAAATTTTTCACCTCACACTTTTGTATGTTAAAGAACTTGCAATAAGAATAAAACCAAGACTTGAAATGAGATTCATTTAACTTTTTTTCCCTTTATTTGTTTCCTTTCCAGTTAGTCTGGTTGAAGTCAAACAGGCTAAAAATTGTTTCATATTTGATACACAGATTTTCATTGTGAATATTCCAAAGATATTTTGATTTGAAATGGCATAATGTGAATTCTGCACCAGCATCTTGCAGCAGGCACTGTAATAGTGACAAACAGATCTGGACACATTCTAATGCTGTGCTTTCTAGCTATGTAACTGACTTGGATGCGTGATCTTCCTTGAATGTCTCAGGTCAGCTTTTTATGACATTGGGGAATTCAGTACACAAATGTGAGATAGAGGCTTTGTTAGGCTGAATAATTTCCAGGAAATTTCTTGAACTTTTTATTTTTAAATTTTTTCTAGATGGAGTCTTGCTCTGTTGCCCAGGCTGGTCTTGAACTTAAAACCCTCCTGCATCAGCTCCAAGCAGCTGGGATTCTCTGTATGTGCCACCAGGCCTGGCTACCCAGAAGATTCTCGATGCAATCTGTTTATCCCACACACAGGTCTTTAGGAATATACTTATTCCATAGATGAGGTACAGTGTGAGGAAAAAGTACCAAGGGCCTGTTCTGGAGAAGCCTGGAGCTGTTAACCATCCTGGAATTTTGAACACATGCCAGAAACTTAGAGATAATTTTTCATAATCCATTTTTCTTATAGATGAGCCAAGCAAAGTTGAGAGATATCAAAGTACATGCCCAGCATGCCATGATAAATGTGCTAACACTAGAAGGTAAGTTCCTAAATCTCACTGATGCTCTTTAAACTATCCCATAGATAATGAAGCAATAACCAGAGCGGGGCTAAGAGGAGGCAGATGTAAAGCACATGTAGACAGAGACTAAGAATACAGCCTGGGGAAGAGTACGGGGAGCCCTTGCTGCCTGTTGAGGGTGTGCACGGGCCTGAATGGCCACCAGGAGGTAGAGGTAGTTCACAGCATGGAGACTCATGAACTTTAGTATAGAAATTGAGAAAAAGCTACATAGCAAGGAAAAAGGAGACTTGGGTCATGACAGTGAGGTCTTAAACCACACACAGGAGATGGGTGGACAGAGGGGTCAGGCAAGCCCAGCTTGCTTGAATAGTCTTGGAAATTCAGCCAGACAACAGATCCAAAAAGATCTCTTTATAAAATTGAGTTTGTTTACTTGTGCATAATTACTTAAAAATTGAATGTAATAGCTAAACATAGAAGTTGATCATGTGAATGCATTCAGTCTGAGTAGAAATTCCTTAGAATAGTGAATAAAGAAATGGACTATATTTTAAAAAATAGACCAATGCATTTGACGACATAGGCATCTAAAACTTTTGTGCATAAAATTCTCAGCTCAGCATGAAATGTTGAATGCAGTGCAGAGTTGGAAAGAGAATCAGGCCTGCCCTTACAATGAAACAATACAAAAACTGCAAACTAACAACTTTCCTTGATCTCTTTAGAAAACCAAGGTGTTAGGCAAACAGCTATCCCTGAACCTGGAGAGAAAGAGGCACCCGCAGGGAGCAGGGCTGTAATACGTGTGCGCCTGGGATCCACACCACTGAATCTAAGCAAGCTGGTGAGAAGATTCAGCTGGAAATTCATGACAAATTGTTGCTACAGGTTAAGGGAGATTTACTGTGAGAGATGAAACCCTGGAGACCACAGACACAGGGGGCTTTACACCCACGTGTAGACATTTCCTTCAGGAAACTCAGCAGGAGCTCACGGAGAAGACTGGGCTGAATCAGAGGGCTGATGGGACCAGGAACCAGCATCCTCTGCCAGAAACTGCCCAGGCCCACTCTGCTGTCTGAGCCCCATAGAATTACAAAATGCCCCAGTGTTTCCTCCATGTGATGTGCCCATCCTGCATGTTTGCTGGGACTGCAGGTCCACCTGTGATTAGGTTAGGTCCTGTAGTGCACTTGGCCTTGAAGCAAAGGAATCATTCACACAGGTCTGACCTGGTCACATAACCCTTTATGGAGAGTTTCTCTGTTGAGAAATTCGAAGTATGATTTGACATTTTGGCTTTGTAGATGAAGAGACACGGCAGAATGCGGGTGCCTTTGAAGAGCTAGCTTGAAGAGCCAGGCAGTAAGCAAAGGCGGAACTCAGTCCTGCAACTGAATTTTGCCAACAACGAGAAGGGATGTGGAAGTGGGTTTTTCCCCCAAGTCTCCAGGTGAGAACTCAGCCTGGCGAGTTTAATTTCAATCTGTGATATCCTAAGCAGAGAACCAGCAGGCACCATACCAGACTTCTGACTTGCAGAAACTGAGGAAACATTTTATTTTAAGCTACTACATTTGCAATAATTTGCTACGCACCCATAGAACAATACATATGGCAATGGAGCAAACCCTTAAATTTGAAGGGAAAGAAAACAAAAACAAAAACTGTAGCCTTTAGGCATAGTAGAAACCCATAGCACCCCAGGAAGGGAAGTATGAAAATAAAGAAACAGCAATGCCTGCTAAGTGCCATGTTCCACCTGCAGGAGGGACAGGGTCATTTGAGAAGTCCATTCCCTGAGACCTGGGTTCACAGGCCCAGTCCAACTGGAGCTTAGGGAAAATACCATTTCCCATCAGCATGCCAGCAAATATCCAGTCAAAAAAAATAAACAGCTTCAAGGTAGCCTCTCTAGGGAGCAGCACAAAGGGAAAATTCAAGAAGGGAGATCCAAAAGCCAAATGGGGAGTAGGCATTAGAAAAACTACTATCACAAAATTGAACGCACCATATAAAACCTAGACTCACAGGAGGAATTTGAAGCTTCCTTGCACTGAGAGTAACCATAGCAACAACAAACTCAAAAACAGCCCTGTCTAGATGAGCACAAATCCCCAGTGGAAACTACACACCTCACTCTCTACTACCCCATATGCAATTGGCAGAGTTCAACCATCAATGTAGAGGAATACAAAAGGGCTTTGTGCACATTGTTAGAATTTTTATTAGATAAATCTTAAATATTTCAAATTTAGGTATTGTGAAAACATTGGAAATCTCACAGCCAAGTGAAATATGGATATCTGATCATATTACTTTTAGGCTCTGGAATTGAGGTAGATGCACTTATTAAATTCAAAGTGAAATGGTGATGGATAGCTTCTGGTACCCCAAATCTCTAAACCGGAAGTTATTTCTCTAATATGAACTGATTTTAAAGATATCTCCAAAAGGAAAGAAATCACGAAGAAGGACAAGAGAAGATCATAGAAAATTAGATAAAAAGCAGCTCAATTGAAGAAACCCTACCAGGCTTTTCTACAAGCGAATAGCAAACACTGTATTGGGGCAAACCAAATATATTAGACAACTTCAGTGATGCTTTGATTCAGTGCCATGTTAATCTTTACCAAGGGAATATGAGATAATGTCACCAACTGGGATTCATTTGTGACATGTCAGGAACATGGTAGATGTATAAAAATCCATTTTTATTACTTTGACCTATGTATAGAGATTGTTACTATGTTTGTAAAAAGCCTGGGAAGTAAATGACTTTGAAGACTTCCATTAAGAAATAAACCTGATACCAATTGAGGACACTAGTACGTTTGGAGCTACAAGGATAAAAGGAACACAAAGTTGTGGACAAATGCATGGTGAATTTTCAGTAAACATACCACCTTTCTCACATAAGGTTTGCTTTGATTTTGAAACCATATTTTGAGTTCTAGGTAAAACATTTTCTTGTTCTTAAGCATATTATATCCAACAGTTTACCACAGGGCTGGTCAAAAAAAAGTAGACAGCTGGTCTGTAGTTGGTGTGGTTTTGTTCTGCCGTGTGACCCTCATAATTGAAATAGCCTTTAAATGAAAACATATAAGATGCTGGCATTTAAAAACTTTCCAGACAGTTTATGATAAAAATAATTCTTATTCTTGACAATTTTTCAGATTCATTTTTTTTTTTTTTTTTTTTTTTTGGTACCGGGGATTGAACTCAGGGGCACTCGACCACTGAGCCACATCCCCAGCCCTGTTTTTTTTGTGTTTTATGTAGAGACAGGGTCTCACTGAGTTGCTTAGCGCCTCGCCATTGCTGAGGCTGGCTTTGAACTCGCAATTCTCCTGTCTCAGCCTCCCTAAGTGCTGGGATTACAAGCGTGAGCCACCGCGCCCGGCTCAGATTCATTTCTTAATAGTGTAGTGAACAAAGTAGGAAACCATGATTTGAATTGACTGAAATCACTTTAGACAAGGAGAGTTTTAAATATAAAAATCTAAAGTAGTTTTAGAACACCACCTTATATGTGAGTACTCACTTGTTAAAATTACAAAACGTAATTTTAATAACTTGAATCCAGATGTGTAGATTCTTTAAAAAATAATCTGTATAATTGGAGAATAAATTCTCTTATGCTTCCTTTTCTAAATATTGGATATATCATAACAATTTTGCTTAGGTTATATAATAGTTAAATTGAAGGTTATATAATAGTTAAACTGAAGACTGTGTCCATAAGTTTTTTGTGAATACTTCATTTTACCTGCCTACTAATTCACAACCATTTTCAGTGGTTGGAGGTAGGTATCTTTTAAAGACAATGTAGCTAAAACTAATCTTCATAAATCTAATTTTATGACAAAATGATGGTGTCTGTACTCACTGAAATTCTGGTACAAGAGAAATTTATGGTATATTGCCAAAATGAGTAGAAAGGCAGTGTGTATATAAATATAAGAAATATAAGAGGCTACTATATGACTACAGAAAAGGGCTGTATTTGAGATTTAAGGAAGGAAAAGTATGTGATTCATTTACATGTTTTACATTTAAATTTGTCCAGAGTAATGGACAAAATACAATGTGAAAGTCAGCTTAATGCTTTCCTGTCTACAATTTACATTATCTTTATGTAGGTTCAATCTAAGAATGACATTGAAGATGGACAGGAAATCAAACTTACATGGATCACAAAAGTAGTTTTTTCCTGTTTACTGGGGACCTAAATTTTGAAGAACTGTGGGTGAGCATTTTAATAAAGATTCTTCACTCAGTATTTATAGTTGGCTTATGTAAGTTGGATTAAATTTGTTGACAGAATCAGTATTTGGCACTACAGGGCAAAGTCAACATGCAAATTTGGAGCTTTCTTTGTAGAGGTTTTTTTACTGCTTACTAATTTAGCTGCACTCTAAATAGGGGTACAGGGCACAGTTCATGATTTTTATGTAACAAAATAAACAATTTACTCTTAACCATATAAAATTCTAGAGCAGAAAGAGAATCTAATTTTAATTGTCTCATAGAATTTGTCATCATCTTCTGTCTTCTCCAATGTTTAATCCCATGTCTTTCTAAAAAAAAAAAAAAAAAAAAAATGGAAGTCCATTCGTGCCTTACAGAACACCTCACCAGGACTTAACTGCTGCCTTTTAGGAGAATATTCATGCCAACGTTGGTTTCACAGACTTCAACTGACAGCCACCAAGAACTGCATGTAGCTTGCATTTCCGTATTTATCACTCTTGAGCCAGATTCTTTTGTGACTTATCTGTTACAAGGTCTTTGAAAGACTAAAATTTGTGCTTTTTCCCTTTATACATATTTCCCCAGATATTTTACTGAACTTTATTTGATATCAGACGTGAAAGAAATATCAAAATGCAACTCTTGCTATTTCTCCCATCAATTTTTTGTCCTGTTTGTACATGTGTGTGAAGGGTGTGAAGTTAACATGAGGAAAAGATAAGGCCTTCACTATGTGCCCATTTGTATTTTACATCCTTATATACGGATGTACATATGCTCTCATACACATACACACACGTATGCACTCACACACAATTGATTAGATCTTGTTTCTAAGTAAAGCCTGAAGTGAATTTTTTTTTTTTTAGAGAATTAAAAAATGCCATTCACTGAAAGTTTGTGACTTCTGTTGCATTATCCCAAATGGGAAATTTATGGTAGCATAAATGGGAAGCGGGCAAGGAAATCAGAAATCAGAGCTTGGTTTGCTGATGGAGTACATGTGCGTGAAAGTAAAGTTACATTTGGCCCAACTAGATGTGAGAACAAATGCTTCTGTTCAAATTGTCAATGGAACCATGGCTCATCATTGTCACCTGGCTCATCCAGGGTGCTCTCTAAAGAGTCCTGAGAATTTTTTATGATTATCAGGAGGCTCTCTGGAAGTCTGGATCTGGAGTGAGCAAGGGATTACTAGCTATTAAGATGGATGTTGCTGACCAATGTGCTTTCCAGTCCAGACAGGGGTTTCCATTAGGCTCAAATTTCTCCTGAGAAGGTTGAATGCTGTATGTAAATTCAGGGGCAAAAGTGCCAAGCAGGAGGCCCTGGTAACATCTTTAGAATGGCCCGCATATTTCTTGTGAGTTAAATCTTCATGACACCCACTATCGTTACACAACACAACTTAAGGAAACATGATCAGCAGTTTGCTAGACAGATACTATTTCCTACGAAAGATTCATGCATCACAATTTACTTAGAAACAGCCTTGAACAGTATTGAGAGGAAATTTGTGTGTAGATGATACTTAGATTGGGAGAATTTCTTTGCTAATGCAACTCAGATTATGCAGATGTTTTGCTGCATAGCAAGACTTTTGATTAAAAAAATTTCTTAAGCAAAAATATACTAAAGTATCATGAAGTTCATGTCCAGTTTGCTTCACTCTGTAGTTCTTTAAATTGTTCACTTTGTGAGAACCCCAATTTCCACAATCCATCTACATTTTCTATATTCTATCAAAAGTAACTGACAGTAGGAATATAGTTATGTCTGTACTGATGAAACAGAGCTGCCTTTTATTTCTTGGTGATGGGACATGAATCATCATGCTGTTAGTTGTAACACATTTCTGAAAGTCTTCCTTTACAAAAGAAATAGAAGTATAAAGTATGTGCGCTAGGACCTGAGACTCTCCATTCCATCGCTGGCCTGAGAGGCCCTGCGTCTACACTGGACACACAAGTAGCCTTCAATCCAAATACCTTTCGCCCAAAGGCCTAACTTTGTTCTCCTGCTGGTAACATGCATCTGTAAAGAAGCTTTTTGTGTGACAAAGGTGAAATTAACACATGCTGAACTTGTAAATCAGCACCTGAAAACCTATGAGTTTTATCTCTGCTTCTTGAGGGTGGGTGTGTATGGCTAGAGTAAGCCTTGTGTTGTTTTTCTGGAGGGTTTAACCTGGAGGGGACCGAGCTGTCTCTTCAGAGGTGACATGGAATGACTTCATCTTTCCCTTTTCTATCTTCAAGTGGCTCTTTTTCTATTGATTCTTTCTCTGTCATGTTTTACTGGTTATTATCAACACTTACCACTTTTCAAAAATTATATCTGTGCTTCAAGACTCATGCCAATACTTTACACATACGTAACAGTTTATTAGTCTTGCCGATATTTCAAAGCTCCTTAGTTACTCATTGGTTTAAGGTTTCTTATGAATCTTATGTTTGTACTCTTCTGTAGAAAAACTGACCATTTTCAAATAAATTATTTTTTTACTGGTTGTTTACCACATCTTTAATATATACATATATAACAAATTGTCCATCTAATTTGTTAATTGAAGTTTCAAGACAATTTGTAGAAATGAATTAGGGGTGAGGGCAGCAGGTTGCTAATAGTTAACAGAAAATAAAGGACCCAACTCTCATTTTCTTCTTTTAACTAGTGTCTGACCCTTAACCTGCGTTCAGTAAGTATTGGTTAAATATATAAAAAAGGTTGAATTTGTAGAGAAAAAGTTAGATTGAAAGCCCTTCTTATCTAAAAGAGTTTGTTTCATGGATGGTGAATGCTACCCTTGGTGAATACTACCCTAGCCTTTGTAGAAAACATAGGTGCAATTATTAATATTTAATATTTCTTGAGCTGTCCTACAAAATGCATCATAGTATTCACAAAAAGAAATCACATACACTATAGTCAGGTATGTTTGATAGTATTGTAATAAAAAGCCTAGAATGAGTTGAAATATTGTGTTGAGGGGTTTAGAAAAAATTTTTGAGCCAGCCTGTTTAAAGCTAACCTGCACTCTTTAATTATTTCAGTATTATTAGAGTAGAGTATCAGGTCAGTGGCACTTGGAAAATTAGCTTAGGTTTTGGCAAGTTATTTGACTCAATGTTTCCTGATATTCTTGTGGCCAGGAAGAAAATGAATGTACTAGAGCATAATGTTTCGGTTGATTTATAATATACAGTGACCATTGATAAAATTTGAACAATTGGGGCCAAATTGCAATAATTTTACTTGTACAGAGAAATTCAGTTTTTCCTATTTGCACATAGCACAAAACTTACTGAAGTAGCAAATATGTATTCCAAGCCAAATTACATCACAGCATACACAGTTGGCTATTGTGTTAGAGGGAGGGGCTTGAAATGTGTGAATGATTTTGGAAAAGAGCATCAGGAAAATGGAAGTGTATGTTCAAGTTCCTGAAGTTGACTATGAAACTGTCTTTGAAATTTGACTTGGTTTTATTCATTTTGATGGTATCTGTCTTTTTGGTGGTGAATTTAGATCATTCACATTTATAGTGACTTGATATAGTTGAATTAGTATCTGTGATCTTCTAAACTATTTTTGAGTTCATTGCATTTGCTATTTAATGTTTCCTCTCTTTGCTTTCTCTTTCTCTGATATTTACCATTTTATATGATTTTGTACAATTCTCTTTGAGGATATCATTCACTATCATCCTCCACCTCCTCCTTCCTCCTCCTTCCTCTTTTTGTTGTACCAGGGATTGAACTCAGAGGCACTTAACCACTGAGCTACATCCCAAGCACTTTTTTTGCATTTTATTTAGAGACAGGGTCTCATTGAGTTGCTTACGGCCTTGCTAAATTGCTGAGGCTGGCTTTGAACTTGCGATCCTCCTGCCTCAGCCTCCTGAGCCGCTGGGATTACAGGCGTGTGTCACCATGCCTGGCTCATACTTCTTTTAAGATGTATTTAGTTATGTTCTTAGAGTATACAACTTAC
>CM053404.1:135848186-135926922 GCA_028644305.1 Xerus rutilus
TTTGGTACTGGGGATTGAACTCAGGGGTACTCGACCACTGAGCCACATCCTCAGCCCTATTTTGTGTTTTATGTAGAGACAGGGTCTCACTGAGTTGCTTAGCGCCTCGCCGTTGCTGAGGCTGGCTTTGAACTCGTGATTCTCCTGTCTCAGCCTCCCAAAGTGCTGGGATTACAAGCGTGAGCCACCACACCCGGCTCCTCTTTAAGATCTTATAGGAGCTCTCTCCATACCTTCAGTGCCTCCCCTCCCCCTTCTTCACCCCATGCTGATTGGCTGTGCGCCTGACACAGAGCAATACCCCATTGGCTGTAACCTCAGGGCCATGATTGGTTCGAGGACCCTATATAAAAACTGTCACACTTCCCGAAGTAAAGGGATCTCTGTCCTGCAGTTTTACCTAACCTCTGATGTCTGGGTGATTCTGTGACCGTTTACCGCATACCCTCATCCTGCGGGATCCCATATCGCCCTTCCTAAGGGCCCCATACCTTCGTCCCCGGGAATCCCAGCTACTCAGCAGACCCGTGCGAGGCACGACAAACAAGATCTAAGCTTTTGACCTATAATTTTGGTTTTTTTTTTTTCTACTCAAAAAACATACCTGCCAGGAAGTGTTTTAGAAAGTCTTTACTTGTTCTTCACTTTTCAAGGGTACTTTCACTGGATAACGAATTCTAGATTGTACTTTTTCAACCCTTTAAAAATTGCACTCCACTCACTTCGTTTTTGATGAGAAAAAAGGATTATACTTGTTTCTCTAAGTAAAGCAAGGTAGCATGTCTGTTTCTTCTGCTTTTCTTGGTTTGTTTTCAGCTTTTGCAACAGTGTGAACATGATATGCCTAGGTGTTTGTTTATATGTAAGCTGCTTGGTATTTTTTTTTTAATTTTCTGAATTTGAGTTCTGGTATAATTATGGAATGTTACCAGACATTATTACAAGTATTTTACACTTTCCTTTATTTTCCAGCCAAGTGTTTGTTTTTGTTGACCTTTTTTCGTGTTATAGAGTCTTGTCAGCCACATAAAGTTGCCGATGACCACGTCAAAGGTGTTCTTCCTTTCTCTTGGTGTACTGTGGTGTTCAGCATTTCCCCTTGGTTGTTGGGAGTCCGTTTCTCTGCTTATGCGACTCCTGTGTTCTTGCTCGTGTGCTGCCTTTTCATCCACAGCTCTTCACGGTTTGCTCATTGTTATTTTCAATTCCTCACTTGACAGTTACAACATTTGAATCGTATTTGAGTCTCATTTTGACGGCTGCTTTATGTTTTCCAGGCTATTTGTTTGGCTTTTGTCTTTTGACATACTTTGGACATTTTGTTACCTTTGTCACGGTTCCAAGCCAGGCATGCTGCTTTGGAGAATAAACACTCAAGTAAGTAGGCATTTTGTATGAAAATGTATGTTAGTGTGGCTAAAATGTGGGCTGCATTCAGTGTTTGTAACTAGAGATACCAGCAGCTTCCAGTGCCTGCAGTGTGTTGCTTTTCGCCAGCTCTCTAGGTTCTGAGGCTTTCCAATCAACAGCTCCTTAGACAGTATGTAGTCAGTTGGCTGCTCTTTCAGCCACCATGCACTGTTATTAACCTGGAACTTTGTTGGGTGTGGGTGTACAGGATAGGCAGCAGAGGTGTATTCTGCAGCTTTTGTACGGATGTGTGTTTTAGAGCCCTCCCTTCCGGGTGGCTTGCTTCTGTTCTAATGGCAGCTCCGCCTCCCCCCCCATCCTTTTCCTAGCAGTAGTGTTCCCAGTTTGTCTCTGTGAAACCCTATCCCCTCTTGAGTTTTATTTTTAATTTTCTCTTACTTCATATAGCAAGGTTATATAGGGCTGGAGTGGGGAAAAATTCCCTTCCTCCTGCTGGGATAGGATTTCAGAGTTGAGCTCTGGTGAAGTCCTTTGCCCCAGGGAGTAGGACTTGGCTAGTTGGGAAGTCTCTGGTTCAGTTTTATTGTGTTTACTCACCTTGTCCCTGGCCAATGTCAGGAAGGGCTTATTCATGGATCGTCACCATGAGAACCTTGTGCCATTCTTTAGGTAAAGCCCATGAGAGTGCAGTGGCCCTTAAGATGGAACCCCAGGAGTTTATTCTAGGCTGGCCTGGTTTCAGTCTCCACCACAGCTACTATTTAAGTGCTCCTACCAGTTTACAGATCTGGTGACTTCTGTTCTGGGTAAACTGATCTTGGTTGCTCTATTTCTCAGCCAGGAATGTTAATTACTGTGTAATAAAACTTGAGGCCAAAGATTGATTCTCATTGTTCATTGCATCCAAAGCGTATTCAAATAAATAAAAGACTCCTTAAATACAGGACTGTTCATTACTCTTCATACCTCCAAGCCTTTTCACATTAAGCCTTACGTTTAATAAGCTTTCAATATGTACTTGATTGATACTCATATTGGAATCAGTCATTGGACAAGAATCCCAGTATTTTTCAAAGGAGGGCTGTAGTGGTCACACAAGACAAGCTTGAATAATACTCATATCTTCTCATGATGGCTTAGAGCTTATGAAACTCAACCCTAAGATCAATTTACTCTTGGAATCTCAGTATGAGATGGGCTGGGGCTGCTAGTCTCAATCAATGAATTAGGCTGGAATTTTCACCTCAATTTTATGAAGGCAGACATTTAGTATTACATGCATAATGTTGTAAGGATGAATGGCCCAGTTTAACATACATATTAAGTAGGAAAGTGTATCATGAGAACAAAATGATTCCTATCCTTTATCCTTGAAACACACAATTATGTATGACTGTACACAAGTGGTTTGTTTCCATCTTATTCTCAGTTTATTTCTGTGATTATTTAACACCTTTGAGATGTTTGAAAGTGGGAACACATCTAAAATCAATGTTGTATATTTCTGATTTGATGAGTTCCAAGGCCTTCTCTTGCAGTGAGGTGTGGAGGGTGATTTACAAGAAGCTAAGATGAACAATTCCAAAGGGTCTTCTGAAACTCATGGTCATAACCTGCAATTGTGCTGCAAGGACCAGGCCTTTAGAACAGATTAGCAGCTGTGCTTGCAACGAATATTACACAGGCAGGGCACATCATGTGGCCTTTTAAGCATTGTACCCTGATTTTAAGATGCTGTTTTCTTTGATTCAATGATTTAATTGATCTCCAGTACATGCTACACTAAATGCCCTCAAAAACCCACAGTTCATTTTTCCCATTCTGTACAATTGATAAGCAAAATCATCAATTCCCTTTATATTTTGCAATTTTGTTTCATCACAAGCATAGCAGGAGGCAAGCAGGATAATGTTTAATTTTAGATTTCAGTATGTAACTGCCTTTATCCTGGAAGAAATTTATAGGTTTCTTATGACCAAGGTATGTTTACATGTTAATTATAAGACAGTGTATTGCATTGTCTTCCTCAGTTTCTCTGGTTGAACTGGCATCATTAGTACTTCTGTAATGAAATCCAGATTCACCTTGTTAATTAAAAGTGAATCAAAACTCACATATGGCATTTGCATTTTGAGAAAAAAAACACTCCTACCCCCAAA
Source organism: Xerus rutilus (assembly GCA_028644305.1). Lineage (NCBI taxonomy): Eukaryota > Metazoa > Chordata > Mammalia > Rodentia > Sciuridae > Xerus > Xerus rutilus. The sequence continues at coordinate 135,851,717 of CM053404.1, forward strand.
TTCATTCTTGGTATAAAGTGAGGTTTTATACTGCTGACTTGGTGTATTCTGGAAACTGATTTAAGATGCTCAAGTTTTATGTTGAACTTAAAATACATTTGACCATAAGCTGAAGGTCAAAGGCCATATCTAATCACCTTTGCATGGCCAGAGCACTATCTTCTGCATTCTAGCTACAAAAATTTGTGATGAAATGACATGTCTAGGTTAACAAAAGTTCATTTTGGTCCATCAGTTGCCCTTATGGTGTTGTTTAATGTGATGTTTCTTGATAATTAGAAGTTATTTCATAAGTTTTTATTCCTCAGTTCTTAGCATCTTACAGGAACACCTCAAGCTTGGTGTATATGTATTTCAGTCATATTCCCCAAATTTTCATCCCGAGAACAGTATAAGTAAAAGCAATGTATTTCATAAGTATTAGTTTTTATCTTATTAGCTAAGTTTGTGAATGTCTGTATTTTTATCAACTTATGTAGAAGTGTTAAGTTTTTCAACATATTCAATAAACATAAGGAATTTTTATTAAAGGTATTAGTAGTATTATGTATTTGTTTTTACATCACACATCACCTGTAAAATACAAAGCAGCAAGCTTTGGAAGCTGCCAATGGAACTTTTTCTTGAACAATTTTGTTTAGACCCCTCTTCAGGTTTCCACACTTTCTTGCTAGCTGCTGTTACAGTGTCACGAGAAGTTTAAGTGAAGCAGGTTAGAACACATGTCCTTTAATCACAACTAGAAATTAGAAGTGCTTCAAAAGCTTTTTGGAATCTAGATCTTCCATCATGTGATTTTAGACCTTGATTGTAGAAAAAATATTTGAGAGATGACCTCAAAGCCTTTCACATGTTGGGGCTGAGCTTGGGCCCCACAGCTGCAGAGGGTGGTATGTTCACACTTCAGCCTCCAGGGCCATTATTAGCACAGGCTTTCAGATGCGTGGACACCAGCCTTCAGGGCAAAGAGAAAGTCCAAAAACGGTTTTACAGTTAAGATTGTATTTTTGTAGATAAGTTATCTGATATGTTTTAATTAAATGCCATTTTTAAAAGTGATTTTTTTTATCTAGGATAAAGATAATTTATATTGTGTAAGAAGCTGAAGGAATACAGCAATTTATAAAATCAGAGAGATCAAGTTAGAGTTTAATGTGTCTTATTTTGAAAATAGCTCACAAAATCATTGAAACGTCACATTCTTATATTTGTGTGATAAGATTTTCATTTTAGTGTTTGTATGATGAAATTCACCTTAAGTATTTATTTTTGTTAAGCCAAATCTATGTTCTTTGTTGCAAAGTATAGAAAATCAAATTCATGTGTATTGCTTGTGATAACCTTAGTTATTGCAAATAAGGTTAGAATTAACTCAAATCTATTTCAGCTCATGAAGTCCACGTTCCATGCCAGCAGGTAACTTTTTGCACTTGGCGACTCGGGGATCTAGGCTCTTTGTATCTTCTGTTTCCACTACCTGCTGGAAACAGCTAGCAGAAGAGGGAGGACTATACTGAAGTTAACTCCACTTGGTTAATGTGACAGACCAAATGCCAGATAGTAGTGGACTGTAGCCTCTCACTGGATATCCAGTCTGTTTCTGACTACCATGGTGGATCAAGTAGCAGAGAGTCCAGATTCCACTAGGCAGCTGGTAGAGCCTGCCACGTTCTGTGATGTGAACCTTCTCATTTGTAACCAGGGATATGTGGGAGGCTGCTCATTCGAGTTTACAGGACCCAGTTGTTGAATCCTAAGAAATGTGAGTCAGATGTTGAATAGTTGTTTTTAAAGTTGTAGCTGAGTTATTGAACAGTATACAATCAAAATCCATTACTTCTTAATTATTTTACCCCTTTTATCTATTATTTAAGGCTGTTTGCATCTATTGCTGTGTATCTTGGAAATACTATGTAATTGCGCCTCCCTCTCCAACTCCCTGGGTTCAATGATATCACATTGGCAGTTTCCACATCACTGTGTAGAAGTGTTTCTACTTCATAAAGCATAGCAAGTCAATATATCTTAAGAACTAGTTATAAGACAACCAGAACACCAAGTGTAATATTTCAGACATAAGTCTATGTCTTTCTGTATCTTGATATCTATCCATCTATTTCTATATAATTAGATTTACAACTATATTTAAAATGCATGTTGCTTCATAAACTTCCTTTTGTTACAACAAGGCAATATAAACTTTCCTTGTCAGGACATCTAGGTTGCCCTAATGACTGAATACTATTTGTTACTTAATTTCCAAACATTGGGCAACCAGAATGTCTCCAGATGGAGGACATGGGGAAATTTATTTTTGAGTTATTTTATTAAGTATCCTTTATATTCAGTTTAGTTAATGAAAAATCTTGAAACTATGGCATGTGAATCTACTTTTTAACTGTTGTATAAACTCTAGATTTTTTGGTTGCCAATTTGATGTGAATTGAGATGTTTTTAGTGTAAAATAAGTTTAGGATTATGAAGACTAACTTAAAGTTATGTCTCATATCTAACATTTTATATTGATCACATTTTGAAATTCTATTATCCAGATACATGGGGCTAAATGAAGTAGACTACTAAATCTAATTTGCCAATGTTTTTTTATAAATGTACTTAGAGAAATTAGACTTACGTGTTTTACTTGTATTATATTTTTTGTTGGAGAGTAGTATGTTCTAGAGCATGTGTGCTGGCTTTTGCTCTTTGTGTTTGTCCTAAACAAAGTGAACAACTCTCAAATAAGAATGACTTCACTATTAGCAGTTCAGAGGATAGTCTTTCCTAGCTCCTTGGATTAATTTGCCCTGTCAGGACTATCAGTCTCACCTGTTCTCTTCTGGCCTACATGGTCCCCAAATGAACTTTCCTCAAGGACACAAGACATGGAGGTACCTAGAGTTGTATCATGCCTAGCAATTTTTGATGACTCCTGAATTCTTTTAGTCCATATTTTTATTTCTGCAGAATTGAAACACTACCACCCATCTGATACCTGTACATATCCATTGGTCATACAAGCTTAAATAGTTATTTCATATTTAGGCAAGCAGACAGATGAGGATGCTTGAGTCAACTTTTAGCTTGACTACTGCCATCACAACACGATTCAACATCAGGGGCTATGGTGACTAGGATTAAAGTATGTAGTAAGACAATTGCAAAAATAAATCCAAAGATTTTTTGGCTGTCCACGAGGGTCATGTCCTGGTTACTGTGAACAGCCTGTAATGACAAAGGAAGATACCCTCCCGAGCATTCCAGTTTAGTGACATTTATAGGGGTAATTCTGTGAATTTTGCATGTATATAGTTTAAGTCATTGTGCTGAACTAACGTGCTAGTTTGATTCTTCAGTGTTTTGTAATTCATTGTTTAATATTGTCATGCTACAAATATTTCAGTCTTTAAGAAATGTCAATGATTAATCTCTTTATAGTTTAACTATTTGAAACATCTCCCAATTTGTATAAGTGCATTAAGATATATTCAAATTTAACCATTTTCTATTTCAAGAATTTTGTTATGCATTATCATATTTTTATCTTTAACTCACTTATTTAGTAATATATATTTATCAGAAATAGCTTTAGTTCAGGTTGTAGAATACAGAGTAGTCATTTAAAAAATAGAGTTTTAAATTTCTCAGATGTAATAGGTCTGAAATCGCTGGCTTTCAATTTCAAACCTCAGGTTGATGAGGGAGAAAAGCCTAACCTGATCCTTCCCTTTACCTGTCAACAAGAATAAGACCTGTACAATGTTCAGAAGGGAAGGCTCAGGACAGAATAGAAGACAGGAAAAGAGTTGAGGCAAAAGCGTTTTTTCATTCCTGCTCTCCTCCCACACAGGACAGGGAGGATCACAGGGGATTCCATGAGGATTCGGCAGTAGCAGGGTAGGAATGGGGAATTTGGTGCAATGCCTTGTGTCACATTTAAACCTCAGGGGATGGCCTGTGGGTGGTGATGCACAGATCTATTTGCGACTAAGTCAGTTCTGGACTTCCTCCTCCAGGTGTGTGCAGCAGAACAAGAAGTCTGTTCAAATTCACTAGGTCCAGCACTAGGCATCTGGACCCCGGACGTTAGCATTGTGAGATTGTGAGTGAGCACATGGAGCAAAGGTGCTATTCACCCAGTAGCTCATTACCATTATTCTTGGGAGGTGCTCAGCATTACCTAAAAGCCCAAATGGGACATGAAGGGGAGGAGAGGGGAGAGAGGCAGCCTCACAATTTTTGCTGACTACTCATTTCCAAGTGTCTCGTTTATCTCAAAAGTGCCTAGTGCTTATCTCAAATTTTTGTGAGTCACAAGAAGATATCAGTTGGCAGTAAAGTTGAGCAGGCAAGAGCAGGTTTTCACTGTCTTCTAGCATCCTGTGGTTACGATGATATTGTCTCCACCTGCTAATTCCAGCACAGTGGCCGCTTTCCATTTTTCAGTGGAGGAGAGAGCTTTTCTACATCCCTGAAGTTATAACATGTAACTTTCCTCTGTCATTCATTTTGCCAGGTACCCTCTGAGTCTTGTCATTATGAAGGTTTAAGTCTTTCTCTTAATCTTAGTGAAATATCTATTCTATTACTTCTAAGTATTTGATCTTTTAAGTTTGAATTCTCAATCTTACAAATCTTTTTGCTGAATCAAAGCATCAGTGTTGTGTCAGAGTGGGATGTGGATGCTAGCTCTACTCAAATGAATTCAGACTAGCTTTAATCCTCTCAAAATTGGTAACCATTAAAGTTGTTTAACTCAGGGGAGTCTCACTTTCCTCATTCAAATGGGCTGAATTTTAGTGTTTTCTTATAAAATAGTTGTGAGCCTAAAGATATTTTAAGTTTCTATTGTATTTAACCATGTATGTAGGGATAGTCTAATAGCTCAAAACTCTTGCCTTTGTTCATGCTTAGAACAATTTATGTATGGTACTGAAATTTAAGATAGGTGATGATCTTTTTATTCTTCAAGTCTCAGTTAAAGTATTTCTCCCTCAAATAGCCTCTCCAAATTTCTCCAAGTCAGTGTTAAATTATGTTGGGTCACTCTTCATACTCTCATAACTGTTTAAAATTTCCTTTTACAGTATTTATAACAGTTTGAAACTGATTATTCTTTGTGGTAATTATGTCAGAAACAGTCATTTTTGTCAGGTTTGGTCAGGGTCCAAGATGCCCAAATAAGGAAGCTGGTCAGTGGAGCTACAAGCCAGATGTGATGTCACTAGTGGACACACCTCCTATCAGCGAGTTTTCCTGACCCATCAGGAAGGACTATGGCCTTCTCTTCCTGTACCCACGCCCTCCCCTTCCTGACCGGGTTTTCTTGAAATTCTCTATGCATAAAAGATCCAGTGCCATTTCTCCCGACCTGCTCTGATGGATGGGGAGATGGTCCGAGGGTTCACCTTCCAATAAAGCATGGCCGAGTGGCTTAATTAATCTTCTCCTGGTCATGTCAATTTTACAATTTTATTCAATATAGTGTTAGTTTAACACATTGTCTAATACATAAAAAGGTATTGAATTTTTATGTTGAATGAATAACTCCCTGTTCAGACATTAAAGCTCAGATCTATGAGAGAATTTTATTTAAAAAATTTTAAATTTTAAAATTTATTTTGAAAAAAATCAGCATGCCAGCTGGACACTGGCATATAGCCTGAGCTGAAGAGGTGGCTGCTGATCAGGAAAATGCAGTGTTCATGGCTTTACCTGGGGCTACTGATGACTCGACTCTACCTGGTGTCACCTTGGATGGCTATCTTGATGGGTGTTTGCTCTGTGTTTTTATAACTGTCCTTAGCCCTGTGGAGACCAAATGCCTCCTCTGCCAGTCACACCTGCTACCATTAGATCCTGTGGTGACAATTCTCACTTCCCAGTCCCTGCTTCAGGGAACAGAATGAGGCCATGTCTGGCTGTGGGGCTGGAGGAGCAGCTGAGATTGTTGATTTCCTCACATTTCATCCCTGACCTGAACCCTTGGACCTATGAGCTTGGGGCTCTGGTTACCCTGAGTTCTCTAGAATGAATGTAAATTAAATAAGTGAAAACTCCAGCTTGTCAACACCAAGTATCTAGGCGAGTTTTCTTCAGTGTTTGGCCGATAGTGGCAATGCCCCCTTTTCCCAATAAATTTCATACATTTCTGAATTTTAATACAAGTTTAACAAAGTCATGTTAACTACATGATTTAAAATTGCAATCTTAAAACTAAGTGTGCATTATTTACAACTTGAAGAAACGAGAGTGACATTATCTAGTAGATGATATATAGTATTATGTGGTATAATGGTGAGTGTTTGTAACCATGTGAGATTTTGTGATTGGGGAATTAATTCAGATGTGTAATACCTTTCCTAATTGACTCAGCCTGGGATTGGGAGATAAGAATTTGAGTTACAGAAGGGTGAAATAAACACATGGGTTTTTTGAAATAGTATATAGAATATTTGTTAAGATAGAAAAATGATACAGAGGTAACTTGTGTTGGTAGCAGGTTTAAAATAAGGTAGTGTGGTGATCAAATACACACTCCATATTTAGCAGTTTCATTCAATTTTATTCAGCTACTTTATAGATTTTTATCTCAAGAGACAGGAATAGATTCCATGGAATAAAACTGCTTAGTATTTGATGTAGGACTTGAGGTTGTACATATAAATGTATTTATGTTGAGCTATCAATTTAAATGTATCCAAACTCCCTCTGAGATGTAGTTAAAAGGACTTGTACCTCTTACCTAATTCAAGGAAAAGGATAATGCCTTCGGGTCTCTTATACAAGTCTCTGCGTTAACTCTGTCTTTATGCAGTTATGCTTTGTGCATCTACTTTCTTGGTAAATGAACACACCAGGAAAGTTATTTCACATTAACTTTGTGTATAGGCAAGCAGATGTGCATTTCAAAAGTTATCTTGTATGTTTTATAAGATAAAATATAAGTTTGTATAATGTTATTTACAAAACAGTGTAAAGATAAAATGAAGTCTATAATGTTGTCTTAAGTTTTGAGAAAGCATTAGTTATAGGGTCTAAAATAGTATATGGAACACATGTCAAATATATTTGTGATATGGGTTATAAATGATAAATTTTTGTTTAATATGTTTTCATAAAAGTATTTTATCAAATTATAGGTAAGTTGTGTATTAAATATGCATGTGTCTATATTTGTATATTTAAGTATATTTCTAGTACATAACTTATGTTAACTATAAATATTTTATATATTATAGGGGCATACATGATGTATCTAAGTATATTACTAATTTTTGAAACATGTAGATTATAAATCTAACAAAAGGCTCAAAATATTTTAATTATGAATTTTCATGTTTGGTCACAACCTGTTTTAAGCATATCAGGAATGATGAATTAGAGAAATAAAAGGCTAGATGTGAAAAAGTGTCTTCACTGCCACAAAGGGAGAAAATATTTAGAAAGTAAAAGAAAGTGTGATTACGTTTTAACATTTCTAGTAATATTTTGTAGGTCAGAATTTACTAAGTATTTTATTTATGTAGCCTAAGCCATAAGTCAGGACAAACTAAAATCATGGGGTAGTTTGAGAATAGGGTTCTTTTTAAAAAAAGTTTACTGGTGCATCGTGATTGTACACGATGGTGTGATTCCTGAAGCCGTAGTCTAACAGGCACAAAGCTCAGTTTGATCAGTCTTGTTTCAGACCCTCCCTCAATTCCTTGCTGAGAATAAAGTTCTTATGTACCACCCTTAAGAGATGCTCAAGGACTTTCATAATTTTCTAACAAGTAAAAAAAAGTGTGAGCCTGGTGGTAGTAGAGACAGATAAAAATATTGAAATGGTGAAACATGGTGAAAATGGTGAAAACGAAGTAAATAGTGCCAGCGCCTGCGCCGGACCAAAGTGAAACCGAGTCAGCGAGAGCCGCAGATGAAAGAACACGCAACTTTTTTTTTTGAAGAGAAGCTCAAGGCTAGTAGCCCCTAGCTCATTAGCACTCCGGGCTTATATATCCTTTTCTACCCTGAGGGGCGTGGGAGGCGTGGAACTGCAGACCCAGGTGTGGAAATTGCTCAGACTGCAAAACAAGCTCAGACCACGAGAACAGGGGAGTTCAAGGAATGGTCAGCACCTGTGGCTTCTCTCAGAAATCAGGGTACAGCTGGTTCTGGTAAACAAAGTAGCCATGCACACAGGAATGCTCTCACAATTCCCCCTCGTTTTTCCTCGAGTCTGTCCTAGGTTGCAGGGACCAAAGAACATGGCTTACCCATCATCGGCTCTACAGCGTGGATGTTAGCCGCTGTAGCCCTGTCTCCAGGGAAGAATGATTTTGGAAATGTACACTGTCAGTATGTTAGTAGGCTCACAGGTAAACATCTGAAGTGCCAAGGTCAATGCTTGAAGTTCAATTTTCTGGGCAGACCCTGGATGAAATCATTAGGTGATACTTTTGCCTGAAGAGTACACTGATACAGTACCATTAGATGACCCGTCAGTAAAGACTGAATGTGCTCCGGGGATAGGAATGGTCTTCACTATTTTTGGAACAATAGGATGTGACTTAAAGCCCTCAGATCTTGTAAAGTCTCCATTTTCCAGACTTTAATGACAGAAATAGGTGTGTTCCAGGGGGATGTTGATAGAGCTAAATATCCTGCTTTTAATTGTTCTTTCACCAGGGATTGAGCAGCCTTAGGTTTTTCCTTAGTTAAGGGCCACTGCTCTACCCACACAGGATCATCTGTTTTCCATTGAATGGGTATAGGGCCTATTTTTGAGGCTGTTGCTGCAGTAGCCCTTATTAAAGATTTCCCAGTCCTGTTCTATCCTTACCAAGTCTTCTTACATCATCCTCAGCAGTGAGGGGAGTCGTTCTACCCTATGATTTTTTTCCTATACCCCATCCCAGCTCATATCCCTGCCTTTCCATCGTCCTCAGCACTGTCTTGTCTGGAACATATCCTTGTTCTGTAATATTTTGTTGGACCGGCTGGGTGCTTAGCACAGCCCCCGTGGCTGACAAGATGTCTCTACCCCATAAATTAACAGGCAGATCAGAAAGGATGTAAGTCTGAAAGGGTCCGTTATGCCCTTCAGTATCTTTCCAAGGGGTAAGCCTGGAGCTTTGTAATGGATTGGAATTATAACCTAAACCTTGCAAAGTGGCTGCAACCCTTTGAGTAGGCCACTTTGGTGGCCACTGATTTTGAAATATGACAAACACCGGCCCCTGTATCTAGTACTTCTATTACTGGGAACACCACGCCTCCCAATTGAGGCTCTGGAGGCGCCGTAGGACCGGTAGGCCTCCTAGACTCATGTCCTGGATTAAGGGGAGGTGGTCTTCCCACTGAGTAATACTTTGGTTCCTGCTTACATTGTTCTTTTAATTTCCACTCCTGTAATTTCTCTTGCAGTGTCTGGATGTCCTGTTCCAACTGCAATTCCTCATCTTCCTCCTCATCCGCTCCTTTCCCTTCCTCGCTATCCGTTTCAGCTTCTTTAAGGGACTGGGTAGAAACTGCTTCTTGGGTGGATTCAAAGGTCTTAGATAACTGACTTGTTCCTAAGCCAAAGCCGTTTTACTTAGGAGAGTCCTTAATTAGCCTCCATATAGAGAAGGTGGTAGAGAAGGTGGTAATGGGAAAAGACTGTGGCCCCTCTGTGTGTAGCCTTTTCTGTAAGTCCGCACGGACCTGTTCCCAAGCTGGAACATTGAGACCTCCCGAATGAAGGAGCCGGGGACTAGACTACTCTATAATCTTTAAGAAGGCCCTTATAGTACTCTTTCAGCCTCATACCCTTTTTCTTCAACAGTTTCAATCTGATTTTCCAACAATTCCCTACTGTGGATAGTGCCTATCTTTACCTGCACTATTAACAATTCACCCCCTACTTATGGTTTCCAATAATTCCCTACTATGGGTAGTGCTCATTTTCTGCACTATTAACAATTTTCCAACAATTCCCTGAGGGTAGTGCCCATCTTCTGCACTATTAACAATTCCCCCCCACTTCCCGCCCTACTTCCCCCCCACTTCCCGCCCTACTTCCCCCCCACTTCCCAGGGTGCCGGTCAGCGTTCCTTCCCTTTTTCCGATCTCGGCTGGACCAAAGTGAAACCGAGTCGGTGAGGGAGCCGCGCATAGAAAGGAAAAAAAAAACACACACACACACACAACAACGACTTTGGAGAAAAGAAGAAGCAAGCAGCCAGAGGCTCGTAGCTCATTAGCACTCTGGGCTTATATATCTTTTCTACCCCTCCCTCCGAGGGGCGTGGGAGGCGTGGAAGGCGTGGAACTGCAGACTCAGGTGTGGAAATTGCTCAGGCTGCAAAACAAGCTCAGACCACGAGAACACGGGAGTTCAAGGAATGGTCAGCACCTGTGGCTTCTCTTAGAAATCAGGGTACAGCTGGTTCTGGTAAACAGAAAGTAGCCATGCACACAGGAATGCTCTCACAAATAGAAGTCCAGCTCCATTGGGGGGTGTTATAAGGCTCTGCATTACCTGTTTTGGCTATTATTTTTAATCATCCTTGGCATAAAAGGGAGGGGAGCTCAACTATTAAATTAGCAAGTGTTATAAATAGGAGGGAGTTTCTTTTTACAATTTTTAATGAATATTTGAGAAAGAAACATGTCAACATTGATGTGATACACTGTGAGGAAGCTTAATGTACAATCTTGAAGTCAGATTTCCTTGGTGAGCAAACTGAAGCCCTGATAGGTGACAGCTTAGTCTTTGAGTCATTTCTGGCTGCTTTAATAAAATTCCAAAAACTGGGTGGCCTCTAAAAAACAGGCATTTACTCTCACAGTCTTGGAGGCTGGGAAGGACACCAGCAAGGTGCCCGCAGGTTCCATGTCTACTTCCCAGAGGGCACCTTCTTGCCGTGACTTCACACTGTGGGAGGGAGTGAGTGGTTTCTCTTGGACCTCTCTCTTACGGGCACTGATATGACTCAGGACTCCTCACTCACCTTCCAAAGGTCCCACCTCCAAATGCCATCATCATGGAAATTAAAATTTCAGCAGATGACTTTTGCTGGGGTAGCAGCATGCAGACTGTAGTGGATAGCCAGGTTGCTATGTATGGAAGCTGTGGACACGCTGCCCTGTGTGGAAAGGAGCCAGATAGCGGCCGTGAATTCAGGATCTTGAAATGAGAAGACTACTCTGTGGCAATCAGAAGGGTTCTTATGTGAGGGGTGAGGGATGCCTCATGGAGAGCAAATCTGAGGATGAAAGCCAAGGTCACAGAGGACAGAGGATACTGTGTTGCTGGCTTTTAGGAAGGAGGAAAGACCGAGAGTCACTGTAGGTGGTCTCTCGAAGCTGGAGAAGGGCAATAATTCGATTGTCTCCTAGAGCTCCTGAAAGAGTGCAATAAGAGATTCACTTTCGACTTCTGACTCACCAAACTGTAAAAGAATAAACTTGTGTTGGTAAATCACCAAGCTTTGGTAATTTGTTATGTCAGCAATAGAAAATGAACACAGTTGCACATCAAATGAGTACTGAATGGGGTCAGCACTGCAGCTGTGTGTTGTTAAAGCATTTGTTCAATATATTATCTGAAGCATTTGGCATCAGGACCCAAAGATAAAGAACTTGTGCTTTCGAGGATCTGACATCAAACGCGAGTGTGGTGGTACCATCGGGCCAAGGGAGGCACCAGTGCCCAGTAGGTAGGAGGTGACCAGCTTTATAGAAGGAGATGCTGGGTCCTGAGAAGGACACAGGGAACAGTCAGAGGAAGAGTGTTTCAAGCTAAGGGAGCAGTGAGGAAGAGGCATGGAGACTCGACACCTCATGAAGAACGCAGGGGAGTTTGCGATCTGCCATGGCTTGAGTGGAGATTACCAGTGGGTCATGGGTAGTGGCCCAAGATGACACTGAAGAAGACAACAATGTGTTTGCATGCCCTTTCTTTGGTACAGGTGATGGGAGCCAACCAAATTCTGTTCAGGAGGGAGAGGACCCTAGGAGCAGGGGATGCTTGGAACCAGGGAAGGCCATTGGAAGGATGCAGGGCCTGTGCCTGATAAGGAAGCTGAAGATCCACATTCCAGCAGGAGTGGCTATGACCATAAGGAAGGGACAGCTTTGAGAGTTAGTAGGTAAAATTCTGGAAGCTGGTAACTGATTAGAAATGGATGAGTGACATGATAGCTGACCTGTGGACTGAGACATGGGAAGGAGCTGATAACTAAGCTATTGAAAAGAAGGATTGTAAATGATGGGCTTCACCCAGCTGGAAGTTTGTAGAATGGTTGTATCAGGACTGAATTTAACTACATGCAATAGGAGAATCTAAAGTCACAACGATAAGCCTGTTCTAATTGGGAGGAGGTGACCAGAAATTTCTAGCTGAGCTCTAATGCTAGCTCATCATAGGACACTCAGCTTTGTGCCATCAGGAGAGGCTGCTTCTCAGTGGACTATCATCTGTGTTCTTGGAAATGTGATCTGTGAAAAATCTCCCTCTTTGAATTGACAGGTAGTTGAAACATGGGAGCATGTTGTCAGAGAAATCAAAGCTATCGTAGCCTGTGATAATAGGGATTGAGTCTATGAAAAAGAAAACCACCTTGTCCTCTAATTTAGCCAACCATGTTATCACTTTGCCTTCATTATTAGACATCACTGTTTCAAATGGGACTCAGGCTAATGGGGACATATCTCAAAAAGGGTGATTGCAATGTGAACAGGACTAGAAAGGAAAGGCTAGGGAAGGTATGGGGACGTCGACTAGTCACTTTTAGATATGTACAGATAACACAGGGCTTTGATTGATTACATTCCCAACGCTCAAAAAGAAGATTCAGAATCAAGGGATGGAAAATTATACTGAGGCAGGCTTAAGCACAAAGAAAGAACATTTAAAAAATAGTGTGGCTCTCATACTGAATGGGTTCATTTTGCGGGTGGTAAGCTTATTAGCATAGGAATACTTCCAGCAGTCTCAGTAATATTAATCAGCAATGTATAGTGTTCAGCAGAAATAATCCTGGAATGGATCAAAAGTTAAACTAGTATTCCTTTAAGAAGTGTTTTCTACTGCTCTTCAGGATTCTAAGAGATACCTTCATTCTCCACAAAAGCTTCTTAAAGTTATTTGTATATATTCATGTCTCTAAATGTGTGCTACAGAAATGTTTTAGAATGAAAAGTCAGAGATGTGAGTGCTAGTGCTGATTTTAATTTATTGAACTAAAAGTTTTGGATGATTATTCAAACTTTCTGCATCTCATTTCTGTCTTCTGTGCCTTGATGTTCTTAGTAAATAACATCAATATCTAATTCCTTCCATTCCTATGCATCCACATGAGTCTAGTAGAATCAGTCATTTTAGCAATAGCTTCTTTACATGGTGCTCATATAATCCAATATAAAAATTATATTGGATTATATAATATAATCCAATATAAAAATTAAACATAGACACACATACATAGAATTTATATGTTTGCCTGTTTTCGTCTCTGGACTATGAAACTTGAAGATAAAGGAAGTGTCTTATGCATGTTTTCTTTGCCAATACTGCTTTATTCAATATCTCACATACAGTACAACCTCAAAAATGATTTCCCAAGTTAACGCATTTGTTGTCCTAACTCTTAGTTACCAAAGTGCCTGCAGGTGGTGTATGTGGTAGATAAATTCCGTCACAGAACACTCCAGATTTTATTGGTTGGAGAAGAAGGGAGAGAAAAATCCCAAAGGCGTTCAACAATCCACAGGAATAAAACATTTTGTATGAGATAATTTTGAACCACGTGATGTCACATACATCCATGGTGGACTCGTCTGTTAGGTCCCCTTGGGTTAAATATTGCCTCTGCTCTGTGTGGAGCCTCTCTTCTCTCCAGAAAGTCCTGCACCCTGTGGAAATGGCCTGGGATGTGGGCACATTTTAGAATATAAACTAATAAAATATGGAAGATTTCTTTCATCTCTTCCTGTAATGCATGTGGATGTTCTCCCAGTTTTATTGAAAAATTTGCTCTAATTTTTGCAATATAGATAACATTTTCCTCTAAGGTCATTAACCAAGAGAAATAGTATGATTTTTTTATGGCCAATTTATCCTTTTCTTTTTAATCTTTAATGTAATTCTTTTCCCTATCAAAGTTGGTCTAGCTATTTTAACAGTTTCTTAGCTATTTTCTTTTATAGATTTTTAAAAAATTCGCTTGAGTTTTCAATGGTAAGTTTTCATTTTAGAATATCGAGAATGTTTTCATTCCTCAATATATGTCCGAAATAAAGTGTTTGAGAAGTGTCACAGTTTTCAATCGCTCAGGTCATAGATTTCTATTGAATCATGACTGTTAAATGCCATTGTCTTGATTTCATGACACAACGTTCTTTGCACAATTCATTCTCAAAATTTCTATAGTGTGATTTTCCTTTTCACTGGTAATAGTAATTTTCACATTGTAGTTTACATTTCAGGACACGATAGAACTGCTGTGTAATTGGTGAATATACTTTGAGAACCTCTTTGGTTTCCACTTCTTGGGCAACAATGTCAAAATGAGGACAATCTGACACTTGCATATTTTAGAAAAACTGACATTTCTAATGCTCTGAGAAGTAGCCTCTTCCCATGCATATTCTCTTTTTTTGTACTTACTGTTTTGAATAGTTGTTCTTTCTGGAATAAAAATACACTTCTATCAAAAGCTTCATACCTACCAGTTTTAGATGCGCAAAATGTGACAGATCTGCTCAACTAAATAACTCATCTGAATATTTAATGAGTAACTGCTCATGCTCACCCATTCAAGCTGCTGATTGTATATTGAGCCACAGCTTTTCATTTCTGTATTTTTGAAAAGTATCCATTTTTTATATCATATAGGACTTCTGAAGCAGTTTACTTCTCCAAAGTCAATACATCAGGTAGATTCAGATTAGATTTCATACATATGAAATAATCTCTGTTATGTAGTAAACTATCATTTTAAAATTCATAGTTCTTAAACTTTTATCCTTATTAAATAGATGTCTAATGATTCCTATTCCATGAAAGAAACATTTTACCTATGTAGCTCTATAAAACATGGATGGGATTGGCAATTCAAATTCTAATATTTTTCTCTATTTTATAGGTAAATGCCAATCAATCCTGGAAAAAAAACTCTTTACAGTTTTCTAAATATCACACATTAATCTATTCAAATTATGTCTTTCCTGTCTACCTATGATAGCAGAGTCTACCTGATTATATTTAATTAATTTAGATCTTTTTGTTCTTTCTCTACATAATTATTTATATAAACATTTCTTAATCTATATTCAGAAGATGAGAGAGTAATGCAATTTTCATATGCTTGATTTCCTGCATTTGATTTGGAAAGAAACAATGAAATTCATTCTTCACTGATTTTTCAAACATGTTGCCCCAGGGGGATTATGTGAAAAGGAGGCTGTGTTTTCATGGAAGTACCAGGGGGATCACACCTGTATTCTGCAGCGCCAACAGATGTAGTAGTTGTAGTCAGCTGAGGTTAAAGGACCACGTACAAGTACAATCTGTGGAGCTGATTTGGGATACTTATATAGGGAAGGAAAACAAAACATGTGGAATTCCTGTGTACTCGGGAATACAACATTGTTCATCCACATTACCATTTTGTAAGCTATTCGCATCCATTAAGAGAGAGATTATGTATGTAATGAACTTAGGAAGGTCAGTGGAAACCCACTAAGTAGAAAGCAACCAGCACTTTGTATGAAATACAGGAAGATACTGAGGTAGTCTGAACAATGACCTCCAAAAACATGGGTTGTGCTACTCAGAACCTGTGGATACGGTGCCTTGCACGGTAAGGACTTTGCAAACATTAGAATCTGTATGTTAGTGACCTTCAAATGGGGAGATGATCCTGAACTGTCCAGGTGACTTTGTTGTGACCAGGAGGAGCCTTTTAAGAGGAAGAAAGGATGACTGGAGTTAGCAGTGGGAGGTGTGGGGCTCAAGACATGAAGCTGGTGCCTTGCAAGGAAGGGATCATGCATGCAAGCAGCCTCCAGAAGCGGAGAGTCTCCATTGGAACCTCCAGAAGAAACCATTCCAGCTGAACCCTTGACTTCAGCCAGTGACAGACTCTTCAGAGCTGCATAGCAGACTCTTCAGAACTTCATGGTAATACGTCTGTGTGATTTTGAGCCACTAAATTTGTGATAATTTGTTAGAGCATTAACCAAAACCTACTACAGCTCTCTGGAAGTAATCTGTCAGTACTTTAGGGAGTCCTAGGACTCCTTCTTCAAAATGAGTGAAGTGTACCAACATTGTCTTCCTTGCTCAGTCTTCACTTCATGTCAGTCTCCTAACTTTACAGACACAGAGCACACACACAACAACTCACACATACATATACACACAGTGCAGGAGTCTAGGTGACTCTCCTTTCCCTCTGGGTCAAGGATCAGGAAACTACAGCCTATCGGCCCATCTGGATAACTTCCTGCTTCACACAGCCATGAGCTGATTGTTTTTTACAAATGAATCTTTATGATAGATTGCATTATGGGAACATTAACTTCAAAACACCACTAAGTGAAATGTTGTATTTTTCCCTCCCAAAAGAGTATATTTTTCTCAATAGTAGGTCTGCTTTAGCAAAAACAAAACAAAACAAAAAAAAAACAACAAAATTACCTCATTTATTTTATTTTGAATTTCCTAAATCAAAAAAAAAAAGACCTCTCTTTGTGAGTCTCTAAATAACAAGCTTCACTTTGTTTCTTGCCTGAAATCTTCATGGCTCTTTAAGGATAAGGTTTGCTGAAGTTCTCAGTGGATACACATTTAGGCATCCTACTTCAAAAACATTCAGAACATACATTTTTTCTTGTTCCTGCTATCAAATGATGGTATTGTGTGCAATTCCTTAAGCTGTGTCAATAAATAAATTAAGTCAAATAATGACAACCAGTATTCTGAGAAAGTATTACATTTGTTGAGATATTTAAAATTTATAATCCTGTGGAAAATCTTGCCTTCAAAATGATTGCAGAGAATTTAAGTCCAGAAGCTATGTACAGATTCAGCCATAAATTCAGGTTCAGCAGTAAGCCTTAAAGGAGGCAAATTTGAACACAAATGTACCTGAGCATAACTCTTTCCATAGAGCACATAGTGGAAACTGCATGTTTCAAGGGTCACTTTCAATCAAAGTGTTCCCTATATTCAGGCTTCAGGTGAAGGAGAAATAATGTCTCAATCTTTCTACCACTCTAAATTCCTTTTTATAACTTCATTATAGGCTATCTTCAGGCTGGCTGTGTAACAGGTAATGCTGGCAGAGGAGGGGATGCCTGTGGCAGAGACAGGAGCTTTAGAAGTTGGTCACCTTTCTGAAGATATTTGATGAGCATCCAGGACAGCTTTAGGAATCAGTGGTGGTCAATACAATATCCAGTAATCTGTGTCATCAAATTCTTATCCCAGTCAGGGTCATTGATACTGTTATTTTTCAGAAATAGGACCCATTTTCTTTAGGGGCTCAACAAAATTGTGTATAGACACTCAGCCCCACAGAATATAATGTTTTTAAAACATTTATAAAAAATTAAATATAGTCATTAAAGATTTCAGGCCAGTTGACTGCTTCAAGTAAATAAATTTTTATCACCTGATAAGCCTCCAGCACGGTGCCTGCCCTTGCTCACTTTTACTTCTGTGCAATAGGACAGCCATGTACCAGGCCTGCTGTTGAGCAAGGCTCAGACTTAGCATGGAAGAAAACAATTCAATAATTATATTATACTGGCCACATAGATGTGTCCAATACAGAGTCGGGTTGCAACATAAAATAATGATGAAGAGAGATGACCCAGGCATTGTGGCTCATAAAGTCTGGGTGGTAGATAACTAAACAGCACATTGCTATGAAGTGCACCAATTGCCACGTCAGGGCAACTCTAGGCAGCTTTGAGATGGAGAAGAAATACATCACTCCGAGAGTAAGAGGTTAGCATAGCTTCCTGATAGGACACAAGTTTGAAGCTCTGGCAATTTTCAGGCTATCCAGTTATGAAAGGTCTCACAAACTGTGTTCTACAGCAGACACATTCATAAGATGTGCAGATAGACGAATAACTAACCAAAGATGAGTTCCTATTTCTAATTTGGAATTGTTCTTTTAGTGAAAATATGAAGGAGGGAAGGGAAAAGAATAATTCTGGAAAGTGAGAGATCAGGGCTCTGCTATTCTCCCAATTGAAGATTCTGCTGGTCTGATCTGTGTAGTGATAGCAACCGGCCTCATTATCCATTAGTCAATCCAGATTATTTTCTCCAACCAAACTCAGCTGCTGTCTGAGCCCACGTGTTTGTATGTTTTCTTGTTTTGCCTACTTAACTGGCCTCCTTCATCTTCTTTGTTCTTCCAATAACATATTTCCTTCCAATTCTACTGGTCAAAGTCACATGAACCCATAAGAACAATTCGGAAGCCATCCACACCCCAGACTGATCAACTCTTGTGAACTGCAGTTGTGATTTTGTCTCTTCCAGCACGTGTGGTGCATTCTGCCTGGCAAGGGTCACTGCCCTACGGATTGGCCTTATTCATTTTCTCCTTTAAGCTTACTGAACAGGACCAGTTTCCTTGTACTTCCTATCTACCCAGCACATATGGGGCAGGGATCATATGAACTGGAGGCTTTATGAACACCTTTTAAGACAAATGCTCATTATAGTTGAAAACTACATTGGT
The DNA here is from genome assembly GCA_028644305.1 of Xerus rutilus. Lineage (NCBI taxonomy): Eukaryota > Metazoa > Chordata > Mammalia > Rodentia > Sciuridae > Xerus > Xerus rutilus. The sequence goes on from CM053404.1 coordinate 135,870,448, forward strand.
TAAATAATAAAAAGAGGAAATCAAAATGTTTACTGAAATTTCTCAAAGGCTCTTAAAATAAAGGCAACGATAAGAACGTATGCACTATCTAGAAGTTGGAACTGCAGTATACTGATCATTTTGTGAATAAATGTCTACATGAAGAGCTTTCTAAAATTATTTTCTAAAATAAAGGTTTCTTAAAATTTGTTTTCTGAGCACTGAAAGTTAAGCATAAAAGTTACTGTACAAATGTCAGTGAGCACCTACAAGGAGAGCAATTGAAGGGAATTTGGGCTTTCTAGCCCAATATTATGGCTAACCTTAGAGTCCATTTTGCTAAAGTAGCTGGTGCTTCTCTGTTTGCTACATAAAATCCCAAGCTAAATACAAGTAAAAAGGATGTTGGACAGTAGGTCCTTGATCCATTTCACAAACAAAGCTAAAACGAGCCTTGTGGATCAAATAGTTTAAAAATCTACATTTATTCTGGTTCTTTATTTGGAGAAAAACTGAATTTCCTGGATATCTTTTACTGCTTATCTGGGAAGAAATCATAAGATTTTTCTTGATTTTGTTGTTATTTTTCTGAGGGAAAAAAATCAATATTTTCATAATGCACAATATTATTTGTTAATACTGTTATTTAAAATTTAACTATTTTATAAATTATTGTTTGGGAATAATTAAATGTAGATAAAATAAATTTAAAATTTAGTTAAAAATCAGAAATTTCAGAATTCTGAAAATATGCAGATATTATAAAAGCCCACTAATGAATGTTGGAAACAGATTATATAAAATAGTGATTGGATTTTTTATATCTGGAAATATGTCATCAAATAATGGGATTTAATCATGTTACTCACATGTAAGCTTAATAATTTACTTAAATATCACAGTAAAATATCACAAAATTTGAAGAAAAATTTGTATTTTTTTATCAGACCTTGTTACTTCATGCTTAATTATAATTGCAAAATAAATTTATAAATACTGTATTTATTCTAGTGTAAAACCAATAAAATCATTTTTCAAAAGGTAGAATTATATTCTCAAAAAAATTTTTAAAAAATACTTGCCTTAAGAAATTAAGACTATAGAGTTTCACAAAATATGGATTCTGATATTTCTTTTTTATACTTTTAATTGCCAAATTACATCATATTTATAATATACAACACGAGTTTTGAAGAATGTATAAGTTGTGGAATGATTTAACATAGCTAATTAATGTTATCATTATATTGATAACGTTATTTTTGTGATGAGAAAATATTCATTCTCTCAGCATTTTTAGAGAATGCACTGTATTAGTGATAGTCATTATGTTGTATAAAGAACTCTTGCATTCATTCTTTCTAACTGGAAATTTATTTCCTTTAATAAACATCTCTCTGACTCCTCTCCATCTGCCACTCCCACTTTTGATAAGCACAATTCTACTCTCCAGTTGTATGAGATAAACTTTTAAGATTCCATGTATGAGTGACATCATGTAGGATCTGTCTTTCGGTGCCTGGATTTCTTTATTTAACACAATGTCAACAACTTCATTTATGTTATATGGAGGCTCATCATAAAATTTAAAAATAGAGCTATCAAATGTTGTCACTCAAATGTGTATACCTCTAAAGTTAATGAAATCTGCATAATTTCTTGATCAGAACAAATATAAAATGCTCTTAAAATCAAAGTAAAATTGTGAACACTTAAAACTCGAAGCTGACAAGATTTTCATGGAAGAAGAAATGATAGTAAGTTATTAATATATTATTAAACTTTAAAATAGTGATTATTCTGTGGATATTTAAATTCTAAGAAAGAGCAATGTATATCCTTGATTTTGAAAATAATAATATTATTGACTTTTGTTTTTCAAAATTTTTATGAATTTTAATAAGCTCCTGTTGTTAATTATAAGATTAGAAGGGGAATTTTGCTAAATTATGTTACGGAATTCACATCAACTTTATGCCTCTATCAGAATAAATCTATTTGAGATGAATTGATCCCTTCACATCAAAACCTTGCCATCTGATATCCTCCTGCTGCTCCACTGTGTTCATATCATAGAAATTCTCCCTTGCTTGTGAGTATGTTTAGTAAGGTCACATTTTGAAAGCTATCAGAACTCTTATTAGAGAAAAATGCTGTTGCATTTGTATCCAATTATGAGCAGTGGTTTGTTGGTGAGTACCAGGATCAGGACATATGAGTAATGTGCATTAGTGTAGAAATTAATAGCACATTTCATGTTGTCATTATTAATGTAAGGTTATCGTGCTCTTATAAGACTGACAGGAATCGAAAATTAACCATTTATTTCTATCTTTCTACCTACAGATTCCTGGGAATCTCTTTGTGTGGCAAATTAGCCTATAAATGTCTGTAGATAGATGATTATTATCATCTTAGCTCCTGGACAATGTGCATGGGTATGCAATGAATTTAACAAGAAGAAGGCATTAAAAATACTTTATAAAAAACAAGTAGAACATTATAACCTAGAAGAATTTTTACAGCCAAATAGATTTGAAATATGATTTGTAAGATTCATTTGCAAAATAATTAGTTGACACAATGTAACAGTTATTAATTAATGCAATCCATATGTTATACATTTGTTTCACATTAAGTCACTTTTACAATGTGTATTAGTATGTGTACAGGGAGGAATTGGGGAATTTTGTAGCTCGCAATCTCATATAAATTAAAAGGTAATTAAAATGGAGTCTAATATTTCTAGCTTCCACTTTGGGATATGGAAAGCTGGAAGGAACATAGCCATTATCCTCACAATGGAAATAACATACTACCATCAAATTTATGACTCTGGGCCAGGTAGGGTGGCTCAGGCCTGTAATCCTAATGGCTCGGGAAGCTGAGGCAGGAAGATCACATGTTCAAAGTCAGCCTCAGCAAAAGCGAGGTGCTAATCAACTCAGTGAGACCCTGCCTCTAAATAAAATACAAAATAGTGCCAGGTATGTGGCTCAGTGGTTGAGTGTCCCTGAGTTCAATATCATTACTAAAAAAAAAAAAATCATGATTCTGTCAAAACTACCAAGAGTACTAGTGCTGAGATTGCAGAGAAAATGACCAGAAGAAAATCTGGGGCATAGAGCCTGTAGCTAGAGAAGACATTTGCATTTTTTATTCAACCTCTGTGGATGCCAGAGGATGCCAGTGAGAGAAACAGAAAGAGAAACACACTTTCTGGGGATTAACAGAGTTAAGTGCTGATCTCATAATGACATCCTAGAGAAGAGAATGGAGAAAGCTTCATTCCCAAGGACAGGAACATAGGACATGCCAAAAGCAGAGCCTTCATCAAAACAATAGAAGCTTACACCTCTATTATAATCATGCACACACTTAGAAGCTGCAAATGACAAATGGTAGCAGAATATGTCTGGGAGAAGGACAGGAGAAGTGCAATTGCTTAAAATGAGACTCACTGTGTGGCACAGTGTGAGGAAAGTCTTAGAATCAAGATGATGTTGTTCTGACATTTCCCACCCTGGACCTGAGAAACACCTCCTGGAATTTGAAGCCCATGTGCTATTCAGAATAACAGAAGAATGATAAATCACAAACAGCTCAACTCCCAACTGGATTGACACAAACTCTTGCACTAAAGCTCTAGCAGTAGAAAAAGAATACTCATTTCTAAGCATAATATTGAGGTAAATGTTATCTGTATTCTCTTCAATGTCTGTATTTCAATAAAAAATATGAAATATATTAAAAAACAAGAAAAATAGCATACTCTCAAGAGATAGAGTGATAATCACAAACAGATATAACCCAGTTTTTGACAGAGATTTTTAAGTATCTGATTAATTTGCTTAAGGCTCTAAGTTAAAATATGGGTAATATATAAGGTCCGATGCATAATTTCAGCAGAAAGAAGGTATAGGAAAGAATTGAATGAAAATGCTAGAAAAAATGCAGCAATAGATGAAGAATAACTTCAATGTGTTCATTACTCAAATTCATATGACTTGGAAATAATCAGTGTATTTGAAGGTAGATTAATAGAAATTACCCATATAAAGAAACAAATAAGTAAACAAAAAGAATCATACAAGCTTGCATCATATTTAAGGGGTATGTGGCAATATTAAATGATCTAAAGTAGATGTAAATTGTATATAAGAAGGAAAAGAAGGGACAGAATATTTGAAGAAATAATGCCCAAGATTTTTACCAAACTAGTGACAGAAACAAAACCAAATATGCAAGAAGACCAGAGAACAACCTGCAAAATAAATCTCTCTCTCACATACACCCATGCATAGTTATATTATACCATATTTAAACTGCTCATGTAGAAGGCAAAGAAAATCTTGAAGGTGGACAGACAAAAGGAAACATTACATAGAACAAAACGGAAAATTTTGTAGATGTATCACAAAATACTATGAAAGTCAGAAGACAATGGAATGACATCTAAAACAGCTGAAAGAAAAAATGTCCACTGACTATTTTATAATCAGCGAAAACAGCTTTCAAAAATAGAATTAAAGGAGAAATAAATCTTTCTGTAATAAACAACCACTTTTTTATGCAAAAAATATTTATCATACTGAAAATTAGAATGAAAAAACAGAAGACCAAAGAAAATGTAATACATAAAGAAGAAATTTAAGTCATTTTCCTTATTTTATTCCAAATTTTGCATGATTATATTCTGTGTTTATAATATATGTAAAATTTAAATGAGTGACAACATCAAATATGTTGAGCATGTAGAATTTGAGTACACTCTCAGGATATATATATATATAGTAGAGCCTGGTAGAATAACTAGAAAAATAAAATGGTAGAAACAATAAGTTGTTAATAAGATAAAACAATCATATCAAAAGCTCAGAAAGAGAATGAGATAGTACCTCATATTCTTAGGATAAATTTTATAAAAAAATTAATGAAAAATAATAGAAAAATATCCAGAGAATAACAATTGTTTATGAGAATAGAGAATGATTGGATCACAACACACTGCTATTATCTTTTTTCTTTCCTTCTTCCTCCTCCTCCTGCTGTTGTTGTTGTTGTTGTTGTTGTTGTTGTTGTTCTTCTTCTTCTTCTTCTTCTTCTTCTTCTTCTTCTTCTTCTTCTTCTTCTTCTTCTTTGAGCAAGAAGAAGTAGGATTGATTCAAGTGAAAAGAAAAAGAACTGTTGCTGGTGAGAGGGAGCCTGATGTCAGTTTGCTCCCACAATAAACTCTTGATGGGAATGAAACATGGTGTAGACACTATAAAAAATGGCATGGTGGTTCCTAAAAACATTAAGCGTGTTATTGCTCTATGATCCATTGAATTCACTTCTGGATATATGGTTTAAATAATTGGAAACAGGGACTCAAAGAGATATTTGTACACCTATATTTATAGTGTCACTATTCATAATAGCAAAAAGGTGTAAGCCACACAGGTGTCTATCAAAAGATGAATAGAGAAAATGTGATCTAAACATGCATGACATATTATTTATTCTGTGAAAGAAAGGACATTTTTGGCACATGCTACCAGATAAACAAATCTTGAAGGTAGTATGCTAAGTACAATAAACTAGTCACAAAAATAAAAAATGGCAAATAATTTCACTTATAAAAGGTTCCTATAATAGTCAAATTCAGCATCAGAAAGGAAAATGGTGGCTTTCAGGAGCTACGGTCATGACATGTTCTCCAAGATTAACCATATTCTGAGCAATAAAACAAATCTCAACACACTTAATAGGAAGAAAATCATATATAATTTGTTCTCATATCAGAAATGAGGTAAATTAGAAATAAGCAACAGAAAGATAACTGAAAATCCCAATATTAATAATTAACATATTTATAAATAATCATGGGCTAAAGGGGAAATCTCAAGTGAAATCAAATAGAACTTGAACTAAATGAAAATGAAACTGCATCAAAATTAATGGTATGCCACTAAGATAGTGCTGAGGGAAAATTATAAACCTATACACTCCTATTAGAAAATAAGAAAGTCATCACATCAATGACTTCAGAATCTATCCCAATAGAATACAAAAAGAACTATCCACTGTGCCAAAGCATGAAGGAAAAAGAAATAATCATGAGCCCAGAAATTAATGAGAGTGAAAGAGAAAAGCAATAGAAGTCCTTAACTACCAAAGGCTAGTTTGTTGAAAATGGACCAGAGTTTTGAAGGATATGATGACACAACCTATTCAAGAAAAAAAAATAGATAACTAGACCAGCCCTATATCTATTAAAACAGATTAGTTTTGTATTTAAAAATATTTCAAAATTTGGAACTCCTGTTTCATTATTTGACAAGTGAATTTTATTGTTAACAATCTAACTGCAGAGAAATGGCAACATTTCCACACAGAAGAAATTCAATTATCATAAATTGTCGAAGAATGATGTAAGTAGAAAATCACCATTAATACCACAGTAATAATTTTCATGGGTGAAATTAATTGTCAGATACTGAAATTGTGCAAAAAATTATAACAAACTGTATGTCTGCATAGACTTCTAGTATCCATTCCTAGATATTTAGCAATTACATAGGGAGAAAATCCCAGCAGACACCTTCTTAAACAAGTGTTGGAGGTTCCCATGTTCTATGATCATGTAAAACCCTAACATACCAGCAAGCTGGACAAGGTGTGCTTGGAATCATTACTACTAGTTTATGTAACTTATGATAATTCTAAAATAGCCCTCCATACAAAAAACTTGGAAAAATTCACCAGAAACAGAACTCGAGCTCTTTTAAAAGAACTTGAGTTTGTTTTATTGATTTTGCATTGATGCTGTACCCTTGATGAGTTACAGTTATGGTGAGGGATGTGGCTAATTAGCAGAGTGCTTCCCTGGCATGCTTGAGGCCCTGGTTTCCATCACCAGCTATGCAAGAAAAATAAAAATAAACAGAGTCAGAATTATGTGCTATTATGTGTAAGTGAGATAGTGTGTCTATACATACCATCATTGCCTAATAGAATATTTGGCTACTAAACAAGTTGTTAAAGTTATTTTCTACTTGGAATGGAACCACATTTGATTCAGTATTCCACTCATTATATACCCAAAGGACTTAAAATCAACATATACAGTGACGCAGCCACATCAATGTTTATAGCAGCTCAATTCACAATAGCTAAGTTATGTAACTTTCTTAGGTGCCCTTCAAAAGACAATTGGATCAAGAAAATGTGATACATATACACAATGTAATACTACTCAGCCATCAAGAGCAATGAAATTATGGCCTTTAGCCAGGCACTGTGGCTCACGCTTGTAATCCCTACACTTTGGGAGGCTGAGACAGGAGGATCTCAAATTCAAAGCCAACCTCAGCAATGGCGAGGTGCTAAGCAACTCAGTGAGATCCTGTCTCTACATAAAACACAAAATAGGGCTGGGGATGTGGCTCAGTGTTTGAGTGCCCCTGAGTTCAATCCCTGGTACCAAAAAAAAAATTATGGCCTTTGCTTGTAAATGGATGGAAGTGGATACTACCATGCTAAGTGAAATGAGCCAATCCTAAAAAATGAAGGGATGAATGTTCTCTTTGATATGTGGATGCTAACACACAATGAGCGAGTAAGGAAGGATAGAAATATTTTGGATTAGATAAATGTGAATGAAAGAAGGGAGGGGGAACGTGAATAGGAAAGACAGTAGAATGAATTGGATATGACTTCCCTATGTTCATATATGAATACACAACAAATGTAATTCCACATCTGATAAAACCAGAATAGGAAGCTGTGCTCCGTGTATGTATAATCTGCCAAAGTATATTCTACTATCACATATGACTAAAAAGAATTGATAAAAACAAGTTATTTTCTTTCCTTGTTTGAGGAATAAAAGGATAAAAAGAACACTGAAGCATGATAACAATACATTTATTACCATTTCTCCATCTCTGTCTTTCTGTCTCTGACTGTGTCTATCTTTAAGAAGGGTAAAATTCTGGGCTGGGGCTGTGGCTCAGCGGTAGAGCGCTTGCCTCGCATGTGTGAGGCCCTGGGTTTGATCCTCAGCACCACATACAAAGCAATAAAATAAAGACATTGTGTCCATCTACAACTAAAAAAAAAAAAAAAGGAGGTAAAATTCTCATGCCACCAATAATGACCTTGATTTTGCCCATGCTTAAGTGTAGAAGTGCATCCTGATATATAACCCAAAATGCTTTAAATTAATTATGTAATTATATTTTTTTCTAAATAAAATTGATTTTGTTGTAATGCTACAAAAATATTCTCTAGTATGGAATGATCTTGAGAAGTGATAGATTGATAAAAAATTTAAAATTCTGCTGCTAGATTGGCAAGTTTGATTAGTATTTATTTTTCTGACAAACAGTGAGTACTATTGACCTTGCCTTGGCTTCTAGCAAGAATTAGGAATGATTCTTTTTTTACATGAACACTGTAGAAGATATTATTAGTGTTATATCCCCCCAGATGAGTCAGAAGCCACTTTCAGCTCCTGTGGGCAGTTCCATTACGTGATCCTTGCTTCCTTTCCAAGCCCTCTACTTCTCTGATTAAGAGAAGAGATCCTGCCACAGATCATGTTTGCTAGAACTGAAGTGCGGAGGGCTTAATGCTTCAGGAGCCACTCCTCAAAAATGAGGGAGGAGGAGTCATTGTCCCTACATTTTAGCTCTTGGTAGTTCCAATGTAGAGAATGGTTCATATAGTCCTTTAAAGAGTCACTAGTGGAGCTAACTCCTGGTGCCCCTGGCCACCGTCTCCTCCTGGACCTCTGTCTTGTTATTCTTCTGCTTTTTTGTTCTTACCTCTTTATTTCCTCCCCATGCTTCCTGGAATCAGTTTTCCAATCTACTCTGCCCAACAAAATCCTTTCTTTGTGTGAGCTTTGCATCTATATTCACAAAGATTATCAGCCTAGAATTTTCTGTACTTGTGATGCTATTGCCTGGTTTTGTCTAGAATTTTCTATACTTATAATGCTGTTTGTCAAAATAATGCAAATAATGGTGTCAAAATAATGAAAAGTCTGAAGACTGGTATGACTAATAGAAATCTGTGCATTTGTTTATTAACACAAGTCAACATATACATATTTAATAACTGGAATGGAAGGAAAGGAGATTATATTAGTATGTGTGCACTTATGTGTTATTCACTTTCGAGGCCTGGTGTAGCAACTTACCCCAAACCTGAGAATAGAAATGTATTCTTTCACAGCTTTGAAACCTAGAAATCCATAATCAAGTTATTGGCAGGGCCAGGGCTCTCTGAAGACTCCCAAGCAGGAACTTCCCTTGCTTCCTCCAACATCTGGTGGTAGTGGGCAATTGCTGGTGCTCCATGGTGTGTAGTCACAGAACCAGGATGCCTTGCCATCTCATGGAACTCCCCGAATGTTGTGGCTAGGTACGTCTCCATGACCTTCTAAAGATAGTCGTGGCTAGGTTCAGAGGATGAATCTAATACAACGTGACTTTCTATTAACTAATTAAATATGCAAAACACATTTCAAGATAAAGTCATTCACAAGTACTGGGTTTAGGATTTTCACTTATTTTGAGGGCATCACAATTTAACTCACAACTGTATTAGATAGGAATCATCATTACAACATGTAACACTCTTCGTATTACATTAAATGATGATGACTACCCCATTCCCCTTGTGATAGTTGCAGTCTTTACCTCAAAATGCAGTACATGTTATAATTTCAGAATAAAAGCTCAAGTTTCTTCCTGTTGCTACTAGTCAAATGTGCTCTGATACTGACAACTTGATGGATCAAACACTGCTAAGATTTCTATTGTTACCCTTTTAATCAAGAAGACACATAGTTAAATGTATATATGATCCCTGCCCACTTACCATTTTCCTATACCTACAGATTTATGTTGATAGATGCTGTCTACAATGCACCTTGAGCTTCCCCAAAAGTTTTTATTGGGGATGCCAAAAATGCAGAATTTTGACAGCTCTTAACCAGGACATTTCTTAGGGCTCTTTTTGCAATGAGAAGTCTTGAGAGATAAGGTCACATTTTCTTACTGATCCAAGAGTAAACTCATTTGTGCTTATTATGGAAGTGTTGAATCTCTCAAGCTATGTGTGCTTCTGCAGAACTCATTGCATTCATTAAGGCACAAATACATTATCCCCATGGAACTTTGGGGCATGGAGAAGGAGGCTGACCAATGTCATGTTCAGGCTTGCTGTACTGTGAGTAATAAAGTATTTTATTTCTCTGACCCAGGATCCTTGTGTTTTCTCCAGCAGCAATGGAAAAACAACAGGTTGCTTCGTGAGCTCATGTGTAGAGTATCAATCCCAGATCCTTCACAGTTAATGACGAGTCAGGAAAAATACTAAGGAAAGTATGTTCTCTAAAGTATCATTAAAGTATGTTTTCTGTAGAGTGTTGTAATTATTATGTAAATGATTGTTTCTTTATGTTTTTGTGTATTATTCAAGAGGTTAAAATAATGAGCAGCTATTATATTAATAATAAAGAAAAATTTTTTGATTCCTTAAGAAAGCATCGTGTGTGTGTGTGTGTGTGTGTGTTACTCAGCTAATACAGTGTCATTCCATGCCTATTTTAGCTATGTTAACTTTTAGTCATCTTTCATATTTGTGCTTAATTGTCCTGTTCTCTTGGAAGATTGTTAATACATTTGCTCTTTATTCTTTTGCTTTCTAGTTCATGTGACAATTGTAATGATATAGTCACTAGTGTAATATTTTGATGAATTAATAACGGCATTTGCCATTTAACTGAAAATTCCATAAAATCAGATGTTATATTTTCTTCTTGCACTCTCCTTTTAACTGATTCTTTTCTTTCTTCTCATTAATACTTTTTTCACCTGAACTTCATATAAAATAGGTAATCAGGACTTTTTTAAAAAAAAAAGTTAATCACACCACAACATGAAAACAGTCTGGATCCAACTGTCACATCAGATGATGTCCCTCTTTCACCCTTATTTTCAAATTAGTTTGGCCTTATGACAATATCTTCATATTTTGCAGATTATAGAACTCTCTCTGACATTGCATAACCTATTATTTAAAATGAACATTTAATTGAAGGACTTGTAAGACTTCACCATCTGAGCGCCTGGCTATATCTTGGACAGCATCTTCCTGTATATTTTGACTTGTACACCTTGATCTTGCCACTCCCCCAAGGTGCCAAGCTCTACCTCAGTCTGCCTTTGCTCGGAATGCCTGGTCCCACACTTTAACGAGCTCACTTTGATCACCTTTAGCTTTTACGTTAGGACCATTTCTTTAAGGAACTATTTTTGAGCACACCCCTTCCCCAAGCCCTAGCCTTTAGCCTATGACTACACCATTCTTCCCAGAAGCTAATAAGCCTCTTCCATCCCTTGTTCTCCCATCTATTTTGGCAGAAATCACACTGCTAAATAACTTTGCATTTATCTGCCAATTTATTCTTCAAAATTGCAAGCTAAATCTAACTGATAGCAGGAAATGTACTTTATTCATTGTGGTAAGCTCTTAGAATAATAGTAGGTGTCAGATGAGTAGCAAATGCTGAATGAATGAAAGAATGCACAGATACCTTTTAAAGTATCTCCAACTGAAAATCTGTTAGATTATACATGGATATTTAATATATATGTGTACATATATTACATGTAATATATTATATATACATGTTATATATACATATGTATATATATACATGTCCATGTCCATATATGTATATATTTGGTTCATAATATTCTTTAAAATTGAGAGGTCAAATTCATACTGAACTTTCCAGAACAGTCCCTAAAATGAAGTGCAAATATAATTTTAACATGACAGTCCACTCCCTTCCTCCACGTCCCTTGTCAGCCCTGTTGCAAGTGGAGCCCAGCGGTGGGCATCCTCACCCAATACAGATCACCCCTGAGCATCATCAGCCTGGATCCTCACTTTCGTCCAGCTGGTCATCCACAGTGTGTATCCTGAAGTTTTATTCTTACCATTGCCTGCACAGCCACTTTCTGCACATGAAGCTAATTATACTTCACCCCAATTTCAAGGATGCAGTGAAGAATCACTTTCTGCTGTTATTGACTTCAGTACTGTGGCAGTGTTGAGAATGTCACCAATGTCATTACTGAGAGTTCCATTAAAATGAGCCCAGAGGATTAGTGTGTTATAGACCTGAGAGCTGGAAAGGCCTTTTTTCTCAAGCCGATGGTGTGTGCATGGCTGTGATCATGTGCATGTGAGTGTGTGTATACCTATGGGCTTGCACAAGTTGTACACAAGCCTTTTTAAATAGGCATACGTGTAAATATGCCCTCTCTGCTTGCTTTATTTCATGACTTGTCTGTCAATTTTTATCTGTGGTTTGAATTTGTGTTGTCTTATTATATTGCATATATTTTGATAATTCACTTTAAAGCCCTTTTGAAATGAGGCACAGTGTAGGTTAAATAAATAAGCCAGCACAAGAGAATGAATTGAATATCAAGTAAAAGTAATTAAGCATCCGGTGCTGCTATTGGCTTTTGTGTGCTTTAAAAGAAAAATAAATAATTTATTTGTGTTTTTAAATTACTCATCTCTGGTGGAAAATACTACCTAGTGACAGGAGGAAGAATGTTAATAGAAGAGAGAAAGATTTAGAATTTCTAGATGTTAAAAGTCAGGTTATTGAACGTATTAACAGCCATCCATCCAGACTGCTTTGGTTGAGAAAGGCAATCTCAAATTCAACCAAGGATAGTTAAGTGGCCTCTGTGAGATCAACTACTCCAGTCATCTGAAAGGTCAATGGCATCTGCCCTTTTGCAAAGCACTCAGGGAGCGCGGTGGGCAACAGCATCTCTGGGCACTCTTTCTGGTCATTCTATAAATAAACCACCTTATTAAGAGTTATAGAAAGCAGAGTTTTTATGTCAGCCATGAAAAGATGATTTAGAACACTATGAAAAAAGTAAATGGGTCATTTTAAATGTGATTAAGAAATAAACAAAAGTGTATAATGTCAGAAGTATTATTTGACTTAATTTTTTTTCTTTTCTTTTCCTTCTTGGTACTAGGGATTGAACCCACAAGAGCTTTACCACTGAGCTACATCCACAGCTCTTTTTATTGTTTATTTTGAGACAGTTTCACTACGTTGCTTAGGGCCTCACTAAGCTGCTGAGGCTGGCCTCGAACTTGTGATCTTGTCTCAGCCTCTCAAGCTGCTGGGATTACAGGCTTGTGCCCTGGACTTAAACTTCCAAATGCTTCATATTTAAAATTGTTTCATGTTTCATCATTATGATGCAGAAAATATTTCATTAGGTTACACTCAGGATATTGAGGGCCATTTAAGATAACTTGAGTGATTTCAGATAGGTGATACGTATTTTAGGTAGATAGTAGTTGTATTGATGGATTATTCTAAAATGTAAAGACTATCACTTTGGTTAAAAAAAAAGCCATATGCTATGAAAAAAGGTAAAGGTCACATATAAATAGTTTGCTTATAAATTTAGGGCTCCAGGTATGATTAGAAATGATATAGAGTTGTTCCAAATCTTTCTTGTAAAGTCATTTCAGGTATGCACAGGATAAAAGTAAAAAAAGAAAAAAAATAGGAGAGTGTTTCTAGATTTCTCATGATACTATCATTTTATAACCGTTTGGAAATACTCTACAATTGCAGTTGAGTAATTTCCTAACACATAGATAATCTTGCCTAGAATTTCCTGCAAATCATGTCATAATAGCATTTTATAGTTTTCTTCCTATTGTAAATGTATGAAAAGTTAAGGTCAGACTAGGAATGTTTCAAACACCCTACAAGTGTCCTTTCTTTTAGAGATAAGTGATATAAGCTCGTCTTTCTTTGTTATTACTAGAAATTTGATCTGATGGTATTCTATCAACACTTAGATATGTAGAACTTTCAATGAATACTTAAAAGTCATCATTCCCTGAGTGAGATCACAAACACACTACAATTTTATTACTAATGATTGCTGCATTATAAAAATAGCACTACTGACATTTCTTAAGAGATATGAGGTGAGACACATCATTGAAGCATGATAACATCAATAGGGAAAAATAGCAAGAATGAATTTACTCATTAAATACAGAGCTACCATTCATTTAATGTTAATTAATGAGGGGTCTTGACATCATTTCATCGTCCTGTGTGCACATTTGTATGTAGCAAGAGATAGCTTATTTTTGTATATCAATAGAAATTCTATAAACACAATGGATTCTTCTTTTAGGAGTTGCCTTTAAAATAAAGTTTATATGGAGCTATAGGCAAACAATCTTTCACCAATACACAAAATTTATTTCCTAAATTTGAAGTTGTGCTTGCTGTTGACATTGTCACAGAAGGAAGAGGCCCTCGTGCATGACATAGGAGGGTATATTGCCCATATATGTACTAGTAAGTGCGGCAGAGGATGCCTGCACTGATGAGAAGGCGGCTGGTTTTCCACACCAATTTAATCTTCGACCTTTTAACTTGACCATCTTTTTTTCTGATTCTCAGCTGCAAGCACCTGTTAACTTGGAATTCCATACACTGTAGGTCACCTTTCACTGGCCATCGGTTGCACATCAGACTATACAGTTTTTAGCTACTGTTAACCAAGTCTGGATTTAAGTTGTTGACCTACAGGTCAAGGTCTATTACTAATCCCTGGAGCAATTCAGTTTTTTCGTTATTATGTGTCATTTAGTAGTTTTGATTCATGTGCACATCTCTTGGTGACATCAGTAGGCTTTCTGTGTGGGATCCTGAGTGATAAAGGGCCCAGATTTTATTGGAAAAAGGCAACACAAGGAGCTGGGTTAATTTGTTATTTTGAGACCTGACATATCATTGATTAAAAAAAGGGATCTAAGTATGCATGAAAATGGATCTGGCTATAACAAAGATTTCACGTAAGACAAACATACAGGTTCATGGAGTACGAACATGAGTCCCTCTTCTTGTTCTCCAATGTGATTTCTTGTTCTCCAAGACAAACATACAGGTTCATGGAGTACGAACATGAGTCCCTCTTCTTGTTCTCCAATGTGATTTCTGTGTGTGAGTGAGCTGTGCCACTTTGGAAAATCATTTTCTAGAAGACTCTTTCTGCTTTAATAGAATTTTTACTAAATCTGATCTTTGCAGGATTGTGTTTTATAGAAAAGGCATTATTTATTCAGGTTAAATAATGAGTTGCATCACAATAGCCTTGAGACAATATTTTTGAACAACAAGCATTTAGTAGTTATACAGAGAGTTTAGAGGAAAACACATTCTACAAGATTAGATTTGTGTACAGGGATAAAATCACAGTCATTAAAAAGTGGAAATATCCGGGTTAGGAGGGACAGGGAGTAAGCTGATTTATAATCAGGTCTGTGTTAGAGAGCAATATGAACAACTGCTTTCCATTTTCATGGAGGATACCTGATGGGGGTACAAGTGAAAAAGAAGTAGGTTGCATGTAAGATAGAATATGTTCACGTGCCAGTTAATAAAACATTACGTGCCAGTTAATAAGACTACAAGAACTGGCACTTCTTGAGGCTTTTCTACAAACAAGGCATTATTCAAAGCACTCACTATCATTAATCTATTCAAGACTCAAAAAAGTAAAATAAAACAATCATGAATGTAGTTATTATTGTATTCTTCTATCTTAAAGAGGCAGTTGAGGTGCAGAGAAACTAAATCAGCTTCCCAGAGTTACATCACTGAAAACCACAGACCCTGATTCGAAATTGGCAGTTAGGTTCCAGATTCTATGCTCTTAGCAGTTGTGCTACTTAAGAAAGATCCTTTTGCATCCTTTAGGCTGTAATTGAGAGTTATCATATAATTATTTCTCCTAGGCAGTGATTCTAATCTTCATTTCCTTATTTCTGTTATTTTTCTGTTATTTGATAGTATTTTGATTCTTTCATAAAATTTCTATTGGTACATTACAATGATCCATAATGGTGAGATTGATTATGGCATATTCATACATGCACATAACATGGTTTTGTCGATTTCCTTCTCCAGTACCTTCCCTTTCCCTCTCCTCATCTTTTTCCTCATCCATTTGCTCTGCTCCTCTAATGCTTCTTATCATGCAGGTGAGCATTCTCAAAACTGCCCCCAAGTACTTGCTATGCACCACATCCTGTGCTTAGCTGCCCATGAGGTCCTGTGCTTCATGCCTCTGCATCTCTTCTACCCACCGTCCTCCTGCTGCTCTTCTAAGCTTGAACCTCACTGCCTTCATTCTGGAAGATTGCAACATGTTCTTAGGTTATCTCCTCCACTAACCCAAGCAGAATCTTTTTAAGGCTCAATTAGGTTTGTGAGTCTCTTTCAAACCCCCAGGGAACCATCTATTGCCAGTTCAATAAAGGATGCATCAAGAGCTGAGCCTGGATTTCAGTGCTTCCTGGTTGGTTCCCACTGGGCTTCCACATAAGCTGGTAAGCGTTCTTTAATCAAACTGCACTGTAGAAGTTCCCAGCATACAATGCTCTGACATATTTTTTTTTAGTTATAGATGGACACAATATCTTTATTTTATTTATTTTTTATGTGGTGCTGAGGATCGAACCCAGTGCCTCATGCATGCGAGGCAAGCACTCTAGACCAGTGAGCCACAACCTCAGCCTCTTTTTTGACTTTTTGATAATGCAAAAACAATATGCTTTCAGTAGAATCTCACACTTCAAATTTTGCATGTTGGTTTTCCCAGCTAGTGATATGTACTCAGTGCTCTCTCTCAATGCTAGGCAGCCTTGACTATCATCTTTTGGATACAGATATTCAATGGATTCCAGACAGGACCAACACTTCATTATAGAATGAACTTTGTGATTGATGACATTGCCCAAATCTAGGCTCTCTTCAGTGTTCTGAGTATGCTTTCAGGCAGGCTAGGCTGAGCTGTGATGTCGGTAGGTTAGGTGGTAAATGCATTCTCAACTTACAGTATTCTATGTATATAATGGCGTTCTTGAGATTCCACCTTCTCACAAGTCAAGGTACACCTTATTGCCATGTCTGAAGTGCGCTGTGGCTTTTCTACCTCTCCTCTTCTATCCATGGCTTTCTTCATATGAAATGTACTTGACTCATGCGTGACTCCTCACATCCTTACCAGGCTTCCACACTCTTCTGTGATCGCCTTCCCAGTCTCAGCAAGCATCTGACCTCTGAGTGATCAAGGTTTACAATCCTCTCACAGTATTATCTACTTTTTCTCATGCTTTATGGACTTTTAATGGAGACACAAATGCTAACGGGGGAGTTGATTGACTACTAAATTCTTTTCCAGAATAACCTGTGCCTTAAACTAAAATTTCCAATTCTTAGGCTCTACCCAGTAGCTACTGATCAAGAATTTCTAGCAGGGCTGCATCCCTCCCAAGGGAGAGCCTGCCCTTAATTCACACAAGGATGTCAACAGCCTTGGTGATGCCACAGCATTTTATTTGGCAGTTGTTTGGCGTCCCTTCCTACCTTTGATTCTCAGTGTGGTTCACTGAGTTAATTGCAGTTCATGTCAGGATGGGCGATGAAAGCTGATGGCCCATGTTTGTACCACATTTTTTAATTTACTGCACAAGATATCACAGAACACCTGTGAGGTCTCTATTTGAGAAGTTTAGTTAATGAGTCACATTTTATTTTCCTACTCCCCCTCCATGTCCTTATTAGTAAAATCATTCTTAGAATCCAGAAAGCAAAGTGGATGCCCCCAAATCATCCTCTTTCCAACCAAGTCCAGGGAAAGTGTTCCCATTCATGGTTAAGATTCCATGCATAACTTTCATTTCATTCATGGATCTCAAGGTCGTGGTGTTCCTCATGTTTTCTATGGGCAAACCTGTCCCTATATTTGCAAGATTCTAACTGTTGGAGTCTTCAAGCTATGGGGTCCCAATTTAAGAATGCAAAGATGTTTATGGAGACTCCATGCATTTGGGGTCCTTGCCCTGGACCCTCACCTCTGGTAGCACAGGGGTGAGCCTGATGGTTTCGTGCTCCACAGCAAAAGGCTGTGGACAGCTTCACAGGGCCACTGGAGAAGCTCCCTTTCTTCTTTACTTCACCTAAGAATGGAGGGAAACCATCTTTATTGGATTTAGAACCCCCACCATGCTGGTCTCCACCAGTATCTTTCTGAAAATAAGCAAAAGGAAGTGTTGGGAAGAGGAGACCTGCAAAGACTTCCTAGCAGTTAAGGAAGCAGATACGACCACCAGACCACCAGCTTAATACACACTTTGCAGAAAGCGTGGAGGAGAGAGCATTGGCAGTTGGATGGTTTCTACGGTTATTGCTTTTGAACCATCTTTGTACAGTTTACATTTTCTCTCATGTAATTCATTGTATCTCATAATTTTAAATTTTTCTCATAAAATTTTATGAAAGAAATATAACTGGTTCCTGATACCTTAGCTGATTGTATCCACTTTCTACAAATCAACACTTACTTGGCTTAAATTGAAGACAACACAATTATTTCCATCTTTAAATGCGTTCACAGGAAACAAGTTTTCTAGTAAACATAGAATCTTTCCGAAATGCTAGCTCTTTTCACTATGAAGAAGCTTATTATAAGATATTCCAATTAGCATCAAGAAAGAACCAGGCATGTTTTTATCTTCATTTTTTATTGGCCTTGTGGAAAGCTAATGTAGAAGCAAAGGAAGGAAAAACACGCACCCCACAAGCACCGTCAAGCGGGCATCTTTGGGCCTCTTAGTACAGCATTAGCTGCCCGAGGTTGCTAGAGTGCTTGGCAGGCTGTAACCTCATTTGCATTTTGCCCCTTAACTGCTTTCAAAGTCAACAAAAAAATCAATGCCACATTAGCTTAAGTCTGTCATTAAAAATAAATATTGGTCTTCTCTTATGAGGCTGGGCCTTGCATGAACTCATACACTGTACTTCTTCCCTCATAGATTATCATGTTGGATGAATTTTAGTTTACATTTATTTCTAAAAGTTTGATAAATTCTAACAGTGGCCCTGTACTATTAAAGTGTTCATATGTGTTTAAAATAATTTAAAAAATTGTTCTAAGTAATGCTGTTGTCCATTCTTAGAAATACTGGTGAATTCTTTCCTGCTTAGAAATGCTTTATGTGTATATATATATATTTGTTTATTTAAATCTGCTAATGCAGAAAGCACATTTCTTCATACAATGCCCCTCTACTTAATGTAGCAATTTTTTTCAAGCCAGCTATTTCTTCTGTCCTAATTTTATGTAAAGTTCATCCATTAACTAGACTTTTATCAGACCCATATTTCTTTGTATTTAATAAGTAAACCTACATAATTTTCTCCATATAGTCTTGGGTATAAATAAATATACAAAATTACAGAATAGAATAAGAACATCCACAAGTAGTGACAATTAAAGACTAACATGAATGGCAGCTATCACTTTTTGACAAGAGAAAAAAGTCACTTTCAGTCAATGTTTCAAGCCAAAAATGCACAATGTATATCACCACTTTACTTAGAAAGTAACATTTATTAAACTGAAGTTATTTTTGTATTACTGTTGCTAGTATATTAAATACTTTAATCTGTTAGGTACATGACTTAATTTTTTCACTCTGTCTTTTTAGCAACCACGTGTCAGTTACAACCAAAATAATAATAGCATTTTAATCCATATGGATAGGAATAAAGCACACAGAGCAAAGATCAAACCCACTCTGTGCTCTCCATTACTGAGACCTTGGGCAGCTGGGACTTCAGGGCTCATTGGAGATTCCAAGGAAAACTCTATGAACAGAAAAATAAATTCAAGACTCACAGAGGATTTAGAAACAAGTGAAAGTGAGGGACACTTGAGGAAAGCAAGGAGTGGAAATCTAAAGAAAAGATGCACAAACATCCTGAGTTGAATACTTGTCGCATAAAGAATATTATATTATATTTACTAAATGTACATATTCGAAACTAAACTAAATGCAGACATAGAAATTAAATGAATATAGAATTTTGTTGACATACCTAAGAATCTTAATGCATTTAAGTAATGCAATCATTGAACAGATGCAGAGATCAATTTGTTATGGGTTCACTAATGTATTATAAATGCCCCAAATGATTTCTGTCACTTAAAAGGGACCCAGTAAATATTTGTTAAATGAATTGCTGTTTTTATTATCTTGTAAAAATAATTTAGTCCTCGAGGTTTAAGAATTTTTAGCTGTGTTGTATGCATATTTTCACAGAGGAACACGTATATAGAACGAAATATACAAATCTCATGTTTCAAAATTTTGGTGAAAAAATGCGCCCATGTAAACCACCAGTCTGTCAAGTTATAAAACAGTGCAAATATTAATTTGGTTCCTATCACTATTTTTAGTGTAGCACATTTTAGAACTTTAACCATTTATGGTTTTGTTTGTTTGTTGTTTTGATACCAGGGGTTTAACTCAAGGAGCACTTAGCCCCTGAGCGATACTTCTAGCCTTTTTAAATTTTTGAGAATTTTGAAACAGGTTCTCCCTAAGTTGCTTAGGGTCTTGCCAAGTTACTGAGGCTAGCTTTGAACTCACCATCCTCCTGCCTCAGCCCTCTTAGCAGCTGGAATTACCAGTGTGCACTACCCCCAACCATATATTGAGACTGCACAGTATACAAGTTTTTATCTTCTTCCAGGTCAGGAGTACATTTTCTGTGCATTTTATAATTTTCTTATTTTCATTATTCTATACAAACCATCACTTATAAATTAGAATTATTATATTCAGATTTTTCAAAGGGGCTTATTTATCCTATAGTGATAGCCTCATGGATATGTGCCACTTAGCATTTTTGATACAACCAGCATGCTGATTGATAGGCATATGAACAACAGCATTTGAAATGAGAACAGCAGAGTGGTGGGGGAATTTCCTTCTATGATTACCAATTTTTCTTCTTGTTTACAGGTGTTCCATCCCTTGAGGGATGATGGATGAAAATGTGCATGGTTTATTTAATCTGTCCCTGTATTTTATGTCCTTTGGTTGACTTAAAAGCTCCTGGTGCTATTAGCTGTTAGAGCATCACCTATTCCATTTCTTGTTTCCAAGGCTTACCGCTATTATCCATTTTGTTTAACTCACTACTGACATTGGCATTTCTAGCACCTCTGGTGACTTTATCCAAAGGAACCTACGTAGTTTCAACAATGACTTACAATAACCTGGAAAATTATTTTTCCAGGTAATTTTTGCCATTTGTTTTAAACTGATTTAAGGCCAAACTGATTTTTATTAAAAATCTGAGGCCAGTTCTAGCCTCACCAATCATCCACTTAATTGCAATCTGATACCAATGGCAAGGACTAGTAGTTTTCAATGCTAAGCTGTTATTTGATAGTGGCAATATACAGAATTTATAAGTGTCCACATCTCTGCTTCAAAGAAAATGTTCTTCCTTATTTAATCAACTTAAGCACATCTTATTTTTAACTAGACTAACATCGTAAGTGGCAAAGTTAGTGCTGTAAATAAGTACATTATTTAAATATAAATAAACTGTCATTATTTAAGAAATGAAAAACAGTTAATGGAATTTGATCTTTGCTACTACAATATCAGTAGTAATTTTCCTTGAAATAAGAAAAAAAATGATTCATGAAGATAAGGGATTTAAAAACAATTTATATTTTCTGCAAGTCAAAAGCTTCTGTACTCTCTTCTTCACAGTTGATTATACAAACACATAATACTCTCTGGGCTAATATTTTGAGTAGCAAATTTTAAAATTTCAGAAATGACTAGCAAAGACTTTCAGCAAAGGCCACCATTACTATTCTCAAGAAGAAGTACAAAATTTTCATTTTGGCTATGATCAAAAAAAAAAGTTTGGACCACAAGATGCTCCACTCTGCAGAACAAATTCTCCAAATGTTCTCGGAAGGGTGTCTGGAAGCTAAACCATACGAGTCTGTTATCAGAAGCACTGTTTAAAAACATGTGCCAAGATGGGAGAAAGAAGACCATCACAAACAGGCGGTGGAGTGGGAAGTGAGAAGTCTAGAGCAGCTGACTCACAGGAGAAGGTGGAATGCAGAGGCCATGCCAGCCAGCAGTAGGCAAGCAGCAGGGAATGGGGTCTGAACAGACTGGACCAATAACTGGATTCTGAGGACTGGCCATATCTCTTCTTTTGGGCAAGAGTCTTAGTTTCTAAATCACACCACACAATGTGCATGCCATCTTCAATCTCTCACACAGTTGCTGGAATTTCATGGTTAAAAAAGAAAATGGCACTTTGTTAGGTAGAAAACTGACACACTGATTACTTTCTCTCTCTAAACTATTTGGGAATGAATTTTGTTGCACTTTAGATTTCATTTCAGCCTCAGATGTCTTTTATCATATATTACACACACATCAATTATTTTAGATGACAATGCCCATAGTTTAATAAATTTAGGGAAAAGTTACTGCTGTTGTCAATTGTCCAGTTAATTTCTATTGTGAGGTTAGTTGCCTTTTTCCCTTACTTAATACGCAATGCAGTGCTCAACAGCAGAGGAGAAAAGTTATGTAAAACCTCCAACTATAGATTCTTTTCCAACTCCAATATTCAGTTTGACATGCATTGCCTTATATATGTGAAGGACAATGTGGATGCTTTATGAATTTTGCAGTGAATGAAGAAATTGGAAAAATATAGGGATCCCTTTACCCACTTGGTAACACTCTCTTTAGAGTCTTAGTCCTACAGCAGACGGTACATTTTGGCAACATTGCTTTAATTAGTAATAGAAAAAAATTTGAGAGAGAAGGTACTGTTTGACACAAACATTAAAACGACCCAATGTCAGCAAACATGGATTCTGATCTTTCTCTTATTCCACAAAGCAAATAAGAAAAAAGGCAAAGGATTTTACAAGGCAAATAGCTGCAGCAAGAGAATATTTTTTTCTCTTTTTTTGTCTTATTAACGGAAAGCCTGTTTTGAAAAAATAGTGAAGGACAGACCTTTTTAGTTACTTCTTTTGTGTGTGCATACTGTAAGGCATAGGTATATATAAACCATCTTAGTCTATTTTGCTTAAGATAAGTTCAATAAAAAAGCCTGTTGATAGTAATTAGGCATCTATTTATAAATAAGCAAGGAAACCTACGTTCAGAAGAGAATGCTTATTTGAGACACATAAATATTACTCTCTCAATCAAGAGGTATATCATTTCTGAAAGTCAAATTCATATCCTGTTATGTGTCTATTTTTATGACATTACGAGGGCATATCATTGGTAGGAAGGACAGATTTCATTAAAACTTAACTATTCTTTAAGAAAAAATAAAAAAAATTTGGAAGAAGTATATAAGTAGCCTCTTCTGAAATTCAGAGAACTTTGTTTCTAAAAACTCAGTTTCCTGATGAGTCATAGACTTTGCTTTGCTTTGTAAAGACCCAGCGTTTCAACTGCTGTCGCCTGGTGGAATTACTCTGCTCGCAGGTATCCGTGGCAATGAATAGCAATGTACATGTGTGTGAAGAAGTAAATGGTGTGCACAAAACGGCCTTTTTAAACCACTGCCTCGAGTTATTGTAAATTATTGACTTTCTTGCAACAATAAATTCACTTTTCAGGTTCTCAGCCGCCATCTGAATTCCAATGTAATGTAAATGAAGTAGTGACACTCGGTGATTGGCATTAGCTTCCTTCCTGCCAGCTTCTGCCTGGATATCCACACATAGAATGCCATTGATTTGTAGGCAGTTCTAAGTCATTCTATCCACCAACTAGCTTGGTGGCTGATGCGTTTGACCACAGCCTCTGATGGCAGTCCAGTAAGTACTTGTTGAACTATGCACTCCAACACTTGACTTTTTGACTCTGCCAATGGCTTTGCAAACTGAGTAAAAATCTACCCAACATCATTCTGCCTTCTCAATTCTCCATTATGATCATTTTAGGATACTTAATGGACATTTGCTTTTTCCTCTATAAAAGACAGTGGATTTGACATTTTAATTTTTTTTAATTAGGAAATTGAAGATGTTTATTTTTTTAAAAAAACTATTATCCTGCTTGTTGTCAAAAGCATCAACAGTTTATGAAGATCATCTTCATTGTATCTAAATTTTTAACAATAAATAAAGGGTCAAATCTTACAACTTAACTGTGCTAGGTAAGATTTTTGGCTCAGCCTCATGAAAAAAATTACAATATGGGGATAATGAAGATACACAGATGCATAATAAAATTACGGTCTTATAGCCTCTGAGGTTGCTGAGAAGAGTCCATAGAGAAAGACAAGCAACAGCAGACTGTTGGGGATTTCTTTTCTCTGGGAAACACTGAGACATTTAATTTACTTACAGAATTATATGAATGTCAATGTTAACACAGAACACAGCAATTCTTTTTAAAAGTTCCTTAACAATATACTAAATGACACATCTCCAGAAAATTCAGATCCTCTGGGTGCCCAGGTTATTTCGTTTTAAAACCTCATAAAACAATAGTCTGATATGTTAAATTTACTAAACAACATTTATATCAGAATCATTTAAATTTACTAAACAACATTTACTAAACAACATTTATATCAGAATCATTAATTGAAAAACTTTCAAGTAAGGATACATTTCCAATAATTTGTGACATTTCTAACATTCTTCAAAGGAAGTCAAAATTCTATTATAATAGAGAGAGATGAGTGTCATAAAGGATGGGCACTGTAAGAGCCTTAGTTACAAACAAATAACAGTATGAAGGTTAATGACCGAAGAAATGACCATCAGTTAGTTGCCCGTTGGTGTTTTCGATCACTATTGTAAATATGGTTGCACCTGCAGTTTTGAATATATAAAAGAGCAAAGCACTGTTTAACTCATTATTATATATTACTGTTACAGTCCTTATGTACTGATTGCTACAATCTATTAGGTAGGTACCTCTTTTAACAAGATCAGTACCTGCTGCAAATTGCCCGAACAGGCTTCCTAGTGTATTTGGATCTTTTAAAAGGAGGGAGATTTTTTTAATGTACAGTTTTTAAATTCATTTCCTATAAATGAGTTAATACACTTAAATTTCTGACCCTATTCAAGGGTCAGTGTTGTCTACTGTAATAGTGTGCACTTAAAAAAGATTTTTTTCCTGCCTACTGCAATGCTCTACCAATACCAATTGAGTCATGAATGTTTTTATTGATATATTTTAGATCTTCTGCTAGCTGCTTAGAGGAGGGGTATTAACATCTCCAGCCATGATTGTGGACTCACCTGTTAATTTTGCCCATTTTCTTTCATATATTTTGATGCTATGTTGGTTGTCAAATCTGCCTTTCTGGTTATTACTGTTTTCATGATGAATTGATCCTTTTGTGACTAAGACCTGGCTCTCTTTACCTCTCATTCTCTGTCTTGGTGTTTAATTTATCTGATATTGTGGCCACACCAGGTTTCTTATATTTGCTTTTTACTAGATCTTTGTTTCATGATTTAATTTTAACTGATTGTTGGAACTGTATTTAAAATTCATCTTATGACAGACACTCTATAGTTAGTTGAATCACACTTGTTAATTTTCTCTAATACTTGGTGTTTTCATGAACATATTTAGTCAATTAAGATTCAATATTTAGGTCTACTAATTTGTTATTTATTTTCTGTTTTTCCTTGTCTTCTTGTCCTATTTCTTCTCTATTGCCTTCTTTTGATGTATTTGAATAACTTTTAGAAATGCATTTGACTTATCTTTTGACTCCTTACCTATCTGCTTCATATTTTTTACTAAATCTGCTGGAGATTGCAACATGCAACCTTGCTGCTTTCCGCAGCCTCGCCAGCTCATGTGATGGAACAGTTCCGACCACGAGAGTATACTGACCACTCCACCATCCTGCAGGCCACAGCTCATGTAGCATACCAACGATACACTGAAAATGTTACAGTTTTTGCTCTAAAAAGTATTATAATGAG
Source organism: Xerus rutilus (assembly GCA_028644305.1). NCBI lineage: Eukaryota > Metazoa > Chordata > Mammalia > Rodentia > Sciuridae > Xerus > Xerus rutilus. Next base: position 135,896,373 of record CM053404.1, read on the forward strand.
GAGGAAATATCTTTTAGATTTGCCCATTTAGTCACCATTGCTTTTCTTTCATTCCTTCCTGAAAGTACAAATTCCCTTCTGGTAGTATTTCCCTTCAGGCTTCACTACCATCTTCATTATGATACTTTGAGTATGATGGGTGTAAACTGCCTTAGTTTTCCTGTATTTGCAAATCTCTTATCTTTTGTCTTTTGGTAAAACTGGAGTCTGAGCCTGTTTGGTAGAACTGTTCTACCACCGAGTTACATCTCCATCCCTTTTTATTATTTATTTTGAGATGGGTCTTGCTGGGTTGCTAAGGGTCTTGCTAAGTTGCTGAGGTTGGCCTCCAACTTGCAATGCTTCTGTCTCAGCCTCCTGATTGCTTGGGATTACAGGCTTGTGCCACCATGCCTGGCTTTGCTTTCATTCTTGAAAGATATTTTTACTGGTCAAAATTCTAGGTCACACTTTATTTTATTTAGCATTTACAAGGGGGACCTTCAATCACTGGAAAACACTCAATTTCTACAGCAAATAAAACCTCACAAATTAGATTTGCCTAGTCGCCAAGCCCCAAAACATACAAAACAAAAATTCACAAGTCTGTAATCATTATAGATTTTAATGCCTCTCTTTAAGTGGTCACCAATACATCTAGAAAAAAGAAAAAAAACAAAAAACACAGGCTTAATTGATGTTTATAGAACATTGCTCTCAACCACTGCAGAAATAGCATTCTTTTAAGGGCACATTTCATACCAGGAAGACTGTATATTGGGCCATTAAACACGCCTCTCACTTTTCTTTAGTAGGTCACTTCTAGGGAGAGTTCCGCGGGCAGCATTGTTCCTGGCCGACAGGGTCGGGCTTTCCTTTGGCTGTGTCCAAGAGCCTCTCCTTATTGCTGATCTTCCTGAGTTCCACCACTGTGCCCAGCTGGGTTTTCCCCAAATGCCTGTCTGGGTCCCTGTGTGAGTTTCTTGAGTCTATCTATTTTTATCTGGCATCTGAGGTTGGAAGTTTTCAGCCATTTTGTGTCTGAGGTTGCTTCTGCGGACTCATTTCTCTCTCGCATGCTTCAGAACTGTGCTTACTTATACTTTAGATCTGTTGGTGTTACTAATAGTGTCTCTGAGGCCCTGATTATGTTTTATTCCATCTTTTTTTTCCTCTTCTTTGATTTAGACAATTTAAATTGATCTAACTTTAAGTTCAAATATTCCTTGGCCATCCCTGTCCTCTTATCAATCAATCTACCCAATCGTCTATTTCAGGGTGCGTCTGTGTATTTCAGGTGATTTGTCTCCACCACTGGACACAACCAGGACCCAGGGTCTCAGCTAGGCCTTCCATCCCCTCTCTGCCTGGTGATTGTCTAGAGAAGGCAGAAGCCTACTTCAAGTGATGGGTGACTGCAAGGCTGCTTCTGGGAATTTCTTTTGGCATCTCTAGGATCAGTATATTCTCTACTTCTGGCTTCAGGTTGGGATTATTTGATTCTGAACCTCAAGAGCAGGGTTCTTTTTAAAACATCTAGCAGTCCTGGTTCTTAACCAAAACCCTGCAGAAGTTTTCCTTCTCATCTCGAGTATAACAAGCATTCTTTTCCTGTCCTGAGTGCCTCTCAGTTATCACCAGAGCTACCTTTCCAGGCTGACTCATGTCACTGTGGCTTTCCTTCAGCCTGCTGTGTCTGCACGAGTTTCTTCAGGCCCTTCTTCACTGTCCACAGGCTCACTCTGGCATAGAATGTGTCCCTGGCCTCCTTCTGTGGAAGGCTTTTATTATTATTATTATCATCATCATCATCATCATCATAATCATTATTATCATTGTCATTATTATTATTCTAATTAGTTATGCATGAGAGCAGAATGTATTTCTACTCATTGTACATGCATGAAGCACAACTTTTCATTTCTCTGATTGTACACCATGTAGAGTGCCACCACGTGTGCAGTCGTCCATGTACCCGTGCAAGGCTCTTGAGAGCGGTAGACGGGCTCCTTCCCTAGCTGCCTCCCAGATACAACTCCAACACCTTCTTATCAGATGCTTTTCCCTGACAGCCTTCCCCGGCAAAGCTATTAACAACCTTTCCCAACATTTGTTACCTTCCACCCTTTACCATGAAATATTTTTCTTCTTATCACTGAAACACACACACACACACACACACACACACACACACACAGGGACTTGCTCTAATCCCAGAGAGAGTGTAAATTTGTAAACTACAGGAGAAGAGATATTTCATCTTCTTTCTTCTCTCCCCCCGTCAATATCTTCAATAGTATCTGGCATATCAAAGCTACTCAAAATATATTTGCTGAATTATGCCAACAGAAGTCATCATGTGGCGTCTGAAATTAAAGCCAACTGAAGACCAAAGCAAGAGATGACAACACATGATGCCATTTGAACCAAGTTAATGGCCGAGGCTAGACTTTTATTACTTTTCAACTTTTCGGCCAACCTACTCTTTCTGATAAATTCCTTTTTTTTTTTTACTTACTTAAAAAAAGTTTTGGTTTTTTTTTTTTTTAAGTTTGGATTTTGGTCTCTGTTGCTTTATTCCTCCCCAAAAGTCACATAATATTTCTTAATATAATTTCTACCTATTAATATTAGTTTAACTTTTAATTCTATTCATGGAATGACAATTTGCATTCTCTATATTATGAATATGCCACACAAGACAATACCAACAGAATCGTTTTTCATGTTCACCACCCACAAATTGATATTTAAAGTTGTCAGAAAATTGTCACCTCTACTGCAAAACATAAAAAGGAAATGTCATTTGGTAAATATGTGTAAGTTATTTTTTATCTTACTCTTCAGTCTTCAGCTTACCACTTAAGAAGGTGAAATGATTATAAGAACTTATTTGTATAAGTGCATATGTGCTTTTTTTTTCTTTCCTCTCAGTATAAAGGCTTGTGCGCTTCATTTAAGAGGGTGGGAGGAAGCATATGGAAGGACAAAAGGAAACCTTTTGAAAAGTTTCAGATTCGAGCACTACAGTTTAGCTCTTCACAGAACAATGCCGCGCACAACTAAATATAATCACTGAAAAAGTGAGAAGCCACATAACAAAATGAAATGTATTCTAAGAAGATCCAGGAAGATGTGCTATTTAATCTGACCCTTTGGTGACAAGTAAATTTCTCAAGACAAAGATAAAGGATGAGCACGCTGAGAAATTATACAGAAAGGCACAGAGTGTGACTGTTGGCATGAGTAAACAGGTCGCAGAAGACACCATGCAGCCGTGCCTTGAGGAGCCTCAAGAGCCAAGAGAGGAGATGGGACCACCTTCTGGGAGCTCTAGAGAGGCAGCCAGAGAAGCATCGCGCCAGCACACGTACAGAGCATACCATGATTGGAAGTGTGCTGGACAGATTGCACCTGGAGACTGTAGAAGACTCCGACCATGGTGGGTGATGCAGGGTTTTCACACTAAGATCAGAAGAAGACAGGTGTTTATAGTTTCGTTTCCCTAGTCCACTCACTGGGCTGGATGTGCAGAAATTTGCATTCTCTTAACTTCATTCTGTTTTTTACATACACCTTCTCCTCTTTACAAGCTTTTTAGGCCATCAAGATCTTTCTGTCCATGTCCCTTATAAACTTTCATCTGTTAATTAAGATGGCAGAGCTGTGGTCTCAGGAAGGCATGTGTGCCCCACTCCACACTGTGAGCTACACTTCCGTGCCACCTAGAAAAAGAGAACACAGAGCAGACAAACACAGCCCAAGTTTAATTTCCAGAGGAAACCAATATTATTCAGATAAATAATCGCATGGTAATTCATGCAGGCAGTTCATTTGAAAAGACTGTATTACTGAAATTAATTTAAAAGTTCAGCAATATGTAGCTCCTGTGAAAACAGCACCAAGTAGTTGATTATACATGAAGAAACAGAAAGATGAACTTTTCATTTCTGCAAACTATTACCTGCTTTGTTTGAGGTTTTGTTCATTATTTATTTATTTATTTCTTACCTTTTTCTGGAATCTACTACCTTGTTTCATCCATTCTTTCTTCAAGGCATATCTTGCTTCTTCATTTCTTCTACTCCCCTAGTCCTAGGAAATGGCACTTCATTTCTAAGTGATTACTATAATTTCATTTTCCCAGAATTTTTTTCCTGCAACAATTTGTATATATTTGATCAATTTTCCCGAAGAAATGCCCTCAAAATGTCTGCACTTCCACCTGCACTCACTGCCAGCAATAGAGACACCTTGATTCATTTATTCACTCAACACAAAATTCCTTGGGTTCTTCTAGTTTCACTCAGAGCAAATATTTTCATAAAAATCGGGAACTACAGTAGCATAAAGAAGAATTTTACTCCTCCCCCAGTGACTTGTGAGAGGCTCAACTTTGTCCCTGCTCTTAGTGATCAGGTTCATTCGACCACCCCTGCCCATCCACCCCTAGTGCTGCATCTAAGTCTCCACGGTCAAATCTCAGGTAGGAGCTCAGCTGTGCTGTAGCTGTTATACCGTGCAAGATACTTTAATTAAGCAGGTTAAAGTAGAAACCGTGCAGATGTGTTTGTTCAAGACTTAGTTACATGGCTGAATGGTTAATCACAAGGAAGAACTGGAAATGCATGGTCTGGAAACATGGCATACAACTTGATCCTCACCACTATTCTGTTATGATGGTGAAGAGGGAGACAGGTTTTGATGGCCAAACTCATTTCTGACAGTCCTTTTTAATCATTAGAATTTGGTTAATCTTTACATTGTGTAATATTTCTACTCACAGTTTTGGGTATTTTCCATTGTCTACTAAGAAACTTTGGATAATGGGTTTGTGTTTTACATTTTAGAAATAAACTTTATTGTGTGTCATTGAACACAATAAATGTTTACATTTTAAGGCACATGTTGATGAGTTTTGATGAATGTATATTCCCACATAATTCCTGTCACCAACTGTAAGACATTTCCAACACACAAAGGTTCTCTGCCTAATCTCATAACCACTGTCAGTCAACTACTACTCTGTTTCTTGTCATTACCATTAGTGACCCTCTGAGCCATTTTTTAAAGTCTGGGTTCTTTTTCTGTTGAAAAATGATTGTTATTTATTCATAGCACACATGATGTGGCTATAATTTATTGATTCAGTAAAATAGTACAATGCCTAAATATAATATGGTATCCTGGATAGAATATTGCAAAAGAAAAAGGATATTAAGTAAAAATCAAGGGAATCCAAATAAGGTATAATAGACTTTAGTCAATAATCATGCATCTACATTGGTTCATTAAATGTAGTAAATGCATCAGGCTAATGTAAGATAATGATATGGGAAACTGAGTATGGGTCTGTGGGAACTCTCACTATTAACCTGCAATTATTTAATAAATCTAATTTTTCTGAAAATATAAAACCTATAGAATAAAATTCCCACAAGTAATTTTAGTAATTGAGCAGGTTTTAGAATTATTGCCACTGAGAATGAAAAAAAATAATAAATGCAAAACTTTTGAAATGGAAGGATATCTCAAAAGAATATAATTGAAAATTCTCTTATACTAACAAGAAAAATCAAGGCCTGATGTCATAAATTTAGCCTTTCAAATATTGTAACTGGAAAACATTGCACTTGCAACATTTGCACATTTGAAATCTGTTGTTCCTAACTCTAAAAGAGTTTGTTTCCATATTTAATTAAAATCTGAATTCATTATAAAGAAAAAGAGTATTTAAAGATCTGCTCCCATCTCTACATTAGCTCAAATTATTTGTATTCTATTATTAAAACACATAGGCATATAAAACTCTATAAACTGTCAGTTAAAAGATATCTATAAATCCAAAGCAAATTTATGAATTGGAAATAAACCCAATGACAAAACCACAAAAGTTCAACCAACAAAATTAATGTAATTGTATATTGTGCTAATTTGCCAAACTAAATTGCTAATCATAAATATGGTGAACTTACACTAGTGAGTCACTCACTAGTCAATCTATTCTTTCATATTTTTTTTCTTATTGTCATTTTAACTGCATTGAATTTTACATTCATACGTTACTATGACATTTTTTGGCCTCGACTTTTGGTATGAAGGGAAAGTTCCATACTAAGACCACCTGCGTTTTCTGAATTCACTGTTTAAGAAATTCCACGCAGCATAACTTAATACTGAGATCATAACTACAAGCAAGCGTAAATAAAGACACTGACATAGAGTGGCTCTCCTTGGTCATCAACCTGTGTTTTAAATTGTTACATACTTCTGTTGTTTTTTAACACAGTGTGAAACATGGTAAACGATGAAGCATGAAATTGGACTATTCTAGAAACACCTGAGATCGTGAACATGTCCAGGCCCACATGCCCTAGGACCATGATCAGTTTCCTATAGTCACTGTGCTCTGATGATTTGCTGTCCAGTAAAAGACACACATGAAGAGTGACAATTGCTGAACTTCAGCTCTGCTGGGTTGTAAGAAATTTTATAAGGATTTTGCATCTCTGAACCTGCAACTGTAAGCAGCACTCAGGGTACTAAAGGACAGAATGCCAGGCAGAGCAGTCTCACGTTTTTGAATCAATAGGAATTTTGTAAAGATTTTGAAAAGTGCTTCTGAAAATTTCAAATAGAAATGTTGCATATCCTTGTTTTTATGTGAGAAAAAAACTGGAGATGCAGGAACTAGGCAAAAGGCCAACTTGATTTCAGGTCCTACAGGATAAGCACTCAAAGGAGTTCAGTAAAGTAGCAAGGTAAATTGGAGCTGCACACTTTGAGAAGGAATTGGAAATTGAGACGTTAATGTTGATATGAAGGTTTTACTTCAGTATTACTGGAAGAATGGTTGGATATTGTATTAGATTTTTTATTACTGCCTTAAAAATTACCATAAACCCAGAGGCTTAAAAGTACAAAAATATATTCTTGCAATTTCTTTATGTGGGCAGTGGGCGATTCATGGCTGTGTTCTCTGGTCAGGGTCTTTCTGGGCTAAAATTTGTCCTTCTCATCTGGGCCCAGGATCTCTTCCAACTTGCTGATTTGGGCAGGACTCATTTTCTTGTGGTTGTAGGAAGATTGAGGCTCCTGTTTTCCTTCTAGCTATCTTCTGGATGCTACTTGCCACCTGTATGAGCTTCCTAGAGTTGAGGCTAAGTGGCCCCTGGGGGCAGTTCTGAACAGAGCTCTTTGTTCTGTCCCACATGCCACACCAGCTAAAATGAATACTTTCCTTTGTGACCAGATAGAGAAAAGTTCTCCTCCTTAAAGAGCTCATGTGATTTTATCAGACCTACTTAGATACATCTACATTTTAAGGTCAACTGATTTGGGACCTCAATTACATCTGCAAAGTCTCTTTATAGCAGCACCCAGATGAGCGACTGATTAAGTAACCAGGAGAAGGGGTGTGTTCTCCAGTGGCTGGCTTTCTTGGAATTGGGGATGGATAACACCTTAAAATTCTACCTACCACAGATACTGTTAGAGAAATTTGAAATTTAGATGCAATAGCAGACCTTCCAAATTGTAGTCATAATTTTCCAACAGGACACTAGGACTCAAATAATGACAGAGGTTGCACAGATAATATAAATTAATGAAAATGACTGAGCGCTAGGAAATTACCACAAAATTAGAGGCATCGAGAGATGACAGAATCACAGGGAACTGAACACACAGGATTAGTCAGATGCAGATTAGGGTCGTCCTGAGAAAAAGAATGCCCTGCTAACCAGAGCTTCGATCCTTGTAAAAGAAGCAGACATTCAGGTTTTCCTAGATTTTTAAATGTTGGTAATTATTCCAAAAGATTTACAACCCTGGACAAGCAAAAACTATGTGGGCCAAACAAAACATATCTCAGGGCAAAATCTGGCCTGTAGCCTGCCAGTTTTTGACCTCTGCTCTATACTACTAAGACTGATTTTCTAAAATTGCTTATTAAATCACTCTCATTAATGTGTAGTCATACCTTAGGCTGGTGTTCAGAGTAACTTAGACTTTTTCTGTTTTGAGTGGCCTGCAAATTGTAGTTTCATTCTTGCCTGAGTTAATTTAAGCTGCCCTAATTATTAGCATTTTGTAAGTTGTTGCTTAAAAAATTGAAATTTTGAATCTATTTTTAGAAATTATTTGGAGGTTTCTAGAAATTTGATTTGATTTGTGGTGTTAGTGATTATTGATGAAAGTAGAATTGTGGAATTTGCCATGCAGCTTAATTTAGACTTATGAATGGATGGACTGAGAGGAAGGAAAGAAAACGTATAACTAGATTTGTTTTGTTTCAAGGCATTTCTCCATAACAGGTCCTTGGGATATACCTGTTACCTTCAACATTTAGGTATTAGAATGCTGTTAACAGCAGTAGTCAAGGGTACATGTGTGTCAACTGTGTGTGCACACATGTATACTTAAACAGACACATTCATGTTGGAGTACACACTGCCTTAATACTAAGAACAGGGTTTCTTGTATCAGATTCACGACATTCACCACCGTTTTAGTTCATTTTGTGTTGCTGTAATAGAATACCTAAACATGGATAATTTATAAACAATAGATGTTTATTTTGCTCATGATTGTAGAGACTGTGAAGTCCAAGAGTATGGCACTGGCATCTAGCGATGGCCTTGTACTACATCATTTCGTGGTGGAAGGTGGAAGGGAAGAAAGTGCCTGAGACATGGAGAGAGAGAATGGGAGAGGAGCCCACTCCCACAATGACTAACCCATTTCTATCAGAGCAGCATTAGTTTCATGAGGATTGAGACACCCATGACCCAATCAGCTCTTAGAGGCCCCACCTCTCAATGCTGTTACAATGGCAATAGAATTTCAGCATGAATTTGGAGGGGACATTCAAAGGATAGCAATGACCTTTCTTTCCTGACTTTGAGCAGGGCCATTAAAACTCTCCATGATTCACGTTATTCATCTGTCTAATGGGGCTGATGATGTTATCCACCTTCTATGGTTTAAAATAATGTGACATATGTAAAGCACTGAAAACGTCTGGCACATGGCAACACTCAATCAACGTAAGATAATATAGATGAGTGTAAACATGCATTCTTTCAGATGCACATATGTTATCTTATAGAAATGTTTATTCCCATAAAGTATCATTTAATCGAATTAGCAATACCAGAAAGGGAAAAAAACAACAACAAAAAAATCCCAGGACCTGAATATCTTATTTACATTATTTTTTCTTCTTTTCTAATTAACATATACATTATAATGTTAGTTCTTTTGATGGCCAGGGCCAGAAAAACAACATCTGAAAGAGTAAGGGTATTTTCAAGGTCACTGTGATTCTGGAAAGCAAGTGCAGAGGGTATCATTCAATTTGTGCCATGAGCAGTGGGAACCTGCGTGCGGCACATGTGGATGGGATCCCTGCGGACCATGACATCGCACACAAAACCTCAGCTGTGGAGGAAGGTCCCAGTGTAACAACATCGCGGATTAAGAACTTCCATTAGTGAATATCACCCCCATTGGGTCATAAGGAAAGATGTCAGTCCTGCCTGGTCATAACCAGGCAGTGGGGCATTTGCCTTCCTAGCCAGTCAATAAAGCACTGCCCTGGAGCCGAAGCAGACTGCTGGCACAAAGGTGAAATAAACGAATATCTAAGACACAGGATCTGGGTTTGGGCACAATTCTGAAGCTCTTCAAGGTCAAAGTTTTCTCAGTAGTGAAAGGTCAGGTTCAGGAAAACTTTTCCTGTTGTGTTTTCCATTACTGCTCCGTGTGGCTCTTTTCGATGAATCAATTTACTTGTGTTATTTGAAGATTGCCTGTTCCTGCTTCTCCCATCATTATTTTTACCCATTTCCTCTTTGTAGTGCAGGCTTTTATCACCTACTACCTGGAGTATTTCACAGCATTAGAATTGATTTTTCTAATATTAACCTCTCCACTTTTGTATATACCATTTTCTTTGGTATCAAAAGTACCTTTAAGCCGGGCACGGTGGCTCACGCTTGTAATCCCAGCACTTTGGGAGGCTGAGACAGGAGAAGCGTGAGTTCAAAGCCAACCTCAGCAACGATGAGGCACTAAGCAACTCAGTGAGACCCTGTCTCTATATAAAACACAAAATAGGGCTAGGGGGTGACTCAGTGGCCGAGGGCCCCTGAGTTCAATCCCTGGTACCAAAAAAAAAAAAAAAATTACCTTTAAGAAATGTAGAGATTATCATGTCTGTCTGATTTCTAGCACCCTCCACAGCTAATTATTGTCAATAACATGATCAAAAGTAAAATTGCAACATACTTCTCTCACCATTTGTATTTGGGTTCCAACTCTATCAGGATGTTGAATTTCTTCTGCAACTTTCCAACTCCTTGGTTTAGGATGTCCTGCTTTAACAGTTTAGGACAAATTTGTGACCTATGACATACTTGCCTATAAAAAGCCTGTTGTCCCCAAGCCTACATCATGAAAAGTCCCTCCCAATACACAATCTTATGATCGACTAATAATAACAATCATCTACCATTTCAAAACAATGCTGTTTATCACATGCTTGGCTGAACAGTTCACATAAGTTATCTTTATCAGAGATTTACAATCTCCCATTAGAGAATTTATTTGTCTCTATTTTGTCAATGAAGAAACTGAATTTCAGAAATACTAATAATTCATTCAATGGTACATGGTTAGTAAGTGGCAAAGCCAGGACTTATACCTATATGTTTAGTATTAAGGCTCTTGCTGCTCCCACAGAGTATTATTGGTGCATCATTACCATATTCTGCCTCATCTTCTTGCCTTTATTGAAGGTGCACAGGTCTGTCACTAGAACCAACTGTCCACCTTAAAGACAGAGACAGAGCCCTGTGTTCCTCTCGTGCCCCCCAAAATTATGCTCAATATAAATGATCTCTTTAATAAATGATACACATCTCTATATAATCATATCTTTGTGGGATATATGACAAACATGGTCATGGTCTTTTAATAAAGAAACAGCTTTGGATATAAAAGTCTTCAACAAAGGTCACAGAGTAAATGGTTGAACCAGGACTTGAGTACAGATGATTTTTCCCTTTTTCATCTTCCCTGAGCTTCCCTTTCAATTGTAATACTAATATTATACACACTGAAATCTGCCTATTGAATAAATATTTCAACTCTCCTGAAGGTATTTGGCAATGTAAAAGATTGAAATAAGAATTGCCTTTCTCATTGGGCCTATAACTCACAAGATAATCCAAAAGGGCCATAAAGTTTAAAAACCATGATTTTAAAAGTTATTTTCATTTCTTTATTTGGTTAGAGTGACAGCTCTTTGCCTTGACACTAGAAGAGTGGGACCCTTGCATGGTTTTGTTTTGTGAGAAATCTACTCTCTTCTGAACTGTATTTACCTCCAAAGTAAGATGGTAATGCTTTCTGCTTTTAAGATTTTTTCTTTGCCTTCAGTTTTCAAAAGTTGGGTTGCCGTGCGTCTTGGTATGGCTTTACTGGAGTTTGTCCTGTTTGGGATACAGATTCGTGAATCTGTACATTCATGTCTTTTGCCAAATTTGGGAGGTTTTCAGACATCAGTTTTTATAGTGTGGTTTTAGCTTTGCTCTTTTATCCTCTTGTCCTGAAACTGAAATGACACAAAAGGTATTTTGTTAGTCCACAGATTCTCGAGACTCTGATTCAATTCAATTTCTTGTTGTCATTAATATTGGGCAATTATTATCTTCTATTTTCAAGGTAATTGATATTTCCTGTGGTGTCTTCCTATCTTCCTTTTGGACCTACCCATAATATCTTTTAAGTTTTTATATGTTTGACTATATTTCCATTTGGTTCTTCCTTATTTTTCTTTGATGCGACTTTCTATTTTATTCCATGTTTGTAATTGCATGTGAGGTTATTTTGTGATGACTGATTTAAAATCCTTGTCAGGTAATTCTAACATCTGTATCATCACAGTGTTGAAATCTGTTGGTTGTCATTTCTAATTTATTTTGAGATATTTCTTGGTTTTTTCATGGTAAATGATTTTATGTATATCCTGGACATTTTTGATGTTATGTCATGAGACTCTGAACCTTAAATAGACTTTTAGCAGTCTTCTTCCAGCTGCATCTCAGCAATGAGACATTATCTCGTGACTACTGTTTGGGGTGATAGTTCATGTCCCCAGGATGTGTCTGCAGAGACCACATTAGTTAGGACTGGGAGGATGCCTTATTACTGCTTCTCACGTGGTCTTCACTGACACTCTGGGTGTATGTGGGTGCTCCTTACTGCCAGGCAGGGATGGAAATCCCCAGATCCCCTTGCAGATGTCTCTGAACCCACCTTAGTGAAAAAAAGTCACTTTGAGGTGACTGGAAAAACTGGAAGTCCAGACCTTCAATTTGGCCTTTGCAAACAGTGGTGATGGTGAGCCACAGTTGACTGTGGTCTTTGGGTGGATTCAGGGTTTATTGTCTCTGTACAGGCCCCTGTCTTGATAGGATGCCCTTTCCTTAGAGATCAGATCTCTTGGATTTTTTTTAAATTAAATTAATTAAGTAATTAAATTTTTACCTGTACTCTTTGATCTTTCTAGCTTGTATCTTCTTTAGGAACCATTATGAAACATAGTAGGCAGAAAATGAACTTGAGAAGTCAACACTGTAGCTGTTTGGATCGCTGGGTTTCCAGAAGCCCTACCTTTTTCTCTCCATCGTCCATAGTCAGCTTGTCTTTATTTTATGTATGGAATCTACTGATTTCAGTCAGGAAGAAATGTATCTTCTTTACCTTGTCCCAGAATAGAAGTCATATGTGATTACAGGCAACCTTCACAAAAGGATGCATCTGAAGTCTTCCAATTGAATAAGAGAAATCAGTTCAAGTAGTTGGGATAGAGTAGAGGACCAAGCCCTACCCCAGTGTTGCCCTAACATTTAAAGATTGATCAGAAGAGGAAAAGTCAGTGAAGGAGAGTGAATATGAATGTCCAGAGAGGAAGCTTATAAAGCCAGAAGACTAAGATATCACATGTATTTCTCAGAAAGGTAGAAACCATCACGGGTTAAAGCTGCTGAAATATTCAACTGAGATGCACATTAGCAATTGACCCATATATATTGCTTAACAGAACTATGGGTGATCCTAGCAGGAATAATTGTGGAGTAGTTGGCCTTGAAACCTTTAAATTAGTTAAAAACTGTGTGTTGAATGTAGAACTGTGGAGAAGGTAAAAAGATCTAGGATCCGGGGGAGAGACAAAGACAAATTGGTAAAACAGAACTTTTAGGGTGACAAAATTATTCTGTCGGTATGATGGTGGATAAAAGCACAGAATTTACAACACTAGTAATAATCCCTAATGTAAACTATAAGGATGTTGGGTGATGGTGATGAGTGAATACAGGTTCATTGGCTATAACATATGTACCACTCCAGAGGGGACGTCTATGGTCGGTGGCTGGACGTGTATGGGGGATGGCCGCATCTGAGAACTCATGCTTTAGTGTAAACTTAAAAGCCAGTGTAAACAATAATGGATATTTTTTAAAAAGATATGATTTTTAAATACAAAATTTTTAAGAAAAAATATGGTATTGAGGAATTGAGAAAGAGACCAATGGATATTTTCAAAGAAGTTTTGCTGTAAAGAGAAGCATAGAATCAAATGGTGTGGGAGGGAGAAGTGGGAACAAAGGAAGCTAAGATGGCAGAGAGAGGAAAATGCAGTGTGGAAGAGGAAACGTGATTTCCAGAGCAAAAGAAGACGTGAAACTAGCGAAAGGGGTAATGTTCAGATGCCTGAGATGGAGGCCTCAGATTGTTGAAAGAACTTCAAATAGACATGGTTGTCACTTACGTGGAGGGTCCATAAGCGGTGACAAACACAAGAGAACACTTTCATGGAGAACTGTGAGTGCTGTCTGTCTTGTACATGATTGACACTTGAGACCATTTTGGTGCTATATTTTCAAATCCACAGATACGAAAAACATGCCCTGAGGGTCAAATAAAATAAAGAAGGGGAATTGCTTATTTTCTAAAGTCAAAATCTAAATCAAGTTCTGGTTTACTGGGATCGAGGGACAACGTCGCCATAACACAATAACACAGTTTCATGTCCAGGAAATAAGATTTTCTTGGATAATGTGAACAGATATTGGCATATTTATAATGCACTATAGATGGCAGAAAAACAATAAACCATGTGTATTTCCTTTGAAATACCCCTAAGGAAAGCCAGACATTTCTGTACAGGGCTCTCTTACAGCCATTTGCCATATTTAATGTTTGGTATACCAGCAACAATTAGCTCCTTTTTCATTCTTGACAGCTGTAAATTTTGCAAAACGTGGTAGTTCATATTTATTAACTACCTAAGCTATTCCTTTTCTCAAAAGAATTTTCCTTCCTTCTTTTCTCTGCTGTACAATTTTGGTCAAAAGAATGAACCCCATTAAAGACAAGAACAATAGACAACATTATTGGTTATTTCAACAGCAGATAAGTCAGTCCGTTTCAGGGAATGAAGTACCAGCTCAGCTGTGCAGTGGTGTGATGTGAGTCGGGAGCGTCTGAGCATATTTTATGCTTGACAGTAATAATATTGAATTAATATGTCTCTGCAAGGCTTAGAAAATCTGGTTCAAATTTAGCCCAATTTATCAAGGTTTGGCAGAGTTATAAGAATTAACAAATCATGCTGTGACTTAAAATTAGCATTATGAATATTTAGGAGCTGTTAAAACTGTGGGCTAAATATATAAAATGTCACTGTCATCATATAAAAACATAGTTTCAAACATAAGAGGGGAAGGCCTATTACATAGACCAGAGTAGTACGAAATACAGTGTTTGACTTTGCTTTTGAGTTCAATGTCTATGTAAATGTTTTCTTTTTAGTAAATGAAAGGTCTCCACATCTGCTGCAAAGATGTTAGTTCAGAAAATCTCCAACCTGATCTTCCTTTTCCTTGCTAATTCTACTTAGGAAATATACAGAGATGCTTCATCTGTGAGTGAGTGGGAAGGAGGAGAAGGAGAGCCCCCTGAGAGTGGGTCTCCTCTCACCCACTGGAGAGTCCATGGAGAAATGGAAGGCTGTGTTCAGCTGTTTGCACCCTAAGGGAATAAAAATAGAAATGCAATCCTTTAACCATTAAATGTGTACAGCATACATTTGTCTCCTGAAAACCAACTATCTACATTTTTATATCAGAATATTGCAGAACTTTTTATTTGACTTCTTTGGTCTGGAATTTGAAATGAAAATAAATTTACCTAAATGGGTAAGATGATTTTCTTTTCAGCAAAATGAGGTCAAGTGCACTGAATGGAGTGATAGATGAGTGGTTATGTCCACAGAAAGCTTGTTAAAAGGTTACTTATGATAGCTAACAGGGATTGAGAACCTTGTGGAAAGCAGATAACTTCATTTTTCAAAGAGAAAATACTTTTAAGGAGAGTTTTGTACTCATAAAGCAGCTTTGTCTATTTATAAAGATAAAAATGAGGTCATTAAAATATTTTTGACCAAAATAATATTCTTCTTGTTCTGATTGACGGATCATTTCATGCAAAGTCTTTCCCTGCTGCCTCCCCCCCCACCACCACCAATTTTAACTATTCAGATAATTTAAGACTTTGGTTTACACCATACCTGCGGCTTAAGGCTTGGTCAAACTTTGATATACTATACATGCAAGGGACACTCCTGTTGAATTTAAAGCTTGGGATTTGTAAGTGAAATCAACTGATGATGGACCTTGGAAATGTTATTTTTTTTCCTTTTTTAAAACACACATTTTGAGTAATCTTTGTTTTAATAAAGATAAACACTAAATAAGATCAAGTAAGGTAAAATAAGAAGTGATACATTATTAGAAATGCCATTTTTAAGAGTGAGTTAATGCAGATTATACTATAAAAATCATATTCTTCCCATAGAATTATTAAGCTACAATAATCTCTACAACATCTTGTTCTAATGAATTGAAATGGCTGTTCAAAAGAAAAAAACAAACATCAAAACAAGTTCTTCATAACACTTTTTTTGGAGAGAGGTACTGGGATTGAACCAGGGGGTGCTCTACACTGAGCTACATCCCCAGTCATTTTTATTTTTATTTTGAGAGAGGGTCACACTCAGTAGCTTACGGCTTCCATGTTTGCTGAGACTGGCCTAGAACTTGAGATCCTCCTGCCTCAGTCTCCTAAATCGCTTAGATGACATATGCCCCATGCCCAACTCATAACTCTTTCAAGTTAAAACCAAAACATGACACATTTTAATAAAAAGTAAACATCCAATTTGTGGAGGAGTAGACCCCAAATTGGTGCTACACATCTTTGACCAAAAGACCTAGAAGGACATCTAAGGGAAAGCCCTGGCAATTTGGAGAAGAGCAGGGGAAGCAGCAGAATCCTCCTCCGTCACTTCAATCCCTTGGAGGATGGGAGAGGCAGGGACTTGGTTAGCACCCCAGGAAGAGAGGTCAGGGGAGTTTCTCTGGACTGAGCTGCACATCATGGGAATTCTGAAGGGAAATGTAACCAAACTGACAAGTCGATTTTGCAGAAAATGGTTGTGGAAGTCACTGACGACTCTTCCTTTCATGAGAGCGTTTTGTCATGTGAAAAATACCTGAGATACCCAAGTTGGAGGAAAGTTTTATTTTAGCTCTTGGTTTCAGAGATTTCCATCCATGGCTGGCTGGCTCCCTCCTTTGGGCCTGAGGTAAGCAGAACATGCTGATGGAAGGGTGGGGCAGAGAAAGATGCTCAGCTCTTGGCAGGGAGGAAGTACAGAGAGAAAGAGGGAGGAAGGACTGCAGACAGCAAATCCCCTTCCAGAAAGAACCCAGTGACCTCCTTCCTCCAACCAGGCCCTGCCTGCCTAGGTTCTCCGCCCTGGGGTGGTCCCTTCAGCTATCTGATGAGGTCAGAGCCCTCGTGATTCAATCACATCCCCGAAGCCCTATCTCTGAACACGGCTGCACTGAGGACCAAGTCTTCCTCACAGACTTTGGGTAATATTCCAGATCCAAACCATAACAACCCCCTTGTCCAAGGGCTCTGAGTGCTCACAGGGAGGGTTAGCCAAGTTGTGACATTGTCCTTATTCCTGACCCAGAGAGAACAGGGAAGAAGGGAGCAGAGGAGGGAATGCCAATGTAATGTATGTACTGTGACCTTGATTAAAGAACAACATTAATTGCATCTTTCCCTGAGAGGCATGAGTATTTATTTACACTGACATATGCTGTATAAACATGTTACAGTCTCTGGTACTGTCATATGCCAAGGATCTTGGGGAAATCAGAGATTCATAAAATTGTCCTCCTGGGAGTTTCAGTCTAAACTAGATTTACGTTTAATTCATCCTTATTTGTGGGCAAGAGTCTTTGTATCCTTCTAAAATGAGAGTGTACACACACACACACACACACCCATACAAACACATCATATAGATATCCATAATATATAATAATGTATATAATAATGCATATAATAGCTGAGTGCTGTGGTGCACACTTGTAATCCCAGCCATTTGGGAGGCTGAGGCAGGAAGATTGCAAATTCAAACCCAGCCTTAGCTATTTAGAGGGGCACTAAGCAAATTAGCAAGACTGTCTCTCAAACTTTTTTTTCTTTAAAAAAAAAATGGTCTGTGGCTGTGGCTGAGTGGTTAAGCTCTCCTGGGTTCAATACTTGGTACCAAAATATAAATAAATAAACAAACAAACAAATAAATAAAATATAGATTATATATTTGATATTATGTACCTACATTAGGCACATTCTGTAGGTCTTTTTTGTCAAGTTTAGGCCTATAGAATATTTGTTATTGTACATATATTATATATGCTTAAACTTGCCAAAAGTTAACTTGTATATTTACATTGTATGATTTCTTGAATGGCTAAGCTTGTACCTCAATACTAATTTAATTTTAATAGTGCTTACCCTAGTCAGGACTCTGCCTTGAGTACTCAAATAATATAACACATGTTCGTAGGATTTGTTCAGCTGGTAAAAATTGAGTATATGCATAAGCAGCCTTGAAATTGGAAGAGTAAGTGAGGATTCTATGTGGAAGCCAAGGGTTGAACAATTTTTAAGTATACTGTAATGCTTACATTATCTTTAATATTATTTTCTACTCCTTTTAATGACAAAGAAATGGAACAGGAAACTTGTTACCGAATGCTCCAGAGGAAGCTAAGATTTCCATCAGTGTCTTCAGCCCATGCATCTTCTGGAATGCTATTAATACATATAAAATGGAATATTGTCCATACATAAAAACAAGGACATCCTGTTAGATGGCATAATGTGGATGACTCTTGAAGACATTGTGCTGTGTGAAATAAACCATCATGGGAAGACAACTGCTGTGTGATTCTTCTGTAGGAGGCATCTGAAGCAGTTGAACCTATTGAAGCAGAAAGTAGAAGTGGTTGCCAATAGCTGCAGGGAGAAATGGGGAGACACACTAATGGCTGTAAACATTTAGTCATGCAAGATGAAAACATTCTAGAGAATTGCTAGGTGGCATGGTGCTTACAGTGAACACTTCTGCACTGGTCACTGGGAAGTTATTTAGAAGGTGTAGATCCTGTTATAGGGCCTTCTCCACCAGAATAACAATTATAAGAAAATTCCAATGGAAAACAAGCCATTAAAAAAATTGAGAGCATAATTGTAATTTTCATGCATTCATATCAAGATTAGCTTCTAAATATATTGCTATTATTTAGGATATTATGCACATTACAAACCTAAAAGGGAGCGGTCATAAATATTAGAAAATAAGACACTCTACAGTCTAAAATTGCCTTGAGAGTGCCTTCCAGTCAAACCCAGTGCCAAGACTCAAGTTTTACTGCTTTGACACCTTTTGACAAGTGCCCTGCCTGAACACACCATCAGGTACCTATACCATTTCTAACTGATGTACTAACTCCACCAACCTGTTCTTGCTAGACTAATGTGGGAATTTGCTCATCAATACATTTGAGGAACCAGTACTATTTTCCTTCTCATCCCCAATGTAAAGGCAGTCAGCAGTGTTCAGCATTAAAAGTGTGGTCCTTACTTGTTCCCATAGTAACTTGCCTGGCTTTAGGGTGCTCTTAGCTGACCGTGTTTCCTCTCCTGTAAAAGGCTGTTCTATTGAAGGCCTCCTTGTAGGTTCAGTGTCAAATTCCACCCAGAACCCTATATCCTATGTAACCTTTCCTAATAAATGCTACCTTTTAATCCCTTTATAATTTCTTTATTTTTAAGAGGTCTTTTTTTCCTACATAGAGAGGTTATGTTTGTGCCATTTCTTAATGTGGAGCCCAAATACATAGAATTTGCAAAAAGAGCTTTCCTTTAAAAAAGAAACGCTTGCCCTTCTTTAAATTCCTTCAAATATTTTATGCTACAGATCTACATTTTACTACATGGCTTCCTCTGGAAAAGAAATATGGCTGTACGAGTGCACAGCTTGCAATTTCAACATGAGATTTCTCTGTGGAAGCCTGCAGATGCACAGAAATTAAATACAGTAAAATTATGTAGGAATGAATGATCTGTAAATTCATTTGAAATGCCCATAGGTACCCCCTCTTCCAAACTGGGGTACTTTTAGTGATATGCTGCATTGATTTTCTTGTATGTCACATTACATTGGGTTTGTGTGTCTCATTATGCGATGTTATCACTTTATGGTGCTGTGGCTTACGTGGCGATACTGTGAGCATAATGTAATGTGATGTGCCATGGCTGTGAAATGCCATTAAACTATGACACTCTAGAGAGTCAGTGAATTATGCTATGTCACTATCGCAGCTTCAGAAGGCTCAGAGAGCTGCAGGAGGCACTTGCCTTGTAGGACAATCTGAATTTGTTTATCTACCTCATTTGTGTCTTGCCAAGTTGTACGTTGATAGAATTAACGATAGAACTAATACTACCACCAGTGGAATTTGCTACTAGGAAATTTGCCTCTCCTTCAAATGAATTTTTGTCAGACTTTTTCATTGCAGCAACTATGAGGCAATCATTAAACTGTCCCATGTCTTCGGAACCAATACTTTGCTCATATTATGTGAAGAGAGGAGAGAACAACTCTTCCCTAATGTGACATTTACCTGGGAAGTGGTGAGTTGGTCAGAGTGCTACAAGAGACAACTCAAGGTTTCTGACTGTCATTCATGGTGGGATTCACTTTTCAGTTTCTTGTTTTGTCATGAATCTTCTATTCCAAAGAGACCTTCAAAATGGCAATAACCTTGAGTTTTTCTTTCTTTTGACGTGACACTGCAATGCTGTGTTACCCGAAGGAATTTCATGTCACTGATGGCACCGAGTCAGGAGACATATGATCTTCTGCATGCATCTATGCTGTTGGCATCTTAAGTTAAAAGAAGTATGCCTTCCCAACCACCCTTCATTGAGAGCCTTTCACTATGGAATCACCGTGGAGATGATCTGCTAGTTACAATTTATGTTAAAAAAGAAGGGAACAAAAAAACATGGCTGCTTTTCATGGATTGGATCGCCCGAAATCAGCAAAAGCAACATTTGAAGAAATGGAATCCCATTCCCTTTGTAAGATGTTGTTTTTAATATGAAATCTAATTTAATTCTCACAATATATATATGTTGTATTATTATATTCTGCACACAAAGAAACTAAAACTTACCAGACTAAGCTATTCCCCTGGCGTTCTTTTCAGGCTTGTTTCTGAATCAATTGCCTGTTGATGCAATTACTTCACCCTGTTATAAGTTATTAGGGTTTTTTGTAACCTAATTATTTATGTGCATATTTGTTTAAATGCAATGGAAACAAAATGTTTACTACAGCATAAGCCTGGTGCATTTATATAAAACCAAGCCAATTAGTGCAAATATTGCCTTGGATTGTATTATCATCTAATTGTAATAAGCATGCAGTCCCTAAAAGCCACATGTGTTTTTGAAACAAGTGAAATAGTCAAAGTTCACCTGCAAATCCTCCTTCCACTTAAATATGAGAAAGAGAAGCATGTGGTTCAAGGGACAATGTGTCCTCTGTGGGGCCCACTTTCCTGGTCACAGAAATACCACTGTTCATGCTTGTTTTCTTTCACATATCGACTCTATCTGACACCTGCAGGAATGTAACGCTGCCTATTAGTTTTTACAAATGATCATCAGATTAAATATCTTTCTTTTACATGAATACATAACTTAATAAATGATATGAATTAATTGAAGTGCCCTTCCGTGATCCTGATGAAAAACGTAATGTGTCATTGCACCCTGCGCTCCTCCCAAACTTGACCATGCCATCGGCTCTACTCAATCCCTTCAGCTTACTGTTAGATTTGGTTAATGAATAACTGCATTTCTAGTTTTCATGCTGATTCCATACATTTAAGATACTTAAAATATCATCAATCAATGGAATATTCATATATCCAATCTGGATTATTTGCATCGTCATATTTTGTAGAATTGGCAATGAAAAGAATTGCTGCTTAGTAGTTTGGTTTAATTGGTTCTGATTTATCTGCATAGAATATAGAATTCTTGAATGAACTCATAGATATTACAAACCCAATTGCAAATTGTTGGTAAAATAAGCATACAATATTTTCATAGCTTGATTTATTTTGTTCTGTGTACCAGTGTATGTATGTGTGTATGCATATATTTGTGTAAACTCAGAAAGATTGTAAGATAGGACTGTCACACTCAACTGATAAGGATATATGATGCATGGAAACCCACTTTCCTGGACTGACTTGACACCTTCAATATCTGAGACTTTATTTCTGTTTAGGGATATTATTGATACCATCGACCAATCCTCTGATACTCATTTTCTAATGTATATCCAAAGTTAGCACACTCTTACTAGCTTCAAAACAATGGACTTCTCTTATTTCAGTTTCCCTGGATCAGGAGTCTGGGCAATGCTTAACCTGAGCTCTTGGCTCAAGTTTTACCCATGGTGCTCTCTGGGATGTGTTCTCACTCAGAGGCCTAACTAGAGAGAATCCACTTCCAAAGCCACTCAGGTGTTGACAGGGTGCATTCCTTGGCTGTCTGACTGAGGTCTCAGGTGCTTGTTACTGTCTGCTGTGGGCTCATAAGGGCCTGGCAGTGGCCTATAGGTCCCTGCCCTGTGACTCTCCATTGGCAGATTACAACATGGCTGTTGGCTCTTCAAGCCTAGTCAGAATGTCTCCAGACGGATTAAAGAGAGTCCTACATAACGTGACACAGATGTGGAAGGGTAATTTCTTTTTTACCACATTCTGTTGCTTAGAAGGAAGCTGCAGTTTCATCCTCATTCAGGAGAAGGGACCGTAGGAGGTGCCACACAGTGGGGTTCACTGTAGTGGGGTGGGTGACACCCCCCCATTGCATCGAAGACCCCCCCATTGGTTGAGAGCTCGCCAAGTTCCTATCTTATTAGCACTGTTCTGTGTTTCCTGAGGACACAGTTTGGCCGTAGCTCAGCTTCTTTGCTCCTGTAACCACACTACCTTCTGAAAGGAACCAAGTTGCTATAAATGCTGAGACTTGAGAAAAATAATGCATTTTTCTGGTCTGTTCTTTCATTTGGACTCCCCCACAAGGATATCATCAGTGTTCTTTAGGCTTTTCAGTTTTAATTGTATAGGGTCTGAATACCCTATGAAATAATGATAATGACAGTAATAATACCCTTTGCTATTACTTGCTCTGTGTGCTCCTTTTGAATAAAGTCATTTTATACTATAGCTGAAATGGAAGCAATCCAGTGTCCATTTTCCAAATTGAGGAAACTAGGATTAGAATTTGGTGCATGTGCTCAAAGTCAAAAACTAATAATGAGCAGAAATGGATTTTTTAACTGCAGTCTGGCTAAAATCAAAGTACTCATGCTCATTATGGGTATTTTGATGTAACATAATATGATATAAGTGTCCCTGAGAAGAAAATTACCTTTCTTTTTTTTTAATTTAAAGAGGATTTGCTGAACATACAAAAATGTAGAATTTCTGAACATTCAGAATTACTTTTCTTTTTCCTTTTCTTTGGCCAAGGAGCCTAGGGAACATGGGCAATGCCAGGATTCTGGAGCCGTCCATACCAGTTGCTCAGCCTTCTCTCCTGACCTGTGCTGGGCATTGCTTTGATTGGGCTGTTCTATGTAGAGAGATGTTTAACTGGCCTCTACCTAGAGGTGACAACCAAAAATGTCTCCAGAAAGTGCCAAATGTCTTGGTGGTGGAGTGCTTGGTTATTAAAATTACTTCTGGATAAGAACCACTGGTCAAGTGTGAGTCCTGTTCTCTTTAGAGCTGACTTTCATTTCAAGTTCTTCTGGCTAAGAATGTTTTAAAAGTTGTATTTCTTTCAGTGTGACATGGCATTTGCCAATAATCCTTCCATTCACTCCTCTTCAATGCCAGTATTTTTCTTCCGTTGCTGGTACTAACTTGTCGTTTAATAAAGTCACATATTTTACTTGTCAGATCTTCAAATGGTGGCTTGAACAGTCAGTGACTTGGAGATCTGTGAAGGTGACTCTGTGAGGCCAAAGACTTTGGTTTTCTAAAAGAGCTTCCCTGAACCGTCTGGGAATGTACATGAGCTTACAGACTCAACCAGGAACTGATTTGCAACTCTTCCCATGTTGGCTACAGCAAACCTGCTGTACAATTCTCTTTTTAGAAGCAAACCTGAAGTACAGACTCATGGCCTACTCAAGCATGATTATCCAGGAAAGCACATACTCTTTCCTTGTTTACTCCACAAAGTAACTTGAGTTCCCAAACTCCTTATGTTATTATTTATTTATTTATCTATCTCTTTATTTACTTATTTACACAGGTGTGTATGGAGGTAGGTATTTTAATAAGGCCCTCTCTCTCTGCTGGCAGTTTTATTGAACCTATTTGCTGAATGACTAATGGAAGAGAGTGGTTTTCTCTAAAGTGATAGAGTTGGTCTCCTCCCAAATAAACACATATATAAATAGGCCTCTTCCCCAGTAACGTGGACCTTAGTAGTTCCAATCTGTGTCTGAAATAAAACATAAATCTAATGTTTGTGTGTAGATGTCCTTCTGTAGTTGAAGCTTTTAAAATCACAATTAAATAGAAATATTGAACTCAGAAACACAAGAGTTTAAGGAAAAAACCCTGATTTACAAAATTGAAACTTTTTCAGTGGTCTCTTTTCAAGTTGTACATCAACAAGATAAATGAGACTTTGCTTGGAGTTTTTCTTCATTTAGAAATATGAACATTTTGGTTCTATTGTTTGTTGACTTTGTTCAGGACATTTACTCAATCAAAATGAAAAAGCTTCATTATTCCCTAATTCTGTGGTAATTTTTGTCTTTTTCTTTCATTTAAAAAAATCATATAATTTTTTAAACATATATTTATTTTTTTCTTACATGCATTTACTTCTTTGATATTTTAATTAAGGAAATGTTCTCTTTGGAAAAATGAAGTTAGATCCTTAACCTTATTAACTTTCTTGAAGAAATATAAATCCATATTAATTTAGAAAAGGACATAAATTTTGCTTTGTATTAGCATTGAAAAGATGAGAACTGCCAGGAAAATAATAATGTAAGTCAGAATAAACTGTGAATGTTTAATTTCTTGAGAAATAGGTAATAAAAGGAGTGTGATTATAGTGATGGCTGCGGGTCTGTGTGTTTAGGTGGGACGTTAAGGACTGCCAGTCAATACCATCTCTGATCCTAGTATGAAGCTTGCCTGGGAAGGGTTCCAACTTACCAATTCTTTGTTGATAGGTTGATAAAATTAACTTCATAAATCAAATTATAATTTTATAAAATTTTAATGTTATTTGCCAACATGTTCCTAATCCAGTGGGACCTTCTACTAATTAATCTGTGTTTTACTTTGCCTCACATGAATGTAGGTTTTATGTACATGGACACAGAGCATGAATCAATCATTTGTGGTGCAAGAATTGCATCTACTCTTACTATTTTTGCATGACAATTGCAATTAAAACCTAAATTTTAGTCAACCCTCTTAATTCATTTTCAAACACATGTAAAGACTGCATTTAGATCTGACTTTGTTCTCTCAAGGTTGTATCTTGTTTCTACTCACCTCTAGCACATTTTTTTTATATGAAATCTTTGTCTTAAGAAAGCATATTTCTCATATATTTTATTTTGATTTTTTTGTGAGATGTCAGTCCTTTTTTCTCTTCTGTATCCCCCTCTCCACATATCTGTGGCCTGCTGCACATGACTGCAGACCGAGCTCTAAGACAGCTCTATCAAGTAGTCTCAGTTATGCTTTGCACGGTGTGTACAATTCACAGGAGCATCCACAGGCACCTGCGATCTGTGAATGAAAGGCAAAAGAGACTTGCTGTCCTCTTCTCTCCTTCATATCCCAGATACACAATGGTGCACCAGGTACAGGGTGACCATGAGTTCTCCTAAACTGAAAGGGGAAAAATACAAGCCAAAGAGCCATTGTTAACCTTTAGTAATACGGAATCTCATGATGATGTTTGGTTCCTCTTACCCAGAGCTGGGGGATGTTCTTTGATGAAGCTCATCTTTCTCCTTGCAGGGTAAGCTTCTCTATACATTGATTTTTCAAGCTTACTTTCCCACCATCCTGCTTGGCACCTCTGATGCTGGAGGATGTGGACTGTCCTGGGGGCAGAGCATGGTTCTCAGTCTACTTCCTAATTGTTACCTAATTGACCATAAGTATCTTTTTAGGTCTTAAAAAGTCTTTTTTTAATTCAGGAAAGTTGTGACTTCAAACACTTTCAAAACTAGGTCAGCTTATTGATTTGATTCCAATCCAGCTCCATATAATAAGGAGCATACTTATAATTCCATCCTAGGCATAATTTACACCTTGGCTATATCTGTGACCTTTCTTGCCCCTGAGACACTCTCTCTCTCTTTCTACTTAATTATAGATAGCCGAGCCATTTGGGCTTTGGAGAGTGGAGCCACGCATTTAGTCTTTTTTTTTCTGAGATATTTTGTCCAATTGAAATGAGTTACTGAGTGCTTCTCTCTTGGTTTCACCTTTACTCAAACACTGTTTGAGGATTTATCCTTTGCGCTGTGTGCGCCTACTCTGAATATCTTGTCAATGCCTGCACACTGGCAACGAATGGATGCATTAGTCAATCTTCTTTATTGCCAGGAACCCCAACTAAATCTGGCTGAGTAAGCAGAAATGATGTCTATTAAAAGAATATTGGGTAGCTCACAAAATTTGGGGTATGACAGGATCAAGCTTCAGGCTAGCTTTCCAGGAATAATGCCAGTCTTTCTTGCAGCGTTCACCTGATAAGGCTTTTCTTTGTCACCCCTTGCAACTAAAATTCCCATAAGTGACATGCCCACCACTGCTTGGGAGGAGCTAGATCTACACTGGGGAATTGATATCACTTCTGCCCTCAAAATCTGATGCCTTAGCCATTACTGTTCTTGGGAATGAGATGAGAAGTCTTTTTGATAGACCTACTTCCTAAAGAATTTCAATTCTAAATTGAAGTTCTTGGGAGTTTTATGGATTATACCTTCAGGATGTTAATTCATAAGCCTGGAAAATAATCAAACATAGGAAAGATGTTCCAAAAATGCTTGGCAGGAAAAGTGGTGCCTGTGATCCATATTTTTTTCAACAGCTGTACTGAAGGTTTAGTGAACCTTCATTAATATTGAAACACTTCCCAGAACTAGGAATGTGGTTCTAGAACTTCAAAAGAATCCTATTTACTAATTAGCTACTACTCCAAAGATTTCCAAATTTTGGTCATTCCTCATGGGCACCCATGACTGTGTGTGGTGGCATCCTAGTGATTATAACAGTCATATGTATGAAGATATTTCTCATGTCTACTTCCTGATTTCAACTTTATTGAAACTCTTTAATGTTTGTATCATCACTTTTACTTACTTTAACAGTTAATAGAGGTAGGGCTATTACTTGCTCACAGATAGTATCTCCTACACAGTAGAGTTAAGAATTGAGTTTAGCCTTCCCTCTTCAACATACATGTTCAACACACAGAATTGCACCTATGCATTGATACTAGCAAAGGGAAAGCTTCGAGGGAATGAGATCCAGGAAGGCGGAGCTTGATGTTGGTGGGTGGGAGGGCTAATGGGAGATGATAGGAATGAAATATGGTTACTCTGTCAGGATGAAGCATCAGACTCAAACTACCTGTGTCATAGTGCACATCTACAAAATGAATAGAGTATGTATGGGTGCTGGGAGACTTCTGAATGCTGTTTCCTAGAATCTTGTGTTTGTCTGAAATTTGATGAAACACAAATATTATACTCATTCCTATGCCTAAAAGAAACCATGGTAATTTTCTTTAAATTCCATTTTTCTCTCCTCCTATGATATTAATCAGCTGTGAAAATATTAACTTTATCTAAATAGCATTTGTTGGTAGTGCTAAAATCCATTCACAGGCATTATGGAGTTGAAGACTGGTTTTAAAATCTGCTTGGCTTTGTGGTGTCCACCTTTTGCCCAATGATGCTCTTGTTTTATAGTGATCCTGTCCAGCTATGGTTGCCTGGTGACCATCTCTAAATAAAGCATCTGCTTTTATGAAAGACTTGCAATGTTTCTTGAAAAATGAAGTGGAAGAAGATAAGGTAGTCATTTCAATGCTAATTCATCTCTCAGATATTGTGCACTGAGCAAAAGTTCAAACATGGGAAGTGATTTTGTGGTTGAGGAAATTGAGAACATTTGTAGGTGACCACCTGGGACTGGCATCATCCTTTCTGCTGACATTGAATCATCTGTTGAACCTGACCTTCCTATTTCAGGTTCTATAGTATCTATTGAAGTTTGTGCAGTGCCTTTCATCACCAGAAGCACACAAGAGCAGCAGCAGAAAACTACCATCAAGCTGCATTTCCAGGGCAACTTAGGCAGTAACTCAAAAGAGATCCTGTAGCTTAAGATCATCCCCATTCCCCGTCGTCATTGGAAAGAGATTGCAGAGGCGAGTTATACTTTCAATAATTCAGGAGCCTCCTTGACATAGGAAAATTAATCTGATTCCTGATCTTTTTAAATCCACCCTGCTTTTAGACAAACTTATCATGATACTCTCGTTCCAATTTACATGTTATGTTGTATTCTTTGCATTAGGTTCTTCTAGATACCAGGATCAGATGGATCAAACTATGATTTAAATGCCACTTTGATAGGAGTTGTTATTGGAAAGAGAAGCTCATTATTTTTATTGCATTGACCTTTTCACTATGTGCCTGGGATTTTTATTTTTCTTTATTCTTCTACTATAATGTCAGACTTAAGGAGTCTTGAGACTTTCAGGAAACTTTTAAAGCACCTTTATAGATGTGTGTGTGTGTGTGTGTGTGTGTGTTTGTGTGTATGTGGTTCAGTTATATGATGAAATTGTATATTATCTTATGTGATGTGACTTTTGTTTCCTTAAATTTCTCAAGTCCCCTGGTTTTATTACTGAGCTCTTCAGAGAGCCTCTCCCGGTGTCTGTGCTGCATGGGGTTATCTTATTTACCATGATGATGCCTTGTCTGCTTTATGCAGATGCTACACTGATTTATCTCTTTCAATGAACTTTTCTGCAGCAATTTTAAAGCTGTCAGGCTTGCAGACTAAGATTAAAGACTGAAAGCCCCAGCATTTCCACAAGAAAGTAGATACAAACACATCAACCAGCCAAGGATCTTCCCTTAATTTAACAATCTTGAGCTGTGCCTCCTGCAAAGCCAAGGTCATGGAGGAACGGACTCTAGAAGTCTTGAACATCGATTGATCATGATCATTGTTCTGTAGGAATTACTTGTTAAGTACAGAAATAGTCTGTGAGCACACATTACTAGATTAAAAATTAGGGACTGAATGGCAAAGTGTTAAGAGAGAAAAGAAAAACCAGTACAGTCTCTGGCCAAAAATACTGCCCTTATCATCTTCTCAGTGTTGAAGTTAGTAAAAGATAGACTTCCAATTAAAAAAGAAAAAGAAAAACTCTCATGCTGCACCTTCCTTGCCGATTATCAAATTCATTCTTGTGACTTTTAATGCCATCAACATTATAGTCTGACACATAAACTTACATGTCCATCGCTGATATGGTTCTAAAGTGCATATTTGCACAATGGCTCGTTTGAAACATCAGTCACTGCTCATAAGACATGAACTGGATGGTGAGTTTGCCTGTAATCTGTTGTTCCCATCTCAGTAAGGGCACATCTGTCCAACTAACTGTTTCAGCAACACATCCAGGAATCATTGTGGACTATTCCCTCATCTAATCCACTAGTAGGTTGAGTTGATTCTACCTACAAATGTTTCCCAAACATATGCTTTTCTATTTCTAATATGGACCCTCTATCTTGAGCTACCAATATCTCATATATGTGTTTTGTGTCTCCCAATTCATTCTTACCTGGATTCAATATACTTGCTATATAACAATCAGAAAAAAATATTTTGAAAAGATAATGCACATATCACTTTACTTCCAAGAGCTGTGCAGTCACCTTTTATTACATTTAGAATGCAAACCAACACCAGTTAGTAGACCAGTGGTCAGTTGGAGCACTGACAAAGAAAGGTCACTTTCCTGGCTCTTCCCTCTTACCCTATGTGTGAACTTCAGGATGTAAACTCTTTGTCCTTTAAGCTGCTTATCTTTAAAACAGGAACAGTTGAAAAGATATTTCTAATAGTTTTTTAAAAACTTGAAAAAATTGATTTCATAAGTGATCAAAGCAATGTCTCAAACACAGTAAGTACCGTGTGCGGATTGTGATTGACTTGACCTTCCAAGTCTTGCATGATCCGATCTCTGCCGCTTTCCTCAGTCTCACTTTGGACCACTCTCTTGCTAAGGTCCAGTGACCTCACCTTTTGTTTAGTTATTGACTTTATTCAGTTATTGTCATCTATTCCCGTTTCCTGCCCTGAAGCTTTGGCTCAAATAGCATCTTCACCTCAGACCATAGAAACTACATTCTTTCATTCATTTTTCTTCTATGCTGTAGCTTGTTTTCTTCTTCCGTGATACATATACCAACTGATATGTATGCTCATGGACTCAGTGTCTGTTCCCAGCATTAGGTTACAAGTTCACGCAGACTGGGATCCTGATTGCTTTGTTCACTGCTGGACACTCAGCACCAAACAATCTGGTGCGGTGACTCAATGCTAACTGAGTGAATGAATGTGTGGATTCATGAACTCAAATTGATTACTTACAGTAATAAGCAAATGTGATAAAATGTATGGCAATATACCATACAATACACATTATATGGTAACAAATATGTACTTTTCTTGTTTTCATTCTCTCTGAAGTCATTGTTCTTG
Organism: Xerus rutilus; assembly: GCA_028644305.1. Lineage (NCBI taxonomy): Eukaryota > Metazoa > Chordata > Mammalia > Rodentia > Sciuridae > Xerus > Xerus rutilus. The sequence goes on from CM053404.1 coordinate 135,926,711, forward strand.
CCTTCTCTTTTTACTTTCCTTCCCACCTTCTAGTTTCCCCTGGAAGGAAACATCACATGTTTACTTCTATCCAAACATTTGTCCCCATTGTTCCTCACTTGATTTTGTGTATGGGAAGCTGCTCTGTCATCCTCAGTCTTCTCCATCCTCTGCCCTCCATCCTCTCTCTCCTAAAAGAAAAACAAAATCTGCCACTGATCTTATATTTTCAT
>CM053404.1:135927422-135985971 GCA_028644305.1 Xerus rutilus
ATACCCCACCAACTGTCTACTTGATGCACCCGTTTGCACATCTGATAGTTTCTCAAGCTTAACTTGCCCCAAAGGTGTTCTTAGTATCCTCTCCTGCCAAAACTCCTCCCCGTGTCTGCAGCCTTCCTCAGCTCACCTCTCCAGGTTAAGAAACTTAGAGCCTCCATCAATGTTTCTCTTTTATTTCACCCTGAATCTGTCCTCAGGAATGCCTTGGCTCAGTGCTTGCAGGATTTGACCACTTCTCATCAGCTGCCTCTATCACCCAAATCTACCTGCTGTCATTCCCACCGGAAATGTTTTAAACAGCATGCACTCCTTCTCCATGCCCCTGCTCTGGCCCCTGTCAGCCCATGTCCACCCTGCAGAGCTCAGCTGTGAACACCCTAGGAAATTCAGCCTGTCTTTCCTCAGTACCCAGGCAAGGGCTTTGCACCACTTCCAGGCTACATGGGTGCCCGTCTCTCTTGCACCTCATGCTCTGACTCTCTGCTCCAGGCCCTGCACTCTCCTGATGACCCTCTACAGACCAGACTCATTCCCAATGACTCAGGCCTTCCTCCTTGTTCTCCCTCTGCCTGGGCTTTCTTTAGACACCTGCTGGTTGTTCTAACACACCTCCTGGGTATTTCATAGGAAGCACTTCCTCAGTGAGGTCTTCTGGGCCACACACTAAATTTCAGCTCCAGTCTACCTGTTTATATTTCCTTTCCTGCTTCATGTTTTTCTCTTTAGTACTTATCAACACCTTACATTTAAGGTACTTGCTTATTTTCTATTATCTGTCCCTTTTACTGGAATATAAATCCCATTATAGCAAAGATTCAGGTCTAGTTTTCTTCTTTTACATTTTACTCACCACAGTTATCTCCTTCTCTTTCTGCAAACTCATTTCTTTACTTCTTATCTTTCCTATTCCTCCTCTCCTTCTTTCTGCTGTATTCTAGTGTCTTAAATATAGTTGGGACTCCATAGTTATTGTTGAAGGACTGAATACATGAATGCATAAATGGAAAATGATATAAAACATTTTAAATATTATTTAGAAGATTTTATAATTATAAGAGTTTTCCTAATTTTTACTATTTTGGGGTTGTTCAAAACATGCAGAGCCAAGGAGTCAGTCCAGGACTTTTGCTAATTCATGCTCAGATAGAAGGTGTTTCAGTCAGCTCTTTGGTTGCTGTGATCAAGCACCTGACAAGAATAACTCAGAGGAAGAAGATTTTATTGGGGGCTCATTGATGCGGAGGCCTCAGTCTATAGATGGTCGACTCTAGTGCTGTGGGACCAAGGTGAGATGGTACATCATGGGGAAAGGGCCCAGTAGAGCATATCTGCTCAGCTCATGGTGAGGTCAGGAAGGACAGAGAGGGGAAAGGACCACAGGGACAATGTACCCTTCTAGACAGCCTCCAGCAACCACCTCCTCCAGTCACGCAGCACCCACCTGTAGTTACCACCCGGTTAATTCAAACCCCGATGCACAGATTAGGTTACAGCTCTCACAGTTCAACAACTTTGCCTCTGGGCATTTCTGCATGAACACAGGAGCTTTGGAGGGACACTTCATATCCAAACCTTAACAGAGGAAGTCGGTTCCTTATTCTCCTTTCTTCCTGATTCCCTCGATACTTGCTTCCATTCTTTACTGGGGCTGCCCTTGAGTGACAACGAGGACGAAAGAAGAAGAGAAAGAAAAGAGGAAAGGATTTGCCTCTTAGTCTCTTCACAGTGGACCCCATTCCCAGAAAGACAAGGCTCTTCTTAGAGATATCCTTGATGCTTTTGATGCTGGGAACTCATCCTAGGGTCAATGTCAGCAGAGAGAATGGAAAATAACAACAACAAAACCTATGAGCTCAAACCTGTACAGGTTGCATCTCAAGCTTTGATGCTATTTTCCAATAGAATTGATTTTGATTCCTTTTCAAAGTATTCTTGTCCTGACCTTCTTTCTTTTGCCAGGACTTTTAAGTGTAGCAAGCTTCCACTGTCTCTACCAATTCTGGACTTCCATAAGACTCATTGTTCAATTCAAAGCTTCTAATGTATTTAACTATGATTACCCCAGTGATTGTTTAAATATGCACATTGAATTCAAAAGTATTATAAAGATTACATACTTAAAAATCTTACTTTTACTAAAATGGTCTCGTACATGATAAATTATACCAGACATATATCCACAAAATATAAGAAAATGGGAACATCTATGAAGTTCACTGGATTAGAACTTCCATCCTCCTTGAGATATTCTGTGGAACCTGAGGGTGCTCCATGGAACAAGTGAGAGACCTCACGGACACCAGCATATTAACTGCACAAAAAGCATTACCCTAATATTTAAATATAAAAGTTAACATATATCAATAATATCTGTTTCTTTCAATACAGTTGATCACCTTGCACATTCCTTCAAATATAAGTATCTATAGACATCGCTGATTGAAAGTAGATACCTTGGAGTCAAACAGAAGTGAGTTCAAATCTCAACTTGACATTCATTAGCTCTATGGATAGGGACCAATTTCTTATTCTGAATATCAGTTACTTTATCTGTAATAGGAGGAATATATTAATGGCTAAATGACATGAAATATCTGCATGGAAATGCAGAAAACCTCTTGCTGGTGCTTTTTCTCACTTTGTCTCTCTCCATGTATGTATGTGGCTATATGTATATGTATGTATATTTACATACATTATATAATCTACAATAAAATAGGTATCACCTACTAAAGTCATCAAAATTTTACTTTTTTTAAATTTTGTTTTTCTGTACTGGGTATGAAACCCAGGGCCTCACATATTCTAGGCAAGTGCTGTATTGTCAAGATACATCCCCAGTCATTTTTTTTTTTTTGGTACTGGGGATTGAACTCAGGGGCACTCAACCACTGAGCCACATCCCCAGCCCTATTTTGTGTTTTATGTAGAGACAGAGTCTCACTGAGTTGCTTAGTGCCTCGCCGTTGCTGAGGCTGGCTTTGAACTCGCGATTCTCCTGTCTCAGCCTCCCTAAGTGCTGGGATTACAGGAGTGCGCCACTGTGCCCAGCTCCCAGTCATTTTGAAATTTTATTTTGAGACAGGTTTTCTAAGTTGCTTAGGCTGACCTTTCTATTTGTGATCCTCCTGCATCAGCCTCCCAAGTCACTGAGATTACATGAGTCATATATTTAAAACAAGATTGGGTCACTGCAGGGCCTCCACTTTTGTCTCACTGTGATGACTGCGCAGGACAGTCTCATCAAGGCAGCAGCATCGCTACCACTTGCTTTAGCTTTTGGCTTTGCACCACAGTGGGAGGCCTGGGGCAGCAGTTCCCTGTAAGCTCTCAGTAAACACCAACAGGGAGCTGCACTGAATGAGTGGAGCTCCAGTCACATGGCTCAGATCATTGGTGACACCTTCTTTGACCTCCTAATTCCCCCTGAAGCACTTTGGTGCTGAAGTCACATGGGGTCATCAGATGCTGTTCCTCCTAGTACCTCCTGATTTCCTGGAAGAAGTAGCTTGGCCTTCCCCTCCATCGCTTTTCCAATTGTGTGGTCTTCCATTACCTACATAAAATCTGTCTAAGAAAAATGTCTAGGATGACTTTAGATCTGTGGATCTTGTCCTGATTGACACCTGCTCAAAAAATGTGGCACACAAACTTTGTGTTAGGGGAGAGTAAATAGTAGACAGCTGTTAGGCATTTACTCTCCTTCCTGCTTTCTTTCTTCTGGGAAAAATATCTCACTTCTCATTGGAATTACTATGCACATTTTTTTCTGTATTATCTTTCTAAGACATAATGAAACAATGTGGAAAATGAATTTACAAAAAGCATTTTGAGCTCAAGTTCAAATTATTTATATTTTAAATATATTAACCTTTTTTATTATTGCACACTGGCATGTAAGAAAAGAGATTTTTCTTTGAATAAACTAAACTATAAATTTTTTGTTACAGTTGGCTTTTGTTTCTTTGTGGTTCTCTGGTGAAAAGGGTTATTTTCAAATAGCAATGCCACTGCAAAGATAGCATGTGTCGAGAAATAGCCAAAGTATAAATTAATGAAAGGAATTTCCTCATTTATAAAACTGTACTAAGTATACACAGGCCATCTCTGGCTATTTGACTACCTTGTCACAGATCTCTTCCCTGGGAAGGCTGATGAAATGATCTGAAGCTTGGTCTGATTGAAGTGCTATAGGATCCTCAGCAGAGAATGCCCAAAATACACATGCCAGACTGTTTCCAGAAAATATGAGACTGAATATGCAACGATTGGAGGTCCTTATGCAAAGAATGTTAATGAGGGAGATGGATAATGGGAAAATATAATTTAGTGTTAAGAGCTAGTATCCATGGGGAAAGGCAGATCCAAGCACCAGATTAACCTGGTGACTTTCATTGCAAACCGGGGCCACTTTTTCTGGAGAAAGCCACAAAGGCAGCCCCAGGCTACAATGAGAGAAGCTATCTGAGTCCCCGAGAGCCTGCAGACTGGGAAAATTATAATAAAATTTCTAATGTTTATTGCCTGGGGAAAGACTTTCAAAGATGGCATGTAGCCAAAAGTAAATGACTTTTAAACAAATCCCTGAACTTCTGCTCTCAGTGGCTTCCTTTTGGTGCCTTGTCAAATGTCTCCAGTCTCATAGCCCACTTCATATTGAGATCTGTTCATCCATAATTTATGTTGGGACTGGCAGGAGAAATTGTTCCCTTTACCTTCCATTCAGAAATTTTTCCCAAGTTATAATCTCAAAACCATTAGTAATACCAAGGTCGGCAACTAGTTATGGCTGCTCTTGCCCATATTTATTTCAAACTAAAAAGGTGTCATTGAAGAAAATAGATAAGGTAGTGGATAAAATATTGCAAAAATGTAGCCATTCCTTATTTTCTTTTCTAACATATGGTGCAAATATACAAATTAAATAATGCATATCATATACTAAATCAAGTTCAGGTACATACCAGCTATTTCAAGGTGTATTGGGGCAAATCCTTTTAATACTCATTATTTTGAGTTTGGATAATGTCTTATACATTTTGAAGTTTTGTTCTATGGTTTCAAATGTGCTCCAAGTCAAATCATGTAATTTAGAAACATATTGTGAATTATTTTGACATAGAAAAGATATTTTTCACATAGAGCCTTTTTGTATACGTGTCCTATAATAGCCAAAATCCATAGTACATGAGGAAGTATACTTGTGATCATTCATTGATATGAAACTAGTGACTCAGGTCTGTTATGACCATGCCAGTTGTCAAAACAAAACAAAACAAAAAAAGCAAACCCAAACAAACAACACCAATAACCAAAAACAAAAAGCAAAACAAACCAAACAAATATAAAACTTGGCACTACCCAGTCCCTGAGAGGATATAGATTGCATTTAGGAAAGAGCAAAAATGAAGCAATCAACTGTATATTGCAACTAAGAAAGCAATTAATTAAACTTTTCATTTGAGATACTTATATTCTATTAGTAATTACATATGACTGTCTCTTATTGCAGGTGTTTTTGGGATCTCAATTTACTATGCTATAAATAAAATTGAATTGTCTGGGGCAAAAATAATGCCACAATAGTAATCTTTACAACTCATAATAAAGTATTTATATCAAAAAGTCTGTGAGATTTAAATTATAAATCAATAATAATGGTGAAATATAGATATTTTAGGAAATATAAAGATGTAGAAAATTTGTTTCTCATTTCCCTTTCTTAGACAGTTACCTGATGTTATACTCTAGCAAACTGAGAAAATAAAAGTAACAAGAGGATGTCTAGTAACTCAGGAGCACACCAAAGTTAAGTTCCAAAGCAATATTTTATAGTGGAGTTTAGATAAGGAAAGCAGTTACCAGGATGAGCTTGTGATAAAAAAAAAGTACATGTTATATATTTAAAATACAAGTAAGAGAAATCCCATCAAAATAAAAAGTAAATTATTCATAAGAATATTAAATAAACATATAACCAACCATAAACTCTAGTAAAAAGAAAATCTTAAAAATGTCATGATAATTAAGTGAACTATACTGTTGCTTGATTTAAATAACTCATTGAAAGTCCTTATTAGACACTGTATAAATTAACCCATGAAATGTTCTCCATTGAGCTGCTGAGTAGGAGTGACATTGAAATAATTATGATCATAATACCCAAGAGTTTACATCTAAGTATCACAAATTCAAGGGTGACAGTTGGCTTTACAGTAATCAATATTATGCATTTTAAGTTCCTAAAATATGGTATTTAATGTTTCTTTTAGAATCGGCAATGGAAATGTCATAAACTACTTAATTGTGATTAGAGAGCATAAAGTGTCAGATGCCCCACCCGTATAAATGTACACAACCTCTTCCAGAGATTGTGGAAGTGAAGAAAGAGAAGTCAAGAGAAGCATTCGAGCTTTCATCTTTTTTTAAAAATTTATTTTGCAGTAGAATGCATTTTGACACATTGTACACAAATGGAGCATAACTTCTCATTCTTCTTACTGTACATGGTGCAGTCACTCCAGTAGTGTAATCATACATGTATATAGAGTAACAATATCTGTCTCATTCTACCATCCTTTCCATCCCCACAACCCCATCCCTCCTTTCACTTCCCTCTACACAAACCAAAGTTCTTTCATTCTTCCCTATTCCCCTGACCCAATGGTATCAGCATACACTTAACAGAGGAAACATTCAACATTTGGGTTTTGGGGACTGGCTTATTTCATTTAGCATGATACTTTCTAGTTCCAACTGTTTCTCTGCAAATGCCATAATTTCATTCTTCTTTAACGCTGAATAATATTCGATTGTGTATAAGCATCACATTTTCTTTATCCATTCATCTGTTGAAAGGCATCTATGTTGGTTCCATAATTTAGCTATTATAAATTGATCCACTATAAACAATGATGTGGCTATGTCACTGTAGTATGCTGATTTTAAGTCCTTTGGGTATAAACTGAGGAGTGAGATACCTGGGTGAAATCATGGATCCATTCCAAGTTTTCAGAAAGTCAGCATTTATTTCTTCTTTATCTATTATAGGATAATTTTTCAGTGTAATTTTTTTTAATTTTCCAATTTGAATAGTAATTGAACTACAGATTTTGATATAACTAAGTTAGAAGCTGAGAGGGATAGGAGAAAGGGTAATATTATAAGTAAACAAGTTAACAGAGAGTGGTAAAAAAATGTTTGAGTATTTTATAATTAGTTAAAAATTTTTGCTTTTGAAGATTGGAACCAGGAGTTGGTATGTTTAATTCAGACTCTTGCTCCTTAATATTTTATTAGATTTTATATGCACATTTTACTTCAGATGAATTATAAAACTATTTGCAAGTGAAAATTGGATATAAAAGATGATATACAGAATAACACATTTCCTTTTTTTGCTTAAGAAAAAAGTATAATAAATTTATTGCGCTATTTTTAGTTATACATATCACTTATTCATTTGCTACTGAATTTACCAAAGTATTTTCTTAATGGTCAAACATCTAACCTCAATCTCCAGAATTTTGGTCCTCAATGCCTAGGAGAAATTATTCCTTAGTTCTTACTTAAGTAAGAAGACAGATGATATCCAGAGAAAATGGTTTGAATTTTCTTCTCACCTCAAAATGTTCATCTCCATTTGATCTCTTCCCTCGACTTTTACTTAAGTAGCTTTAGTTGGTCTCCAAACATGCTGCTTCCATCCAGTCTTCAACCTTACCCCTGTTTCCTTCTTGCCTGCTAACATGCTGCAGTATTGTCTGTCAGATTAACATTTTTCATATGGATTATTTTTTCCTGCTTCCTGTTAAACTCAATCTAGAAATGAGCATAGCATACTTTCTATTCTTTCTTAACTCTTGAATTCATTTGCTAACCCTTTAAGATAAAATATTTCATCTCCTTGTCTAGAGGACTGCTTCTCTATTTGCTAATACTATGCTTTATATATCACATGATTTTCTGTTCCATCTTCATCTTATCCTTCCAATTTTTTTAACTCCACTATCATCAATTTATCTTTTACATTGTGTCATTCACAGTCTTCCTGATTTTTAAATATAGCTCCACTGTCACAGTTGTTTCTTATTTTCTCCTTATTGTTTTTAAATTCTACATAATGAGGCTCTATAAAGTTTTTACCTGAGTGTCATTTTCTTGTATGTTCTCTTTTGGCAATTCCATACGTTCCACACAACTTTCTCTTTAGTTATAATATATTTAATAGTTTCACTGATGTACCTAAGAACAAAACCTTACTTTAGTTCATCTTACTGATTATTCAACTCATTGCATTTCACCTGAACCGATTTCTCCTGTTGGCCAATTATTTCTAGTTTTTCTTTCCTTCAACTTTTCTTCAGGCCCCACTGAGCCCATCTTGCGTCCTTGGTCCTCTGCATTCCGCACCTCATTCATGCGAGGTGAATGAACTCCAGCTGCTCCTATCCTCCCAGTCCTTGCCCATTAATCTCCACCTCCATTCTCTGTTTCCACATTTTTTTGTGTAGTTTAGTCATCCACATATATCCATCCCTCAATTCTGGTTGTTAGCATTCCATGCTGAGTTGGAGACTCTTCAATAGCTTCAAACTCACAACCTGACAGAACTTGAAAGTAAGTCACCCTGTCCATGGCTTTAGCAGAATCTAGGTCTGGAGGCCAGTCTGCATTTCTGGGCTGCTTTGGGAACTAGCATGGTTTCCGTTTTTCTAGCCAGACATATTCTAAGCATGCATGGACACTACAAATTTCAGCACTTTGCTTAGGTCCCGAACCTGGCGGTTCCTCTGAATTTGGTTCCATTTATTTATTTATTTTTAAAGCAGATTTTATATTTCAGAGTAATTTGGGTTCACAACAAAATTGAGAGGAAGGCACAGGTTTCTCATCTACACCTTCTCCACATCACACAGCCTTTTCCACAATCAAAATTCACCCAAGAGTTTCTGATGTGGCTAGATCTCCACTGCCTCCCCCGTTGGCCTATTCAGAGCAGCTTTCTCTTCCTGAGCATTTCCTTTGTCAACCTGCATGAAGTCTGCCCCATCTGGGCACATCTGTATGCTGCTTCCTCAGCTGTGCAATGTGCTTTCACCCATCCTCTTCCACTGGACAATGTCCTGCTGGATGTAGCTGGGCAGGCAGCTCTGTACAGCCAGCCACTCAGTCTGGGCTTCCCTCTGCCAACTCACATTCCCTTTAATTGTGCCACTTAGTACCTATGGAGTCAAAAGTCATGCCTTTGGTTGCAGCATTTTAGTCTGCTCTGTGACTAGGCTTCACCGCTAGCTTATTTGTTTTTGCTCTCACCTTGCCCTACACATATGTAATCCAAAGCAGTTTTGGCCACTCTCCTCTCCCGCTGTCCCAGCAGCTATTATCCTGTTTGCTAAATACAATAGCAGCAGCTTCGTTATTCAAACCCCATTCTTTAGAATAGCTTAACTCCTTTGCTCTCTCTGACAGTAATCATTGGTTAATAATATTAGCTCTTACCTATCTTCACTTTTCTAATTCTCCTTGAATATCACTGTTAGATTGGGGAATGTTCATGTTTATGAACTGTTATTTTCTCTAGTAGTTTATTTCTTCAATGCATCTTGATGCATTTATGAATTCAACACATATTTATTAATTTGAAAACACTAAAGTGGTATAATATTTTCTTTCAAAGGCCTTCAATGGTTCCCCAGTATCCTGAGAAATAAAATTTAAAACCCCTTTGCTTACCATTTAATTTTCTCCAGGCCACATGGCTGTCTTCGTGCACTGTCTATGTTTTAGGAAAATGAGATCTCTCATCTCTCTAGAGCAATTCTGCACCTGTACTTGGGACATGGCCTCTACAGAGGCTGTCCGCTTCTCACCTCTATCAAAACGCAACCTTCTATTTCTCCAGTTCCAATAAAATTCCTGGAGAAAATGTTACAAGATATTTAAGTATGGGAATAAGGGAAGCGATTCACTCTCTTTTACTTTTCCTGATTTCTAATCTTCCTGCCTTTATACTTTACAAAATTAAAATAACTAATATGAAGTTACTGGTTCTTGCTTTTCACAAAGGCTAAATGACTGAAGAATATCATTGTGGATGCCAGTTTTGCCACTTGAGTATAGTAATTATGTTACTTAGTTGTGTTTAGCATTCTTTAGGATAGCTTAAGTCCTTGCTATGGTAGTAAGAGAATGTGTTAGTGCTGGTTGAATGTTGAAGTTTTTTATGATTCATTAAGAACACATATGTAGACATGGTACACCCACCTTTCCAATACTTTCTTTTCCAGAACATTAGAACAGATATATTCAGCATGTAGATAAGAACACGTATAAAACTGGTCAGTACATGAGGTCAAAAAATTATGTTACAAATTCTTTGAAGATCTCCATATGGCAAAGGTAAGCAAGCCATGAATTATTTTATTTTTTAACTGATGAGAGAAGTTAATGGTCTTATTTTAAGTTATGTTTAAAGTCAGCATTGAGGCAGAGGACAAAACTTTGACTCACATACCTGCCTATGCCATATGTCCAGTGAGATTTCTGAAAATACACATAAGCAGCTGTGCAGAAGAAAAATAATGAAAACTGGATGTGAGTGGTTTTGGAGTAAAAAGTAAGGAAGTACGAACTCTCCAAGAATGGTTAATCAGCTGGATTCATGGAAATTCAATGGAAAAAGAGGTCTTCTTTCTTTTATTCAACAAGTGCAGGTGGAACACAGAGACGGAACAATTAACGAGAAAGGGAACTCACAATAGCAGGTACTGTTGTGTAGAAATGGCAGGTAGGAAGCTGATAGAATGAGCACATGTGATGCCATCCAGGGCGATAACTGAGAGGAGGGCAAACAGGACAGAGTGGACGTTACCTATGATTGGGAGGTGAAAGACAACTTCTTCAGGTGACTTTGGAGCTGAAAGAAAATGCAAGTCAATCAGGAGATGATTCTAGGCCACAGAAAGTGGAAAGACCATCAGGTGGGAACAGCTGATTTCTAAAGGAAAGAAAAAGAAAGCCAATGTGACCTAATAAAAATAAATGAGGGGGAAATGGTATGAAATTAAATTGGAAAGGGTACATGCACAGTCTTGCAGACCATGTTCTGAAGTTTCCATTTTGCTCTGATATTTTATTAAGACATAATGTCTGCCTTTGACTATGAGTGTCTAACTGGACTTTGACCACCAAAGTCTATTTCTGTTTAATATAAAACAAATATATCTTCAAAAATGCATATGCTTTTATTTCTCTTTATTCATTGCAACTAATGAAAAAATTATATAACTTTATTTTATTGGATGCTTTTTCCATTCCATAGAGTTGAATACTGTCTACAGTTTTAATTATACTTACAGCTTATAATGTTAACTTTAGGAAACAGGTGGGATATTTTCTAAAAGGCTAATGTTATTGAACAAACCATTGTGTTTGCTAAATTAACTGTGTCATACTCATAACTACTTAGGTAAATCATGTTTGGGCACCAAATAGAATGTGTCAGGTTGAGACATGGAGATTTCCATTTTCCTCTGAGATGTGACCTTTGGTATTGCCAGTAGAAAGAATGGAATTGCATCTGCCCATGCCAATCAGTGTGAATGTAACTTAATTTGTTGATCTAGATTTTTTTTCTCCTCGGTTTCTAAACCCTTAAAATCATAAATACGAGGGAATTAAATCTACAGTGTGTAAAATTTCTGGCTCACTATTGCTTTTCGTATTTTAAGACAATAAAATAAAACAGCCACCTTTTATATGCCTGCTGCTCTTTAGCATCTTTCATCAAGCTGTTAAAAACCTGGGCTACTCTTTATCTCCATGATGATTTCTCTCACACAGAAAACAACATTTTTTTTCAGTACTGAAGATGTTGATCACATCAAAAATCTGTCTTTTATTATAAAATGATACATAGAAGGTTCATTTTTGTTACTCTTAAATCTGATTTTCCTTAACTGAATAAACAAAGATATAAATGCTTTTTAGAGATGTACATAAATTAAATTACTTCCCAATACATTTTTATGTAAGTATGCCTGCAAAATTTATTATTTAGGCTAAATTCAGCTTATTTGATGTGTCACCTTAGATCAGGAACTTTAGATTGTCATTAACTTGGTATTTTCCTTTCTTTCATAAGTTTTTATTTTATAGCTTTTTATAAATTTAAATTTTAAAATAATAAATAATTATACTGAACGAATGTTAATGCAGAAATTCTAATCCACATGTTACAAGGGCATCAGATGATTGCTTGAATTATTGCTTTGTTGTTTAAAGACATTCATACTGGGCTGGGCACAGTGTCACATGCCTTTAATCCCAGCACTTTGGGAGGCTGAGACTGGAGAATCGCAAGTTCAAAGCCAGCCTCAGCAATGGCGAGGCGTTAGCAACTCAGTGAGACCCTGTCTCTACATAAAACACAAAATAGGGGTGGGGATGTGACTCAGTGGTTGAGTATCCCTGACTTCAATCCCCGGTACCAAAAAACAATAAATTAAAAAAATAAAAGTAAAGACATTTATACTGGCCTGAATAGGACAAGCTATACTATTAAAAAAAAAAAAAAAAAAAAAGGACATGGGGCTGCCAGCTCAGGACTAGAGGCGCCCAGTAACCTAAAATAATAATGTCCATTTCTCTCTTCCACCAGACAACCCGAACATGTTTGGTTGGGGTGTCCTTCGCTGTGCCCTCATCGTTCAAGGACTCATGTTGGGGAATCTTCCATCTCCTTCATTATCCCATGATTCCCAGGAAGGAAGAAAAGGATACTGGGGCTCACACTCTGGCTCTCAAGCTGTGGCCAGAAGTGACACCTGCCATTTCTTTTTTCATTTTTTGGCCAAAGCAAGTCATGTGGCCACATCTCTTGGATGAAATAGAAACTTGCACTCTTACCCTTTGCTCAGGAGGAGAACCAAAAGTGTTCGGCAAAGAGTGCTGATGATCACCACAGTTCTTGTTTCTTGCCTTTTTAACCCTTGGGATTGCCCCAAATCTACATTCCCTGGTCTCATCCCCATCAGCCCCATGTCAAAGTTCTAGGGTCTTCTGAACATAATTGTAGCATTTTTTGTCATCATGATGTTTCAGATAATGCTTTTTTTTTTTTTTTTTTTTTGTATTTCACATTTCCTCCTTTCATGTGCATGTGTGAAAGATTTTTACGTGGATAATTTTAATATCAGATTGAAAAGAATAGAAACAATAAGTTTTCTCATTACCTCTCATGTCAGCTTTTTAGCTATATTCCATTGGAATTTTCCCGGAGACTTTCTCTTCAACTATGGTTTTATTTTTTTTCATAAATTAGATAAAAAGAAAAAAAATGGTGTTAAGTTAAATGAGTGTTTGAAGCAACCAATGATTGGATATAAAACTGATGTCATCTTTCAGCAAAGCTCTTCCGTTTCATGGCCAGCTTTTAAATAGGAATCACATTTTTTACATGTGGGGAAAGGAAAACTTATGTGCTAGGCTGCATATTTAAAGGCTGAATTGTGTCTCCCCCTATGAATCTACACTTTGAAGCCTAACACATGGGTTCATTTCTGTATTTCTTTGAAACAGCATTTCCCTAATTTACCCAGGTTGGCCTTGAACTTACCACCCTTCTGCCTCAGCCTCCCCAGTTTCTGGGATTACAGGTGTGCACCACTACTGGCTGGCTTTCCTTATAGCAGTACAAAATGGATGAGGCTGCCTCTGTGCCCATATGACTGGTGCAGGCTCATATTTTGATGGATGTACTTAATATGGTGTAAAAGTAATGATGAAATAGAGCACCTGAACTATATGATGGTTTTACCTGATGCAATGCTTCACTGTCCTCATGCACATTATCTTTCCACTAAATGCATTTATTAGAAGAAGAAATTTGGCCAAACCAAGGGATAAGGCCTCCAAAGAACCCAAACCTACTGACTTTTCGATTGTGGACTTTCAGCCTCCAGATCTGAGAAAACAAAATTCCACCTCTTAAGCCACCCAGTCTGTGAAATTTGGTTGTGGCATTTGGTTGTGGCATTCTTAGCAAACTAATACCATCTGGAACTGAAAATTTACAGGGACAGAGGAGGTCCTGGGGAACAAAAGGGACTAAATTACATTGTCCTATTTTGTGCATGTAGGAATTTAACAACAAATCCCACTGTTATGTATAATTATAATGCACCAGGAAAACTTTGTAAAAATGCCAAATGAAAGAAGTAAAAAAGGAAAAAATAAGGAAAATGAACATAATTAAGTTATAACAACAATAATTTGATCTTAATAACCAGTCATTCTGAGAATAGCAGCTGAGCACACCTCTGCCTCATTTCCCAGATTGCTCTCTGTAGGCCTGATTCTCCTAAACCAAGTACTAACTGTTGAACTGGATGCCTGTAGTTTGTTGGTTTTCATGTGGGTAGTCACATCACGATGGCCCTTGTGGGATGGAAAATGAGCAACATTTTGTAAAAATGATGGGTTGTCATTAGCTGTCTCAACCAATGCAACTTAAATACATCTAACTGTTTTATTTGATCAGCATTCAATGCTGCTGGAGAGGTTTATTGAAAAACTTATCAACAATAAAATAAGCATTACTAACAATAAATTACAAACAAAAGTTATAGATTTATACTTTTGCCTCCAGAAGCTTCATATTACCATCAATATTCTCCACTGTCAAACTGTTCAGCCCCTATGTCTTACACATACTTCGTGAATGTCTAGATTGCAACCTCCTGTATTCCTCACTGCTACCCCTGACAAAGCCTCCGTGGTTTTATGTATCTCTCGGGCCATTGAGCTGGTTGATACTCATAGTGACCTGCTGGGAGCAGCTTTAAATGCATTTCTCACCAAGCCCCAAGATCAAAAGGAAAGCCTGCTTCAGCACTACGCATTCTGTCCTTGAAAAGTTAAAAAAGAAAGAAAAGATATTTGGTAGGTTGTTTCTGGACAAGACTGAGAAAAAAGAGTGGGTGAAGAGCATAGACTGCATGTCATTCAGATTTAAGCGCATCTGAAAGTGAGAGAATATTTGCTGGGTGTTTATCTCACAGCTACTGCTTAGATCATTCCAGAGGTGGGCACAGAGTAGGAATCTAACAGACACCACCTGGAGCATTTGAGTGCTTCTGTTTGCCTTAATTTTCAAAATAATAAATGAGAGACCTAGTCCAAAATGTTGAAACAGCAGGACACTGAGCTGCTTTGAAAATGAGATGGTGACAGAGAACTGAATAGTGAATTCAGCTATGTGGCTCTCACTGGCAACCTTGTGATGAGTAGATTCTTTGGTGTAACAGGGGAGACTTAAGACATAATAGGTGCAGAGAAATTGAAAAAGGTGATTTTGAAAGGAAGGGCAAAAAAAAAGGGTGATAAGAAGTTATAAAGGTGGAGTCAAGTATTTTTAATGATTTTTTTACAAGATGGGTAAAATAAATAGGTTTATATTTTGGTAGGAAAATTTAATATAGAGACAAAATGATGATAAAATAGAATAACTAAATTATACCATGTTTCTACTGAATACATCATTTGTTATTTCTGATCAAATTAAGGGTAGGATCAATTGCCCATGAAATATCAGCAATAAGTCAGAGGCTGTCTAAACCTCACCCACAGTCAAGTCCACCTTTTGTTTGTTTGAGGTGTAGGTTTCTTGGAACCTGGACCTATTTGTTTACATACTGTTCATGGCTACGTTTATACTACAACTGAAGAGTTGCGTGGCTGAAATAGAGTTTGACAGTGAAGTCTAATATTTCTCATCTAAGCCTTTAGAGAAATTTTCTGAACCTCTAATTAAATAAAATGTGTGAACTTCACATTTCCACAAGGGTGGAAGAATGTAATATTTTTTAAATAGATTTCTTATCAGAAAGGATGCCATGTTATATATCTTTGCTATCATCTACTTTTAATTCTCAGAATCAACATATATTTTATATGACATCCCTTTTCAACATGAAGTACTTATGGTGAATTAGGACAAATTTCTTCAAGTTATTTAGCTATATTTGGTATTAAAACTTCTAACTGACAATAACTTCATATTTTCCACTGTATGATTTAATTTGGGGGTTTCTTTTATGTAGGGGTCTATGTATAAAAGTATATAAATCAATCAGTTGTATATAGTGAGGTACATATGGAGGACGAGCAATATTTCAAATTTCTTTTTTTTTTAAAATATTTGTTTTTTAGTTGTAGGTGGACACAATATCTTTATTTTATTTTTATGTGGTGCTGAGGATCGAACTCAGTGCCTCCCGCGTGCTAGGCGAGCACGCTACCATTGCGCCATAACCCTAGCCCCAATATTTCAAATTTCATGAGACACTTAGAACAACTAAATTTTCCAATTAAGAAGTCACCTCCCCATCTGATTTCCTCTTTTATTACTATCACCATCATGTTTCTTTAACCTATCCATAGCTCTTTTTTTTCTTATTTTCTACAACCAAACATATTTACATCTAATCTATTGCCTAAACTGTTACAGCAACCTCCTCAATATTTCTGTTTCAAGCAACTTTATTTCCCAACTGTAAAATTAATATCATCATTTTTTTCTTTTCTCCAAAAGGATAGGTTACAGACCCTGTCATTTAAAAAAATAATAATAATCCTACCTTTTGGTACAAGACTCATTACAACAAAGTCAACCTAATTTACTGGATATATATGTCATTTATTTTCATTTTGGAGATCCAAACTGGGGCTTCACATCCTAGGTGAGGACTGTAATGCAGAGATATACCCTGAGCCTTGTATTTAATTTCTCAATTTAACAGGACATTCTATAGTTTTAAACAATAAGATTGTAAGCTATTGGTCAAAAATAAGAGATTATGTCTAGAATTATGTCTAGGATTGTGTTTCCATTCACCTGTATTTTTTCCCTAAATCTTCATCTGATTATTCTTTACCTTGACCTCTAATATTTTCTCTGAAATATCTTTCTGATGCCAGTAGTACAGATGTGAATTTTAGTAGAAATTTTATACCTCAAATGATAATGATCATTACCTACTAACAGGGCTGTCTCTACAATTGTCAAATAAGTGTTCAAATTCCAATGATTTTATTTATAACTCATGTGATCCCTGCCACTTTGCTCCCCCTCTCCTCCCTCTCCTCCCCCTTCTTGCCCTCCTCCTCCTTCTCCCTCTCCTTCTCCTCTTCCTCCTCTACTTTTTCAATCCTAGTATTGAATCCAGGGGCTCATGCATGCTGGGCAAGTGCTCTACAAACTAGCTACATTCCCAGCCCAATGTCTTGCTCTTCTGGTGGGATATTTCTTCATTTATATGGATGGAGTTATATTTTTCAAACTGCCATGAGAATTAGAAGCAAATCCATCTTTAAAAGACCTAGGATAATGGGCAGCACCTAGAAAATAGTCACTATATCATTATTATAATTAGAGTTATGCTTAAAGTGTTTATGTTAGAGAACATACCTTTATCATTTCCTTACTCATTTCAGAGCAAATGTAAGATCGTACTGTATCTTGTATCTAGTAAGCATTTGCCAAGTTCAATGGCATTTGTCACATTATCTTTATGGGCCCCATTACACCATCAATTTGTTATGAAACTTGTTTCTTTGAGTGGTTGTGGGAGAACCTACCTGTCCCCCTTCCTATCTACCCTTCTGCCTGTCATCTCTAGGTATTAAAGAGAGAGTGAAATGTATGGAGGCACACAAGGGGCTGTCTCTGACACAGCAGTAATTGTGAGTCATGGACTTCACATGTGTGATGTGTTGCTTTTTGCCCTAAAGCTCCCAGATAATGAGAATATTATTAAAACATGATGATAAAAGAGACAAGGGGAAAGAGTCCATTATTTCCCAAATGAATGCTTTTTTCCTTGTGGTATTTTATTCAGAAATTGATCTTTCTTGACTCAGTCCATGCAGGTAAGCATAAATCAGCAGGGCAAAGAGAGCAGTTGGAGAGATTGGCATGAACATGGGGCCAGTTTTGTGTCTGGGTCAGCCACACCATTTTGCTTATAGTCAGTGTAGCTCAAAGGGTCAGCAAATGCAAAAGGGAAATAAACCCACTGAGGTCTTGGTCCTTCGCTATGTTAATAATGTGTTTCTATAGAGGATTGGCCGACTCAGCTCCTTAGCAACTAAAAAGATATTCCTTCCTTGGTAAAGGCTCTCAAAGGCAGGAAAGCAATAAGAACAGGTTAGTATATCTCAGAAATGACTGCCAAGCAAGGAAACCAACTGAGCACTAGTTACTCAAATGATGACCACACAGAAAATAGCTTGATTAGGATATTATTAATACATTGCCGATTGAATAAGAAAAGTTACAAAGAAAAAAATGACCGACACATGAAAACACCCACATAATGGATAGGATGCTCAAAATGACCATAATTTTTTAAAATAAAGAACTTGACTTTTATTGTGCTAAAGGTTGAATCTTTTACCAAATATTCCATCACCATCTTTGTCTACACCTATTATACAAGTTTCAAAAGTTATACATGAAATTTTTAACTTTTTTCACCATAATACTTGTATGGAATTACTCTTAAAATTTCAATGCAAAAGCATTGATTTTGTACTCAGTTGTTTTTTTTTTTTCCTCCACTTGATAGCTTTTCCTTTGTTAGACTTTAAGCCTACAATTTGCAAAATCAATAAAAACACAGCTTTCCCCAAGAAAGAAAAGTCCTCCAGAGGCTTACCTGAAAGTGTCTAGGGCAAGATTTCCATGACCTTGAACTATTTGTAAAGTACCAGTGGTGACTTTTCAGAGTGTCACATCAAAATTGGTTTTGTGTCTCCAAGGAAGGTTGAGCGTGTAATGTCAGTAACAGCTGGGCAAAGGCAACAATTATATGTCAACTTTGCTTTCTTTTCAAAGAGAGCATTTTCCCAGGCTGACACATTGCTGGGGAGAAAAAGGACACATACAAAAGTTTGTTTTCATTTTCAATTATTTTTGGAGATATGGAGCTCATGACAAGCCAATAATAGTAAACAAAAATGACAAGAATTGACATTGGTAACCACAGGATGTGGACGTCGCTGTGGTTAGTACACATTTGGTTTGACCACTTTCAATTTTATGAGTTTGGAGAAGAGGAAGGAAAGAAATTCATAAAGCCATACCCATTTAATAAGATTTTTTAGCTATAAAAATACACACTCCCCATGTCTCTAAAACTTCCACCTTTTAGGGAATATAGAAATAATTGCTCAGCATGAAATCATTGCAAAGCAGTTAAAGATCGACTACACCAAGTATCCTCCTCTTCATTAAACACAAGACTCTGCCATTGCTCACGCTTTATGGAACCTTATTTGTGTTGTTTGAGAACTAGCTGTGAAAAGATTACTGTAAAAGGAAAATGTTGAAACTTAGCTATGACTAATTAATGTTTAATTGACACTTTCTAAAATGGAAAAAAAATAAATGTTCATTTATTGAAAACAGTTGTGTGGGCTTGCTGGCAGAAAGAACTGCTATGTTATGTTATGAAATAATCAGAGGAAAAACCCTCTAATGCTCTTTTCATAACACTTAAAGTAAGCATTCTAATATCACAGAAACCTTGGGGGGAGTTTGCAGACAAAAAGCAACATAATTAAGTTTCAGCTAAAGGCTGCCAGAAAGGGACTCGATCAATGGTGCTGTTATTCTTGGTCGACTCTACTGCCGGAGCTCTACCGACAGGGAAAACGCCAATCATTGGAAGTCGTCTTGGTGGAACTCGTGCTTGATCAGGATTTTCAACTATTTATTTTCAAAATTTACTCTACACTTTAAAAGACTAAGGTAAAACGCTCTGGTTTTACTGGTAAAAACTCTACAATATTTGTTTTGAATGTTTGTGTCTCTACCGAAAAAATAAGCTGCAATAGAGCAAAAAATAAATTCAAATTATCTTTGGTTTGTGATTTATGTCAGAGTGTCACTTAGATACTGGCCCAAATCCAGGGCTATTTGTTTGTTTGGTTTTTAACATTTTCCATTTCAGCTCTTCAGTCCAAGCATTGATTCAGTCTTTCCAAATAAGGAGGAAGAGGTTGACTTGAAGCCCAAGGAGCTGCCCAGCAGAAGACCTGCGTAAGTGTGGGCCAATAAGATCATTCAGTAATGTTGTGATTGGCATCACTAAGAAAGCAAGCATCAGATCTTTCCTCTCCCTTTACTCAGTGGAGGGGGAAAAAAAGAAAGGGAAAAGGAAAAATGGAACAATAAGGACAACAAACCAAAAAAGAAAGAACTACGTTCCCTAATAACTCTGAAAGGAGAAAAGAAATCAGTGTTTGGAAGGGCCACAGCAATTTGATATGAAACCTTTAAGTGAAGGCAGAGTTGGATAGACAGAAGGCAAGATAAACAGAGCATCTTCAAGAAAAAACAAAAAACAAAACAAGAACAAAAAAGACAATAACTTATTCTAATAGAGCATTGAAAGAGAAAACTAGTTTGGAAGTTATTCTTTGCTTGCCTAAAGCTTTTCTAAAGCTCTACAAATTCTGCATGTCAGCTGCAGACAGGAAAGTTTGAGCCAGGCATTTTTCCTGAGGGCTTTTACTAACCGGCTCCAGAAGTGGTTGCATTTAAAGATACTTGAGCAAAAGGAAAGAGAACACTATACATTGCAAATACTGCTGATAAAGTCTTTGTGTTTGACAAAACTTTACTTGGAAATGTTTTAACTATTGAGCCTGAGAACTGCTGGAGTAATGTATTAGCTCTGAGCCGAGAAAAAGTCAGGACGATAAGACAGGAGATGAATCAATGAGGGATATAGAAGCGGATTCGAGTGGCCAAGAAGCAGAATACAAAAACAGAAGAGGGATGGCCTGGACCCAAATCCTCATCACATTCAGCTGAAGATTCTACCAGCAGTGTAGAATGGGGAGGCTGACATTCAGTCTCATCCACGTAACGTAGCAAGTTAGATGCAATGTGCATGGTTACACGTAATATGTTATATGAGTGTAAAACATAGACACATATAGTTGTCATTATCCCTTAAATATCTATACATGAAATATATATGTAATATTTAATTTTATATCTAAAATAAGATATATTTTTATATTCTTATATATGTACATATAAATATAAACTTAATGAAAGTTTTTGGTTTCTTTTTGTTGTTGTTGTTACTGGCTTTTTTTTGTTACTGATTTGCAGTGCCTGTCATGAAACCCAGGGCCTTATGCATGCCAGGCCAGCTTTCTACCACTGGGTTCTATCCCCTGCCCCATTTAAATGTTTTGTTTTGTTTTTTTTGTACCAGGGATTTTTTTTTTGTATCAGGGGCACTTGACCACCCAGCCACATCCCCAGCGCTATTTTGTGTTTTATGTACAGACAGGGTCTCACTGAGTTACTTAGTGCCTCGCTGTTGCTGAGGCTCACTTTGAACTCGTGATTCTCCTGTCTCAGCCTCCCTAAGTGCTGGAATTATAAGCATGAGCCACCATGCCCAGCTTAAATGTTTTAATGTATGCCATGAATTACTTTACTCCCTTCAAGGAATAGAGATTACATAATTTATCCAGGTATTTATTCATGGAATTTCTCCTGAGCCTTATCAGTAATCATAATCCAAAGGTCAGATGTGTAACCAAGATAACCCTTGCCCTGTAGACAGAGCTGCCCTCAGGTGCTGCTCTTGAAACTGGCCCTAATGTCTGGTTGGCCAACTGTCTGGAAACCAGCTCCTCCAGTTGCTGCAGCACCAGTTCAAAGCCTGCCCTGGCCTGGGGAGCCTGCTGGACTCTTAGCTCTGAGCTGAGGGGCCAGTAATAACCTCTGAGGGATGATGCTCTTCACACCACATCACTTAGATGAAGTAGGGGAACAGAGAAAGTATCAGAAACTGGCATTAATTCTTTTCCTGTACTCTCCTCTTTTTTGCTGTGCTCTCCTTCCCTTTTCCTCTCCCTTCTTTGTGGAGTAAAAAAAAGATGTGAATGTATACTGTACAAAAGGAAGGAGGAGGAGGAGTTCAGATGCATCGTTAAGGCTATGGACCTAATACACTAGAAAGAGTCACCATGACTCATTTGCAATGTGACAGGGAATTAAGCTAATGTCTGTGTATGAAACACTAAAATCTTAGACACACATGGACAATAAAACTCTCACATAAACGACAGCCTGCATTTGTGTCCTGTAGCTTCCCTCCTAATGTCTACAAACAATGCTAGTACTTAAATTTCACATCTCCATTGAACTTGACACTAATTATCAAAAAATTAGCTAAACTGTTGCACGTGCTTGCCACATGCTAGCCATAATCCTGGGCTTCTTACATCCACTGTGGCCCTCATCTGTACAGCATGCTGTGATACAAGAAGTATTTGTTTTCTCATTTCAAGGATGAAGAAGCTGAAGCTTTGAGAGTTATACAAATTGATGGAGTCACAAAGCTGCTAATGGTAGTGTCAGCACCAAACATGTCTGACTCCTGCAGTGGGCTGTTCAACGTTCAATCATTTGCTTCTCTTTTCATACAGTAATGTTATGACTTATATAAGGGACATGAGTTTTGCAAATGCATGCTGCATCCTTAATGCATTTGAGTAAGGCTGACAACTTTCTTAAAAAGTGCCTCATTAATTTTGGCAAAACTAAAGATCTTAATTCTTGATTTGACCCAACAACAGTGAAATTATTTCATATAAAGTTACCTCGAAAGACTGTGAAATAATTGCAATCATACCTTTGTAAATATTTCTTACAAAATGTGCTAGCATTCTTGTGGAGTCAGATTTCTTCAGATTCAGATGCCTCAGAATCAGGTGGTCCTGATATTTTTTGAATATTACTATGTACAGACAAGCCAGATACTTGAATATTAAGAAAACATTTACACAAACAAATATCTGAGATTTATGTGTTGAATGTAATGTTTGTTAAAAATACACTTGGCCATATGGATTCACAAATAGCAACTAAACACATGAAAAGATGAGTAGCATCTAGAAAAATGAAAATGAAAACCACAATTAGATATCACCACACTCCCAATAACTAACAAACATTTTCGTCAAATGTTACTGAGGACATGAGCAACTAAAAAGCCCACATGTTGCAGGTCAAAATTTTAAAAAATGATATATTCTCTTTGACAAACAGTCAGCAGTTACTTATAACACACTTATCATGACACCAGGCATTACCACTTGCAGTTATTTAACAAAAAGAAATAAAGACATATTTACAGGAAGACTTGCAACCAAATGCCTGTGGCAGCTCCATTCATAATAGCTTCATACTGGAACCAACTCCCACAGATATCAAGAACTAAGACATACATAAATTGTGATATATCTGTAATTTGAATAAGCACACAAACAGAAAACCTAACATATGGCTAAATGCATGAAGAAAAGAATCACTGATAAACGCAACTATAATCTCATAAACATTATTTCTAATGACAAAATCCAGACACCATAAATTATATGCTATATGGTTCCATTTAAATAAAATTCTAGAAAAGGCCTGTCCGTAGTAATGGACAGCACACCAGTGGTCATCTGGGGCTGGAATAATACAGTGCAGAGAGTTAAGAGAGATTTGGAAGTGATGCAAATGATCTGCATAATTACTATAGTGGTGATTGTACCACACTGTACATTTATTAAGATTCATCAAATTACACACTTAAAATTGGTGAAGTTTTTTTGGAAGGGATACAGGAGATTGAACCCTGGGGTGCTTTCCAACTGAGATACATCCCAAGTTCTTTTTCATTTTTCATTTTTAAATAGGATCTCACTAATTTTCTGACACTGGCCTCAAACATGTAATCCTCCTGCCTCAACTTCCCCAGTGTCTGGGATTATTAGTGCACATCATGACTCCCACCTGGTATTTTAAGTATCATCCTTCAAAATGAAACTGCTTTTAAAAATTTCATACTTTCATAATACCCCAGAAATAGTCAGTGTTAATTCAAATTCCAAGAATAAAATTGCCTAAAGTGAGGCAATTTTGAAGTAATAAAATAAACACGTGGACCAAGTATTTTCAGTAGCAAATCTAAAGCTCTCTCTATGGCATCAGGCCCCCTGGTGTCCTATGTCCTGGTCCTCAATCACTGCCCCACCTGCTGTTGGCTGAGGACTGACTCTCACCTCTGCTGGCTCCTGGCAGGCTCCTTTCACGTCCTCACCCTTTCCCTCAGCCTCCTGTGCTTGCTACTTAGACATTACTTCTGTTTCATGATTTTTCTTAACTGAATTGGACACAAGGCTCCTAAAATGGATGTGATCCATTGAGTTAAGTAATATAAAACAAAATGAATTCTGTGGGTTTTTTTATTAGGAAGGCAAATTTTCAACCACCTGATCTGAAGTAGAAAAAAGAGTGTATTTCAATAATTTTGAAAGATTATTAATATAATAGGTGATATATTCCCATCAACTATTGATGTTTTTAATCTTATTTTTCATAATAAAATATTTATATTTTATTATATTTAACAAAAGACTGTGATAAGAGGATTCAAACATTAATTACCCTGATTTGAGCAGTATGTATAGCATACATGTTTTGAAATGCCACACTGTACCTAAAAAATTGGTCAAATGTTTACATGTTAACCAAATATTTTGCAAAAGTGTAAGAGCTCTTGATGTTAATCATCTTGATTTGATCATTACCTACTATACACATGCATTGAGTTATCACACTGTACTTCGTAAATATGTACAGGTAACATGGTGCTTAATGAAAATAAAAACAAAATAAAATATTATACTGTTAAGTGAATACAAAATTTTAAAAAGTAAAGTACAGTCTTATTATTGGGAGGAAGGAGAAGGTAGATAGTTCCTTAGAAACTCCCATATTAGGAGGTGTAGGAAATGCATGAATTTACTTGTGGATACACTATGAGTAGTTTTAGATGGGTCATACGGCTTCTCTGCTATCTCTAGGTACAAGAGGACACAGAATACAAATGCAAAATTTTCTTCTGCAGACCAGGACCAAAATACTGATATTTCTTGTACACATTTATTAAGAATGAGACATATGAGAAAAAACAACTTTGAAATTATGGTAGCTCTGAAATGTCTGATCAACAGTTTCTTCTTTTCTAAGTCTCTGCAGTTACCAGGGCTGACAGCATATGGCTGATTCCATGCCTAAGTTAGGGGGCTGCTTAGGTAATGGGCCAGGTGGGGTAAGAAGTCGATGAGCTACAGAACAGGGCACTGAATTAAGAAGCACATTTGTCTATATGTCAAAAAGGAGAGAACAGCTAGGGCTTTAATTACTTTGGAATTTTTCAAGTTAAAAGGTGATGTAAGTATCTACCTACACAATTCTTTATGTGCACAATTCTTTTATAAATGGTAGCTAAACTCCCTGAATAAACTAAACAAATGTTTCTACTGTGTATTGGTCTGTGAAATTAAATATGTAGTTGCTTAGAGTTTACTAATTAAATTCATTGATATGCATTCTCTGGTATAGAAGGATTATTTCATGGAGAGAACCATACTATTTTTTATAGCCTTGATTACTTTAATTTTAACTTTTCTATGTATTCTAGTACAGATTCTTACTAAATACAAAATTTCCTTCTGCAAATTGGCTGGACAAAAAAATTACATGAGGCACTTTTGAGTGTGTTTTTGTGTATATATCCAAATAAAACAAAATTATATACTGTGCATAGTTTTACAATATCTGGACTGAATATTTTATGAAATTAGTATCTTTATGATTTTCCAATTTGATTTATGTACTATGGCAAAAGGCCTTGTGACTTATATGATGTAGATCTGATTTATTCAATTTCTCTAAAAACACTACAGATTATTTTAACATTGATGATAATAATGGGTTAAGACTAGAAAAACGAGTATGTAGTAGATAGTATTCTAAGAGCTTCTTGTATTAACAGTTACTCCAGACAGCAAGCTTATGATGAAGGTGAGCCAAATTATCTTCATCTTAAAGGTGAGAAAACTGAGACTCAGAGGTCACTCAAGAGTGGCAGAGCTGGAGTTTGGTCCCGAGCAGTAAGGCTGCATACTCTGTTGACCTTAAGGGCTATTTTGTATCTCCTTTAAATTAGTATAGAAACAACTAAAGACATTCTTTCCCCAAAAGTTATTTCAAAAGTTGTATAACAATATAGTTTAAAATTAAATATATATATATAGTTAAAAATTCATGTAAAAAATCTTCATTTCTCCATCACTCATCAAATCAAGCATGTGAAAATACAAACATTCTGAAACTTTGTTGAAAACCTACAATTTGGGAATCTTAAAATGAAGGCATTCAGAATTAATAAATTGATATAAACAAGGTGCCTATGGTGTTGGTAACTACTGACACGTTACACAACACCACAAACAGAGAAGATAGTCAGTGATGGGAAGTTGCTAGCATTAGGTTTGGGCAAATGTTCAAAAGGGATGATACTTTCAGGAGCAATTGCTGCACTTTGCCTCCCTGCCCTCTTGCACTCTGGCAGGCTCACACCTGCTGCTGCCCCGCTACTGAGACTCCCCCGTGCGATGTACTCCAAACCCGAATGCTTTGGC
The DNA here is from genome assembly GCA_028644305.1 of Xerus rutilus. Classification (NCBI taxonomy): domain Eukaryota; kingdom Metazoa; phylum Chordata; class Mammalia; order Rodentia; family Sciuridae; genus Xerus; species Xerus rutilus. The sequence goes on from CM053404.1 coordinate 135,954,003, forward strand.
CATGCCCCAAACTTTGGGATGACTGCATTCAAAATCAAATCTCTTCCCTTGACTTTGCCAAAATATTTCACATAGACAGTGGAATCCTTTCAAGAGTGTGAATGGAATATCAGAACATTTAGTAGTCCTTGGACATCATCTCCACCCACTTGATCAGATATTCAGAGTCCAAGCAAACCTCCTCCTCGGGTTCACTGTCCTGAGCACTGGCCTGTGGGTAACAGCGAGATAGGGCCTTATGTCTGAGATGTCTTGACTTTGATCGTCTGTAACCATGCTAATAATGTAATTCCATGAGCTTGTATTTCTTCTTCCATTGCATAATGTGATTGAACTGAAATATTTTAGAATCTCCACATTACAAAGGCACATTTACAATCTCCACATTACTTCTGGACCATACTCCAACGCAGATATTTATTTACTCTGCCATATATATATTCTTGTCACACAGATCTGTTAGTGATTCCTTAAACTTGTCTCTTACCTTAAATCAACACTCAAGGTTGGAAGGGACTCATCCTATGGATTCTATTCCCCAACCATCAATTTGCCCTCTGGTAAAATCCTATAAAAATTCCAAAACAATTAAATTCTACCTTGTGCAACCCTCTGATAGCCCTCTGAATGCAGAAAACCATGGTGTCCCCCGGGCCTTGCTTGTAATTATAGCATCTCTATAGAGAATATTTGCTTTGTCCTGGAGCTGTTTTTATATCTGGATATTTCTATAATTAGATTATGAGCTCTTAAGGCTGAAGATGTGACATATAAATGTTTTCAATCACCCACAGTATGTAGCATGTGTCTTTTCTAGTGGCCTGCAAATGTGTTTTCATACTGATGTCTACAAAAATGATAGTTGTCACAAACACACAGCACTGCTTCCACAGGGGACAAAATGATACAAAAGACACAAATGCTAATGCTGTTACATAGAGCACAGAATTCTAAACAGCTCTAAATAACTCTAAATAGCACATGGCTCTAAATAACAGTGTTATTTAGAGCACATACACGTGGAAAAAAGAATGATAAGAGAATAAATACAAAGTTTTGGAAAGCATAGAATTATACTAAATGAAGAGAAAGAGGATTGAGTGAAGAATAAAAATTTATGTTTACAAATTCTTCTCCAAGGGATTCTTATTGTGGTACATGATACTTGTCAATATGACGAGTATATAATTTATATATTTAGAATTTGAATAAAATGGAAAAGGGACATTCAAGTTCTAATTGCATGACTCATTAGGTGAATTTTTGGTTGAAGGCAAAAAGAGAAGATAGTGATTAACACCAGATGGAGCTCTAATGTGAATGTTTGTTTCCTCAAAACTCATAGGTTGAAATCCAGCCCTCCAAATGGCATTAGAACACAGGGCTTTTGAGGAGGTGACGAGACATAGAGGACAGAGCCCTCATGAATGGAATTAATGCACGTACATATGAGACCCCAGAGAACAGGCCATGCTCTCTCCCTGTGAGGACATAGCAAGAGATGCCACGTGAGCACCAGGAAGCTGCCTGTACCAGGCACTGACTCTGCAGGCACCTGACCCTCCACTTCAGTCTCCAGAACCCTGTGAAGGAAATGCTTGCAGTCTGTAGTCCCCCTGGGTCTATGGGGATGTGGTTTCAGCAGCCCTCACTGACTAGGAGATTTCTGGCACAGTCCTTCATTAGTCACTAGGTGGGCTCTAGACAGAGGGAGAAATACAAACTGACCGAAAATATATACAGAGGAGCAATTTCCTGTAGATAACATAAAACAACAATATCCCTAAACAAAAGTCAGGGAGGAGACTACAATGACAGATACGATACGCAGTAGGTGGATTCCTAAACATATTCAAGATGACTTTAAAAGCTGTATTTTTATTAATCCAAATCGTGAGAGTAAAGGGTGAGGATGTCCTTTGGACGTGGGCAAATGGTGACATGATTACAGAATAACTCTTTTAAAAGTCACTAAAACTAAAGTAAGCATGTGGTTTCTGTCAAATTGCTGACTGAGGTAGAAAAACGTGTGAGTGAATTATGAGTGAAATGAATGTTTTGAGTTCCTTTCCTCTCAAATAAAATGTGTGAAACATTTTGAAATGTTAAAATGGATAATACATAGCAAACAGTATGTCTCTCAAGTGATAAGCAAAGGCACGTTTTCATCATATTTTGAAATTGACTTTATTGGTCTTTGTGCTAATGGAATGAGCCGTCTGCCACTATAAAGTGAAAATTACTTCATAGAGATGGAGAAATACACGTGAAATTCAAGGCATCTAGAGGACACCTGTGTTTTGACCTTTGTGTGCCCTTGGGACAAGGCCTTTTGTCCTTCCAGGCTCAGTGTTTTCAGTCAGGAAATCACAACCTGTGGTTGTCATTATGATGCGGCCCTATTTAGCTTATTTTTATTGGTTCCTTATAATTATACATAGTAGTAGAATCCACTCTGATGTGGTCATACATGCAGGAAACACAATTCAGTCTGTTTTATTCCAGTATCTCCTCTCTTCCCTTTCCTGAGCTCCTGCTGCTACTCTCCTCCCCCCCCTTCCTTCCTTCCTTCCTTCCTTCCTTCCTTCCTTCCTTCCTTCCTTCCTTCCTTCCTTCCTTCCTTCCTTCCTTCCTTTCCTTTCCTTTCCTTTCCTTTTTATTGAACCCAGGAGTGCTTAAACACTGAGCTACATCCCCAGCCCATTTTGTTTTTATTAGTTTGTTAGTTTTGTTTTGTTTCTTTGAGGCAGGTCTCACTAAGTTGCTGAGGCTGGCTTTGAACTTGTGATTCTCTTGCTTCAGCCTCTAGAGCCACCGGGATTATAGCTGACAGCTACCATGTCCGGCCTCTTTTCTACTTTTTGAGGTCCCTTTTATATATTTTTGTTGTTGTTGTTTTTCTCTAGCTACCACATATGGGATAGAATATATGATCCTTAACTTTTTTGAGTCTAGCTTATCTCACTTAGCTGAATGTTCTCTGGTTCCATCCATTTTCCTGCAAATGATATAGTTTTGCTCTTCCTTCTGGCAGAACAAAGCTCCATTGTATGTATGTACCATATTCTCGCTGCCCAGCCGTCTGCTGATGAACACTTAGCGTGGTTCCATAACTTGGTTATTGTGAATTGTTCTTCTATAAACATGGGTATGCATGTGTCACTACAGTATACTGAATAAATCTTTTGGATAAATACAGAGGAATAGAAGAGCTGGGTCATATGGTGATTTCAGTTTTAGTCTTTTGAGGAAACTCTGCTATGATCTCCATAGTGGCGATACTAATTCATAATCTTACCAACAGTATATAAATGTGTTACTTTTTCCCCACACCCTTGCCAGCAATTATAGTTATTTGTATTATTGATTTCCATTCTAACTGGAGTGAGATAAAATTTCAGTGTAGTTTTGATTTGTGTTTCCGTGATTGCTAAAGTTGTTGAAAATTTTTTCATGCATTGGTTGGCTATTTGCATTTATTCTTTTGAGAAATGTCTATGCATTTAATTTGTCCGATTTGTGGATTTTTTTTGATGTTAGGTTTCTTTTTTTTTTTTAAATATTTTTTTAGTTGTGGATGGACATATCTTTATTTATTTATTTTTATGTGGTGCTGAGGACCGAACCCAGTGCCTCACGCATGCAAGGCAAGCGCTCCACCACTGAGCTACAAGCCCAGCCCCTGATGTTAGGTTTCTTGAGGACTTCATATTCTGGATATTAATATTCTGTCAGAAGAGTAACTGACAAACATTGTCTCCCATTCTGTAAACTCTCTCTTCATGCTCCTGTTTCCTTTGCTGTACAGAAGTTTTATAATTTGATGCCATTCTATTGATTAGTTCTTGGTTTTATTTCCTGGGCTTTACAAGTCTTATCAAGAAAGTGAATGTCTTTGCCTAAGTATTGAAGAGCTGACCCTGTTTTTTTTTTGTTATGTTTTTCCTAAGGGTTGTAAAATTTCTGATTTAAGTTATAGGTCTTTGATAGACTTTGAGATGACTTCTGTGCAGGGTGAGAGACAGGGATCTAGTTTCATTCTTCTGAATGTGGCTATCCAGTTTTCCCAGGGACATTTATTTAAATGGTTGTCTTTTCTCCAATGCATTTTGACACCTTTGTCAAGGATCAGATGACTGCATCTGTGTGAGTTAGTCTCTGTGTCTTCTTGTTTATTCCATTGATCTGTGTGTCTGTTTTTAGACAAGTGCCATGTGGTTTTTGTTACTATAGCTCTGTGTGCTACAATTTGCAGTTGGAATTTCTGATGCTTCTAGCAATTCTCTAATTGTTCAGAATTGCTTAGGCCCTTTTGAAATGACTCTGGAAGAGATAAAGAGATAGGGAAAATCTAGAGAAAGAAGCATTCCTTGACATCTGGGAAATCAGAACAGAATATCAACCCTGACACGGATAAAAGGCCCAGAAAATTCTTGAAGGTTGAACACTGTCCTATGAATCCCGATATTTCAATCATCAACTTGGGAAATAGAAGGAGCTGTTAAAACTTGAAAGCATGGTAGCGAAGAAGTTTTGGGTCCTTTGTCCTGAAGTCATCTAAGAGTTTGCTATAGACCACCTAACTACTGCTGCTTGAATATTTTGAAAATATTGTTTGGCTTTTGAGTCATTATTATATTAACCTAGTTCACGACTTAAAACATGTAAGTATTTTACATATCATATTATCATCAATATCCCTCCAAATCCAAATATGGAGGCGTTGGATTCATCTCCAGCAAATAGCAAAGATTCCTTGTGTATTTTTTCCAAACATTTCATGTGTAAACAAAAAAATATGATTCTACCAATCCTTCTGCCACCTGTCCATGCCCCTCCATTCATTTATCTTTTTTTTTAAATATTTGTTTTAGTTGTAGATGGTCACAAATATCTTTATTTTTATGTGGTGCTGAGGATCAAACCCAGTGCCTCACGCATGCAAGGCAAGCGCTCTACCACTGAGCTACAATCCCAGCCCCCCATTCATCTATCTTAATACATCCTTTCATCCACCCTTGACCACACACACACACTTTCTTTGAAATTCTATAGATATGTGTGCTCTTATTGTTTTCCATTTAATATCCATTCATGATTGTGTTACTCAGCTTTTCTTCCCTGTGTTGGAAATACCTGACAGGAACAACTTAGAAGAGTCAAAGTTTATTTTGGGCTCACAGTTTTAGAAGTTTAGTCCCTAGTTAGCTGGTCCATGGCTCTGGGCCAGAGGAGAGGCTTAACATCTTTGCCCAAAGGAACAGCAAAAGAAGACATTCTTCTTCAGCAGGCAGAAGGGGGAAGGGACCCCAGGGAAAATGCACCTTCCAGGGCATGCCCCAGTGACTTCTCTCCTCCAGCCACACCCAATACCCTATAGTTACACCCAGCTAGTCCACTCAAAGGACAATGGATGAGGTTAGAGCTCTCACAGTCCATTCATCTCACCTCTGAACATTCTTGCATTGAGGGATATCTCACATCCAAACTATAGAAATAAGGGTTCCTTATCATCTTCTAAAAGCCTCTTGTATTGTTGCTTAATCTGTTGTACTGATGTATAAAAGCCACCTATTCTTAGGCAACTGAATTGTTTACAATCTCCTGGTACTATAAATAGTTCTAAAATATTAACTTCATATTTTCACTACTTTGAAGTTGTATAATTGTGTCTATAGTAGAAATTTCTAGAAGTAATCAAAGTATAAAATTGTCTTTTATGTCACTTACCAAATATGGACTGCTCCAGATTTGGACTATTTGACCTGCACTTAAAAATTGCTATCTCAGTGTGGTTATAATTAGTATTTAACTTTTTGTGATGTGTTCTAGCATATTTTCAAATATTCAAGAATATGCCCATTTGCTGTGCATGGTGAGATCCCACATTTTCCTTACCTGTTAGCCCTTTGGACATCAATATGTGGAAAATATTATTTCCAGATGTTTGGTTCATTCACAATACTTATAATGACTTTTACTATGCAAGAGTGTTTATGTGCATAATTTTATGTCAGTTTTACATGGGTATTCATACTTTTACATTTTTAATTCTTATACATAAATCACTGATCCACTAGGAATTTGTATTGATGAAAAATATGAAACAGAATATTTTCTCTTTTGTAATTTTTATCTCTTTACCTTTGTTTCCCTCTTCTCTCATTTTGTACTTTATTCATTTTCCTTCAGGTTTTTATTTCTATGATAGGTTTTTCTTTAATTCTGTTAAAGAAGTTTAGTCCCTAGTTAGCTGGTCCATGGCTCTGGGCCAGAGGAGAGGCTTTTCTTTAATTCTTTAATTCACTTTTAGTTCCTCTGAGCGTCTTGCCACCTCTTTGTCTTTCTGTTTTTTATTTTTATTTTTTAATATAACTGGCAATATTTTTGGTGACCTTTCTAATCTGCATTGTGGCAAGACTTCATGTTGAGAGCCCTTAATCTTTTATTTTTCCTTCCCATTCTTTTTTCACTCCTGAATTATTTTTACAAAGTCCACTTTGTTCCTTTTTTTGTTAAATATCAATGAAAGAGATGATAGCCCACCTCCAGCAGCTACTTTCAGAAAATTTGTCTTTGAGAGTTGCCTGGACATCTTCCAAGCTAATTGGTGTTTTCATTGTTATTAAACGTTTGTTAGTTTTCCTTTCTTTTTTTTTAAATTGTGCAATATAATTGTACATAATAGTCGGATTCATTTTGCCGTATTCATCTTGCCATATTCATGCATGCACATAATTTGACCAATTTCATTCCCTTTCCCTCCCTTCTTCCCTCTGCATGATCTGCTTCCTTACTCTACTGATCTTTCTTCTATTATTATTACTGTTATAATTAGTGTAGTATAATTATGTAAGTAGGATTGAGAATGGTATGTTCGTGCATGACCATGGTATAACTTGGTAGATTTCCTTTCCCACTGTTTCCCCATACCCTTTCCTCCTCCCTTTCTCTCGATGCTGTTCCTCTACTTGATTAGTCTCCCTTCTGTTTACATGAGTGCTCTTTCTTGATTCTTTTCTCTCTCTCCTCTCTCTTTTCCTCTCTCTCTCCCACTTAATTCCTATCTATATTAAAGAGATAGTTGTTTGTTAGTTTTCTCAGATCTACTTTTCCTCCTGTTTGATCATGTTTTTCTTCATTCTAGTTAAATAAGATTAGTAGCTCAATGCAAAGAATTTCAATACAAAGATTATCTTCACTTTTACAGTCATGGAGCCCAGCATAGACTCTGCAAAACTGGCTTTGTCCTCCATGAGTCTTCACTTACTTCTGGCTCCTTTGCTCTTAGGATCAGCTATAAACAGCAGTGCTGTGCTTTTGCAAATAAACAAAAACTTCTCAGCTTTGGGGAATTGTGCTTTCACTTGGCTTCTATCAGAACAGAATCTTCTTACTGGGGTAGTGGCTCCACTTTTTTCAGTGTGCCAGCTTCATTTATATTTTTCCTGGTAGCTACTCCATCTGTTTTGGTGTCTGGATTCCCAGCTGTCACCTTGTTGCACTGAAAATCAATTTTTCTTATTTATTTATTTATTTTTTGCTATTTTTTCAATGACCTCCAAGGTGACAGTAGAAAGTGCAGTTTTGTTTTACTTCCATGTTCACACCGACAGCAACCTCTTTGAATTTCTTATGTAGTACATAATTTACCACGATCCTGTGTTTTAGAAAATTCTAAGATTAAAATTTATTGATATACTTTAAGAGTAATTACATGGAATATTTTGTGTAAGTCTGTCTGAATGAATGAAACCATATGACTGTCATTTTAATATCCTCATATATCTATTCCATCTGGTATCCCAAGGTGACGTGATGGCCTGGAGGGTCCTGCGTTAGGTGTTTTGACATGGTCATTTACAACTAAAATGTTTATGACTAAACCCTAATTCTTAAGGCATTCCTTAATGTCTAATAAAACAAACAACGAACACAAGTTTTCAATTGAGCTGCATTTCACACTATCTTTCATAAACAGAGGGATGAGATTGGTAGTAAGGGTCAAAGCATGTCCATGTTCTCTGTCCTTCTGTGGTCTTCCTGTCCTTGCACAGATGTAGCTCACAATGCAGTCCCAGATTTTGATGTGCTAATTTTCCCCCTGCATAGCAATAGGCATGCATTTTCAACAAGCACTATTTGAAGTGACTGGCGTGTTGGGAATCACTTCATGTGATAAGGCATTTTGTTATTATAAATGAATGACTGAATATAAAAAGTGGCAAAGAAGAAAAATTTACGAAACCACACCACAACCTGTGCACAGACCCTGGAGATAATAATATATGCATAGGAGGCAGCAGATGGTAGACATGAAATTGAACTGGGATCAAGATTAATGGGCGTGAGTCTAATCTCTGAATTGCTCTGATACTGAAAAGTTACTCAGTGGAATTTGTGGAGTTTTTTAATAGACTGTGAAGAGCCTTAGAGGTCTCCCAGTGCTTCCCCAGGACCAGGACTTGAGAAGGAGATTTAGGGGTCTGGAGGGGAGACCAGAGATGTCACCAGAACAAGGCCATCTTTTCAACATTATCTATGCAGATTAAGGCTGTGAAATTGCACTTAAAGAACCTGAAGCTTAAGGCATGACTTTAGAGTAATAGCAGATTAGAGAGGAAGGCTTATAGATAATGCATGAACTTTAGAAATTAAATGTAGGCTACTATTCTTTTATTTTTTTAAAATTACTTTTACTGCTTTCTACTATGACCAGTTTACACTTTGGAGACAATTTATCCCCAACAGGATTTAAGCACAGAACAAATTATGTCTTTTGATGTACAATGATGGTCATACTAACTCTGCATCAGTTCAGTTTAGTGATGCTTGATGGAGACAAGACAAGACCAGAATCTTCAGGGAGACAGGAAGGCTGGAGACACAGGAAAGAGCTACACTTAGAGTTCAAATCCAAAGGAAGTCTCAAGGCAGTTGGAAGAATTCTCTATTCTTCTGGAAAAATCAGGATTTATCATAAAATTCTTCAACTAATTGGATGAGGCCTTCCACATTAAGGTAATCTGCTTTACTCAGAGTCTACTGATTTAAATGCAAATCTTGTCTCAAAGAATATCTTCACAGAAACAATGTTTTACCAAATATCTGGGTACCATAACTTAGCATAGTTGACAACATTAACTATTACAGTGAACAATGGAGGGTTCTTACAGCAGCTGCATGCTGCCATCAGGGACCTAAAGTTCTTCAGCATCTTTGCTTCTTCATATTTAGCTTTCTTCTTCCAGCTTGCCTCATTATCACAAGATGGCTACTAAAGTTCATGCAACACTCCTGTGCTTCCAGGCAGGAAGAGGAGTAAAAACAAAACATTTTCCTTCAGTTGAAAGTGCCCTTGCTTTTCAGGCAGTTTCCTTGATGTCATTCTCACAAGGGACATGGCATGTCATTGATCATATCTGTTTCACAGTGTCACCTCTATTTACATGATAAGCTGGAAAACAATTTTCAGTAAGCATAATGCAACTATTAATAAAACTGATTCTATTAGTTCAAAAAAGGGGAAAATATACATTGATGGGCAACCAGCAGCCTTTGCCACTGCATCTGACTTTTAATGAGCACTATGTTCCAGACAGTGTGCTGATTGCTTTGTATGTATTATCTCAAGTACTATTCATAACAACTTTATAAAATAGAAACAGATAGAATCAGCATAGGCTTAAAATTCTTGCTAACCAGGCTCAGATCAAACACCTATCAAGAGGCACACCTGAAAACTGACCTCATAGGCTTGGGACAGCCCCACTTTGTCTTATTGCTATCTTTTCTTTTGGGCCAATTGATGATCACTCTTGGCCTTTGTGGTTTGGAGTACTTGGGAACACATAATATTTATTCTGCAACTACAAACCACAGGATCAGAAATCCTTCTACAACTTCTAATCACCTATTAGAACTGGGTGGTTGTGCTTCATGAAGTCACTCACATTAAAGGTCAAATTAAACCTCCTCTGTTCCTCGTCTCAAGTTATTTCAAATGGAAAAAAAAATTTCTCACACATGATATTGCTGTAATCTTTTATCATACCAAACAGCTTGTTTGAAATACAGTTTTTTATGCAAGGAGCCCACTGCCTGGGGGTCTTCTTCCAAGCCATTATGTCAACCCTCGGTTCTTGCATGTGTAAAGTCTCATTTCCCGAAGGACTCAAGCCACCAAGAAAAATCAATGGCTCTGTTTTATTCTGTAGCTTTTGAGATAAAATTAACAAGTAAAAATTATATATATAAGATGGCACTCATTAACATGGTCACCACCTTACCCAGTGACTTTTTAATCTGTGGTAAGTATGTTTAAGATCCACTGCCTTAACAAATTTCAAGTATATAAAGCTTCACCATTAACCATGGTTACTGTCTGTACATTAGCTCTCCAGAACCTACTCATCTTAATCACACAGTTGTTAGGCACAGACAGTCTTAGTTTTTTTCTTTGCTCATGTCTTCTGCAGAACCAAGCCTCTCAGCAGCCCCCACCCTAGTCCTCTCTGCCAAATTGGCCCAGCCTACTAGCCATTTGGAATGGCCCTCCTAGTGGGTCTCAACTCTTTGGTCCCAGAAGCCCACTGTGAAGTGCCTCTACACAGCACACAAGACTGATTACCTACTACTCTTTTAAAATAGGTAGCAGGAGCCGGGTGCGGTGGCTCAAGCCTGTAATCCCAGCACTTAGGGAGGCTGAGACAGGAGAATCAAGAGTTCAAAGCCAGCCTCAGCAACGGCGAGGTGCTAAGCAACTCAGTGAGACCCTGTCTCTACATAAAACACAAAATAAGGCTGGGGATGTGGCTCAGTGGTCAAGTACCCCTGAGTTCAATCCCCAGTACCAAAAAAAAAAAAAAAAAAAAAAAAATAGGTAGCAGGTTTTATTATTTTAGTTAAACTCATTGCAGATTTTGTTTTTCTACTGGACTGGCATTGCAGGCTCTGGCTTGGATTCTTTTTGCATTAACACTGCTGATCATCTTTAACCTTGCTGCTTTCCTGACTCCAGAGTCCAGCAGCTAATATCACCAATGGAAAGTGGATGCCAATCACAACAGTTCTAGCAGCCAATGGCATCTGGCTCCTAAAAGCCCATAGCCTCCAGAGGACATACAGTGAATTCCCCTTTGGCCTGTCCAAGAGGATTCTGCAGTTACTTCATTAACCTCTAGTAGGATGGCAAAAGTGGCTGGGCCTCAGTCCCTTTCTCATGTAGGGACCTTACTCCTTGAGGGACTCTTCCTGTCTTCAGTGCGGGTGGACCCTTCCTCCCAGGTCAGCATGAGCTCTGCACTTTGTCACTCAGGACCACCAGCTACTCTCCCATCTCCACGTGATGCAACCTAGTAGCCATCACCTCTCTTCCGGTCTCAGTGTTGGAAAGATGGTGGAGTGGCTAGCATCCTGAAATGCTGAATTCTTTCCCAGATGTTAATGCTGCCACAAGATCAGAGAGAGGCACACAGAAAGGATGCTTCCAACCTGCACTTTTATTAAGCACAGAGGACTTGCCTGCAAACTCTGCTCTTGGACTTCTGACCTCACCACATGGGATGGAAACAGAGAAGAGTAGAAAATGAGAAGCTCTCTGCCCACAACTTGTCCCCTTTGTCTTAGTTTTATATCCTTATTAGTGTCTTGTTAGAGAGAGAGACAGAGACAGGAGAATCAGAATTTCCATGTTGCCCACAGCACAGCTTTCTTAGCTGTCTACCCTGGGATGCTCCATGTAGAACATTTCTCTGAAATGGCAGGCTACCTGAGGCCCATCGCCCCTACCAGCTGCACAGGAAGGAACAATAAGAGATAAGAAGAGATCCCATAAAAGGGGAAAACAGCACTGTGTCGACCAAGAACAACAGTTTCTCTGAGCCACATGTGGCTCCTTCGCTTAGCACCTTGGTGGGACAGTGAGTGTGTGCTGTCACACTTGACATGAACATGTCACTCAGTGCTCAGGACAGGAACACGTGTTGTGGGTGAGGTGGGGGCTGGCTAATGTGCTTCTCCTGAATCTGTAGATGGTCACCTTTTCTGGGTCAAAGAAAGTTTAAGCATTAAATATAGCTTTGTTTTAATCCCCAGAAAAAAATGCCTTTCTTTATTCCAACAGCATCTAAAATTTTTAGTTTAGAGAGCCCACAAATCTAAGAGGCTGTGGTATGGACTTCCAGCTGAGAGGTCACGCACTGGTGGATGGAATGTGCCACTAGTGATAGGACATCTCAGCTCTCTGCTCCTTAGTCTCTTCTCAGTCTAAACTGACAGTGCAATTTACCCTGAAACCTTGTCCAGCTAGAGAGGGTTGATGGTGTCCTACTAAATCCATCACGTCAATGGAGGACATAATCAGGATTGTACAATGGGGTCAATTATGATCTTAGCCAAACTTATTTTCCTATACTTTAAGAGACATATGGAATTTCCATGACAGAGAAGTCCCAGGCATGCAAACTCAAGTCAGTCTTCTTGAAGGGCACAGAATGCTGAAGATAAGAAGAAAAAGAAAGTAGCAAGAGGCAAGAGTGAGAGAAAGAGAGAGAAGAGAGGTAGAGAGAGCAGGTCCAGCTGTTGGGCACTACTAGAAGACAGGCTAGATAAAGAAGCGAGGTGCTGGCTGTGTCTCTGTGCCTGCTGATTTGGTCCCCTTCTGGCCTGTTTCTTCTCATAGCATGAGAATAGTAAGTCTCAGCCCATGTAGTCCCTGCAGTACTGTAGTTGGCTTCAGGACAGGTTCTGTGACTGGCTGGCTGCATTAGTATGGAAGGGTTCAGAGTCTGCGTGTGTCACAGGGAGATGGCCATGGTGTCATTTAGACTGCAGCTCCCTGCCCTCCATATCAAGAGCATTTGGAAACTTACTCTGCAGGAGCCAGCAGAACAGTGAGGACTGCGAGAGAGTGAGATGTGATGTCCCTTCCAACCAGGAATTGTGCAACAAACTTAAGTGAGGGTCTGGGATTGTGGCTCAGTGGTAGAGCGCTTGCCTAGCACATGTGAGGCATGGGGTTTGATCCTCAGCACCACATAAAAATAAATAAAGTAAAGGTCTTTTGTCCATTTACAACTAAATTTGTATATAAAACTTAAATGAGCTAAGATAAAAAGTGATTCACTCCCTTAATTCTTCATCCTGTGGTCTGTAAAGTGGTCCCAGAGAAATACCTATTTATGGACACATATCAAACACAGGCGTAATGAAACTCTCAACCTTGGAAGGTTGCTACACACTTCAGGGAGATGCCCTTGTGTTAGTGAGATAGGTACCAGTGATTTTCCCATCTGTGTTTCTAAAGGTGTTTTCTGTCCCTGGGTGCAAAGGAATTTAAGATGAGTAGATGCTGTTGAAAATGTACTAATGAGCAAATGTCTCCTCAGTGATGCTGTCTTCCTTTAAAAAGTGCTGTAGATGCAAAGAGTCACTGTCTCCAAGACAAGTGTGTAGACCAACAGGGCCTGTTGAGGTGGTGGGGCTTTGGGTCAGGGGAGGTCTTGGATTTAACCAGCCTGGCTTGGAATCACTTTCTCCACTTGCCATCTGCAGTGTTCAACCTCATTAACCCTCTTTCTCGGTTCTTATGCAGTGAGAAAATATCTCTCTGTTTCTTCCTGTTGTGAAGATTAAATGAGATAATACCCAGAGGATAAGTAGCGCAACACCAGACAGGGTAAATGGGAAATGTTGAGAGGTAACAACATTTGTCCTTCAAGCGTTTTGATCTCCATTTTTTGGTACACACATGTTAACATAGTCTCTTTAACTTGGAGGGATCACTGCTAACTTATTTGATGAAATAGTATTCCATTTTAAGAGGTGAGCTATCTTTTTGTCAAAAAGAGGAGGTAGAAGAGAACTTCAGCCTCAGTAAGTTGAGGCCGAAGCCGTGAGGGGCTGTGACAGAATGCACTCCAGACCTGAGGTCTCCTCCCCACCTCCTTCCCTTCTCCAAGACCTTCATCCTGCCTGCCTGTGGGTGGGCCACCTTCCTGCCCCACTCCCTTTGTGATCACTGATATGCTAATTAGCATGCTAATTAGAATCAAGATAGACTCTGTGGTTGACCCTTGCTAGGGACAGAGGCAGGAGGAGCTAAGGAAGAGCATAGAGGACTTCAACCCAGACAGACTACATTATATTTTTCACCAAGAAAGTAATAACTATGAGAACTTGGTGTGTTTTGTTTTCAGTTAGAAGAGACACAGCACAGTGATTGGAGAAAGAATGTAAAAGCCCAACTGCCAGGGTTCAAATCCCAGCTCTGAAGATTCGCGTACTCACTTGATCTCTATCTAGTTTGCTCATTGGTGAAATGAAGATGAAAACACTACAAACTCACGGAATAGCTGGGAAGTGGAATGAAGTTTACGAAGCACTTAGAAGAGAACCTGGCACACACTATGTGCTAAGTACATGCGTATAGAGAGAAATTACATGGAGAAAAATCTTTGTGTCAACAACCCAATTGCTTCAGCACATACTTTCTTTCTATTTGGTCTCGTTAGACATATTTGAAACTTCACTAAATTTTACAATTATCTATTTTATTCCACCTCAAGTGAGAAAAAATGTGAACATAAAAGACAAAGGCAAAGTGAATTCTAGTTGTGTCTTGGAGAAATGATGAGACTCTGGCATGCTTGAGACAGGCGAGAGCGAACCTACACTCCTGAGTGCGTTTGAGCAGCTGCATTTCCGAGAGCAGAGTCTATCAGGAACAGGGTTGGATAGCATTATTTTTATATTAGAAAAGTGAGCAATTTGAAGGACATAGAAGTGATGTTGTCTCAGCACAAACTCCCAATGTTTGACAAAACTGATGTTTGAACACACGTGTCCTTGCTCTGAAATTCCCTCTGTGGATAAATTTAACCTTGCAGCATCATGTCAAGCAATTATCTGCACAGGTCGTCAACAGGAAGCTTGTCAAAGACAAAATAGGTCCCTCAGGACCCAGAAATCTGGGATATCTTTCCTTCTATTCTCCTCACATTCTCCTCCCCACCCTGTATAACAATAATTTTCTGCAGCTGGTCATGAAAATTCAGTCCTAGAGTTTACAATGTATATTTGATTCTAGGCGCACGGGTTTTGTTTCATAGCAAAATTTTATAATAGAGTAATTGGAGCTTAGATTATAAACTGCTGTTTGTCACATTTAATTGGTAGTTTGGCTGCTTCCACATTGTGCTGGTGGGAGAATGATGCTATGGTACCCCTGGGTGCCCTGAATGTTCCCAGAAGCTGCAGAAAGATGGGCCCAATGAGGGCTATGTTCAGAGGTGCCGAAATAATTTCAATGGGAAGATATCCCAGGCCTCCAGTGTGGGAAGAAATGCCTGAAACACCATTTACTCACTGACTGCACTGGAACCAGGAGCTGCGTGGGTGTGTTTGCACATATATTAGTACTTAACATATGTGCAGGTGACCCATTGGAATGACCTTTACTTTCCTACCTTTATTCCCCAACTTATCTGAAAACAAAAACTTGGTAAGGAGAGAGAATTTGGAGTGCTGAATTCCCTCCTCTCCACCCTTTCCCTGCTCATAACCTGTGACCTCAGGGCCCGCCTCTTGTCTAGGGATGCCTGGTGTCCTACCTCTTCCCATCCTGTGTGCCTTGAAGAAATGATGGGACTCTGTCACACTTGGGACAGGCACAAGCTAATCTATACTTCTGAGTGGGTTTGAGCAGCTGCATTTCCCTGAGCAGAGTCTATCAGGAATAAAGGTCGGACAGCGTTATTTTTTGCACTCTACCACTGAGCCCTCTGTCCAACTGCCTGCCTAGTGACTTTACTTGGAAATTTGAGTTCACTGTCAGAGCAGAGCAGTTGCCCCGACATGCTCTCTTAAAGCCTTCCCATTCCCACTTCCCATACCCAGTCTTCTTCATTTCAGCAAATGATGCAATGAGTCACTCAAGCCAAAACTACACGTAGCCTCCATCAGTCTTCCCTTTCTTAAAGCAAGCACAGAGATGCTAATCATTCATTAGCAAAGACCATCATGTAGTCTTCCCAGTATACCAGAAGTCCATTCTCTATTGCTGTTTCTCCATTTGTACCAGAATCCAAGATATCACTAGCCAACCTAAGAGACTCACCTGGATTGCTGCACCACACCTGGTGATCCTCTGTGCTTCTGTTTCGTTACCCAACATTCAGGTCTGTAGGCAGCAGCCAGAATAATTCAGGCTTTGTCAACGATAATAAAAGGCATTTCTTATCATTGATACTTAAGAGTGATGCGGATTATCAGGAGGAACTTCCCAACTGGCAAGCAGATTCTGGAGTGAGACTTCTCTAGATAGAGAAGTTAACTGATTTTTTAAAATTAAATCCAAAGAAGGAGACAACCTATTTGTGAGTGTTTGTCACACATCATCCCTGAACCACAGGGCAGTGGTGATCTTAAGCACAGCTCATGGGGACAGGTTCAACTTACCTGTCCACCTTCACTTTAGAGAGAAACAAATGAACTGGAACCAAGAATTGCAAGACTGCTCTTTGTAGGGCCATAGGCCACCCTTGAGAATCTCTACTCCTTCTGTAGCTGAAATGCCACACCAGCTTCACTGTCCTCTCTTCCTCAAGGGTAGAAATGCTCTGGCAGAGATCAAGGCCACACAAAGCTCTCTAATCCAGAGAGGCCACAGCTGATCCTTTTGGAAAGGGGACAAGCTTTATATCTGGACATAATAGATGTAAAAGCAGTTCTTCAAACTCATGTAGCCAGTGTGGAAAAAGGAAACTGGAACCTATTCCAAGTTTTGAGGTGCTTTGTAAAGTGCAGATTGGAACAGGGGTAAGATCAGGGCCAGTGGGAAAGGAGCCATTCCCTACTCTGTCTCCATTCGGCTTCCAGTGGAAAGGAGAGATCCTAAATGCTTCACGCACTGCGGTTCCCAAACAGTTGACCAGAGAGGCTTTGGATGAAGAACGGGCCTGTGGCATTCAGATTAGGAACTTTACGTGGTGCCACAACTCAAGGGTGTTTATTTGTCTTTTCCCTTGTTAAACTTGATGTGCATTTTCTAAATGCTGGTATTCAATCATGGAGTTTCAAAAGGCGGTGGAGGGCCATCTACACCTAGCATCAACAGTCAGCATGCAGCGTCACACCACCTTAATCAGACACACACCTGATGGATCTCCATTCTCTCTGTCAACAGGAAAGGATGGATGGCGGGGAGAAGAACATCCAACTATCAGAGTGAACAAAATTATAGGAAAGGGAGAAATGGACTTCATGACAGCGTGTCCAAAAAATATGGATTATATTGCAGTATTTGTCACTCAAGCAATATGATTCCAAAAGCACATTTATATGCTCTGATCAGTTAAGTGTGCTGAGCCATTCTTCATCAGACTAAAAATGAAGGAATAAAAAAACAGTCTGACACCTTGTTCTCTAGGATTTTAGTCTTTTATCAAAGGCTAGCAGGCTGTGTTCCATCATCTAACGGGCTGGACCTTCCCCAATCCATTGCCTTTGGAGGGCAGAAAGACAAAATTCAAATTTCAAATGCACCCAGGAATTAATAGAGTGGAGATGACTCACCCTGGAGCAATATGACGGCTGGAGTGTTACTGTAAAACAAGCCCCACTGTTCACGCTGTCAACACAGATATCTCGGAGGGCTAGGAAGGGCTGGGTGGAGAAGAGGACTCCAAATGAATGTAGCGTTCTTAATCTTTCAGCTGGTAATAAAAAAGAAAAGAGAACACGTTTGTGAACGAGAAGGAGACTTCTTATGTATTTGAATTTGTAGGGCTGGTTTTTGGTCAGGCTGCCATGGACTAGTTCTACATCAGAGCTGTACCTGGCAGGTCGCACGTGGTCATCTATTTGCTCCGAGAGAAGCCTTGAGTGTGTGTGCAGTTTTACTTACTTTGAAATCTTTTTAAAGGAAATGGCGTGTTTTCTAAGTATTAACTGCATGGAAACAAGAACACAAACATAATTCTGGAATAAACTAAGGAGCCCACGATTCTACCATGCTCAGCTAAAGGCCAATATAGCAATTAGGAGAACAGTGACCATTGAGAACAGCCTGCTATTGATCAGGAAGGGCTGGGTTAGTGGGTTTTGTCCTTAAACAACAGTGATTGAGGTCTTAGAAGATGTAAATGAGTTGATGCTATACGATGCATTTATTGGGATAAAAGTGTGTTGTTACAAGAAATTCCTAGAAGAGCAATTTTAATTTAAGTATCTGATACATTGATAAACTTGTATACAAAGTTCAGATGCATCGGCCAATCTTATGTTTAAAGAAATAGATTCCATGCTGTGAAATGAGTGTTTGTGTCACTCCAAAATTCATATTTTGAAGACCTGACCCCCCAATGTGATGCTATTTGGAGATGGGCTTTTGGGAGGTAATCAGGGTTATAAGAGGTCAGGAAGCCCCAGTGGGGAGATTAGAGCCTGTATGGAAAGTCGCCAGCGAGCTCGCTGTCCCTCTCACAGCGTACATGCACTGAGGAGGAGGTGAAGAGCTGACTGTCTGGAACCCAGGAAGCCAAGAAGTCAGCCCTCACCAAAACCCAACCAACACTCCAGCCCCGGAACTGGGAGAAATGCATTCCTGTTGTTTGAACCACCCTGTGCAGGGCATTGTGTCATGGTGGCCCAGGGTGTTGGTTATGGTCCCATCTCATGAATTCTGCCCTACAGTTCAAGGAATACAGTAACTTTGAAAAGCAGCATTGGGGTCATTTATTGTCCAACATCAACTATTCACGTACATTGCCTGTTGCCTCCAGGAAGGCTTGAGGTCTCAAGTGTGAAGGCAGCATCTGCATCCAGGCTCCACCAGTGGGGTTCCCCAGAACTCATGCCAGAGTTGGCCCTGTGTTTGTTGTTTCCTATATACAGTACTTGAAAATTGTTTTTATTTATATCAACAATGTGTCCTTCCTAGTGCATGCAGAAGCTTGGGTACTAAGAAGCAAACTATTGCACTGGGGAAATAGAAGTTCTTCCACCAGCACGTGACTTCAGGGTGTCCACCTGGGGCAAAGCTAAGTGGCAGTGATTTCAATGCCAGTCTTGCCAGGTGTTGGATTGGAGTTGTCCCCTCCACACACTGTGGTGTCATTCCTTCGGAGGGAGCATCAGAGGGAAATTTCATTGACTATAGATGTCCTATACATGTCCAACTTCAGCCATGTAGTAAACTTTCAGGCTGTACCTGTCACTATGTTCCCAGAAATGTCAAACTGAATCTCTTTGTAACCATTCCTTGTGAGACATGTGTATATGATATGTGCATTTTATGGAGTATTTATTTTTCCAAGAAACGATCTTTGATACATTTCAGATTGTGTTTACTTTTATGTTTATAAATGCCCTCCAAGATTTTATGAATTTCTAACAAAGGTATTACATATATGAATAGGTTTATTTTCCTGATAATTTTATGACTTCTGCTTCTGTTTCAAATGGAATTCTTTTTCTAACACATTTTTTTTAGTTGTTATTACTGGAGATTTTTACTATTTTACAATGTAGTTCTAGTCTAGTAAACCTGATTGTCTAACTTATTTTTTGAGTATTGATGCAGACAATCATATCACTTAGTGGTTATTTTGTCATATTATTTCAAACTTCTTATACTTCTGTAATTATACCATTGGCCGGAGGGTATGCTCTGCTGCAGAATGACAGTGATATTACCAGATATTCTAGCTGTTTTACTGAATGTAAAAGAATGCATCAAAATTGTCATAATTTACGTTCATTTTAGCTAATACCATTATCAGGTTAATGACTGTCATGTCTAGGTCTGTTCAGCTAAATGTTTTTATAGTGTATATTTTAGTTTTATGAAACATCCGCATAAATTAAGATGATGACTTTTCTCCTTTTTATCTATTAATGGCATACATTATGTTATTCAAATTTCTAGAGTGAAACAACACTCTAATTTTAGGTTGTGACTGCTAGGTTAGGCAGGATTTTAAAAGATGCATTGCTGAATTTAATGTAGCTAGTTTTAGTTCCAGCTTTTTTCCTCTTCGTGTGAAAGCCTGTGGCATAAAATGGGTAATCTTCCACTTTTTTTCATTTTTAAGAAGAACTTGCATAAGATTTATCCCTGTACCCTTGAACATTTGGAAGCACGTAAAAGACTTCAACTCCAATTTCTCTTGAGAAACTCATTTACAAAGGAATCTCTTTACTTTAATTTTGACTCCCACAGCTTATTGTTTTGCTTTGTTTGTTTTTAGGTTAAGTTTTGTGTAGTTCATGCAGCTTTCTAGCTACTTGCACATTTAATGTGGACTAAATGGGCATTGAAAAAAAGCGTTCCTGGTATTCTCAGATAATCTTACTTTTATTTCAGGTCACAATCATTTTTTAAAAATGTCTTACTGTTTTTCCCCTTCTCTGTCTATTTTACTTGACTTGGTTTTGTTGATGGTTTCTAGGACTTGTTGTTATGTTTGACTACATTCATATTTTTAATTTCATATTTTATTCTTTATTATGTTTGTTCACTATGATTTTTTCTTTCTCTTCAATCTAGTGTCAACATAGTGCCTCATGATTTTCTTTTGTAAAATACAATTAAAGCTATAATTTTCATTGGTCTAGCTTTACCTGTATGTGACCCCACTGTATTTATATCTAGATCTATATTGCCTTGCTATTTCATTCTAAGTATTTTATAGTTTTATGATATTATTGTTTGACTTGTACATTATTAAGAATGATTTTGATGTTGATTGTTTTTAAATACTTGGGGATTTTAAGTGTTTCTTTTATTTACTATCAATTCACAAAGGCACAGCATAAAACATTGAAAGGGGACAAAAAAGCAATGTGAATATTTTTTTCTCTTTCTTCTGTCCACCTAGCTACATCTTCTCCCTGGGTGTATCTACCGTTTCTGTACATATTCTCAGCTGCTCTTTATGCATCTCCATTTACTATGTCTGAATTTTATTTTCCAACACAAATAAAGCAATGTGATGTGATACATGTTTTCCATGAAGCTTTATATTACCTTGTGCAACGTATGTGTTGCTACTTACTGAATTTCCTGCCCCGGTCCACGTAGGTGGTTTAACATACCCTGCACTAGCTGTTACTAATGTCCCTCCACACACAATGTTTCACAAAGCTGTGGAATAAATGCCCAGGAGAGTGATGGCCTCGTCACAGGGTGTGTCCACGTACACTTGGAAGGTTACTGCCAGATACATTTCATAGTCATTATGACAAGGTATACTCTTCCCTGTAAATTGTGCTTTATTCTTCAGTTGAATTAATAGACTTTTTTTTCCCTTCTCACTTACAAGAGCATTTATTTTACTGAGGAGATTTTGCTATTGCTTAACCTGTGTACTGAAAAATATTTTTCCCAAGTTAACCTAAGTCCTTTACCTTGTGAAATCTTCTGCTAAGAATCTTGAATCTATACATATTGAAATTGACCAGTGCTTTACTCTACATTGTCTGTGTTTTATTTGACACTTAGAAATGTCGTGCTGACTATGAAATAGAATCTACTTCTTATGTTTCTTTTTATAATTTTCCACCCTCCCCACCAAATGTTTCCATTCCTGACTCATCGGGATTTACTTTAATGAAAGATGTGAAGTATCTAAAGTGTTATTTTTTCCTTTAAGTTCCTATTCACTGAATTATCCACGTTTCCCATTGATGTGAATTATCACCTTTATTGCCTTGGGATCACTCCCTTTCTCTCAGCTCTTTGGACACTAGCTAACATACAACTCTACGTTCTTCCTCCCCCAGCCCAGCTTTTCAAAAACAGCATCACTGTATTCACCTCCTAGACAGGAAAAACAGCAGGCCTCTAGATGAAAACTCCTGCTTATCTCCCTCATGATGGGCAGATACCTTTCATTCCTTCCTCTCAATCTAGAGAAAAGCAGAGTATGATGAATTGCTTTATCTAATTGTTCTGTCACAGATGGAATAGATATAGCAGTAAACACAAGTGGAATAATTATACTTGAAAACACTCCTCATAAAAATTGTTATTGTGTAAATCATTGGGGTTATAATTTGCTATAAAGTAAGATTGTTGAAACCTTATAATGATATTTAATCAGGTAAAATTGTGGAAACTCCCTTCTTTCCCTGATGAAATGGAGCCATGAATTTTAGCCTGTGAACCACTGTATAAGGCTTAGCAGCCCATGGAGAAGAGATAGTGGAATTGTGGATATCCTGGGTTTCCAGTCAGAACTTCTATATACAGAACAGCTGAAGTGCTTCTGTTTCATTCCACAAAGTTTTAAAATAAAATTACATTTGAAAGAAATTTTTTATGCTAAAATATTTTGAAACATGTAGAAATGGATCAGAAACTGTCTATAATTACCCCATGATCTTTCTCCATATCTTATAATATTCTGTGAAAACCTCTGTAGTGGCCAGGGTTCTTCAGATAAACAGAAACAATAAGGGGCGTGTGTGTGTGTGTGTGTGTGTGTGTGTGTGTGTGTGTGTTCAAGAGCACAGACAGAGGAAGAGAGAAAGAGGAAGGATGAGAAAGAGAGAAAGAGAGGTAAGTTCTACTGTAAGGAGCAGTGGCTGGAATGGCCCACGATCTGCATGTGGGTGGGTGGGCTGAAGCCCCAGATGAGCTGGCAGTGATGTTCTAGCCTTGAGGCTGGAAGTTTGTAGATCCAGGAATAGCTAATGTTTCAGTTTAGTCCAAAGGGAAGAAAAAGATGATGCAGTTATGCAGGAGAGATTCCACTCTGTTCAGGGAATGGTCAACATTTGCTCTGGTTAGGCCTGAAACTGATCAAATAAAACCTACCCACATTAGGAAGATCAATCTTCCTCACTCCATCTATGGATTCAAATGTTAATCCCACCCAGAAACACCATACTGGACATGGGGAAAAGTGATGAAATATCTGGGCACCCCTTGGCTCAGTCAAGTTGACACATGAAAGTAGTCAACATGATCTCTATTAGCAAAATTACCACAGTTTGCATGTAGAACTCTAGAAGGGTAGAGAACAAGTCTCTGGAGCCATCCATCCTTGGTAGCAAGCATTGTATTTGATCTATGATAAGCTTCAGAGAAGGCTGAATGAATGAACGGATCAATTAACATCGATAAAATTATACTTGTCGAGTTAATGATAATAAATATTTTGGCAAGAATTTCAATTCTCTTTTAATGGAAAATTTAAGTGAATTCTATTAATTGGATATATATTAGACTGATTTTAATTAATGGATCAGGTTCTTTAGAATATATAACTTGGCTCACTTCCCTGATAAAGCTGGCTTTTAAATCTCTAAAATAATAGTTATTCAACCATAATCAAATGACAAAGTGTCCAGACATACTTATAAAAATCATCTAAGAGAAATTTTATTGTGAATATGTATGCACATATATATTTATTTATATTCAAAAAGTATAAATTTTATGTTTTATAAAGTTCATACACTTTATTTTATATATTCATTAAGTATATATAAAATTTAATATATAACAATATATGTAATATGATAAATATATACCATAATATATAACATATAGTATATATATTTTAGTTTAGTTTAAATGCGTATTTTAGTTCAAATATTTCTTTAGTTCAAATGTAAAAAATCTAAATTTTATAATACTTCTAGTGACTTTAAATAATATCTACTGATTTGTGTTTTAGTAACTTCTATAGTTAATCTTTGTGTCTTTGAGTTTCATATTTTTTTCCTGATAAAAACTCTAAGAAGTGAAATGATATGAAGTTCCAGGGGGTAGTTCTTTTTGAGGATCTTCAGACAAATCCTTGGATTTCAAAAGGGCGACAATGGAACAGGAGTGAGCCGTGGCAGGCTGTCTCCTTTTTAACACAGCCTTGTTCATCTAGCTCTTTCTGTGGATATTCAATTTAGGGTCAGTAATGTCAACAATCAATAATTCGATAGGTAACATCTACTTTCAAACAATGTACGAGGTGATCCCTATAGCAAACAGAAATGATGCCAAGTTGATTGACAGGGATCCCTTAAGCTGTGTAAATGTGTGTTGCTAAGAATAAGTTGAGGATTTTTTTTTCTTTTTTTTAACATGTAACATGGGACTATGTCCTTTGCTGTAAACTTTTGTTGCCATGTTGGGAAATTAATTTGGTCTTAAATTTTCCTTCTGTGAATAATAAAAATGTCCTTGGAGACTTGATTCATAGGCAAATTCTCTTTAGGAAAACATGACTTGAATTTGAAACATTTGTAAAACCATTGCTCATTGCAACTTCTGTTTCTGACCTCGGCCTCCTCTTAGTCATCCTAAGGTCACAAATGTAGATAAGATCACATAGACGGGCTGCCCAGTGGCTCCCTGAGTTCCTTACTCAATCTGTATGTGGGGCTTGTGCTTCTTGGGTCCTGGTCGCGGGTCTCTGTTCTCTGCTCTTGCTACTCTGTTATCTTGACTCTAGTAGTCTCTGTCCGGTCTCTAGCAACAATCTTCAAACTGCATTTTCTATGGAAGACTTACGTTTTAGTTCAGCGTTCTTGTGCTAAAGTTACATGCACATGGAAGTATTGACCTCAAACATGCCCTTTTTACCCTTTGTTTTTATAATAGGATAAAAGTGCCAAAACAAGGAGATGACCAGAAGGTAATACCTAGAGAGAGTGAATTTTTATTGGGTTTTCTAGAAAAACAGATTTTTAATTTACATGCATGTGGGAGAAAGCAGAATGTCAAAGGAAACATTTCAAACAACCTCTGTAAAGAAGAATAAAAAAAATCACAATACTTTGCAGGAAGAAAAATACTTTCATATATTCTAAGCTAGAATTTTATATTGATTACATGATGTTGGTATAACTCGCTGACTGTCTTTTCCCCAAATGACCAGCATAAAAGCCTGTGCATTAAGAAAACTAGGTTCACTAGATTATAGAGTAAGAAGAAACCACAACAGAGAGAATGGCCGCCTTATGGAGATTCTCCACTATCTCTTAGCCCAAAAATCCTTAACAGAAAGGCTCATAACAGCCAGATGCAATGGCACATGCTTGTAATCCCAGTGGCTCAGGATGCTGAGGCAGGAAAATCTGGAGTTCAGAGCCAGCATCAGCAATGATGAGGCACTAAGCAACTTAGGGAGACCCTGTCTCTAAATTAAATAAAAAAATAGAGCTGAGGATGTGGCTCAGTGGTCCAGTGCCCCTGAGTTCAATCCCTAGCACATCATCCCCCCCCCAGAAAAAGAAAGGCTCACAATACTTCCTGTCTTTGTTTTGCCTAATATTTAACTTGAGACATTTTCTGTATTCGAATTTTCCTAAAGATAAAAAACAAAAACCAAAACAGCAAAAATTGCATCTGTAGTAAAACTCTTCCATTCATGTACAAACAACTTGGTATGGTTTAAATTTTTTTTTTCATATGCCAAATATCATCTTGTTTTATTAAGAAACTTCTTTTTGGCAGGTGGGTACAAATTTTAAAGCCTGGGTGCAGTTGTGCTCAAGACCCTCGTGCTAGGATGCAGACAGTTGAAAGTGAGACCACTTTCTGGAAGCCTGTTCAGTGATCCCTGAATGTGCCTGGCTACTCTGAACATATAACTCTAATGGCAAGACTCGGGAAAAATGAGATCTGTTCTATTTTTTTTTTCTTCTCTTTTTAAACAAGTGATTATCTTTATGTCTGGGATGCCTTAGTAAACAGTCTAGACAAGTCTGGATATGAGGAAAAATAACTAGGTTTCTTACTTGTCACCTGAGCTGTCTAACTACAACCTTGTGGGATAGGTCATGAGAAAGACTTGGCCTGAGGCCCTGCAGTGCTGGATTTTAATGTGAGCCTTCTCCAAAAGAAGTCTTAGTTCAGAGCATTTCAAATATCTGAGAGAAAGAATTGGTTTATTATTTAAAATTTCAACACATCCTGGAGCAATACTTCTATAAAATATAACAAAAATAAATTAATAGAAAACAATGGAAAAATTACATACAAACACCAACTCAAAATTTAAAAAAGTTAAGACTTTCAACATATCCTCTAAAACTTTCAAAATGTTTGTTTTC
This sequence comes from Xerus rutilus, assembly GCA_028644305.1. Lineage (NCBI taxonomy): Eukaryota > Metazoa > Chordata > Mammalia > Rodentia > Sciuridae > Xerus > Xerus rutilus. Next base: position 135,980,064 of record CM053404.1, read on the forward strand.
CTTTACTGTATTTATCTCATCATAGACATGAACAGTTCATAAAATAGCCTTGTCTCTGGCTACTACTTGGGCAGCACAGCTTCAAGTCATGGACAAATCTACTATTTAGATGCTGATGTATTTGAGGACGGCCAGGAAGTTCTTCCCAGAACTAACTATTTGCTGAGGGAGAAAAAAACTCTCTCTGTTGACCATGGCTCTTCCTAGCAAGTTTCCTTGCATAGATGCACTCCTTCCTCTTAGAACCTTATCCCTCAATCAATTAAGGCTCTAATTATTTTCTTTTTTAAATTGGTGGCATTTCAGAGTTATTTTATTTCTGTTGCTATAATGTAAGCTTCTTTAAAAGAAGGCATCTGTTCAACTCACATTTCTGCTCTTCACTTTCCAGCTCAGCTCAGATTAGTCATCAATCACTTGATTATTATTGATCAATATATATTGCCTGACTCAATGAATGCACTCATCCTCATGAATATAATAAGGTAATACAAACATATTACAGTTTAAATCAAATTACTGCTAATCAAATTCAGTCCATTTATTCTTAATTTGTAAAAGACTTAAACTCTAGCTAGAGATAAAATAATCAGGAGTATCTGCTATTATGGGTTGAACTGTGTCTTCCTAAAAGATATGTTGACCTCCTAACCCCTCATAGATGTGGAGTGGATGGGATTTGGAAATAGGGTCTCTGTAGATGTTATCAAGTTAAGATGAAGTCAGGACGGTAGGCCCTAATGCAATCTGTCTGATGTCATATCAAATGAAGAGAGACAGATATAAAGGGAAGAGAGCCATATGAAGATAGCAGAGACAGGAATATATAGCGCCAGCCAGCTATTGCCTGGGGTTACCAGAAGCTGCAAGAAGTCCATCTTGATTGTGGGCTTCTTGCCTCCTGAACAAGGAGGGAATAAAATTTTGTTGTTTTAAATCTGAACAAAAAAAGAAAAATGGGAATACTGAATTCCAATAGGAACTTCCTAAAAGCCCGAGAAATAGAAAATATTCAGCATTCAGCCTGGGCCCAGGCTATAGGCTAGTGGCTTGCTGATTCTATGCCTAAATAGAAGGTAAAGTACACTCCCTATACTAAGGGTCTAGTGTTAAAAGCCAAACAAACTTATTTAGACCAGAGAAGAAAAGACCTGGTAGATAATTGGCCTGGCTCCTACTGCCTGGTACAGCAGAGGCCCCGTTCCTGTCCAAGGAGAATCAGGACAGCCACGGAACACTGGAGAGTTTTCAGTGTGTCTTATGCTCTTTGAATTATATTTTTTCCTGAACATAACTAATTATTTCCTGTAAGAATGGTAAGACATTTTTCAAGATCCATCTAATTGCCAAGACTTTTACTCTAACTAATTTCTCTCCAGTGATTTATTGTTCATATCATTCGAAGAAAGATGAGAAAATATTGTTATTTTCCCATTTACAGCATTTGAGTCAAAATGCACTTAAAATAGCACTCACATATGCAACCACATTCAGAGTACTCATCCGCTTAAAACTTGAATACATGTAGATCAATCTTTTATCGATTCAAACAGTTTAAATGCTAGGTGTACATTACACTAAGTGCAGAACAATGCATTAAATATTTATAGAATTGAGTATATGAAATCTGTGGTATAGAAAAATGTAATATGTATAGAATTTAAAGAATGGAATTCCTGAAGCTAGTAGGTAGTGAATATTAATTCTTAATTCTATATTTATTTAGGCGTAATTCATTAAATGGAGAGATTCTTCCATCCATAATACAAACTATTTAAAAAATATAAAGAGAAATTCAAGTGGAAAAAAGAACAAGTCACAATGAATGAGCAGGTTTAAAACAAAGTAATAAAAGAAAAGCAAGCTATTAAAATATCAACTGCCCTTAAAAGTGAAAAGGGGACCTTACAATTGAACTCCAGAGCATAGCTTTTAAATGCTATTTCACCTGTAAAAGAAAAAGCAGTTATCTGCAATATTTTTAAAGGTCAAAGATATATTCAGAACTAGGTCAGGAGGAGCAAGAGTGGCAGGATGCCACGCTGGCTTGTGAAAGGTGACTCTGCACCTCTGTGGCCCTGCAGGTCAGCCTTGATCATTGGTAAGGAACCCGGCAGCAATGGCTTTAGGCAGGTCGGGCTATGGCCCTGAAAGTGGCATCCACATGCAAGGATGAAGAAAGTTTGAGCAAATCTAGGAAAATATTTCTAGCTTCCAAAAGTCAAGTGAGTCTAACAAATTGAATTGCTGAATATGGAGATTCCTTCGGAATAAAACTGAAAGGTTAAACCTAAGCTTTTAACTTATGATCATGTTCCCTTTGTTAGAAAGTATTTTACTTAGAACAATCAATTACTAGCATTTTCAATAATGTTGAAAATAGGAGAGAAGAACAAAACAAATGAGATAACTAGAAAAAGAAAATGAGTCACGAAAGAAGGTAGTTTATTTGGTATTTGCCAATGGAGGACGTACCTTTAAAAGCACTATATAAACATTGTTAATTCATTTGACCTTCAGCGTTGCTCATGAGATGGGTTCACTTCGGAGGTAAGGAATCTGAGGCACTATCCGGTTAACTCCTCTGAGATTGCAGGATTGGCAAGAGGTACAGGCCCAGCACCCAGGTGGCCTCTCCAGTTCTGTAGCCACATCTTGTCATTAAACGATCCAGACACTCTGATAGTTGGGTGCGTTTAAATGCCATAGTTTTTAAGAGCTGCCATTAGTTTCATATAAAGTCTTCCAGCTTGATACTCAGAGAGAATTATTTTTCATGATACCTTTGCAGTTTCACTTAAATATGGAAAGGTAGACATACAAGGTGTGTTTATATGATGTTAATTGAGAACTAGGAAAACCTGTTAGCAAGTACAGGATCTTATTCCTTTTTGCTTCACGGGATGTTTTCTTCTTATTTCTAGGCAAAACAATAATAACTCTAATTAACTGCATGATGCATGGGTGCTCAAGGAAATACTACCGATTTCATGATCACAAACTGGATTTCAAGTCAAATCTATAAGTGGAACTGCAAGAATGTTTTATTGGACAACAACATTCTAAAATAAGTGTATAGTGTCCTAGTATGACAATGACCACTTCAAGACCACATTGATATTGGGCTTATCCCCCTCTCAGATTCATGATTTATAGCTCAGACTGAGGGCTCTTTTCACACAGAAGTTTGCATTTATATTTTTACAGCCTAATGTAAGTCTTATGCATGTGGAGATACTGATTTTGAAGGTAATTGTTATTACTAGATACTCCAGCTGAATTTTAATGGATACTATAGAGGCAGATGTGAATTAAGGGGTGAGATCCAAAGATGCAACAAATGTCTTCTGCAGTTGTACAATCCAAGGACCTTGTATATCGACCTCATTGAAATGGATTAGCAAATATTTGCATAAGACATGGAGAATTTTGAAGATGATCCAAAATCATAATGATTTAAGTAGAACACATTAAGTTCTGAATATAACATCTGTAAAGCTCATTCAGTATTGATTTTAAAATGAAAACATAACCTGTAGTTTAAAATTAGCTGGGTTGGCTAAAGCTAAATGCTAAGGATAGATCACATGTGTTCTCCTCTGATGACAAACTAGCTTTGCTATTGCTACTGGGCTGGTCATTGTTTCTAGGCCTTTTCAATAGACAGAAGTAGGGAATATTTTGAAGAAATATGCATGATATTTTATGTTGATATTTCTAACTCAAAATGGAAAGTGTAGAATTTTTACTTAACTTCTGAACTTATATTTATGCATTTTCTCTACTGACAATATTAAGCAAGGTGTTACTTGCTCTCTCGTTTATCATCCGTTTATGTGTATACCATCTTATAATTTCAAGGTACCAATAACAAGATAAAATAAAAAATGGTAATGTTTCTTTCTATGTGTTGTTGCTTGTGGGACATCTCTTACCAGGTATATATGCAGAGTTTATTTGCTATGTTCTAAAATTGTGTAGTTGATTAGGCCAACATTTCAAGAAAGAGACTAAATTCATATCATTCTGTAGTTCAAACTTACCACCTTTAATTATTGAAAAGAAATTTGATGATCTAATCAACAGATATTTAATTTCAAATAGTATCATTTTGGAAAAAGCTATAACTGTATAGCGCAGTGTATATTGCCTTAAATAATGAAGTTTAACAAAATTGGTTTTTCTCACTTTGTATGGTGGACTGGGGTGACCATGCCATGGCAGGGGCAGATCACATAGTGGCAATTCTGGGGAGCTCCTAGTCCCTCTGAATATGTCACAGCTCATTTTCTCCCTCTTGTTACTTCTTTCTTTTGTCAAAAGATACATATAATATGCAATCATTTCTCTTTTACCTAGAGTTGACAGGAGAAAGAGATTTGTAGAAAGGCGTGATTGTATTTACATGGACAAACCCAAGCACCCACCAATTCTATCCAATCTCTGGGCATATTCTACCAAATGGTGTCATTGAGTACACACCCCCACTCCTGTACAACGACGGTGCGTGGATTTGTCTCAGGAGAGATTTTGAAATCCTGGAGTTTGCATTGCGATTTAACTTAACACAATCAGGCAGATTAAGTGTCCTTGCTGTCTAGAGGGTCTTGTGCGCTGTGTGAGAACAGGGGATGTTAGGGAGACGCAGGAGAGGGAGTGGTTCTAGAAGCCCCACAGGGCTAGAACGTGAAGGGGACACTCAGGCACACAAGTGGGCTGAGGGCACCCTCCTGTATACCTCCCGTGGCCAGGACACCCTTGGAAATTTCCTTCTCCTAGAGGCAAAGCTTTGTGTAAATTTTGTGGTGAGCGTCCAGCAGTGACAAAGGCTTGGGAGTGGACTCCAGGCTGCTGAGCTCTCAGGTCCTTGTCGTTCTCCTGTTCTATCTGCTCTCTTCCTCCCTGGCCTCAGCCCCTACCAGCACTTTGGCTGTCCTTGAGCTAATTACTAAAGCTTCGCCTCTTGGAGAAGTAAACTTCCAAGGGTGTCCTGGCCATGGGAGTCATACAGGAGGGTGCCCTCACCCCACTTGTGTGCCTGAGTGTCCCCTTCACGTTCTAGCCCTGTGGGGCTTCTAGAACCACTCCCTCTCCTGCGTCTCCCTAACATCCCCTGTTCTCATACAGTGCACAAGACCCTCTAGACAGCAAGGACACTTAATCTGCCTGATTGTGTTAAGTTAAATCGCAATGCAAAAAATAAATTTACATTCTTCACTTTCTTCTTTGTCTAAAATTTATTTATTTATTCTATATAGGTTTACATGATAACAGAATGCATTTTGATTCATTGTATACAGATGGAGCACAACTTTTCATTTCTCTGGTTGTATGTGATGTAGAATCACAACATACATGCAGTCATACATAAAGCTAGGGCTATGATGTCCATCATATTCCACCATCTTTACTGTCCCTCTGCCCCCTCCCCCATCCCACCTCTGAGACCAAAGTTCCTCTATTCTTCCTGTGTCCTCCCCCACATTATGGATCAGCATCCACTTATCAAAGAGAACATTCAGCATTTGGTTTTCTGAGATTGGCTTACTTCACTTAGCATGATATTCTACAACTTCATCCATTTAACTGCAAATGCCATAATTTTTTTCTCTTTTATTGCTGAGTAATATTCCATTGTGTATCTATACCACAGTTTTTTAATCCATTCATTTATAGAAGGGCATCTAGGTTGGTTCCACAGTTTAGCTACTGTGAATTGAGCTGCTATAAACATTGAAGTGGCTGCAGCACTGTAGTATGTTGTTTTTAAGTCTTCTGGGTATAGACCAAGGAGTGGGATAGCTGGGTCAAATGGTGGTTCCATTCCAAGTTTTCTAAGGAAGTTCCATACTGCTTTCCAGGCTTGTTGTACTAATTTGCAGTTCCACCAGCAATGTATAAGCGTGCC
>CM053404.1:135986071-136017104 GCA_028644305.1 Xerus rutilus
TTTTTTGGTATTAAGTTGTTTGAGTTCTTTATATATCCTGGAGATTAGTGCTCTATCGGATGTGCGTGTGGCAAAGATTTGTTCCCAGAATGTCGGCTCTCTGTTTGCTTCATTGATTGTTTCTGTGGCTGAGAAGAAGCTTTTTAGTTTGAACCCATCCCATTTATTGATTCTTGATTTTACTTCTTTTGCTATAGGATTCTTGTTAAGGAAGTAAGGTCCTAATCTGACATAATGAAGATTTGGGCCTATTTTTTCTTCTATTAAGTACAGGGTCTCTGGTCTAATTCTCAGGTCCTTGGTTCACTTTCTTCATGCAGAAGATTATCAGGAGGATAAATCAGGTAATGAAACAATAGTATGTAGAAGATCTTACAAAATATTTATTAGAAAGCACAAAAGAAAGGAAGGAAGGGAGGAAAAAAGAGGTGGAAGGGTGTAAGGAAGTGAAGGGAGGGAGACTGCAAATTTTATTAACCATTCCAGTTCCTTCATCAAGCAAAAATTGTCACTTTTCTTTATTTTAAGCATAAAATTGAATTCTTGATTTCTCTTTGACCTTGAAGTTGTCTTGAGGTCCAATGCCAGTCACTTGCAGGGATCTGCTAGTTCTCTTAGTGACACACGAATTCTAGAGTTAGGAGGTTCTAGAAGGAAGGAGGATGCGTTTCCTGTTTTCTGATGGTAATGGGAGGCGCTCGGTCTGGCCCAGCTCACAAGCCAGTCAAAGGTGGGCTCCAGTCTCTCAGCTGCACAGGAATGTCACAACACCCGGGCAGGCTGGGACTTAGCGGGGACCCTTCAGGAAAGCTGTGTCCAGGGAGGGATATGTGGGCTCCTTTCCTGCTGCTCCAAACCCCTGTCGTCCACTTGTTCCTCTCTCCCCGTGTGGCAACTCCTCCTATTGTATTTCTTCTCTGTTGTAAACAAGTCCAGATATTTCTTTAATTGTATACAGACCTCCCAACAGGAATAGTTTTTCACTCTGACAATTCTCCCTAGTGACTTTTAGAATTGTTTTCTCCTTGTAACTTTGAAAAAAAACCCAAACACTCCCAGCCTCCCACCTCTGTGACAGGGGACAGGAGAGCACTAGCACTGATGCGGCCGGGTGGGGGAAGATGGTCAGGATGGTCACACACCAGGTCAAGGAATGTGGGTATGTGTAGGGATGAGTTGAGCACTGTGCGACCTCCAGGAACAGAAAGGCAAATTGCCTCTTCATGGAAACTACACTTTCGAGAGTGAGGCAGAAATAAACTGAAGAAACGAAGGTATTATGAAAGGCCGCGTGGTGGGAGATGGTCAGTCTCCCAGGAAGAGAATGTTTCATTTGCTTAGATTGGTGGGTGTATGGGGAAAATGAAAAGCAAAACATTTTAGTGGATTTGTTATGCCTTGAATTCTTTATAACTCTGCCCCTGTACGGCTCCCCTCATGGGAAGCCCTGATGTCTATCAAGCAGTGATGAGCAGGTAGGGATGGGGATGCAGAGCAAGGAGGCAGAGGCTCAGGGAGTGGGGCTGATAAGAACTCAGGAGGAGAGAGGCCACTTGCGGCCCCTCAGCCCCTTTCTGTTTTTTTGCTGCCATTGTGATGGACACCTAGCTGCCAGGACAGACCCACTTTGACTAGTAGCACCGCACCTGAGCTCTAGTCTTGAGTCATGCTTTCTACCTTATCTAGCTAGAGCCAGCACGTGCCCCCACTTGCTGACTGGAAGAATGTTCTGGAGGCTTCTCAGAGCTTTCTTGACAGGGCCTGGGAGAACTGCCCGCTGGCAGGGGTGACCCCAACGTGCACCCTTGGTCAGGACCACCTTCTATGCAACCCACCAGCCCCTTCTATGCAACCCACCAGACCCACCAGTCTGTCCTTTGGAGGATGTCCATGGTGAGGTCATCAGTGAGCCCTGTGGTTATCTGGCAGGGGAGCATTCCAGATAGAGGGAAGGACAAAGACAGCCTGCCTCCCCTGTGAGGGACCCCCAGCCTGCTGGAGAGGTGTAGCAGCAAGGGGAGGTTAGAGGAGTGCCAGAGGAAATGAGGGCCAGAACGGGAAACCTTGCAATACTTTAACAGATCCCGAAGGTCTGCAGAAACAAGCTCAGAGTAATTAGCATAAAGAGCTAGAAAACATTTATTTATTAGGAAATCTTGTGGCATGAGAAGAAGATATGGTCTCAGAATATTAGGGTTCAGAGAGGAAATGAAACTCTTTACCTGACGTGCACACCGAAGAATTATCTAAGACTCTGGAAGCCCCTGTACCCCTTGAATGTCAATCAACTTTGAAGTGCTGTGGTCCTGAGCCTCCTCACCTTGCCCTCTGTTCTTTCCAAATTATTCTCTTTGTCTCTTTCTATCTTTTCCAATTTCTCTCATTGATAGCTTACAAATCAAGCAGTGTGTAAAACTTTTTCTCCTTCATTTCCTAAAGCATGTGACTCTGGCAGAGAGGAAGAGAGAGAGAGAGAAAAAAAGAAAGAGACAGTGACTGAGTAATCTTTCCTTTACTTACATGTTATAAAGTAATAAATATATATCAACTAGGAGAAAACTGATACATTTATTTTATGAGAATCTTCAAATAGATATATTTGTGCTCAAAGAAAGAACTGTAAAGCTAAATTATAACAAGAGTTTCTACTTTAGAGTCTACCATGTATTTTAAAGAATAAACTCTCTAAAGTATGATGTGCTTATAAAAATACACTATATAAAGTTATTTAGTAATCATTCATAGCCTCAGAACCCTTTCCAAAAAAATGATATAGCATCTGCTACATATTTATCTACAAATATAGTCTCTTAATATCCTTGGACTCTGAGTGACTGCCTAGCAAATAATATTGACCACTTGGATACATATTTAAAACTCTGGAAAAGAAAGAGGAAATTGGATGGGATAGATAATAAAGGAGATGTTCAAAGAGCTGTGGAATAAATGAAAGAAGGAATGCTTGCTAGCAATTCTTGTTGCAAGCCTCAGTCAAGCCCTCACTCTTGCTCATTTCCCTGCAAGCCTTCGTCATCTTGCTGTTGCTCTCCTTACTACCGCTGCATTGAAATATTTCTGCACATTTTAAGCAGCAAACTCCAGCTGATCTCTTCCCCTGTCGCAGACAGTTGTGGATTATGAAGTTCTGTATTTTAACTGGCCCTGGACTCATGAACAGTGTTGGTGAAGCTTAAATCTTTTCAGTACTTGCTCTAAAATTTTAGGATGCTGTGTGTTCTGTTTTCTTTGTACCACCTAATACATAAGCCCTTGTATTGCAACCATATGCACACATCATTTTTTTAAAATTAGATTTGCTCAATTAGTAAGTGCATAACTTATGTTGAAATGTTTCCGCAAGAAGATATTGGTACCAAATAAACAGGAGTTAGAAAAAAACAAGATCACCTCCTAAAGGGAGTTTGCATTCCAAAGAAGACCACAGAGAAAATACAGAAGTAAATGCAGAAATGATCAAGATTCTTTGAGATAACTGTAGGTTCTAAGAAGACAATGACCCAGGAGATTTTAAGGAGTGAAGTTAAGATTCCTATCGAGGACAGAAGCAACAGTCTGAGCTGGATGGAATCTGTTTTGTTTTTGTTTTTGTTTTTTTGTTTTTCCCCCAAAGCAAAAGATAGTTTTCCTCCACTTTAGGACCAAGGCTCAATGACACTGAATTCTCTAAACATGGTGAATCTAGAACGCAACGGCTCCTGTAAACCAGCCGTTTTCCACTCACAGTTGCACCCTTGCAGGGAACCCTGCCCTGTTGTGTCTCTACTTGTTCCTGACACTCTGGATGTGGACAGTCACACATCTGTTCACTTCACATCCATCTTGTAGAAGTAGAAAGAAGATGCTTTGCCTTGAGGAGTGTGATCTGTGTCTTGGTGAAGCAGAAGATCCTTAGATCTTAGTTTTTCACCAGATGACAAAGGGAATTCCTTTAAAATATCTAGGCTTGTAGATGATGAAACAAGAGCAATGATTGCTACCTTCAACTTACCATACGGAAGCTGGAAACGTTAGGCTTTCATAGCCTGCTTCACAAATATTCTCCTTTATCCAAATACAAATATATAGTGCATAGAATTAAACCTTCTCTTTGCATATATTTAGTACTTTATTTTGAGAGGTTTATCTCATTTCTTAGAAATAGAGAATTCTATTAGAAATAGAATTGTTCTAATTTTATTTAAGATGAGCAATATCTAAGTCAATCAATGTAAAGGAGTTTAAAATGTATAGTGTTATAAAATTAGCATTTTGAAGATGAAAGGAAATAGATTTTCTTTATAAAGGTGAGATAATTTGATGAGAATTATAATGTTTTCACTATCAATTTATCTGTTCATTTATTGCATTCATTGACTCATTCACAGAGAAGCATTTGCTTTTATTACTATGGACAAAGGTTTACACATATGCCCTATACATGATTAAATATTTTTATATTCTGTCACTTATATAAATAGTGCAGATTTTTATTGATGGAGTAAAATTTTAAGTGGCTATTTCTTCCAATTTTCATAAATTTTTCATTGCAAGTTTTTGGAAAAACTACAACAATGGAATTCAAACAGACTATCATAATTTCTTATAATATTAAGGGAACTCGATTTAGTATTTATCCTTGGAATGCTATTTTTCAGAACATAATTCTAAATGAGGCAAGATTTAAAGAACACTTTATAAGCTCTATATGAAAGATGTGGAAGATCAAATTCATTCCTTCTGTAATTTCTTAATGCTAGATGCTGCTTTGTTTATGTATGCAGTGAAATTTTAAAACCACAAGATGAAAAAGTAAACCACTGGGATGACTCATACAGAAAATTAGTTTGGGGTTTATTTTTAAATGCTCCACATAAACTAGATCTTTATTTAAAGTTTACTTATGGTTTAAGTGAATTGCATAAGCCTTTTCACATCACTTTTTATAAATGAATAGTCATTACTATGAAGTCTAGCTCATTCAGAGTGCATTACTTAGTTTTTGTATTTTCATGAGTCATGCAATTTAAAGGCGAGTGCAACATTTCTCTACTTACGTGGCCAATCTATGCAAGAAGCTGTTTCCTGCGCTTGGTAACAGGACAGGTGGACTTCTTGATGGTATTGCACACAGGCACACTGCTCTTTGCTGCCAAGAGTGAAAGGAAAGGTAATGCCAAAAATGGATGCTATGACTGTAAAGACTAGATGACCAGAAGATGAATTAAAGCTGCTTGGCAAGGCTTTATTGAAAATACACACTCTCAGGGCGGAATACTCCTATCCATCAGATTGCATCCAGGAGAATGGCGCTGGGGCTCCGGTGTAGGGAGAATTTGAAAGGCCCGGTCAGGAAGGGGAGGGCTTGGGGGCAGGAAGAGAAGGCCAGAGTCCTTCCTGGATAGGTCAGGAAAACCCACTGATTGACAGGAGGCATGTTGACTGGTGACTGTCAGCGTCTGGCTAGCTGCTCCTTTTTGCAGCTGCTGACTGCAACCGCCCTGACCGGTCCCTTTAATTGGACATCTTGGACCCTGATCCGACCAAACATCCTGGCCTTTTTGATGATATAGGACAGCAGACTCTGTCTGGCTACTTCGTGCAGGATTGAGGGCATCGACACGGGGAGATGGCTCGGGTGTCGGTCAGGCAGGGAGGCAGATGCAGGGGTGTAGGAGCCTCTTGTTGTCAGTCATGTTGCTTGAATGTAGAAGCATCACCTGTGGGTAGGAACAGAAGCTTGGGAGAGATTACTGATTAGCAGAAAAAGAAGAGGAATGCCGAGAAATTTTGAGTTTGGTGGGAGTCCAATGTGATGGGAGTCCAAGGCTGGTCTATTCTGTAATTAAATTTGTTTAAGTTTTTAAGTAGCGGTTACTGCATAATCAAGTCCTCTTGCCCTAGCCCAGAGGCAGTGAATGGGGGCCAAGGAGAGCCCAACTATTACCAATAGAAAGATGGTCCTTTTTTGCCCTAGAGAGGAGGTGGTAACAAGTCATGGTAATTTAGCCTTATTGTACAGTTAATTGAGGAACATCAGTGAGAATTACAATTATGATTTAAATATATATAGAGGAAAGAGTCTGTAATGTAGGAAGTATAAGGGTTGAGAATTTGCCATAATAAGGCTGGAGAGGACAAGGCATGTAAACATAGCATTTAGTTTTTAATGTCATAGATGTTTATCTTTAAATTATTTTTAAATGCCCAGGAACAGTTGTGTTTTTGGTTTTGCTAGGTGTTTAAGATGAAGCAAGTCAAATTGACTTTTGTTCTTACCTATTGTTAAGAGTCACCTTTTGATATCCTGGGAGGCATCCTTGAGGAACTTGAGAGCAGCTTGTTAGCTCTACTAGTGCCATCTGCATTAGGATAGGTTGAGGTCTGGCGCTGACCATGTGACTTCCCCTGGGAAGCATGAGGGACAGTTCTCTCTCTCTTCGACCTTCCTGTTCATCGTATGGCATTTGATTGGCCCTTTAATTCTCTAATGGTCTCAGAAAGCTCCCTGATCAGGAGATCCTGTGGCCCAGAGGTGTAGAGCGCTTCAGAGAAGTTTCCTCATTCCTTGGATTCAGATTGACTCAGAGGGCAAGAGCCAAATACTGGTTTTCTTGGCCCTTTAATTTAATTTTAGTTTTTAAGTCTTGATCTTAAACACTCAGCAAGCCAATTTTATCAGTCTTAATGTAAGGGTATTGGGCTTTAACTTTAAGGTCTATTCTATAGGTGGTGGCTGATTTATCTTAAAATAACATCAGCTTGATATAACATTCTTTTAAACCTTCTACTTTAAAGCTTGTAAATCTGAAAGAAATGAACATATTTAATATAAAAATAGAACTGGTAGCATCATAATTGCATTGATGTTGTTTAACCATAGTTATATAAGCCTTAATTTTTGAAAGTTAGTTTCTCCAAGTGATAAAACCTGACAGATGTAAGAAAGTTATCTTAAGAGCAGAACATTGTTTTAGATTTTAACTTTTTGTTTATCACAGTTGTAAACCTTTTGATCAGAAATATTTTCTTTCCTTCCAATAAATACCATATTTAGAATTTTTAATTCCTTCTGTTCATATCCCAAAGCAATCCTTGTAATTTTTTTGAACTTAGGCAACAGTAGAAACCTTTAAAACTTCATATAGGAATCTATAAACCTTTGTGTTTACTCAATTTAAATTGAACTTTTTAAATCATATGAATTAAAATATTTGGATCCATTTTTAATTTTAGTGTATACCATGTCTCAGTAGAGTATAAAAAATTTTTTTATAGTTGGATAAAATACATCTGATCATTGGGGGAACTTAGGCAGATGTAAAGTAACCTCCTTTCCCCTTTTTTTTTTCCTTGAGCTAAGGTAAAGCAGTAAGCCTGGGGGGGAGGGGCCGCCGCATGGCAGGCAACTCAGATGTGGAGCTGCCCGTCTGAGTGGCACGAAGGCAGCGAGAAATGCAGAGAGGTAGGGCAGGTGGGCTCCGTTCAACGCTTTGTTTCTGCCCTCCTGCACTGGGACTGAGGCCGGCTCTGTTCTCTCCAGCGGGAAACTGCTGGGGAACTGCCTCGGCTTTAGAGAGGGGAAGGGCCCAAACGCTATGGGGGAGGTTCGTCTGGGTAGGGAGCAGACGTGATGGCAGCCGATGAAGAAGGAGATAGAGGAGTAAATGGGAAAGGGGGCTTTTAGCGAGAAGAACTTGAGAGGATAGAACAGAGGGGAAAGAAGGGAGGGGCGAGAGCACACTTTCCAACAAAGCCTTGATGAAAGGAATTTCTGTCCATTTCCCCATCCAGTGACAAAAATTAGCCAAATCAGTGAGGATTTGAAAATCAAAAGCTCCCCATGGAGGCCATTTTGATCCGTTATCTAAGCCATAGTACAGTGGAGTTTTGAGGTCTAGAGAAGAGTTGGGGTTCCTTGTGACTTCTCAGCAGTCCCGGGGAGCATGCAGGAACATAAAAAGATGTCCCAAAAAATGTTCACGTCCACAGGAGAACAGGGGGCCAGGCAGAAAATTGAGGCATCCCTGTGAACTTTCCGGGGCCCCAGATGGCGGCGGAATGGTAACACGAAGGTTGGGAACATCTTCCCAGTCCACGTGGCCTCGGGCGGACAGAGACCTATGCACACATGCGACTTACAAGTAGGCCTCTAGAGCAAGCTGAGGAGTCAGAGGAAGGGGCGGGGCGGCCTACCTCACTTTGTTGGTCTGGGTGAGGAAGACAGAGAGCGGCTCAGGAGTTCTCCCAGTCTGGAGGGCTGACCCCGGTATGGGGGAGGTTCAAAACCCTCCCGGGTTTTGGCACCATTAAGTAAAGACTAGATGACCAGAAGAAGATGAATTAAAGCCGCTCGGTAGGGCTTTATTGAAAATACATGCTCTCGGGCCGAATCCTCCCGTCCATCAGAGTGTGTCCTGGAGAATGGCGCTGGGGCTCCAGTGTAGGGAGAATTCGAAAGGCCCGGTCAGGAAGGGGAAGGCATGGGGACAGGAAGAGAAGGCCAGAATCCTTCCTGGATAGGTCAGGAAAACCTGCTGATTGACAGGAGGCGTGTTGACTGGTGACTGTCAGCGTCTGGCTATCCGCTCCTTTTTGCAGCTGCTGACTGCAACTGCTCTGACCTGTCCCTTTAATTGGACATCTTGGACCCTGATCAGACCTAACAATGACTTGCAGTGACAAATTGAAATTTAATCACAAGACACTCTAACCTACAGCATATTTATGTTTTGCAGTTAAGAATGTAGAGGCAAAAGACATAACTGACATGTTAAAGAACAAATAGAACAAAATGCTCCTTTCAAAAGGAAATTACCATAAATTCTGAGTCAATTATGGTTCACACTTCAAAGTATCTCTCCAACATTTCTACTTGTTTCATTATTATGAATATACATGATAAAATGTTATCCCATGAATAGGTAGATATGCAATAACATGAAGAGAAATAATTACTTAATTATATTTCTAACAACAAGAAAATACCACTTCACATCCACTTAGCTCTAATTAATAATAATAATAATAACCACGAAATATAACATATTAGTAAGCAGGTAGACAAATTAGAACCCTCATATTTTGCTTGTAGGGAAGTAAAATAATACAGCTATTAAAGAGAGCAGTTTGACAATTTTCAATGAACAAACACATAATTATTGTATAACCCAGAATTGCATTTCTAAGTGGAAATATCCAAAAGAATTAAAAATGGTATTTGTGTATATGTGTGTATCAATGTTTCTAGGAACAATAGTCACAATAGTTTAAGATGAAACAGTTGATTGTTCAGCAAAGGATGAGTGGATAGACAAAATGTGGTATGTAGCTACAATGGAATATTACTCAGCTATTAAAGGGGATGAAGAGCTAATGCCTGCTACCTGGTGGATGAATCTCAAAAATACTATGCCCAGTGAAATAAGCCAGACACACAGAGTTGTGTGCTGTGTGATTCAATTTGTATGGAGCATCCGGAATTAGTAAATCAAAAAAGCAGACTGGAAGCAGGTTGGTGGTTGCCCAAGGCTGTGGGGAGGAGGAGGAGGAGGAGGAAGTGGGAATGGTTTCCAGGGCAGGTGGTTTTCTTTTGAGGTAATGAACATATTTGGGAAATAGAACTGGTGTTTGCATAGCAGTGTGCATGTACTAGGTGCCACTAAGATGTTCATTTTCAATGGTTAATTTTGTGTTATGTGAATTTCACCTCAGCTGAAGAAAAGGGGAAATAACAAAACAAGTCAATCTGTATTGCACCCTATCCCCAGCTGAGGAGAAGAGAGCAGGAAAAGCAACGGGGCTTGGCTGAAGCCACACAATAACGTGAATGGGATTCCTCCAGTGTGCCAGGCTCTCGATTTCTCCATGAGGTTTCTCCTTTGGTCCTTGCACTGTCCTACAGAACATACCTCCCACTTCTTGGTAGAGGAGACAAAGTTTGGGGAAAGAAGGTCATTATTCCAGATTTATTTGGGTTCAACAGCAACCTTGACCTTCACACTCAATACAGTGCCCTGAGAGAGCAGAAATGCCTTCTGAGGCTTTCCTCTGTCCATACGCAAGCGCATATCTTGGCAGAAACCTAATTCAAAGTTTAGTCTTTTGAGCTGCACTTTGGATCATATTTAAAATTTCCAATGATGCTCTAGTTCACTTTGCATTAACTGTTTCTTCTTAAATAACACGAGCAACACATTTCTAACTGCATTAGTTTTGAAGGAAACATAATCACTATGCCATCTCTGTGTATCAATTCAGATGCTCTTTCTTGATTGGAGGTCATGAATATTTTCTCTCCCTCTCTCTCTCTTTCTTTCTCTCCCTCTCTTCCTCTCTCCCTTCCTCCCTTCCTTTCCTCTACTTTTCAGGAGAAAAGGTCTATTCTCAAAAAAAGCAAACCAAAGCAATTATATAAGTTTTGCAGAAAAGTCACTTCACGTGGCTGGGGCTGTTGTGTTCCCAATGCTTCCTCCTGCAACCCGCTCCCTGGAGTGGAAGAAGAGAGAATCACGCATGTGAATCTGAAAATTGTCAGCAGCAGGGTCTGCAGGCAGTGGATTAATTCAGCCACAAATCAAAAACATTTGGGAAAAATAATTTGTGTTATATTAAATATTACAGACTTTTTCTTTGTCATTATATCTTAAGCAACACAGTATAACAAATATTTGCATGATGTTTGCATTGTACTGGGTATTATAAGTACTTGAGATGATTTAAAGTATACAGGAGGATGTTCATGGGCCATGCGGAAACACTGCACCGTTTTCTGTAAAGGATTTGAGGATCTGAAGGTTGTTGGTATTCTCAGGTGTCATCCACTTCCTGTGTGGACGGTAAGGATGAGATTACCTGACCGGTAAAGAACTGGCTAAAAGCAATGAAATGGCGAAAAACCCATAAAACACAGAAAGTAGTTTCAAAATGTAGGGGTAGGATGGGCCCAGTTGCTGACTTCCAGCAACTGGCAAATGGCAAAAAGGTATCTGGCATCGGGCATCTGGCTACTGGAATCTGGCAAAATGGACCCTCCTTGTGCTTTGTATCTGGGGACTTCAAAGATCTTCCATTGAACATTCTTTCCCAAGTTAGGAAGAAGGCGGAGTCTTGCAGTGAGCAGGTTGATTGGCATGTTGGCAGGGCACACCCATCTCAGAGGGGCTGTAACTACAGCAGGTCAGCCCATCTCCAATGCTGTGTGGGGCTCTTGCCTGGTGGTTCACACACAGCTCAGGGATGGCTCTCTACATTCAGGGTTCTCAGACCCTAGATGCCAGTGGAGAACTGTGTCTAACAATGAGAAAAAGGAGCCCTAAGTCTGATTGATGTTGTGGCTGAGAAGATGGGGAGGGATGAAAGAAGGCAAGCATGTACATCATCTGAGAATCGTCTCCTTCAGACCATGACCATAGATTGTAGGTTTCTAGGGCCATGTATGAACAGTGGACAAGCACAGGGTCAAAGCCCCTCTACCAGCTCAGTGGCAACCTGCCCTGCAAAAACCCATACAGATATTTCTTTTTCTTAGGACATAACATACAAAGTTTGAATAAATGTCATTCTTACTTCTTTAAGTATACCTAAAGTTTCAGTTTGCCAAAAGATTTTTGTATATATTATTCAATTTATCACTAGTAAAACTAAATTTTTCTCTCATTATCATAATCAATAACTATTAATTGTTAATAATAAAAGCATACATGTTCTTTTAGCTACATTAAAAACTTAAAAGCGGCCAGGCATATTTTCTCTAGTGACTGAATATATATGATATTGAAAGCAACTTTTATAAAATGTTTTCATTAAATAAATCTTAACTACTCATGGTGGGTTATTTAAAATTATACAATAAATCTGACAAATAAACCAAATAAAATTTAAATTTTATTTCCTATATAATATTTAGGAAGATCAGAATGACAAAATTATATTTGTTTTGCTTGCTAACACTGTTTCAGAAATTTTGAATTCAAAATAAATCAATTTGCCTCAAGATAAAACAATGTACTTAAAATGCTTTTTGTGCAGAATTAATTTAGGCCCAAAGGAAACAACTTTCAACTGTCGAGTCCTTTAATAGTGCATGCAGTATTCTTTAAACACTATGATCCAGAAGTGGCTGAGGACCATTAGTATGGGCATATTTGATGGCGGGTAGATACTGCACAGGAAATGCAAGAGTGAAATTTTTATAGACTTGTAAAATCAACAATGCATTTACCTCTGAGGTCAATCTTTGGTGAATGGAAATAATATATCAAGATCAGTGGGAATTCTTGGAGGAGAATGCAGTGGAGATTAAATGTGGAGAAAGATAAATGTCCTGGAACAGAAGAGAAATGACCATAAAATATTAAGTCTATGGTTTAGAAATTCCTACTTTTGCAGAAGGGCACTTGCACTATGATCCCTAACTCAGCCTGACTAATTTAATTATTATGAGGTGTTAATAGCTCTGCCATTATGTTTTGATTCGTTACACCTTACTATTAAGTATGATGCTCTTAAACTAGTTCATATCAATAAAATAAGCAAGAAACATCAGGCACCCATTTGGATCTTCTGATGTCATATCGCTGTTGCATACCACTGGCAATTAGTAATAAGTGACTACAACATAGCATGTCACTGACAGTTCTATTCTATTATTATTATTATTAAAATTTATTCTGTGTTTGGTTCCAGCTGGGCAGAAATTATTGGGGTTATTTTGTCTCATATCATTGATCTTGGCCAAGAGGATTGTAACACAAAGGTGTCAGGTTAAGTTTACTTTTTAGGAGCCTGGAACAGGGCAGGAGCTGAAAGGTGGTGTGGGGGTGTGCCACAAGATAGTGCCGAGCAGTCAGCTCAGTACTGACCACGCTGCCCTGAGAAGTCACCTCCCCGCGCTTTTATTGGCTGACCTCTGCTCCCATACTGCTTTAGCCGAGTGACCCTATATTGTTTTCAGGTGGACAGCCCCTTCCACATCGTTAGCTTAGAAACCGGACACCACTGGACCCTCCTTCCTATATAAGCCTGTGAATCCCCTCAATAAATTGGTACTTGCTCAGACGAGACCCCCTGGTTCATGGTGAATTGGGCCAGGCGGCCTTCCTCTCTCAGTTCGACCCCCACCGGAGACCCCCAAGGTGCCCCCCCTCACTCGCTGCCCGAAAGGGAGTTTGGTACCCGGCTGGGGCTATCCCCTCAGGTGGCATATGTAGGATTCTGGAAACTGCCTCAAAAGATAGGAAACAGTTGGTTGACACCCCTGGTCTTTGATTCATGGTGGGACATTACAAGCATTACAATATGAAAAATGTCCAAATAACAATGCATTCAGATAGAAAAAGGGGTGGCACACAGTCATTCACTCAGAAAGTGTTGATTGTGTTCCTGCTCAGATCCAGTCACTGTACCAGCTGCTGGGGTTACGATATGCGAGCACCTGTATTATGAGTCTCCAACACATTGAGAAAGGTATGAAGATTCTCTGTATTAACAAGAACAGTTCATTCTTTTTTTTTTTTTTTCATATTAAACATCTTTATATGCACTTTCAATGAACAGTATATATATATATATATATTTTTTATATATATTTTTATCAACCATCTTTACTATACCCATTAACAGTTCATTCTTATTAGAAGAGGATCCTAAGGAGACATGAGATCCAGAATCTCATGCCTTGTCGTACCTCAGATCTGATGAGTTAACATTACTGACCTTCTAGCTATGTGCATGCCATTTCCCAGGTTTTTATTTCTCCCTCCTTATCTATACTCTTTCGTCCCCGACCAGGTGTACCTACATCTTGCTACATCATGCATTATTCTTGTCTCTGTTATGGGGAGTGACAAGGAGGTCCTCAAACACAGTGGTTCCTTAGGGTTTTTCATATCACACAGTAACTAGTAGAACTGAGAAGAACTCTGATCTAGGAAAGGAAGGCAGGTTGAAAATCTTCCATAAAAACCACATTTTTTGATTAAGTAGGTAATATGTGTGTGGCATTATATATCAAGACTACAATTCTGTCCTGGTTCCATTTCTATGAAAAGCCATGACCTTGGCAAACTATTTAAACTTTCTGTATTATAGTTTGAAAACTGATAAAATGGGAAGGATGACATTTTATAAGGTCTACATAATTTGTGCTTCTGGCAAAAAGATAATAATATCTGTAAAAAAGCTAAAAATTAACCCTATAAAAACTTACATATTACACATATGAAGTTATTTGTAATTTACATATTTCTTTTCTAACATTTTTGATAATTTCATTCTAAATAGTTTGTTACTTACCTAATTTCTCTGGTCATCTTTGAACAAATTTTGCTTTCAGTTAGACATTACATAGACAAAAATCAATGATTTTCAAAAGAGATTAATAGCAATTTTATTATTCATCTGTACATTTCAAAGACAGGTAACAAATTTATTTCTGAAAGGCCACACTTGATAGTTGTAACACTTAAGTAGAAAAAATCCTTACAACATTTTAGGATCTATTAACTTTTGAGGTTGAGCTAGCTCCAATTCACAAAGTTTTAAACAATTTGAATTACATGAATTTACTTTGTACAATAACTTGAAGAAAAAGTGAAAATTGATAGGCAATGCCATTAACTCATTTCAAATTGGTTCAAATGAATCCAATTTTGGTAAGAAAAGAAAATACAAAGTAAGATTTTTGTTCTTTTGAGGGCAGTGTCCTTATGCCTATAGTATTGAGGTCATTTAAACTAATAGTAAGTAAAAGGAAAAGGTGAGTGTGCAGTTATTTAATAAATGGGAAAATCAGTGATTTTACATTGTATTTGGTATTGGGGATGCTGTAGTCGAACCTCACTTTGAAGGTAATGGAGGATAAACTCATCTCCCATAGAGGACTGCCATGTGAAGCCCTAGGGTAGGCAGCGAGCAGTTTTCTAGGCACTGAAGCACAACCACAGTTTGCAATTTCAAATCTAAACCTTTGCAGAGATCAGGAAAGAGAGAGAAAATCAGTGAAACCAGAATGATAGAAAATTCTACAAATAGGGAGGGAGGTGAGAGATTATCACCCTGCTTGACATTGAATTGATACTATTTTATATTAATTTTCAGCCCTGTGGTTTTGTAAATGCTCCCAAAAGCTACTGAGAAGCAAGACCTCAATAGAAGTCAAGTTATAGCTGTCAGCCTCACCTTAGTAACACAATGTGCTCTCCTTGCTTTGGATTGGGCATTCTTACAGCTAAAATGAGTGCCCCTGGGACAATGGTACTAAATCTGTTCCATTTTTGAATTGTCACCATTCCTATGAAAATGTTTTAAAATGAAATGAGACCCAATAATTGAATTCATTTAAATTTCTAAGATTAAATCAATTAATTCTATGTTTCAAGGCAAACAGAAAAAATAGTTTTCATGTTTACCACATATATTCTGAGAGAAAATTAAGAGATTAAAAAATGCATTTTTTATTTAAGAATATCATTTTAAAATATTTAAAAGTTGACCATAAATATGCCACTGGTGAATATAAAAACGAATATTCCTGTTCCATTTCTTACCATTTTTTCATATGTAGAAACATTTTCACTTACTATACTATGGAATTAGTTTTGAGAGGAGCAACCCCAAGAATATCTACACATATGGGTGATATGTAAGGGTTGGTGTCAATGTGACTTACACTTTCATGTAATAAGGACCATTGCTAATATTGTAGTCCTCACTTTGAGCCCAAACTAGCTAGTTCAGATTTGAAAATTGAATCGAGTTAACAACAGAATTTGGATCAGGTTGTCCTTGCCTCACTTACTAACAAACACACAAAAGGCAGGATAAATTTTGCAAGCAGCATTAATCACACACAAGTAAACAGCGTTCCTTGATGCCTCTTATTCTTCCTGTAAATCCAAAGGACAAGGCTGCCACTGCAGAGGGATGAACTTCAGGAATAGCAAAAAGCAGACCCATTAAACCACCCTGAACCCCCTTCACCCTCCAGGATCCACCCTCGTAACATAAATACGTTCCTGCTGAGTCACAGTTTCTTTCTTCTCTAAACTAATAACCATATTATTAAAGTTACTATTATTTTTTTCACACTGTTAGAGGTGTAATTTTTTGGTAAATAAATATGACAATTATTAAGGTACTTGAAAAGTGCAAATTTCAAAAAATTCAGAGTTGCCCTAATTTTATCAAATTAAACCCTGCAGAAATAATTCAAACAATAAATTAATCAATTCATAATTTTTGTATGATACATGATGAATATTTGACAAATATAAATATACACAAGTGCAGACACACGGATATCTGGAATTATTGAGTTTATAGAGGTTGAGAGGTGATTTTAAGGTACTAGAGAAGACAAGGCTTATCATCATTTATTGCATTCCATTTTTATAAAACACTGAAACCAATATTAATGTTGTTCCTTTTATAAGGCATTCTAGTTTAGGTCTACAGGAGACACAGTCTCCAGGATGTATGAGCTCCATCACAAAATAAAACAATTGACATATGAGCCTTTACATTCTTCCTCACAGAAACCCAAAGGTAAGTTTATGTTTGTCTGGAGAACATTCCAGATACATTGGTCAAGGCATGTAATTGTCTACTTGGCAAGCTCTGGATGAAATATGGAAGTATTTGAGAATTAGCATTAAAATTCTCCTCCTAATACTTCTTTCAAAGTGATGCTCAAAATTCATCTCATGCAGGATGCTTCCCTGACAGTTTGGCTGGGAGAATATCTTGCTTTTTCAAATGTTGCTGCTGAGAAATGTATTTTCCTTTCAAATTTACATAAAATCTTCATAAAGGAAGCAAGAGAATCAATACAGATAAGGGGAGAAGTATTATAGAATGATTT
Source organism: Xerus rutilus (assembly GCA_028644305.1). NCBI lineage: Eukaryota > Metazoa > Chordata > Mammalia > Rodentia > Sciuridae > Xerus > Xerus rutilus. The sequence goes on from CM053404.1 coordinate 136,002,930, forward strand.
TCTTTATGTTGAAACTTTATATTGGGACTCTTTTTTTAGTAATAATGAGTGTATCCATCTATAAATATACATAAATATGTGTAAGCTTGGTTTCCTATTTCCATTCACATGATCAGCATTGAAAAGGTGAAAGTGAACAGCAAACCATGTTTACATGCATTACTTTGGTCTAACAAATATTTAGCTGCATCCACTGGAAGGGAGAATAGAACCTCAATATGATCAAGCTTAACAAATATATAACTGGTATATAATTGTGTCTACAGTTATCCATAGGAATAAAAAAATTAGAGGTTTTCTGTCAAGTGGAAGTTGCTATCCCCTACCCACCCACAATTTATCCTTGATATGGGATAAGGCTCAGAGAAGCAGGGGGCACAACTGAAAAGCAATGTGGAAAGGATTTTTAGGGAAGAGTACTTGATGCAGGACTTCTGTCTCGATGGAGTTTAGAATCCACTTGGAAATGATGATATATGATCAACAAGATGATGGAAAAGAGTAATTTGTCAAAACAGGACATCAAATGTCCAAGTTTGCTATTTGAAATGAGAGATCAGGAAGTCTCCAAAGATGAGTGACATTGGAACAGAATTCCTGAAGGAAGGGAGGAAGAAGGCCCCTGGAATAAATGACTAGTGAGAGGAAAGACTTTCAGCCCCACAGAATAAAATTTATAAAAACAATTGTCAGTAATTGCAAAGCCCTGTGACTTCCAGCTGTCCTCAATAAAACATACACATAACTGGCAATAACATGTATTGATGGAATACTTCACAGAGAAAAATGAATTCTATTTTTATTTGTAAATGAGAGTTAGAAATGACAGTATTCGCTAGTGGAATGCGGAGTGGGACACATTCAATTCTCTCATATCCTTTAAGGCAGCAAAAATGGCACCATTGTGATGGAGAATAAATGGACATCCTTCTTTTTAAAAGCATCTAAATCCCAATTGAAATGAGTAATCAACTTGAAAGAACCCTATTCCAGAGGTATCATTGATCATTTTCTTGTATATCCAATTGCTTGAGGGAACTTGAACCAAGACTTGAGTAAGTTCACTACCTAGGACATTAAGATATCGTTCATTGAACTCAAAGTATTTTAAGGTTCAGACTGAGCACATGTGTTTAAAGCAATATCAGGAGGCTTAAACACCATTGTTCACAAGTTTTCAAGACAGAGAGACTTATGAAACTCTGTCCAAAATTACTTTATTATGAAACTTATGTCTCCAGTTCCTCTTTTTTTGCAGAACACATTTTGAAATTCTGTCTTTATGTTTCATTCCTCTATGAAACTCTGATTTATTGCTTAAATTTGTCTTCTAGAATCTATTTATTTGACGGTGACAAAAAATTTAGAAATTTTGGTTTTATTATGCCAGTATTTTATTTTTAGATACTGTGTCTATTGAAGTCCTCTGACTTTATGTACACATTTAACTTTGCTCTTTAAAATATCAACCACTTGCTTTATATTGAATTCAATAAACTATTTATATATGCCCTGGGGAAAATCCTTACACAAACTAATCCCTTTAATGGTGGATAGATGGTTTCTGTAAGCCATTTAGACCACATCAATGTTTAAATAATTTCTGGGGTTAAACTTATTTTAGGTCTGTGATTGAAGAGCCCAACTTCACAAATTTTATGATCTTGTTTAACTGAACTGGTTTAAAAGCAATGATGCCTGAAAAATTAGAATTGTTAATGGGAAAATGAAATAACAAAAAAAAAAGTTTTTTTTTATTAGCATGATCTGTATTTATAAACTGAGAACAGAATTGGAAAGAAAATAAAGTAAGTGTATATGTATGTGTCTAAAGTGGGAAGTCTAGGAGAGATTACTTGGGAAGGAGTGAGAAGATATAAAGATAACCCTTGATGGTCGGGAACTGGAATGTGCATCAGGAAAGATGACTGGGTTGATAGTTGGCATCTCTGGTTGCTGAGTTCTTTTGATGATCTTCACTGGGGAGCGATTTGCAGCAGAGCCAATGATGAAAAGCCGACAAAAAGAATTAACATGTGGGAAATATCTTTGCCATTCAAGGCAAGACTCATCAATATAAAGAGAAAATGTCAGCCTTCAGCCGTCCCTGCGTTTCCTTCTAGGTGGTCCAACAGAAGATGTGAGTTTGGGTAGTGACATTTCTGTCGTATGTCACCTTAATTTGGATCATGTATGTCCTTGATTGCCCTTAAATGTCCAAGGACATTACTAAGTCCTCTTTTTGTCCACACATTTGTAACAGAGAGAACAGATACCATTTTGACCTACCAGGGCAGTGTTTGGGCACATGGGCAAAGCAAGCATCTGTACACATGTGGTGAGAACCACCCTAGTTACACAGAGATGTGTTTCTGTAGACCTTTGTTCAGCAAAAGCCCACAGTATCTACAGATTCCTACATCTTCTCTTTATCTCTTTTCCTAAACCCAGCAAGTACTAGATAGTGTCTGTCAAGATTTAGATGCGTGTAACTCAGCCAGGATTCAAGAAATTACAAGTGGTTTGGAGAAAAATGTTTGAACTGTTGTTTAATCCTTTCAAATTTTTATTATCAATATGTTTGGAATTTCCCAAATGTATTTAGATAGAAGTAAGCATGTTCACAATTTACATAGTAATAATTGTACAACTACTAGAACATACACTCCTATTTTTTTGTATATTTTTGATCACAAAAATTCAGATTATGTAGAACATAGAAGTTAGATTTCAGAAAACAAATTAGATATAAGCATCTGTTGAAATACTAGGTAGGGAAGAGATGCAGAAGGAGTCCTTAAATAGAATTCTATTGTTCTAATGCCCGGTATTCCCTGGTTCTCTTCTTTTCATCCAAATTCTTACAGAGCCTTTCTTAATCCTTGCTTGGCTAGGAGACTTCTGCTGGATGCTCCATAGCTGGGATGCAATAACACAGATTCCCATTTTCTAATTTTGTCAAATTATATACGTTTTTTAGATATACTTAAGAAAAGGCAGGAAATAAAGACTCATTTTCTTCTAGTAGCACTTTCTTCAAAATTGCTGTTTACTCTTCTTCCAAGGTTTTCTATTTCTAGAAGAAAATCTACTTCAAAAATTCCTGAGGGGAGCAAGGCCCATGTGCCAGCTCCTGGCAATCTGGCACACCCTTCCACTTCAGGAGGTGGCCACCCCAAGGCCCCCATCACTGCATCTCCATTTATGTGCCATTGTGAGGGAGAGAACTCCCACACCAGGTCTTTGCTCTCCACTGTGACTCTGTTCCCAACCTTTCTCATATCATCTCTGCATTATAATGTATGTCTGAGAATTCAAGTCTGCCATTATTTGATAAGTACAGTAAAAAAATTCTTCTCTGGCACTCTACAGATGGAAGTGTCTTTTCTGACTCGGTGTAGGTCCAGCTGCTATGTCGCCCTCCCTAGATGTATTTTGCATGGATAATCCATTTGCATGTTAAGAGTCATCTGTTGTTTTGATTCTCCCTTCCATAGCAATTTGTTTGATTACTTGTCTGGTAAAATCATTTTCATCGAGTTCTTTCTATTCTAGTTTCTGCATTATTTTACTAGCAGTGGAAGTTTGCTGTCGAGACATCTTGTCACCCTTAGGACAAAAAATGGCTGTAGGTTTGGAGGCAGCATCAGATCAATCACTCTTTCACTTACCAGCATGGAGAACAATTTGGCAGAGATGTAATGTGAGAATATGGATTGGCTTGTTGAGTCATCACAGCATATGCCAGGTATAACTGATGCTATTTTCTTCATGACAACTTATTTTTATACATTCTAAAAAATTATTATAAGTTAATGAAGAGAATGTTAACTTAAATAAAGTGCATTTGAAGTATCTTTTCTTTTTTTAAACAAGGAAAGGGATACAAAGTGACATAGGAAGAAAGAGAGAAAATGCAAAGAAATAACAATGAAATTTTTGCCATACTAAATTTATGATTGCCATTGACAGCTTTTTTTTTGAGTCAAGACAATGTGTTGATAGGTCCAGTTTTTCAATCAGAATTGTGTGTTCAAGTGTGCATAAACTAATAAATCTCAGTTTTAAACATATATATTACAATTTAAATGTTCATGAAGAATATATGTTTAAATATCAAAGTTTTCCTGTCAATGCCAGGACAGTCCCTCCATTTCAGATTCTGCTACAGTTTCATAATCTACACTTTGACAAACACATGTAAATAGATTGTTTTCAATATTTGCCTGTAAAAAAATACATATATATGTATACTTATATTTTTACAAAGTGTGTCTCTAAGATCGTTTAATTTTCCTAAATGCTTGTAGCATATGGGGCTGGTTTTCACACCCTCTCCTTCAGTGGTGATGACTCCGTGACTGAGTTTCTGGCTTCACTTCTGTGACTCAGTTTCCCACCACAATACGCAAAAAGGCACATTGGGGAAAGTAGAAATTCAAACTCTGTAATCAGAGCTATTAGGATTTTGAAATAGCACTCATCTTGACTTCATGCAATGCAAAATAATAAAGACAATCATTACAATTAGTGACTTCACTGTACATTGGGCACTTCACAGGATGCAAGTACGTCACGTAGATAGTCTCATGTGATGCACTTCTAGACCCCATTCTAACTGTGAGGTCACTGTGTTTGGCACTTGGTATGTTGACATGAGTGCTCAGGTGCAGAGGGAGCTGGGCCTGCAGTTCTCCATCAGTGGTGATCTTCCCTTTCTTGCCTTTCCCTGTTTTTTGATTTGGTTTCTTGTTGCAATACTTCACTCCCCCCGGATGGTATTTTCCTCATGGTTGATAGCTGCTCGTATGTCCCCTTGTGTGATAGCAGTTGTTAAAACTTCTGAAAAGCACATGTGATTAATGTATTCAGAATGCTCTGCTGTGAACCTCCTTAAAATAACCAGCCTAACCCAAACAGACCAGAACAGAGACACTGCATAACCAGATACATTTTCAAAAAAACAATTTCAATTTTTCACATTTTAAATTCATATTTTAACAAGTGACCAGGAATATTTATTTCATTAAGTAGTAAGTAAGTAAATTGATAGGCTAGAAAGAAGAGGAGAGAAGAATTATTGGCCATTGAATAAACATCCATTATTGTGTATGTGCAGACATTGATTTCAGCATTGTTCAAAAAATAGAAAAAAAATGGGAAGGGACAGAATTGCCCATCCATTATGGGATGGTCAGCTGGATGGTGGAGTGTGCATACAGTCAGCATGCAAGAAATATTGAATGGAATGTCAAAAAATATTGCAACAGGATCTACTAGAGTAAAATACCTTGATTTAATATCCCTTAAGAGGTCATATTAATCATCTGCACTTGTGTATACATATGCATGTATACATGCATGTGTACATGTGTACATTTTCATATTTAAAGAGTTGAAGATATGCCACTACATATCCTACACTTTTGTCATTCTCAATACTTGCACATGTGTGTGGGTATGTAGACAGACACACACACAGAAAATAAAATATAATTTAAAGCAATGCAAAATTAAGACTGGTTCTGTGTTTCCACAGAGGATAATTACTTTTATAATTAATTTTATAAAAAGAAAATACAGGGGTGGAGATATAGCTCAGTTTGTAGAGTCTTTGCCTCGCATGCACAAAGCCTTAGGTTCAATCCCCAGCACCACAAAAAAAAAAAAAAAAAACGCATCTTTAAAAAACTCAAGGGTCTCTCAAAGTATTTTAATGGATTTAGAATATGCCTTCTATATAAAATAATATATTTATTTATGCAAAAGTCTTTCATTTGTTTACTCTATTTAGATTTATTGAGTGCTATGTGTCAATGATGATATCTAAATAGTCCCTTGTTGAGTATCTATGTTCTATTTTTTTTCTTTTACAAGTATTGTTGTTATTATTATCTTTGTACACAATTAATTGGCTGTATTAGAGCAGAATCACTGGATTAAAGTATATATACTTTCAAAATATTTTTAAAATATCATCAAATTTCCTCCCAGATATATACAACTTAATAGAACCAAAAGTCAGGTAAAGATTTATTTGTGCCTTGTTTTTTCATCTTTTCCATTGATGACTATCAAATCAAGTAGATCAACTATTTTAGCTGTTTTTTTTCCATCAGTTTTAGAATTCTTTTGTTGGGGGCATTTATGTTCTTTATAATTTTCTCTAAACAATAAGACAATCCTCTTTTTTGATAGACATTGTCTCTGAATATTTCAAGGATTCTCCAAAAACAGTTATGAATCAGTTTTTCTTTTTCAAAAACTGTCTATGGTACATATACACAATGGAATATTATTCAGCAATAAAAGAGAATAAAATATGGCATTTGCAGGCAATTGGATGGAACTGGAAAGCATTATGCTAAGTGAAGTAAGCCAATCCCAAAAAAACCAAATGCCAAATGGTCTCTCTGATTAGTGGATGCTGATGAATAAGGGAGGTGGGAATGGGAAACATAAGAGAAATAGAGAAACACTGGACACGACATGGGGGAGGCAGGGGGCAGGAAAGGGGAATGGGTATAGTAAAGATGGTTGATAAAAATATATATATAAATATATATATACTGTTCATTGAAAGTGCATATAAAGGTGTTTAATATGAAGAATGTAATCTGCTTATAATTTTGTGCAAAGTTAGAAAAATTATGATTGTAACAATTTTTTTTCTATTTGCCTCAACGAATGTTTTCAGTGAACAGTGTGTACAGCTTCTGAAAATTTGCTTTTTTTCTGTTATGTTTGATAACATGTATTAAAATGCAACTTTTGAGAAAAAATTAAAAAAAAAGAAAAAAAACTGTCTATGGATTTCAAAATGGTAGGAGTTATAATAAAAATGATAGTTGTGAGGCAAATGCTTTAATTTTGAGTTTGAGAACTCCACAACTCAGTTTTACATTTCAAAAGCTAAGTCACAGTTTTTATTAAAAACTCAACAAAACAAGGTTGTTTCAGAGTAGTAGTAGGCTATGTGTGATGTATTTAAAAAGTAATAACATAAATTCCTTTCTTTCACTACTGCCTAAGAATGAGGAGGAATAATAGAAGAGCAGAAGAACACTTACATGATTAAAAAAAAAAAGGAAGAAAAAACACCTTGATCGCAGGCAGTGATAGGTTCCAGGCCCCCTGCAATTCCTGAGAAGATGCTGAGCCTCCTGAAAACTTAGACCACACCCAAGTAGAAGGACAAAATAAGGGGAGAGAAAGCCTTCATAAATCAAGAGGAGAAATGAAGCATCAGAGGAGAATAGAACCCAAATAATAGCATATCACTGATTCGCTGGATTCGGTTGATAAAATATTCCTTTCCTTTAGCAGGAGATCACTCAAGAGCAGTACTGAGTTAGGTTGTTGAAAGCAGCCTCTTTCCATACCTAATCTGCAGAGCATCTTCATTTCCCCTCTACGCCCATGATCTTCAACATTTATTGAGAACACATTTTGCCCACAAGGAGACGGCATTTGATGGCAGGATACAGTGAAAATCGGGGAGACTTGGTAAAGTGGTGGAAAGCAACCACTGTGAATGAATTGCTCTAGTTACTAGAAACACACAATTTGTAGTGAGACTGCTCTTGTGACTGATTCTGCCTCTGCCAGTCTCTGTGTGACTTGGACATATTATTTAAACTTTCTGTGCCAGATTATCTAATCTGCCAGATGTCTGGCTATTCTGTATTTTTGCATGGGCAGGAGGCACACTCTAGGAATCTAGGATCTATTTAGATCCTGGGTCCCTGGTCCCTGCTCAGAGGATACCCTGTCTCTGGAAGGTTTCTTATAAGATTCCCTTGCTGCCAACATCTCTATTCTTTTCCAGTCACTAGGAGTAGGACAATTCACTAAATCTCTGTGACTTCTTTAATTCTTAGATTTAGTTTCCTTGAGACATGAATAGAGGTGAAAGGGCACCTGGGATGACAAATGAGATATATGGAGCACACTCTACAAATACCAAGATCATCAAAATAAATGCTTGTGACTTTGGAGTTCTTGTCTTTGGTGTTTGAACAGAGGTGATTTATAGCAGAAAATGTCATGCACTTGTGTAATTTGGAAAAGAAGTGTAAAGTTGGTGAGAGAGACCAAAGACCCATGGGAGTGTAAAGGCAAGATATGATTAAAGGCAAAACCAAATCCTGAAGAGTGTGGTACAGGGAAGACCACATGCTGCACACTGGTATCTGCAGGGGCGTGTGATCAGCTCTGATAAAGATCAAAGTAAGCCTGAGTGACGAAGTGAGTCTGAACTCTGAGCTGCCGTATTAAGTGGGATATACGGAGGACAACTATGGAGGACAGAAGTGAGGAGGACTTAGAAAACTGTGCACCCATCAGACAACCCAGTTTCTTATAAGAGATGCCACTGTCAACCAGTTGGAAAATGAGATCCCATCAGGGACAGCGTTCTGGTCCCATGGTTCAGTGGTGGTCAATCTCTATGGTCATCAAGGAGAATTTGTTCCTATAAGAGAAATTTTGCTGACGCAGTCACAACCTTTTGTTGGTCTATAGCTAACTCAGGCTACAGTGTCACAGTGCAGCAGTAGCAACAGACACCTCGCACCCCCTAAAGCTTAAAATCCTTGTATTTGGCCTTTATGGAAAAAAAATGCCTTATCCTTGGCAGTAGATGAAACTCCTTGGAGCAAAGTTCTGAGATATCTTGTTCTTCCTCTTCATACTCCAGCCCTGTGGGGCAAGGGCAGGAAATTAAGGGTGAACATTAGGTAGCCTCGCCCATTAGAGCCATCATGAAGTCAAGAGAATAAATGAGAATTTCCCATCCAGGCCTGATTGACTAGCCATCACAATCTTTTAGATTCTGCACTGACTTGTACTCTGGTTTCTTGAATCTGTGCATATTACATTTTAGGTAGATTGTGATCCTTCAGGGAAAATCAGGCATTCCTGGCTTTTTACATCTCTCATGACAGAGCAGTTATGGAGATATCCTTTGGAAATTTATTGAATAAATGCTAGGGTGGGCACATAACAAGAAAATGATTATAATTTGTTCTGATTTTTGAAATTTATCATCAATGTTGTATAGTAGCATTTGCCTTAGAAGACCAAAATGCTGTTTCTTGAGTTGCTGTACTGCACTGTATTGTATTTTTAAATATTTCAATAAAATAAATGTCCTTCTTCAAAATAACATTTCCCTTTGCTGATATTTGCATATTAAGTGGAACATATAACTGTTACTTACAGTAATGAGATAATAAATTATCTTCTAAGTTAATATTGGTCAAATTGGAAATTATCCAAGAAGACATTCTTAAGACCAAATTAATAACATTGAATTATAATTGTAATATAGTACACTTTAAATATATTGGTTTAACAAAATCAACACTACACCATAGATACTGAAGGAATACTAAACTACATAAGTATTGATATGCTTTTTACTGATTCACTTGGCTAAAAGAAATTTCCAGGTCTAAGGGAAAATTTAAGCAATTTTCTTTTTAATTTTATCTTTCTTTTCATAGAACTCATATAATGAATACAAAAAACATTCACAAATATGAATTGATAAAATTAAATTTAAAAGAAGAAACATGCTAGATTTCCTGGAAAAAAATCTTTCTGACTCTAAGAATCATTTTACTATAATTAAGTTCTGGAAGTGATAGCTATGTAGGGACAATAAAAGGTACCAATGGAAAGTTCTGGAATGCATTGCATAAAGATAATATGCTTCTATTAACTATATGTTGAAACATGCTGAGATTAGATGTCAAATGTTCTCACCACAAAAATAGCTAAAGAAGTAATGCATTTAAACATATAAGTATACTTCAGAACATCAAGCTGCATACCACAAACACAATTTTATTTAGCAATTTAGGGAAATATAAACAAAACTTTAAAAATAATAAAAATAATATAAAATTCCAGGTATTTCAAAGGCTTAAAGGAAGGTTTGGACTGTTGTTCAATTATGGCAAATAAATATATAAATAAAGAAGCCATTACAATTCAAAAGGAAAAGGAAAGTATATTTCTGTAGTCTGAATTATACAATCTATGTTCTAGTAAGTGTCACTCACATTTTATACGTTGCCTTATTTGAAAATTAATTAGTATAGGGTCCATGAGGGGCTGTTCCTCTGAGCTCATGCCTGCTTCCTTCGTGAGTGTAATGGTCAGCGGGGTGGGTGACCACACACCTGTAGTCCCAGTGATAGGTCCTGAGCTTTGAAGTTGTAGGAATGGCATTTAGCTGGCTAGCTCAAGGAGAGAGTATTTTCATGAAATCAAATGACATCTAGTTTAATGATATTAATTGATAAGTCACCATTTAATAACTGGTGAAGATCTTAACTTTCAATAAATCCAATAGCTTTCATCTACACAGTGTAGCTATTCTTAGAAGTGAAGTTACTTAGCATAAAAACTACAGATCAGAAGAAACTAGGGCAATACAACTGGACACAAGTATGTAGTGTTATTCTTTTTTTTTTGGTACTAGGGATTGAACTCAGGGGTACTCAACTACTGAGCCACATCCCCAGCCCTATTTTGTGTTTAATGTAGAGACAGGGTCTCACTGAGTTGCTTAGCGCCTCGCCCTTGCTGAGGCTGGCTTTGAACTCGCGATTCTCCTGTCTCAGCCTCCCAAAGTACTGGGAGTTACAGGCATAGGCCACCATGCCCGGCTGTAGTGTTATTCTATAAAGACAAACTTTTCCAATCTGGTGATATTCTTTAGAGAAAGGCTATGCCTCACTAGAAGTGGGATTGCATTGAGCAATTCAGGTTCTTTTTCTTTGTTCTTTCATTTTTCTGAAAACCGCCTTATGCAACTTGTGTTATCTTGCAAAATATATGAATTTGATTAAAACATTTTGACAGTAATTCCATTTTTTCCCACCAAATTGATATATGTTCATATTAATCAAAGATTTTAAAAATTATACACATAACAAATTTGATAACTATGATAGAAAGTAGCATAAAAACTGTATGCCTATATGAAATTTGTATTCAACTCTGCATGAATTAAACCTGATAAAATAATTTTATTATATTGATTCTCTTCAATAATCCCTTCCATGACTACTTTTTATTTTTTAACAAATATTTTAAGGAGTCTGCTCCAAGCCAAACACCATTTGTATTTGTAAGACAGAAAGAATTAAGGCCCTAAGTTCCAAATAAATATGGTTATTTTTACTAGTATATTTAATTTTATTTTAGAGATTTCACTCAGAAGTTTTAGTGACTAGTTTAATAAAATTCATCACAAGAATTGAATTCTAAAAAATGGGTTTTGTTTTGAAGTTTGGTGATATATAGAGTATCAAAATATATTTATTTGGTACAAGACTCTAAAATTAATGTTAGGTACGGTTCTACATTTAATTTGTGACCAACCTCATTGTTAATGTAAAAATGGGAGGGCGATAAATCCCTCCTACCTGCATTAGGAAACTACATTTGTGTAAATATCACCAAGAGAGTGTAGACACAAATCAGAGTGAATGACTTTTTTCTTACATTAAAAATTCCCTTTAATGCCAGTTTATTATTAAGTTATATAACTTCATCCTTCCCTCCTAGCTGGCAGGATATTTCATTTGTGGAAAAAGCATTTAGATGTTGATTATTTCCTAATCTTGATGTATTAAAATGGAACAAAATGTTTCCTCCAGAGCATCTTAAATGCTCTTTCCAACTTCTCTTCCTGTGCCCCTGATAGCTTTTAATGTATGAGTCCTTTTTATTCCTAGTAAATTTAATAAATTAAATAGTACATTTTTGAATTCCAGGTATTATTATCACCCTCACCAGCAACATCCTTTACATGATTGATGGTGTGTTTGCCTTTTGAGGACCTATAACACAAAAAGGAGACACACTACCACAACAATAAAGAAGATTCTAGAGGGAACAGCAGCTCATTCTGTTCTGGTAGTTACACAGAGATGTGTGCACATACACCTAAATATTATCAGCCTGGCTAATACAGATTTGTATTAAAAGACATTAAAATTACTCCCAAAGGAATAGAGTGATAATTTTTTAGCCTTTTCATGAGGACTCATTAGCCACTAAAATAACATGGTGATTCTAAGGGAAGACTTCCTTTGGGTTAAAACTTTAAATACCTTGTATGCCCAGCCTCCTTTGAGAGACAAATAGAACTTGATCTGGCTTTGCTGGAGGTGGTGGAGTCTGCTCACTGACAAGATGATCTTAAGGTGCAGATTCTCCTGGGGAGTGTGTGTGGGGGGGCTCTCTTACCCTCCTTTTATTCCTTGAGAGTCACATGCAGCAGTGATCAGGTATTTATAAGTTTGAAGTTGGGACACCCAGACCAACACCTTGTCTCTGTTACCTCTTAGCTAGCTATCATGACTCTTCAAGTCCGTAATATCAAATTATTTTATAAAAAAAAAAGCATTATATTAGTGCCTACATTTTAGGGTGGTTAAATTTTTAAATTGGACATTTATTTGAAAACTGCCTATAAATATAGTTCCTCTTGTGTAATAAGTACCTAGTAAATGTTATCTGTGATTGTTATTTTGTCATTTAGTATTGACATATATATGTCTTGTGTTGCCTTATACTAAGTAGGTCTGGCTTTTCATTTTGTCTTAATGAACATAGTTACTTGTGACCTAAATAAAAAGCATTAGTTCTGTTTGGTAGTTATATTACATGGCTTTTGAAAAGAAGTTAACTTTCTACTTCCACGTTTCACATTTCAAGGTGCCTAGTAAAGATGTGGATTCTGGTGCAGGCAACATATGCAAGCATGTTTGTACTTGTGTGTGTGCACCTGTGGATGTGTAACTATGCGTTTTTATGTACATTTTAGGCCCCCACCATAGCAAGACAAGATTAAAATCCTTAGAGAAGTCTCTTGCTAAGGCCAAATCTCCCCAGACTCCCATCAAGACAATCAGTCCTCCAACACATACTGGATCCTTCTCATGCTTCTTAGTCTCACCCTTGACCTTCCTTTCCACCCCTCCCTCTTTTTTTAAAATTATTCCACCAGGTTCTCAGCACTGAATGCTGAGTTTCTCAGTATTTTACTGCAGGCCGCCTTTCACTTCTCCATTAATACTGCTTCCTGGAGCCACTGTACTCGTCCTTATGGTTTCAATGACTAACGCCTCTCATATGCTACCTTTAACACAGATCTCTCTAAGGATCTTCAAGTATGTGTAATTAAATATTCATTCAATGTCTATAATTCTCTGACCCATAGACCTACTAAGAGGACAAAGACGAATTCATATTCTTTCTGGTAAACGTGTTCCTCGCACAGAGCTTTGATGATATGGGGTCTTTTGCTTACAATAGCATATTTTCCATGTATCCTATAATTTTGTACAGTTCACTGGGCTCAGGCAATGGCTCCTCAATGGATCTATTAGCAATGGTTATTATAAATTAAATGAAAAGAACTTTTGCTATAATAATTGATCTGTGGTTAAAGATAAGTAAATTATTTTAATAAGAGTTAGCTATTAGTTCTTCCGATTTGCATAATTCATTTTCCTATTCTGAATTCACTTAGTGAATCACATTGTTCATTAAGCATCGTGCAGGCAAAGAACAGATATACCACAATAGCAAATGCTCTGATTGGTGTCTAATTAGTTAGCCAATAAGACAATGTCTATATATGCAGATGAAGTTGATAACAGATTTAATTTTCTAAATTATCTGAGACAAAGCATGTGTTCTAATTATATGGATGGAATGCCATCATCAGAGGTAAGATTTTAAAGGATGGTGTTGACATTTAAAAAGGGCTTTTTGGCACACTGAGTATGTACTTCATCAGCGTATACTGAGTAATATACTGAGTGTTTACTTCACAAGGGTATTATGCTGAATTCTATGTTTCACAGACCACAAACACTTGTGCTTTGCCTAATTTTGTGATATAATCAACTTATATTCTGAAACTAGCAACATTCAGGAATCGGAAAAAGTAAATATTTTTCAGTTCCACTCAGTAACATAATTTGATTGTGAATTTAATTTCTAAACAATGCAGCTCTTATGAATAGCCCTGAAACATTTTGTCAAAATTCCATGTTCTGATTGGCCAATCCTTAACCTACAATAGGTAGAAAACTGGGTTGGAGAGTATTGATCAAGTAGCTTGATGAATTGATTTGACCTCCACCGATC
>CM053404.1:136017604-136035704 GCA_028644305.1 Xerus rutilus
AGACAACATCAGCAATTTCTCAGGCTACTGTCTCTCTTGAATTGAGTGGTAGAAATAATGGCACATTAAATCCACCAGCTGGTGGAGAAGAGAAATGAAGATGGCCCCAGAAAACTGATGTCAGAGCCCATGTGTGAATCAACCTCAATATTCCATGAATAAAGAAATAGTATCAAGATCCTTGTTCTCCTACAATGACTCAAAAGACAAGGACTGCATGTTTTTCTACTGCTGTTATTGTTAGTTTTCCTGGTTGCTACCATTAGTTTTCCTGCATTCTTGAAGCTTGGGAGAAGAGGGATAGAAAATTATAAACCCATAAATTCTCAAGTATTCAGAAATAGAAATAGCATAAAAGTACATCATGGACAGCTAGCAGAGTTCTAAGCATGGTAGGCCTTCTGTAGACTGAGATACACTTTAGAGAACTTTCCTAATTCAAAGAGAAATCTCTTTACTGAGGCAATGAACTGAAATGTCCCTGCAGGAAAATAAGAGGGTCTCCAAGCGCCAATTCCATTTTGGAATCCAATATTCACAGCTGGGCTCCTCAAGAACACATGCTGGTGGTCACAGGCACCAGATGAGAAAGTAACAATTAATCAGCACTAGTTCATTAGCACTGTGGGGAGGGTCACTCAAGCACTCCACCCAGCTGGGTCACGATGGCATCCATGCCTTTCTCGGGCAGCGCCATCTTGCTGGGCCTGCTGAATGGAACACACTCCTTCTTGGCGTTACTAATTTCTACATTTGGTTTTGTTGTTCTGTCGTTCTGTGCCTCTGCCTCGGGTATGAGAAAGCTGGCAATTATTTCACAATTTACTTCTCTTAGTGATGTTCACATTGAGACACACCCCCCATGCTTTAGTCTGGACAGACAAAACCTTGCTGTGAAATGTAGCCTCACTTTCCTTCCCCCTATGGAGTCAGTTGTACAAAAGGGCTTGCTGTTAAAAGTCTTTGGCCCTAACTGCAGAAGGCTGCCCACTTTGGCCTCCTGGCAGCTGCCCTCTTGGTTTTGCAGCTTTGTTTTCCTCAGAGGCATGAAGCCTTGGGATATGCAAGCTTCTTAAAATGCTTCAACATAAACTACTGATGATGAGACTTTTTGAAAAAAATATCAAAGGCACAGCTGCATCAGATCTTTGTGCTAAAGCATTCTGAGACACTTTAGTTTTCAATCTGAAATTTCAAGCAATAGGGACATGACCAAATCTCCTCAAGGACCTAACAATGCGACCTCTCCAGTCCATCATATTAGCACATGGAATTGATTTGAGAATTAAAATGACATTTAAGAAGCATTGGGATATGAAAAGACACAGGGTTTTATGATTTTGTGTGATTATATTGAATGACGAGATTTATTGCACAGCCATTGATTCTGGCTTTTGGGTCTAGAATTCCATTTGTGTGTACCTTCAGAATTTAAAAGGGGGAAAGTTTTGTGTTCTAATATTCTCCAAATTGACAAATACTTTCTAAAAAACAGTAATAAGAAGCAAGCAAAAACTATAACATTCTCTTGTAGAAGTTACGACTTACTTAATTTCAATTCACCATCAGGAAGAATACCTGACATTCATTTATAGCACAATCTGTATTTGTTCAACCAGTGGAAAAGAACAAGTGGACTCCAGGAGTCCACAAGTTAGGCAAAGCAGTGGAGATTAAAAACAGTGCCTGCTCTTGAACTTCTCCAATCCTCTGTGGAAGAGGCAGACATTTGTGTAATACGCTGACAATAACAAGAGGAATGGTCAACTATAAACTGTAGCATGGAAAATGGGGTAGGGGGAGGAATCACTAATTGTAAATGAAATGACTACACTTGATTGAAGTCTTACAGAGAAGGATACATTTGAATTGAACCTAGATGACAGGTAATTTCTGCAATGAGAAAGCAGAGGTGGAAAAACATTTAAAAATTAGTTTTAGTGTTATTAATTCTCTGGGAATATTGTAGGTGAGGGGATGGAAGTGCTTTGTCTTATAATTCAGGCCTTTCATACCTGTTTGGTAAAGATAAGAGACATGGTGAACCATAAAGTGCTGTTGAATTTTGCAGCTTTGCTCCATCAGGGGTGTGAAAGTACGCTCTCTCTCACAGACAAATCCCCACTTCTCTGCAGAATGAGCAAGTGCAAAGCTCTGACCAGCTCTAGCTGGCCTGCACATGTTGATAGATCCTGACATTCTAGTTAATACAGGGTCCCTGACAGGAAGCCAGGAAGGATTCAGGTGTCTACATTAACATCCGAATCCAAGTGCAACTGCAGAGTTCCAAGAAGTGGCATTGAGAATGCTGAGAGATCCCAAGAGTTCTAAGTGGGCCAGCCAGTTTGAAGTCTGAAATAGGGTGCCCACTGCCCCCCACACCTTCCTTGAGAACCACTGTTAAGCAGTTTTCTCTGTGATTTTTTTTCCTCATTTATGGAGGAAATAATTCCTCCATCCATCTGCTGACTTGGATGCTTTTTTCCTTTTTTCCCTCCGTATGTAAAAATGAATCCCATTTTATTAGGGTTATTTAACCTTTAACTTCATCGAACTCCACCCTCATTGAGTGTACAAACAGGAAGCAGCCCATGGATTCTTAGAGGCTGTCACAGCGGCAGGTTGAAAGAATCCAGGCAGATACCAGAGCCAATCTTTAGAATGACTTTGATTTGTGAACCAGACCAACCAAGGTCAGCATTTAGCTAGACCCGAGGCCACAGCTGAGGACAATGAGGACCTGCGTGGAGGAAAGGAACGCAAGAGACAGCTGTCAGGCATCCCTTGAAGTCTCTGTTTCAGAGGTTTCAACACCTAGTTCAGGATGCTGAAGTCAAGTGCTTACTATAAGGTAGTTATTGAAATCCTTGCAAGTTATTTAAAGGAATTGTAGATAACTTTATTTTCGCCAAAACCTACCAATAATTTAAATCATGTGGTAGCATCTCCAGGTAGAATCAATGCCAAAGCAAAATATCATGTGACACTTCAGAAACACTGTTCTCAATAAAAATTCATACTGACCTTAGTTAACTCAAGATGTAATTTCTTCAGTCTAACTTGAATACATTTTATAAATAATTGAGATGAATTGAGATTGTGATTAAACATTGAAAAACTAAAATCTAAAACAATAAAATACCATCATACAAACATTACAGAAATAATAACTTCAAAAATTTGTCTCTTACCTGTATTTTACATTAAAACTGACAATAACATAGCCAACTTGTCATTTTAATTTGTGATCTATATCTGAATAAGCCATACAATATTACTTTCAAAAACACAAATCTCTTAACAAGGATTTCTATGTTCATTGCTAAAGATTACTTTTTTTTTCTTGTGTGTCTGTGTGTGCATGCACGTGAGCTGGAGGTTGAACCCAGGTCCTTGGTTGGTAGAGCAAAATGGGCATTTCAGCAGTTTCAGAGCTGACAGGCTGTGGTTTTGCACACTGACACACAGCAGCTCTGCGTACTGACATATAACCATGGCAGCTTGCAGTGGCTAACAGGTACCTGTAAAAGATGACCATGGTAGCAAAAGCAGGAAACAAAGCAACTGGAACAGAACAATCCCCCTTTAGGCTTAGTGCAGTAAAAGTTCTTCAGCTGTAGGAGCTAAGAGTCCCCAGGCTGTTGACAAGCTTGTACACATATAAGGAATGGAGAATGCAACCTCCAGTAGAATTGTACCACCTCCATTACCTTGATGTACCCAATACATGCTATGTATAAAAGTAAAAGCCCTGCTGTGCTCGAGGCTCAGACTTTGGGAATTATCCCTGTTGGCTAGGGCACCACTAATAAAGTGTTACATCCAGATCTTGGTGTCCTGATCGTCATTTCCCACAACACTTGCGCTTGCTAAGAATGTGTTCTGCCACTAAGTTGCACCCCCTACACTGAAAAGTATTTATTACCTTTTTAAAAAAATTTTTGTAGTTGTTGGATCTTTATTTTATTCATTTATTTATATGTAGTGCTGAGTATCGAACCCAGTGCCTTCTGGATGCTACGCAAGCGCTCTACCACTGAGCTACAGCCCCAGCCCAAAAGTATTACCTCCCTAAATGTATTTTAATGAGTACAGGGTCTAAGAAGATTTAGAGCAAGGACAGAGAACTAACATACAAACTGTGCTTGACAGGTTTGGGTATTTATTATTTTTTATTGAGTTAAAATTTGCATAACATCAAATTAACCATTTTAAAGCCTAAATTCAGTGGCACTTAAAACATTAAGCGCTTTGTATCCATCACCTCTACCTAGATCCAAAGGATTTTCAATACTCCAAAAGGAACCCTGTGTCCATTAAGCAGTTACTTCCCTTCTCATTCTCCCCAGATCCTGACCATCACTAGTTGGCTTTCTGTCTATGGATTTGCCTATATCACATAAAGGAATCACACAATAGGTGGCCAGTTTCTTTCACGCAGGGTAACATTTTCCAGGTTCATTTACATGGTATCAAGCATCAAAACTTTATTCTTTTCTGCTTAAATTATATTCTCTCATATGTACATAGCACATTTTGCTTATATAATCATCTATTAACGGACATTTATTTTTCCTTCCTTTGGCTATTGGGACCACTGTTACTATGTGCAGGTGTGTGTAAATATTCGTTTGAATGCTTATTTTCAGTTCTTTTGAACAGAATCTAGGGTGGAATTGCTGAGTTATGGGATAATTTTAACTGTTGAAGGAAACTGCCACCCTGCTTTCCACAGTGGCTGCACCATGCTAGATTCCCACTGAAGATGCACAAGGCTCCTGTTTGTCCACATTCTTATCAATACCTGTTCCTCCATGCTTTTTGTTTACTTTGTTTTGTTTTTTGCTTCTTGCATTTTTAAATTATAAGAAGTTAGTGGGATTGAGTGTTATTCATTGTAACTTTGACTTGCATTACTCCAATGTTTAGTTTTGCTGAATGTCTTTATATATCTGTTGGGCCTTTGCATATCTTCTTTTGAGAAATGTCTGTTCAAGTCCTTTGCCCTCTTTTTTTTTAATTGGGTTGTTTAATTTTTGTTGAGTTGGAAGAATTCCTTAACTGTTTTGGATATCACATTCCTCAGGTACATGATTTAAAAAGAATTTTACATTTTATAATTTTCCTTTCCATTTTCCTACTAGTTTCCTTTGTTTCATAAAAGTTTTTGTTTCTTTGTTGTCATTTTTTTGAATCAGAATTTGTTTTTCTCATGCTTTTGGTGTCATTTCCAAGTATTCATTGTCAAACCCACGGCCATGAAGATTTCCCGTGCAATTTCTCTTAAATTCTTGTATAATTTTGGTTCTTCCATGTAAGTCCCTGGTCAATCTTGAGCTCATTTCTCCACATGGTACCCAGAAAGGAATTCCACCTCTATATTTGTTTGGATATGCAGATGTCCCAGCACCAGTTGTTTCAAGAACATTCTTTCTCCTTGGAATGATCTTGGCACCCTTTTTAAACTTTATTGAACATAGACGTATGTGTTAATTTCTGGACTTTTGGGCATTTAATTTTCAGAAACACTTAAGAAGTCTCATGCACAGCTTGAAAACATAAAACAACATTATTTGAGAAATATGAAGTTTCATAAACAAAAGCAATAGCTGCCCACCCATTATAAGACACTAATTATATTAATTGACATCTCTAACTTTTAGAAAATTTTCTGCGAAACCTCACACAATAAGCTTTACAATTCTGTAATTCTTGGCCATTAGTTGTCAATTTAAGGGATCAGAGAGAAGGAAAGAAGAAAGAAAGGGGGGGAGATAGAAAGAAGGGGAAAAAAAGGAAAAGAAATTAAAGCAGCTTATACCAGGTCTCAGCAGGAAACATACAGTACACACATTGGGAAATCTGAGGATGGTTTGATAGTGTGGCTATTTAAGTGGAGCAGAGGTTGGGAAACATAAAGGATTGTGCATATCCAGAAATGGCAACAGTGACACTCTTCTCCACTGTAGGATTTAAGTGGGGAAGATGGAAGCAGCCAGCAAGAGGAAGAAGGAGGGTCAGGGAAGTGGTGATGGCTGAGGTGGTGGTCATGGACTAGAGGATGCAGCCGGCCTGTGCAGATAGATCCCTTTGCTCCCCTTTGAGTCCCACATTAGCTGAGGCCACCAGAGCCAGAGGAAGAGGGAGTCCACCGAATTGGCCTACATTGGTCAGACCCCTGGGTGTGGGCCAGAATGCAGGAGAGAGACATTTTCTCTATCTTAGGTTTTAGAATACTTGGTAATTGCAAATTGCTTTCATATTTATTATCTTCCCTGTCTCTTAAAATTATGTGAGGAATCTGAAAATAAAAAGACAAAGACTAAATTGTATAAACTACAACAAGCACTAAGTATGCAGCATTAAGGGGTTGGGACAGAAGAGACCCAAATAATCCTGGTTCTGATGAGAATGGGCATCAAAAGTCAACTCTAGTGGGTAATTAAGACTGCAGCCCCTTTGGTAAGTGAAGGCCGGCAAAATAGCCATCTAGAGAGGAACCGGAAACTCAAGTCAGGGGTGAAGGTCATGGAAGCCGTGGAAAAGGGAAGTGCCCTATTTTGAGATATAAGCAGAGAATTCAGGATACGAGCCGTTACTATAAAGCATATTTTTTTGTTTGTTTTCGTTTTTGCAAATTTTGTTGTGGCATACATTTTATGAATTATTCTTTCTTTACTATATGGGACTCATGTATTTAACCTTGGAGGTATTAGCTATGTTAAATGTTTACCAGATTAAATTTGACCAGTGTTATAAAGTGTTTATTATAGTTCTAAAGTGACGTGAGTATAGTCATTTCACAAAAATTAACCAATATCTGTGTAAATGACAGATATCCAAACATGCAAAGACTAATAAGTCTTATTTAATACCTTTCCTTTTTATATGTGTGTACCTTACAACAGGGCAAATCAATTATGGACTGGAATCTCCAAAGCTGTGAGCCAAAAGAAACATTTTTCTCTTTATAAGTTAATTATTTAGGGTATTTGTTACAGTGACAGAGATCTGACTACTACACCTTCTCTGTCAATTTAATCATCAATATTCTCACTCAAGAAATTATCTTCCGTTGTAATTTCCTATGTAATTCTCACCTATTCACTTCTTACTTTTTTCTGCAGTACTGGGCTTGAACTCAGGGGAATGCTCTACTTCTGAACTACATCCGGGTCTTTCATGTAAAAGTTTTATTTTGAGGCAGGATCTAACTAAGTTGCTCACACTGGCCTACCATCCTGCCTCAGTTTCCCAAGTTTCTGGGATGACAGGTTTGTGCTATAATGCCTGGCTTCCTTCTTCCAAATGTTTGTGTCTTCAAACATTAGCCACCATGTTTTATCAGGCCAATTCTTTAATATACTTTATATTTGTTTCCTCATCTCTGTGTCTACTAATTACTGCCTCAGTTCTGATATGCGTCTACTGTTAATGACCTGCTTCAGGGCTATGTCAAGTTCTTCCTAAAGAACTTGGGGAATAACTCAAAATTTCCATTGAATAAAGTTGTATATGGGAGCAGTATTCAGATAAATGAGAAGACAGTTCATAAATAGGAGACACAAATGGAGATATCATCTCTCTGCAAGAAAATAATTTTTATTATCCTTTCACACCTCGAATTTTAAGAACAAATGTGTGTTTGTTCTTTAATAGGTTAATATAGAAGTCACGAACATGAAAATTGGTTAAGCAGCAAGGTCATGGAGGATTTACGTAGCTTGACTTAAATCGATATCATTTTGTTACTTTTTTCCTAAGCTCAAAGACCATATAAAAATCAACAATGTATTGATGTAATTAAATCTTCTTCAGTGAGATTTATGAGATACTGATACCAGAAGAGGTTGGCTCAGCAGTAAACAGGAATATGAAATCTTCATTTGTGTTTTGAAAGCAGCATCATTTATATCTATTTTCTTTATTAAAGTCCAAATGTGTGTGCCCAAACTATATAACATTACTAAATATATGGTATTTTATAAATATCTCTATGAAATAAAATTTTCAGTAATTATATATACCACACATTCAATGTTATAGGTAATTTGTCCTTCAGGTAGAAACATAAGGTGAAAGTTAATTTTATAGGCACAAAAATGCACACATGTAAGATGACTAAGTATTAATAAGGCAAATAGGTGAAATCATATTATTAAAGAATGGTAAAAACAATTAATTAGGGAAGATACTGAGTTAAAGTTTTTCCATCTCAATCTATTTTTGACCTATGAGAAAATAATTCTTTGAATAATTATGGTATATGTAATATGTATTTTAACATATTTCATATATAATACTCTACAGTTGGTTATTGAGTTGTATATTATTTTGTCAGCTCAATTCTTTTCTGATTTTTTTTTTCTTTCCAGTTTACATGAATCATTTCATATGCCCTGGAGTTGCAGAATAAAAGTAGAAATTGCAATTGATTTTAAGGTTATTTGGAGGCACTTTTCAGGAATATCTTTTGTTTATCAAGTTTCAATTTTTGTTCCAAAACTACCATTTGCCTGTAGTTAGCAAGAATTGGCTCTATTTTTTGATGTTTGTTTATTGGAGTATTTATTTATTTTGAGCAAGATTAGGGAGTTTGATAATTGCAATCCTATCCATCATGAGTTGAATATCCATTGTAAAGTCTTGTGGTAAACATTAGGCAGGAGCCTCAAATTTGATGCAGGTGAGTAATTGTACTATAATTATCCCTAAATGCACTGCAGGCAAAAGGCTAAGTGACACAGAAAGACATGATTGTTGCTTAAGATTCTGTTTTGGTGTAATTTTATTAAATGCAAATTTAGCGAATTGCACACATTTCTCTTGCAGTACTCATGTCATTAAGTAGTTTTCGTTTTTTATGTTAGCCCAAAAGCACTTTACATTTAGACCATAAATCCATTGTTGTATTTGTTATAAGAAGGGCGACCATATAATTTATCCTCAAATAGTGACATTTGTGAAAGTGCAAAGAGCTGATAATAGTAATTATATTGGAATCCTTAAGTATAAACCAGCACTGCCCAGGCAAGCCAGGACATGCGCTCACTCTAATTATAAGATGCCTATCAGAAGAGAATCAAAACCTCTGATAACTGTGCTAATCTTCCAGGTCTATTCTTTTTTTGCCACCTTTTTCCATGATAAGTATGTCACATGGCTTTTTCTAGATCTATGCTTCCCCTCAATCCAGATCAGTTCAATTCTCATAAGTATATAAGAAATCATTTAATCCCCTGGCTGCTATTTTTGCTGAGACAAGTCCAACACGTTTCTAAATGATTCAAATGCTTTTTTTTTTTTGGAGTGTTTAATGTGTATTTCCCTAACTTCCTGGAAGAACGACATTATCCAGCTAATACCTGGGGTTCTAGTCCTGTGCTATTCTTTTTTTTTTTTAATTTATTCCATTTAGGTATACATGATAGCAGAATGCATTTTTATTCATTGTGTACAGATAAAGCACAATTTTTCATTTCTCTGGTTGTACGTGATGTAGAATCACACCATATATGCAGTCATACATGAAGCTAGGGCTAGGATGTCCATCTCATTTCATCATCTTGAAGGGGCTCCTTCTATATTTGGACACAGAATGTAGAGTCATCTTCCTTCTTTAAAGCAGGTAATTGTGATTTATTACCCCTAGATGGATAGCAAACATACAGGAACATGTCCACATTCAGAAAGCATACCTCAACCTAGGCTGAAGTGGAAATCACTCAGGATCTCATTTCGTTATATTTACAAATATTAAAGAGATATTCAGTGTTGTTTTAACATATAAAATGGGCTTTATATTTTAATGTTTGAGGTGTTAATTTAAACAGTAGTGAAACCTTACACATAGCATCTCACGACATTCAGTAAGAACTTATTGAATAAATAATTAAATAACAGAGTAAACCAGATATACCCATGTAACCTCTTATGCCTAAATATTATGTGAATCTAAACTCAAAACTGAGTTATTCTACTGAGATGGAGTCTTGCAGAAGCTATAGACACTGAGATGTTAAGAAAAAAAAATAGCTGTCTAAAAATTTTGTACTTTTTAAGGAAGAATATATTTCTCAGGCTTGATTTATATAAAAAGACATGTAGATTGTACTTTATTTTATTATAAATATATATCTGTAACTCACAATCAAGAAGAAAGATAAATATTTTAAAAATTTGCTCTATCAAATGATAGAAATTCTGTTTTATCAAAAGTGCACAAAATTTTATTCATTTACAAATTACAAATATAAAAGCAATTAAAAGACTTAGAAAACTAAATAATTACCCTAAATCAAAATATATTATCAAAAATACAATTTAGATGTATCTAAAGATATATTTTTAAGTGTGAAATCCACTACTGACAAAGCTCTGAGATGTCACCACAGTAAATAAAAATTCTACAATTAGAAAAAAAGATAAATACATACATATGGAGATAAATATGTATTCAACAAGTCATAACATATACTACTTTTACATAGAATAATAGCTTACTTGATAACTTTTAAACTCAAAGATATTCATTAAAGCATTATCTACGTAAAGTAGTATTTACATTCATAAAATCAAAATATTAAATAAATGGTTTACATAAATTATTATAAGTAATTGATTTCAATGTGTACACGCATCATGCCCAATTAGCATATTATATGATCTCCATCATTAAAACCACAGGAATGATATTTTTCATGTAACTGTAATGATTTTCTCTGAGAATAAAGCCTAGAACTAGTACTTCTTGGCAAAGAAATGTCATTTCCTATTGCAACCCTGTAAGTAGACATTTTGCATTGACAGAGTAGGAATAAATCAACACAGAACAAATTGGAAAGCATTTCAGCCTACTTGGTTTACCTCAGTGTTTAACTCATTGGAGCAAATCTCTGTGTCTGGGTCAGACATTTTGCTGGATGGGTAGCAGATACTTCCTGTCCTCAGTGTATGTTCACTCCTATGGTGATTTCTCCCATCCTCGCATTGTGGTGTGGCTAATCTGTGTTATTTCTTGTTGTTCCATCTCAAGCACAGGGCAGCCACAACTTCCAATGGCCTAGTGGCCACCTCAGACTAATTGTTTCAGACTGTGGAGGAGGGCCCGTAGTGAAATGGTGGGAATGTGAAAATACATTAAACCCTGTGGTCTCTACATGGATGTGGATGTCTTGGAGATGGTCCAATGCACAGATTTTGCTTGATGATGAATTTTCAAGATCATTGTGTTAATCCATTGAGATATTTGGGATTATTTTTTACCTCACCACAGATTGGCCCTTTCTGCCTGATATGATATATACAGTGACATATAGTTAATATACAATATTCTGATTACTGATACCATGAATATTCTATAATTATAGTACATAGGTAATTATATAACATAATAATGTCTATTCATACATCTTAACACTTTTTATCTCCTTTAATATTTTTAATTTGTTTAAAAATTAAGAAATGGACATAAATATGAAAGCTATCAAAATAATGACCATTATTTCAGTGGAAATCTTGAGATCTCTTAATAATTGATATTTTTTCACATAATGTCTTGAAAAACAAATGTATGAACAAAATTTTACTTAAACATGAATCTGTTCAACAACAATTAGAGCTGCATTTATTTAGCAGATACTTGTTTTTTTTTTTTTTTTTTTGATGCCAGGGATTGAACTCAGGGGCACTTGGCCAGTGAGCCACATCCTCAACTCTATTTTGTATTTTATTTAGATACAGGGCCTCACTAAGTTGCTTAGCACTTCGCCGTTGCTGAGGCTGGCTTTGAACTCTAGCTTTGAACTTGCGATTCTCCTGACTCAGCCTCTGGAGCTGCTGGGATTCCAGGTGTGCGCCACAGAGCCCAGCTGTTCAGCAGATACCTTGAAAGTGTGATCCTCCTCTGCACAGCATCCTAAAACGTATTCTCTCCCATCTGCCGTGTAAGAGTGAGTCATAGCTCTTTCACTTTCTTTCTCACACTTTGATTTTATCCAAGTTTGAAAGATCTAGGAGTGATGATTTGGGGATAACTTCCATTTAAGGATTAATGGGAAAGAGTGAGAAGATCAAGGAGTGTTGAGATGGGGGAAGACAGGAAACCATGTCAATTTCCCTGAGAAGTGAAGGAAGAAGGGGAGAGAAAGAGGGAAGGAAGCAACATCCTGTGACATGACCCTCTGGCTGCCCACCCAGCCCACTGCTCCTGAGTCTCCACTCAATACTGCCTTGCTCAAGAGCACAGGAGGCATGAAGGAAAGAGCCGTGGTTTCCTTTGTTGCAGGAATTAACTCTGTCAGTGAGAGTTAATTCACAATATCTCAATGAGGAATGGAAACACCCTCATCAATGTAATTATATATATGCATACATACATAATTATATGCATCCATAAATACAGACGTGGGGAACTAAAGGAGCTCTCAGAAGTCACTGGAACTATCAGTGTCAGAGGCTAGAGGTCCTACTAAGATCAACATCAGAGTTGTTAGTTTCCCTGCTGTGTCAACTGTCCATCTTTTTAATCTTTGCTAATTTGGGAAATATTTTTGAGTAAACTATTATTTTATCTGACAAGAAGCAGCATGACATATCAAACTCATCCTGTTTTCTCTTGAAGGTAGCCGCTTCTCTATTATCTCCCTTGTGCTTGTTCAATCCATCAGAAAACCACCTGTCTTCTATCTTTAATGACCTGCTGACTTTTCACTTGAATGTACCCCATGCCACTTGCCTGCACAGGATCTGGGTGGGGGTTACATTTAGATAAGATTATATTTAGCATAAATTTAAGAGGCTTTAAGCAAAATTGATATTGTAATCAATAAAGAAAAATAAAACATTCTGAAAAATAATATTCTTTCCACATTCCCTACCTTGGGAAATTTATAATAATGTTCATACTGAGACATAATTTATAGGCATCTAAGTTAATTCATAGAATAATAATCAGCAAGTCTAGAAAGGGCTTCCAGTGCAAACATTCTGCATTAAGTATAGGGAAGAGAAAGTGGCCCAATTTGGGTGACTGTGGTTCAGATTCTGTGATTTTAAATACAATTTAAATTGAGGATTAGTTTTCTCAGCATTTAGACTCAGGTTCAGAATGAAGAAATCCAGGAATTCAATTTAATTAAAGATGGAATAGATACATAATTTATTAGACATTTCAGATTGATTTATAATAGAACATGATAGCAATATTACATCTATAGAAAACAATTTCTGAAGAAAAATTTCTTTCAGCCATCATGAAAACACAAATGGGTTATATTCTATATTAAATCATTCATAAATTAATCTCTATTAACCTTACTATTTTGTATATTGTCAGGAATATCTTTCTGGTACCATTAAAATCAGTCTTCATAAGGAATCCAATAATATGTGTAAGGCCATTCCATGTTTTTGTAACAAGATAAATGCTTTAAAATACTGATATTGGATAAGTAAATTCATATATAATAGTAAGATTAAAGTTTACAAACTATGAATCAAAGTTTAACTGCAGGTTATTTGAGTTACTGCATCAGAAAGGTGTAGGGATTTTCACTGAGAACAAAAAAACTAAAAAATAAAAAAAATTCCCCCCAGAAGAATGAATTTTATGCTCTTATTGATAAAAATGAATTACATTATTTTTCCAGTTCATGGATTTGTAATTAAATGATTCAATTTGGACATTTTTGACCCAA
Source organism: Xerus rutilus (assembly GCA_028644305.1). Classification (NCBI taxonomy): domain Eukaryota; kingdom Metazoa; phylum Chordata; class Mammalia; order Rodentia; family Sciuridae; genus Xerus; species Xerus rutilus. The sequence continues at coordinate 136,031,302 of CM053404.1, forward strand.
AAGAGATGCCAAGAATATATGTTCTTGTGATATTTCTGTGTAATTGCTTGTCAGTGGCTATATGATTCATTCTATTTGCAAAACAATTATTTCTAATGAAAAAGTGAATAGGTTTAGCATTTCCCTCCTGGTACCATTTTGAAGTACCTTTTTCCCTGAAAGAAGATGAAGATGGAGCTGCATTGGTAATCATTTTATTCTTATTTACACCTGGCTTTTCACTCAAAAAGCAAGACAAATCACATTTCTTATTACATCAGTGATAAATGGTACTGTGTTTGCTGAGGGCAGTCTGCCTCCATATCTTCTGTACGGTGAACTGAAAGAACTAGGATCATAAAGCATAGGCAGCCTTGTGACAGGGCGCCACATTTGCTGACATCATAATAGCCCAAGGGCATTAGGAGCCCCATGTGCGCCAGAGGTAGTCGCTGGTTTGAATTACAGCATCACTATTTATTACAGAGCGAGCATAGCTTTCAGTTCCAACATGGCCAAGTTGATTGTCACATGAAACTTTATCAATAAGTTTTTCAAGCACAACACCATTTACCTTGTAGAATGGGAAGTATTTATAGCACAGAAAGGGTAAAGCAGAAGGGAAACAGGGAGCGCTTATGTCTATGAGAAATGGATGGAATGCTTCTTCAGTCCTGCTGCTCTTAGTTCAGGATAAATCACTTTGGGCTGTATTAAAGTTGTGGCATTGTGGGTCATGGGAAAACAGAGATGGCCAAACTTAACAGCAACTGGGAATGGCTGTAATGAATGAATGAGCTTACAGCCAAGATCCATGAATAGTCTCTTTTTAAATTTAAAAAAAATTGTAATACATAAGAACATAAAAACTTATACATATTTAAGGAGTTATGAGTTATATTTCGATTTGTTTATGTGTTGTGTAACATCAGGTTAAGCTTCTAACTCCTCAAACATTTGTCATTTCCTTTTCTAATTTAAATTTATTTTAACTGGTTCATATAATTATCAAAATGCATATGTTACTGGACATTATGTGATGTTTTGATACACAAAGACATTGTTTAATATTGAAATCAGGGTAACATTTCTATCTACACAAACATATCATTTTTTTATGGTAAAAGCATTCAAAGTACTTTCTTCAGGGTTTTGGAAATATATAGTACAGTAGACTGCCCTTACTATGGTCACCTTGCTGTGCAATGCCAGAACTTCTTGCCCCTAACTATAACATAATACTCACTGACCAGCCCTCCCCATCTTTCCCTTCACCCTCGTCTTCCCAGCCTCTGGTAACCACCAGTCTACTCTCAACTTTTATGAGATCAACCTTTCTACACACAGTGACATTTTTCAGTATATGTCTTTCTGTGCCTGGATTATTTCACTTAACATCATGATCTCCAGTTCCACCCATTCTATTGTAAATGACAGAATGTTCTTCCTTTATACTGAATCGTTTTCCATTGTGTACATGTACCATATTTTTCTTATCATTCATCAGTTAGTGGACACTTAGGTTGTTTCTGTTTCTTGGACATCTTGGATAGTGCTGAAATAAACACAGGATGTCTCTTCAACATATTGACTTTATTTCTTTTGGACATATATCCAGTAGTGGGAATGCCGGATCACATGTACTCTGTTCCATAACGGCTATACTAATTTACATCCACCAACAGTGTGCAGGGGTTCCTGTTTCTCCATATCCTCACCAGCATGTTGATTTTTTATCATTTTTATAAGAGCCATTCTAAAAGACATGAGATGATATATTACTATGGTTTTAATTTGCATTTCTCTGATGATTAGTGATGAGCCATTTCTATTTCTTCTTTTATGAAACATATCTACTCAGGTCAGATCTTTTGCCCATTTTTAAATCAGGTCATTTTTCTTGCTAGTGAGTTGTTTGAATTACTTAGATATCTTGGATATTAACCTTTTATAAGATGTGTGGATTGTGAATATTTTCTCCCAGTCTGTGGGTTTTCTCTTCACTCTGTTGATTGTTTCCTTGACTGTGCACTAGTCTTTTAATTTGATGTAATCCCATTTGCTTATTTGTCTTTGTTTCCTGTGCTCTTGAGTTTTGTCTAAAAATGATTTCTAGTAATTTCATATTTCAGGTTTTATACTTAAGTCTTTGATTTTGAGTTGATTTTTGTAACTGGTGAGAGGTAGGAGTCTATTCATTATTTTGCATGTGGATGTCTAATTTTTCCAGGACCATTTACTGAAAAGACTGTCCTTTCTCCAACGCATGTTCTTAGCTGAATGTAAATGCATGTGTTTATTCTCAAGCTGTCTTTTCTGTTCCATGGGTTTATGTGTCTCTTTTATGCCAGTATCATGATTTTTTTTTAAAATTAATACAACTTTGCAGTGTATTTTGAGGTCAGGCAGTGTAATGCCTCTGACATTGTTTCTTTTATTATGATGACATTGATTATTCAAATAATTTTTGGCCCCATACAAATTTTAAGATTGTTCTTATCCCATTCTGTGAAGTATGCTATTGGTATTCTTGATGGGAAATGCATTGAATCTGTAGATCACTTTCTGTAGTATGGACATTTTACCAATATAGATGCTTCAAATTAATGAAGAACACAGTATGTTTTTATATTTTTTAATGTCCTCTTCAATGTCTTTAATCAACATTTTATACTCATCATTTCATAAATCTTTCACATTTTTGATCAAATGTATTCCTAGGTATCTTTTTGTAGGTACTTTAAATGGAGTACTTTCTTGATTTCTCCTTCAGATAACTCATTATTAGCATATATCAATGCTGCTCATTGTATATATTGATTTCGTACCTTGAGCATTTGCCAAATACATTTATTAGTTTTTATTTTCTTTATGATATAGTCGTTGGGGTTTTCTACATATAAGATCATGTTATCTGCAATAGTGACACTTTGACTTGGTCTTTTGCAATTTGGATGCTCTTTCTTTTTGTTGCCTAATTACTCTGGCTAGCACTTCCAGTTCTAGGGGTAGCAGGGATTGAACTCAAGGGCACTCAACCACTGAGTCACATCCTCAGCCCTATTTTGTATTTTATTCAGAGACAGGATCTCACTAAGTTGCTTAGCATGTTGCTTTTGCTGAGACTGGTTTTGAATTTGAGATCCTCCAGCCTCAGACTCTAGAGCAGCTGGGATTATAGGCATGTGCTACCGTGCCTGACTAACTGCAATTCATATTTTATTTGTATTGGTGAGGTCAGCAGCACATTATATATCTATGATCACTAGCTTCATATTTTGAGAAAAAAATAAAATTGTACATGTTTTGTATAGAAAATATTTGTCTTTTAACATTTAAATGTGTACTGCTTTGATTATGAATCATCTTGCATATGAATGATCACATGTACATATTAAAATATTTTTGAAAATAAAATACTTTTTTTGAACAAGTTTAATTGCCCATATTACTATCATGCAGCCAGATAGATTTTGTTAAACAATTTGATTTTTCTTTGTAATGCACCAGGTCCATGCACGTGTGAGGCATGCACTCCACCACTGTACTACACCCCCAGTCTCAATGTTGATGTACATTTATCCTGTGCATTATTATGTTGAGACCATATTACATTTATGTTTCATTTAACTGTTTTTGTTTCACTTTATATTGCATTTTAAGTTGATTTTAAGTGATTTTTAAGCACTGTATTTAATAGCTATCTAAATTCCACTGGGACAATGTAATGAAATTATTAACCATTCACATATTAGCAAATAGTGGTGAATCTAATGCTGATATTCAAGGCTTTTTTCTGACCACTAAAATTATTGTCCTTTTCACCTTAGATTTTCTTTGACGGAAGAAGCAAACACACAAATACAAAACAAAATAAATGACAAACCACAGAAGGTAATTTACATCTTGAAAAAGATTTCTGGTTACAGGCTTTACTCAAATTATTTGTGTTTATGTGTGCTTAGTGTTTGCTTTTTATTACTCCTAAATAATATGAATGGACAACAATATTTTGAGTTATATTTACTTATTTTTTATTAATAATGGATTATCTAGTTTGATGTGTTGACTTCTTTTATAACTAAACATTAAATTTATGCTTTTTTTTCCTCATCAGTGTTAAGATAGAAAAACAGGTGATAATTGCATGAAGTGCTTTTTAATCTCGTTAATTTATTTTAATTTAAATTTTAGGAAGTCTCCAAATATTGTGAAGTCCCAAAGTCCTTACTACTTAGACTGAAGTCCCAAGATGAGTAATCAGTGGTGAGGAGAGGAGAATTCATAGACAAAAAGAAGACACAGGGCTAGGTCACATCGTATTGCCTCATTGCTCTCGTTTCTCCCTCCTGTGTGAGGACAGTAGGAAAATGCAGGGTCCTGGCATCTTGGGATGGTCATTCAAGTCCATCCTGCTCCCAGCT
>CM053404.1:136036204-136082035 GCA_028644305.1 Xerus rutilus
TTGGGTTGCTAAATCCTCTCTGATTATCAATATTTAAAAATGCTCAAGCTTTCGTTTGGAAATTCCTTTCTGCATTTTGTTGCTCAGTTCCAAAGTACATTTTTCAAATGGTGGATCTTGTCCTTTAAAGCAGGTGGTTGTATCATTTTGGAGGGTTGTGATGAGCATTTCTTCTCAATGTGAGAGAAAAGAGCAGAATACAAACTAGGATGCATTACATATGGGAAAGGAAGTATTATTTCAAGAATATTTTGTTTGGCAGATGTATATAGTTTGTGGACTGGCGTCCTAGGTCTTGTTGTGAAATGTATATCTATAATAGACAGTAAAAGTTTATAACCCACTGTTCTAAGGCATTTTATCTTCTGTGTTTGAATAAAGACTTTTTATTCACATAAAATGCATTTATTTTTAGCTTAACTCTAATGACATGGTACATTTTATTTGACAGCTTGATATTCCTTTGTATTCTCCCGTGGATATCTTCCACAATTCAAAAAAAAAATTCAATAGCAATTATTCAACATCAAAATGTCATTATCACTGCTCATCTTTCTAATTTTGCTTGAAGAGCCTTCTCTTTCATAGTATTTACATTCCATTGGCTCTTTCTTCCAGCTCCCTGCTTTTACTTTTCTAAGTGTCATTTTTGCCTACCGTTCAAGAATGGGTCAAGTTTAGAATGAAGGGAGTTTATTTAGGATTTATTCTAATTGACAATAAATAGCCTGGGGATTTAGCTGCCACAGCTGTCCCTTATTAGATCATAGTTCAGGTCATCAAATTAAAATAAGCTGTCCTAAATTCTGCACTGTACAAGAAAGAAAGAAAATACATTAGGCTCTCTCTGAAAGCCCTTTAGAGTGAATTATGTTGATGGTTTGTGTAGAGAATGGGCCAGATGACAGCTACACTAGGACAGCCTGTCACTGCAGCTAACACTCACGTGTCCTGTCTGGGGCTGGGGTACAACTGGGGCTCCCAGCCTACCACTCTGTCAGCTTTGGTTCAAAAGGTCAAAGTGCATGGGGCAAGAATTCCTCCCAACTTTCAGCGTGTTGCTCCAATCTTCCATTCCCAAAAGTCTGGGTTTTATAAATTATGGATATTATGAGTCTGGGCTTAGAGTTTTCAACTGCTGTCTGGTTGGGAAGCCATTTTACTTTCATCCAAAGTTCTGTAGGTGACTTTCTTGAGAGAGATATCTAAAATATCTGATGTTGAGAGAAGCTGTTACTCAGTGGCAAGCTGGGTTGGATGCTAATGGTGGAAAACAATGTGTTTGCTGCCATTTTCTCTAACAATTTTACTTGTTTTTCTATAATATGTGGAGTCACTGTAGATTGGTGGAGTAGTGTGCATTTAAAATGACCTAAATGTGCTCACTTTTTCTTTCTGAGATCCCAAATGCCAACACGAGCATGAACAAAATCTTAAAGCCAAACTGCTGGCATTGGGAGAGAGAGAAAGAGGAAAGATGTTTTACAACTTGTTCCTTTATTTTTTTATTTAGTCTGAACAAAAATAATTAGGAGGAAAGAAAAGACAAATCTTGAAGCTCACCCAAGCAACTTCAAGATCTCAACAAAACAATTCTTGCCAGGGTATTTGCCACTGCCTGTATCCTGGGTGCATTTAAGGTGCAGAGACCATCTGGACTGAAGCTATGCAATGAGTAAGGCTACATGTCTGACTACTGCCCAGACCTTCTCATTCAGGGTAGCACTGCATGGAAAATATCCTTTTCTTTTGGAAGATCTGACTATATCTTAATAAAGTCATAGCAGAGAGTATCATAATCTCTATACCTGAAAACAGTAAACAGTCATAAACCTTGTGGGGCAAACTAGCTTTACCTCACTCAGTATAAGACCAGTTTTTAGAAGCCAGGAGCTAAAGGGGTCCTGAGAAATGTTGAGATTTTTATTTCTATGAAGTTTTTATTTTCTCTGACTTGGGAAACCACAGGTAACCCTGTTGCCTTTTTCCCCCCTCCTCATAGGAAATAAAAAGAAATCAGTCTTTGAAAAGTATATATTTTATGTGACCAGTTTGATTAGTAAGTGCACATATACAAATAACTGTATTTAGTGAATCTCACGTTTTAGAAAACTGCTTAAGGTGAAAATCATGGACACAAGAATCCCTATGTTTTTCCCCTATATACTCGCTCCACACTGGTCATGTGATATATCTATAAACTGAGCCTCATGGGCTCTGCAACGTTAAAACTCCAGGTAATAAAATGATAGGGCTAATTGTCTTCCTTTAATCTGTTTCCATATCAAATTCAGGTACTATAAAACAAGGGAAACAAAGCATTTCTGGTCTGGCAAACAATTCCTCAAGTGATATTAAAACACATTTTTGTCTTCTCACCTTGTAACATGAGCAGATCATTTCTTTCTTGAGATGTTGCTTAAGATACATATGTTGCTCAGAGATGTCATAAAGAAGGGCGTAACACCAGTCTGAAATATTAATAGCAGCAGTAAATTTTATCCACATGCAGTAATTATTAATGTATTTTTCTTAAGTTTAGACAAAGATTAAAAAAAACACTAAAGAAATCAATTTCACCAAACATATCCTTTTTATTTTTATTTAATTAAATGGCACATAAGCCTACCTGCTCGATTTAGAGAAAGAGAAATTTCATACTGAATTATCCTTATTATTTTCTAAAATCACTAAATATAATGCAAATTAGAACATGTTACTTATCAATCAACCCTCTTTTGAGATGATTTATGCCCATTAGATTATAGTTTAGAAATAGATCTGGAGCACAAATTTGCTTTATGAGATTATAAAGAGAAGTTCCATTTGCACAATAAAGACTGTGTAGATTGGCGTATCACAAACAATACAGCCACTGAACACAGAACTGGAGCACAGAATTCCATGAAGCATAATTGACATAATTATATTTGAACCAATTTGGCTAAATTTATGAGAGCCTTCATCTTCCCTGAAAAGTTATACTCCATCTTTCAAATAATTGTTGCGCACATAATATTTTTAGTTCCTATTTCACAAGTATCCATTTTATTTTTTTTCACAATATGAAAGACTTTCTTTTTCACCCTTGTTTGTAATTGTGGGCTGAGGGGTGGCTGGCCTGTGTTTGAACTCTGAGTAGCCCCTTCCTACACACAGCCTGAGGTGCTGCTGACATTTTGGCTGGCGTGTGGCCCTCAGCTTATCTCCACTGGGGAAACGCCTGCTGGTTGTCCCTGAAGTCCAGCTGAAAGTACAGTGTGAGGCTTGTTAATTCAGGGTCTAAAAAGCTTCTGCCTCAGTGAGTAGCTATTGCCTTTTATTTGATTCAAATATGTCATTTATTTAAATGGCACCTGATAGTGGGAAAAAACTCTTGTAAGAATTTTAAAGAGTGGAAACAAGCACTTTATTATATGACATGAAAAGGGTGTATATTCCCTTAATTAATGAAGCCCAGATGACCCAATAGCCAACTCTATATGACTTCAAAGTATGTACTTGTCAATTTTACTACAATATGTCTTCATATAATCAAAAACATTTTCCTTTATTCTGGTGTGTTTTAAAGTAAAATACACTAAAATATTTATAGTAACAGTGGTTATTTTTTTATTGATGCAATTATAATAATTCTCTTTCCCTTGTTTCCTCTGACCTCATGGTATTGCATCGTAAGGAGTCGTTGAGAATGTGGTTTCATCAGAATTTAATGGCTAGATATTGATCCATCAAATATTTTAGTACAGAACTACCTCTGCAATATTTTTTCAAATGTTTATAATTTCAGTCTCAGTTATAGAATTATTTTCTCCTGAAAAATATGCATACAGGAAAGAGTAAAATTTTGATCAAAATGTACAGCTCAACAGCTATTTTGACTTGAAATGGTACAGATTGCATATCTTATAATAATTAAATTTAATCCATACAGAAAAGTATTGACATCCATTTCACATGCAAAAGTAAACTAGTAGGAATAGTAATTTTATTTGAAAGAAAAAAATTAATAGGTTTTATTTACTGAGCACTTCCACAGGGACACATATTTCAGACAGGTTATTTTATTTAATTTATTCAAAGACACTGAGTCATGGATAGTTCTACACCTATTTTAAAATTGAGGAAATTGACGCTTAAAATGTTTAATTTTTAATTAAATTAATTGTCCAATTCAAAGATCTATTAAATGTCAGAGACGGATCTGGACTGCAGAGTAGTCTAACTGAAAAGCCCCTGTTTAACTCTATCATACTGTCTTTATTTTAATTTTAAACAGATAAAATGGAGGTATTTAGCAGTTAATGAAGGTCTCAGATAACAAGGAAATCAAACATTTTTGAAAGACCATGGTGCAAATTACTGCTTTTTAAATTATTTACTAGATGTTAATTTTACTGTTAAATACATTTCAACCGATTTTGCTCAGATAATTCGGTCTATAAAGTAAACAGATATTTATTGCTATGTTGTAACACATACAATTATAGCAAACCATTCTGAGGTAGTTATGCAACGGAATTTTTATGAAAACATGATTTAACTTATTCACTTGCTACTAAAACCTAGATAGTCATGCATTCCAAGGCAATGAACAGAGGAAATAGTTTCTGAGTTTTAATAAAACAAATCATCAACAACTTAAAAACCTCTGTAATTATTGAGATTATTTGTTGATTGTTTTGTTTGTGGCAATTTTGAGAGACTACTCAAATTTGTTCTTGTGTTACTTCATGACACTATTTTGTTTTTATTAGTGAAATGTGCCAGCCCTAAATACTGCAATGATTTAATGAGCCAAAAAGCAGGTTGTATTATTTTAAAAATAATTAGAAAATTAGAAAAAATTCAGATTAATAACAAAAATGTGCAAATATATAGATTTTTATTCAGATCATAAAATATTTTTATATCACCAGTATTTTTTAAAAAATCTTTCAACTCTCGTTGGTCCACACCATATATGTATAATGAAAACAACTTTTAAATTATGTATTTGTCAAGAAATACAATCAGGTCCATGAATCTCAGTTGAGGCTGAGATTTCCACGTGTTGCGACACTCTTTCATAGAGCCCAGGAACTTTTTCTTTTCCTAATAGTGCTTTGTGATTTCTACAGGACTGAAGGGCTCTGCATTCTGGGGGCTCTGAGGGACAGCTACAGAGAAAATTTGCCTTTTTATCAATGACTGAGACAGAGCAGTCATTACTCTAATAAATATAAGAGGAAGAACTGCATGCATTGCTAAGAAATAAAAAATCATTGACAATTAATTAACAACTTGTTTATCTCTAGGAATAATCTAATCTGCCATTATCCCTAAGTCTACTATCATCTTACATTATTTTATTTAAAAATTTTCAAATTCTCAAACTGAAAGACAACTTTGAGTCATAAACTCAAGTATTTCTGGAAATACGAAGATTGAAGACACACATATATAGAGACACAAAGACATTTCAAAGTATTCTTTCTTACTAGTGATTAGATCTTACCTAAAAGCTGTAGTAGCACTGAGATCCTGATTTTGAAGCAACTGTATCTATTTTCTTATTTTAATAAATAGCATAAATTTAGCTATTCAAGTTTAAGAAATCAGATTTTCAGCCATGCATACCGATCCATAACTATTGCTTAGTAGGGCATTATAAGTGTTGGCTGTTGCCCTACATTATGCAGAATAACATTTTCAAGCATTTATTTACAGTGATTTCACTGTGTTTTAACAAACCCAATTAGCATAATGGTTCAGGGTGCTGTTTCCCCATTCCTCACTTTAGAATTTACATAATTAACACCATAAGTCCTAGTGTTTTATGCTACGTTTACATTAGGGAATATACACAAAATTAAACATATATTAGCAAAGTCAGTACCCACAGCAATGACCAAATACTTCTAGTGCAGGGGAAATGTACAACAAATAGTCCTAAGAGTTTTACATATTTCCACAAACTGGCTTGATGTTATACTGGAAAGTACCAGAGATCTAAGTGGGAGAAGAAATAAAATGGACTTCGCAGGACTAAACTGAACAGAAAGTTAAGATTTGGTCATAAGGAAAAGCAGCTGCCGGTAATAATTACTGCCTCCACAGGAGCCTGGGAGACACACTGGATCATTTGCTGCATCTGCTAATGGGCTGCGGGACAAGTCCTGGCATAGGATGAAGGCCTGGGCTCCGTGTGCCGAGCTGTCCCTCTCTCCACTGCTGCTGCCCTTCCTCAGGTCCAGGTCATGTCAGCCTTCATTACAGCAACCTCCCGACCCAGGATGCCTCACCTCTCATCTCCAGTCTACCTCATCTTATTTTTGAACCCCAACTCTAATAACATCACTGCACAACTAAAGTCACTTCTTTGAGATTTGTTAGAGGTAATAATGTTCAAAATAATCAGTAAAATTTTTACAAAAATATAATAGCCACGGTCATATAAAGAAAAGGATGCAAGTTAATACCATAGACTTGGCTATTTGGAGACTAGAAAAAAAAATAAACATTCTAGAAAATAATGTGATGTCCCTAACCTGTCCCTGGAAAGAAAACAGAAAATTGAAAATGTTTAGTGAATGAACAGTAGTCCTGACGTTTTTATAATATCCTGTAATTTGGGGAAAGTGGTTTCAAAGTAAGACTACCACATTGCCCACTCTTATGGCCTCAGCAATCCACCAGAGAAACTAGGATCTCCCCAGTTCTGATAGTGGAAGAAGGTACCAGAGCTGATTCTGATACTAGAGCTAGTTACTGTAAACAACAAACAATGGATATTAAAATCTACTTTAAAATTACAGTAATTCAAACATTTGAAAACAAGTAAGATAAAAGTGGAATCTACAGAAAAACAGTTTATAATTAATTCAAATGAATATGCCAATTCATCATATAAGAAACATGACTGCGGACTGATAAAGTAGATTTTTAATAAATATCTGAGGCAAATAGTCTGAATCAATTTATTAAAAAGTGATTTTAGATAGCTCAGGTAACATTTAAATATTGTAGTCAAATATTGGTAAATGTAATAAATATTTTATAGCATGTAAATTGCAAAAGCTTTTATAAACAAGCAAAATATTGACAAAATTATTAAAAAACAATGTTGTCAAATGTCATTCATAATAATTTAAAACACTTTAATGATAGAAAAATTAAAGAGACGAGATTTTCACCCAATATTTGCAATATATGTAGCATGATGAAATTAGATAGCATACTAAATTAGATAAATACTAAACACACAAGAATTTCAGAAATTTACTAGGAAAAAAGATAGGAAAGACAGTGGAATGATACTGATATAACGTTCCTATGTACATACATGAATGCACCAAGAGAATCTCCACATCATGTATAACCACAAGACTGGGATCCTAGTTAGAATAACATGTATTCCATGTTTGTGTAAATAAGTCAAATTATACTCTACTATCATGTATAACTAAAAAGAACAACAACAAAAGTCCCTCCAAGTCTATTTAAACATAAACATTCAATTAACAGAAAAATACCAAATGGTTAATGACTAGTGATTGGGGCAATAATTTTTCAAAATAAAGCAATTTTTCAAAAGCCATTTTATGTATCTATTTTAAAGTAAAGTATCTATAATCTAATAATCTACTACATCCACTACCAGCAAGTCCATGTGTCTAAAACTCCATAATTTACATCAACAAAAGGATACATATGTCAAAGCATTCATTAAAATTAAAAATAGAAGAAGCAGCAGCACACCTGTAATCCCAGCTACCTGAAGGCTGAGGCAGGAGGATCCCAAGTTTGAGGCCAGCCTGGGCAGTATATAGCAAGATCCTGTCTCTAAACAGAAATGGGCTGGAGATGTAGCTCAGTTTTGGAGCATCTGCCTAGCATGCATGATGCTTTCGGTTTGTTTACCATCATTGTAAAAAAAAAAAAAAAGAAAAAAGAAAGAAAATAAAAGGTAAAAGGAGCAGGAGGAGAATAGGAAGAAATAGAAAATGAAGCAACCTAACTTTCCAGTGCAGTTAAGGGAGTGGATGGATGAATACATTATGGATGAATACATTAAAGCATGGTGCAGACATAACAGCACACCTGAATACCATAGAATCTACAATACATGAGGGAAAATATGTGTCAATTATGTATAGCTCTTTGTATATTATCTGAAGTTCACCAGTAACATCAAAAGCAAGTTTAGAAAACAACATCAAATGAAAGATAACTTACAAGTCACACAACTAAGGCAATGTCAAGAAAAAATATTAGTACTCTAACTACTTGGTAAATTCTACTGTGTCGTGTATGTATCATAGGAAATGTAACCTGACTGGTAAACCTTGAAAACTCCTTGTAGCTTATAGGAGAAAGGTCCAATCTCAATTGTCTGAAGTGTTCTTACAAATTAGAAGGGGAAAAATAAGCTATCAGAGATGCAAATATTATGAAAATAAATACATAAGACAGGTCCAGATTTAATACCTATTTTTCCAAATGAGAATCTAAAACAAGTTAAAATTAAGGAGAAGTTTTTCTCTGAAGGATAAACAGTGGCTTTCAAGAAGAGAGTAGAATGGATTGCTTCATAATTTTGAATAAAATCATGTATTGCTTTTAATATCATGCAAATGAATAAACAATTTTATTTTGCTCATATTACTTTATGAAGAACATTTTAGTTCAGTTTGATTAAATTTAAAAAAAAATCTTCTGAAGTTTCTTTGTGTAGGAAAAGCAACAGACCACATTCTTGGTAAGATAAGAATTAAAGGACACAGAGGACCTGCCTTCCAAGAACCTACAATTTACTAATAATTTACTAAGAGTGGATATTGTGTACACAATAGTCTAACATAGACTCATCTGGACTGAGCTCTCCTGAAATTAGTGGGAGAAAGAGCCTAATTTGGATTAGGGAATCTGGAAAGGCATCCAGGATGGAAAGCATCATCCACAGCATGGGTGGACTCTAACAGGCTGATGAAATTTCTACCAAGAGTCATTGACTCAAAACATTATGAATTCTTCCCTCAAAGTTCTCTATAGAGAAACTTGGGACTGTATTCAGAAAACAAAGAACATGCCCAGTTATTTCTAGTTGGAGCTGCCTTACTCTGGGAATTATTTGCTTATAAGACTAGTGGAAGGAAAACCTCGGACAAGACCATAGTTGGCTCTCAGTGTCTTTAAGGACTGTGTTTTGGAGAATCTGAACATTGTTGGGCAGTTTAGGAGACTGCCCCTGTGACTTGGTAGGTCAAGGTGGGTGTTCTGCAGGGAAATCCCCAATGCTGCTACAAAGCCTTAGGTAATTTGAAGATCATGCACTTTATCAGAACAAAGACAGATGTACAGACCAAAGAGAGAGGGGTTGGAAGGAGTTTAAGAATCCTACATCCATTTATTCTGTGGCCCTGTGCCCTTTATCATGTTTTACATATGTATTTTTCATGGTTCCTTAAGTTCAGCCCTTTGCCTCAGGTATTTCCTGTTTATTTTCTGTCTCAGGCAATCAGAGGAACCCTCATTAACATCCCCTCTGCCCCAGTTCATGGTATTGCCTCCTTGTGAACATGGACTTTTCCCAACAAAATTTTTATATTTCCCAAATTATTCCAGATTTTTCCTCAACAGGGTGAGTGACAGGACTCTCCATCAGCTATGAGAAAGCTCAGATTTTCTATTCAGATCCACTGACAAGTTTTGTGCTTCTTGGAACACATTTTCCAGTTGATCTTCAGAGGTGTGGTTAGGGGCAGAGACATTGGCTAGAGAGACTTCAGGATCAAGTCCAACTTGCAGATACTCCTGGTGGCCTTGGGTAGGTTAGTGCACTACTCTAAGTTGGATAGTTGGATTCCTCACTCCAAATGGAAGTGATAAGAGCTCCTGATTCTAGGCACATGGGAAGCATCAAATGGAACAGTGCAGAGGAGAAGACTGGCATAGGAAAAGCAGAGAGCAAATGTCCTTTATAAGGCGGCCAGGATTGGGAGGACTTCCTAGTTACCCTTGTGAAAAGTGAGAAGGAGTCTCTAGAATGCTGTGATTTGACTGAGAGTTAAGAATGAAAAACCCTAGAATGCATCTTCCATCAAATGTATTCCTTACTCCTGTTTCCATACTTTGCTAAGTAACATTATTCTTTCCCATTGCTTAAATTAAAACCTACAGCCTGATAGATCAGGGGCAGTGGAATTAGGAACATGGAAGTGTTTGACTTGTGGAAAGTAGTTTAATTCCCATTCAAGTTTTAACTTGTTTATATGCAACATAAACAAAGGATAATCATTCCTACCTTGTATTTTCATGTGATGCTGGAGAAACATTTGAACATAGTGTCCAGCATCAAAATAAATGCTCAGCATCCTCACCTTTATTTTCAATTAAGTTGAACATCTTCTTTTAAGATAAGAACCCAAGTAAGTCCAGAATGAAAGGAAAACAAAGCACTGGAAAAAAAATCATGTTTTTATCTTCAGTAGAGATGTTGAGGCTTTTTATCCTTAGGGAAAAAATCTTAGAAAAAGTACATGAAGAAAGTAGTTCTTAATTTGTCTATCTAACTCTGGCTCCCCGTGAAAACTTACCTGGAGAACTTTGCAAATGTCCAGTTCATCCTACTGCTCAGCTAATTGCAGCAGGCGATCTGGAGATGAGACATGGCTAGTGGCACTTCCAAAAATATATCTCATATTTTAAAATGAAAGTAAAATTGAGACCACTGACCTCAAACTCATTTATAAATTCCTTCCTCTAAAAAGCAGATCACACAGAAGGAGCCGGTAAATGCTCTGGTGACAACATAAACTGGAACATTGCAGAATGAGGTACTGTTACTGCACTCTCATTAACAATTTTGTCCTGATAAATCTTCCCCATCTCAGCATGAAAACATACACAATCAATTATGAGGAAAGGGATAAGCACAAAGAAAAAGCCATTACAATGTCAGATTGATTTTTCAGGTGCATAATTTTTTGACTATGGAAAAGGAAAGTGGAACTTTGGGCAACCGTCCAGATGCGGAGAACAGAAATGAGAGGGGGGATTGCTGAGGCTCTAAGTGTGAGGACAGATGGGACTGGCAGCACTGCTTAGCACTTATTTGTCTTCAGTCACTCAGATGTTTCCCATTCGTTTTGTTTTGCTTGGTGCACCCTGTCTAAGCTGAGCCTCTAGTACAGAAGCCTTGCCCTTTGAAAAGATAATGACACGTGAACTCAATTTGCTGGGTGAATGTGCCCTACGTTTCATGCTCTTGCCATTATAACATTGGCCAGAGAAGAACCCTGATGGACATTCTGAATCGCAGTGTTTGCATTTTAATCTAAGTGAGGAATGAAATGCTAATTTTTTACTCAAAATGAATTTCTATTTCAGAAACCCAGCGAGAGGAAACATTCTAACCTCTGCACTCATGATACCTGGATGGTATCTTATCCTTCCTATATCATGAGCCCTTCGTCTAAGGATGCATTTCTCAAAACTGGTAAACGTATCCTCTGGTCTTATAATCCTATCAGCTTTGTATAACCCTGCAATCATAATTAGTCAGAAATAATGGATGCCAAGCTGTTTAATAAAAACAAAATATGATGTTTCTTATCAATAGAATATATTATCACATGTAAAAAAAACTAACAAGCATCTAAATTTCTTTCCTTTATTTCAGTTAGTGCATTTTATTTAGTTTCAAAAATAAACTAATACAATATAAAATCATATATAAATGAAAATGGAAAGTAAATGTTAACACATATTTGAATATGTTTATAATTTGATAGTATATCTCTGAATCAGTTTATCTGTCATCTGTCTGAACTCAACAGACCTTAAAAATTATGAACAATGGACATTTGTAACTTTTTTTAGTTCCTTCTCTTGATCATTATTTTAAGTTTAAAATTAGTGTCAAAAACAAGGAGAAAAATGAGCTCTTGTCATTTCCTCACTCTGCAGGGGACTAGCACTTCCTGTCACTCTGCTCCTTGAACTTACCATTCCTGGTAGCACAGAGGTTCCTCATCTCCTTCCCAGAGATACAGGATGCCTGTGTGGGGATGGGAAAAAGTCTAAAGGAAGTACAACTTTCTCTGGTGACCTCTCTTTCCTTTACCTTTCTCCAGAAGAATTAGTTACAGAATGTTACTCCTTTCTTCTCCACGTTACTTAGACTTACAGCTTAATTTTTGTTAAAACTGAGTTTTCTATACATCAATGAAAAAACTATAAATATGAAACACAATCACAAAATAAGCCATTTAAAATAGTTAAAATAATTAAGAATGTTGGTCCATTTCCACAGGAAACTTATTTTCTCCTTATTCTCATAAATCAGAGAATCTGAATTTTGATATCCATAAGCCTCTATTAGCAAAGTGGAAAGAAGGTCAGAGACTTAATTTGGATAATGAGGATTGCAGATAAGGATGGGAAGTCCTAAATGTAAATGATGCATGTAGAGAGATGGGGCTTTATTGAGATAGCAGAGCTTTTCAGATAAGAGGCTCACAAAATCCACTTTTCTGGGAGTTGAATACAAATGCAGACCAAAATGCAATTAAAAAACAGTTAAAGATAGATTAGTACAATATGCAGATAAGAACACACAGAAAGGTCCAACCGGCTGGATATATGGCAGCGTATTTCTTCTCATCAAAAAGCCTTCCTTTTTTCTCACCAAAAAGCCTTCCGTTTTCTTTACCTACTTAGATTTTCTTTGAAAAAAGGAAGGCCATGCACTATTTTAAAATGTGGAATTTTCTCATAGGCAAGGCCATTATGGAACACAAACAACTTAGTATCAAAATGTGCTGTTACAATAAATACTGAGATGCCGTCTTCCTTTTTGGTCCTTATGGACCTTACTCAAGTTATTCTTGGTTCTCTTCCAAAGCCTCCACAGCATCCTGCCTTCCATTGGACACTGTGTTTGTATCCATTTGTTGCTAAAATTAGCTGCTAGGCTTAGTCAATGCAGTTTTAAAAAAATCATTCTGAAAAACATGAAAAAAAGTTTGAATAATTCAAGTAGTTCTTTATTATTTTTAACCATATCATCATCTGCTTAAAAAAAATTAGTGGCTTTATAGGTACCTTAGTTTTCCTGAAGAAAAACTAACACGTATAAATGGTGAGAAAATACATATAACTACAAATTCTCTAACTTCAGCTCTAAATATTTTTGTATTTGTAAATATGTCAGCCCTATGTACTATTTGAAAATGTATCTATATTATAATAAAATTAATTATAAAATTAAACCTGCCAAATAATAAGCTCATGGTAAATTTACTATGTAAAATGTCCAGAATAGTTTCAAGACAATGGAAGATTTTATATAAATATTAGCCTTTTCATGACACAGATGTTTATATACCCCTATATGCATTTGTACGAAAAGTAACTTTGCTGCAGCTCTCATCTAGTTAACTATGTCTATAATATGTTTATCGTGTCTTTTCCTTTTGGGCCTGAATTTTTCTTGGCACACTTTCTCAGGGATAGAAAGAAAAGTTACGTTCTGAGGTAATCTCAAGTACATAGGCTTATGTTTACCTGTCTCTGGCCAAAGAATTATTCAGCCAAACCAAAATAAAGTCTGGACATTGTATTTTAAAACTCAGGCCAGAAGAACTGCTTTCTTTGATTCTCCAAGAGAAGATGTGACGAGAAACGCAGCTTTGTCCATAGTCTCCGCCCTGCCACCTTCCCTCCTAGGGAGCATTTCCTACAGGAAGAGCCTACTACAGGAATGCTTGTGTGAATGATATTTTTGAGAATGTACATTTAGAAGAAATGGAAAGAGGCAAGAAGAGGGTACCAGAAAAATCTCAGCAAGAATGTGATCTCAGGTGTGGTCTGAAGTCGACTTCATTCTACGGGGATCTGTGTAACGTGACTGTTGACCCAGGTCACCACTGTATTGGAGTAAGGGGTCAGGCAGCATACTGTGCCCACATGATGGTCACACCTCGGCTGAAGGTTGAATGTGAGACAGAATGGGGTGCTGGAGATTCAGGGAAAATAGTAAATAACCCCCAGAGCATGGTGGCTTTGTTGAAATGAGAACAATTTTTGCAACCAATATTTCGGCAGCTGGGAAATAGGTGTAGCCAGCCAGTAAACATGAAGACAGTGCCATAGGGTCTGTGCATCTTCTTTTCTGCTTTCCATAGAGCTAACTAGATTTAGTCATCTTTGTTTTATGTTTTAAAATAAGAATCAGAAAACTTTTTGTAAAGGGCATGTGGAAAAAAATCACTCTAGTTGTTCCAAATGGGAAAGGATCTAATGCAAGGAATGAAGGATGTAAACAAGTATCAGAACACATACTCAGACCCAGTTAGCTTTTGCTGACCCAGTGACACAACACAATTACCAATTATTTCTTGGGATTCTGACATTTGGCTTCAGGTCCTCTTTCAGTTTTTCCTGGGTTCCCAGATTGACCATTATTTTTTTATTATTTAATTTACTATTATTTATTTATTTATTTATTTGGGAAGCCACATGCCATCTGTCAGAGTTTCTTATTTGTTAAAGCTTATTAAAATGTTTTTAACAATCTTTCAATAATGTAAAAAAAAATTCCCAGCTCTTTTATACAATATAATTTCATGGGCTTGATTTAACCTGTAAGCCAACCCTGTTCTAGAATCTCTGGACTTATACAGCAGTTTTGTTTTTAAACATGACACTGTCTACTGGCAATGCACACACAAAAGTAGTAATTAGAAAGTCAAGGGTCAGGTTAGAGCCAGTTGGACTTGATAAACTAAGCATGATCTCAGAAGCGAGGGTAGATGAAGTTGCTTGGAATGAATGGAGCATGATGTGAAGGACATCTGGATCTAGGTAATCAGAACAAAGGCCATGGAAGGTGTTCTACAAGAATCTAGATTCTTCTCCCTGTTCTCTAATCTATTGCTTATTGTGCAGGTGCTCTGGAGAGTGCAGAGATATTATTCAAGCACAAAACCACAGGTGTATCTAATTAGGCTGTGATGGCATTAAATTCAAAAGAACATATTGGACCCTCTTGCTCCAACAACTACCAAGAAGCCAAAAGTAAAAATTCCTCTCAGCCTGGGTTCCAGAGGAAGACAGTGTAAAGCCAGATGACCAAAAGGAGGCGAATTAAAACCGCTGGGCAAGGCTTCATTGGAAATACACGCTCTGGGGCTGAACTCTCCCGTCCATCAGAGTGTGTACGGGAGAATGGCGCCCGTGTTTCGGGGTACAGAAAATTTTAAAAGGCCCAGTCAGGAAGGGGATGGCTTAGGACAGGAAGAGAAGGTCAGAGTCCTTCCTGGATAAGTCAGGAAAAGCCCGCTGATTAACAGGAGGCGCCTCTACTGCTGACGTCAGCGTCTGGCTGTTCCATGGCTGCCCCTAAGTGGACACCCTGAACCCTGAACCGACCTAACAGACAGGAGGAGCCAAGCTGATCTCTGACCAGAAAGCACAATGTTGCAAAAGCACTGTAGCACCGGAAGCCTCTGTGGTATCTTTGTTCATTGTTACTGCAGCGAAAGTAGACTGATACAGAAAAGATGACACACTCACTTCCTAACTCAATGATTCTGTCTCATTAACATCTTGGAATGAAGAAAAGAAAGAATGAGTTAACTGTTCATTATTCTATAAAACAAAGTAACATTTATATAGGCAGGTATGGCTTTAAATTTTTTTATCAGTTAACTTTATTTTTCATTAAAGTTGTATTGAGTCACAAAAAGGTTAAGTAGGTTGCTGAATTTCACCCAGCTAGCAAGTGGCAGACCTAAGATTTGCATACAGGCGTTTTGCCTCTGAAGAGCACATGCATGTAAGACTTATGTTCCCCAGATGCCACAGCAAAATGTGTAAGTTCACAGAAACTCAGATCTTCGGGTACCATTTTTTGTGACTACTTTTAGACAGGGCAAAATGTTGAGCAAATAGAGAATTCATAGCAGATTGAAGAAAAGAAGAGAACCAAGGTACAGAGAGAGAGCTGTGCAACTGAACAGTCTGATGTCATAAGAAGGAGGATTTCATATTCTTTTCCTCTGGTGGAAAGTGTGCTGTGCATTTTTTTTTTAAACTGGGCACCCTGGTGTATCTTGTTGTATATAATAGATCCTGGGTTTTTCCTAAGTAAGGGCTGAATTTGTCTCTGTTCCTCCCAACCAAATGAGGCTTAACTAAGCCAAGTGGCCTAATAATGCTGGAAATACACTTTATGTGGTACCAGATGTTGAAATGAAATATAATTCCTACAAAATAAATGTTTAAAGAGTGAGTGTTCTACTGCTTATTCAGAGCAATGATAAAACCAAGGACAGCTACCAGCAAGGTAACAGAAAGATGATAGGATTTTATTTGAAACTTGAATTAATGTGATAGTTTTGGTCAAGCGAGTGGTTGGAGAAACCTCAGAGGGAAGGAAATAGGTAAATATATGAAAGCCAGGCAGAATAAATGCTGCAAAAAGCCAACTGAAAATATTAGCATCTTTACATGTGTTTTTAGGAAATGTCAAAACATCCTGAGATAAATTCATTGTAGCACTTAAAACAATCAATAGTAATTATTTTAAAAGAGCTGCTAAAAAATAAAAAAAGGAATATATTTTGACAAAGCACGTGAATAGGTAATCCATAGTGGGGAGGAACTAAAGATTGACAATAAACAAGTGAACACATACTCCACTCAGGACTGAGCAGGGGAATGCAAATCGTAACACTACGACTTCTTAAAAAACTATTTAAAACATAAAACAAAATATATTGCTGGTATAATTACAGACACAACGGGATTTTCATATGATGTCAACTGCAAAGTAGGTAAATTTTTGCAAAATAAATTGACAGTATCTATTAATATTTCAAATTTGCACAGCTATGCTTCAGAATTCTAATTTCTAAGCATTTCCATTGAAAAATAAGAGTGTTCAATTTTATGCAAATGAATAAGTGTGTCATGTTTGTGTATGTGCATGCACCTTGTTGTTAAGGATAGATTATTAGTATATCCCTACAATGAGATATCATGCAATTGTTTATGAAAAAATACACGGACACATGTATATTTTCCCAGCCAGATGTTTAGACAAAGAATCAAATTGTATATCCATTTCACAGTATGATTTCCTTTTAGCAAAAGGAAATGTTTGTAAGGGACGCATATGCACATATCAATATATTTTATAACCAGTTAGCAGAGCACTTCCACATCTATGCAGAATGACCATCCAAGGCTTTCCTATGGCTACTATCACTTCATATCTTCAGGAGTCAGTCCAGATGACAGAAGTCACTCTAGTTATTCCAACTGGGAAGGGATCTAATGCAGGGAAGAAGTATGTGAACAAATGTTAGAACACATACTCAGACCCAGTTAGCTTTTGCTGACCCAGTGACACAACACAATGACCAATTATTTCTCGGGATTATGTCATTTGGGCTTCAGGTCCTCTTTTGGTTTTTCTTGGGCTCCTAGATGCAGTTATGTGAAGCTGGAAGGTATAGGAGGCCTAACTTACACGTTTGGTCATTAGTACCAGCAAATGCCTGGGGACAAACTGAGTCCTCTCCATGTGAACTCACATCCATGGAAAGTTTAGACCAGTTTCCCTTCCTGTCAGCCATCCAAATAGTGAGAGTGCAGGTGACATGACCTTTTGAGGCCTTGTCTCAAACATTTCAAAGCCACAGTCAGCTGCATCATGTTGATTCATGTTGCTGGGTCACCTCAGACTACTTATTGATGGAAAGAGAGGCATTGAACACAGGTAAGCAACTTGGGATGGTGGAAATGTGTGATGGTGTTTGTGATGTTCTTTCTCTGACTCAGAGCTAAGTATCCACACCACAACTTTATCATCCGGCATGAGGAAACTGTTCTTCACACAGGCAAAGGCAGGCTCCTTCTGGCACTGAACTGCAGAGGCTCAACATCAGGAAACAAATGCCTGTAGTACCCAGACATTTTCTGATTACCCAGCCTTTTCTGGGTAACTACATTGTTGGAATAATGTAGAAAGAAAATTAAATATCATGTGAAGGAACATGTGCACAACTCCAGTTTTCTTTTCTATCGTTGATCATAAGACCAGATAGTATTGAGTTTCCTGCCCCACTCCTCCTGCCATGTTCCCTTTCCATTCTGTCTGCAGGAGCTCCTTGAAGTCTCTGAGCCAACAAATTAACCGATTCTCCTGGAAACTCTGCTTTATAATATGTGGTGGCTTTATACCGCTTTGAGTTCAGTTTAAGACCACATGGTGATTTAAATATGAGAGGGTTAATATAAGTAATTATTATAGTATAATGAAAACAATGATATGTTACCCTAGGGTGAGAAAGAGTACCCAAGGATGTCAGTCCTTGGAAGGAAACTTGCCCATCCAGGGTGGGCTCTGATCTCACTGGACAAGCTACAGTTGTAAGCCAATGCCTGACAGAGCATCTTGGTTTCCCAGGACAGTGCTGATATGTCGCTGCTGGGCAAGCAAGAAGCACTCTTTAGGACAGAGGTGAGCTATGTCCAAGGATGCCATGGTGCAGATGGGAGGAGTTAGTAGAGATGAGAGGTTTGCCATGGGTGGTTTTCTTTCCAGGATGGGCTGCAGGAGCCAGAAGGGAAGGAGCAGGTGAGGAGAGGGAGTTGGACACCAGTATAGAAAGAGGAGCTAGAGCACATGCATTAGGAGGTCTGAGACAAATGGTGTTTATGTCAAGTGGAAAGATGATTCCATGCTGCTCTGTCACTGCAAGATTATTGCACTTTAGGATCTTCAGGCAGGTGGCTGGGGCAGAGCACCATCTGATAACCTCCTACTCCCCAGCTGCTCAAGATTCAGCTCCCAGAATGAGGCTAGGGAAGCTCCTCCTCCTGCAGTGTCCCTCCAGTTCCTTCTGCTGAGGAAGCTTATCATGATACACACTGACAGGGAGAAATACTTCATACCATATATCACTGGGAAGCCAGTATTAAAAGGATGAATGAGGAAATGAGTCTCAAAAAATTGATAACTGCACAGATACGTGAGGTAATTAATGCTTTTCAATTAAATCATTGATTTAGGATTCTGTTCATTGCAACATGATTCACAATAGTCAAAATGTGGAATTAACCTAGTATCCATCAATGGATGGATAAATGAAGTGTGGTGAACATACAGAAGGAAATACTATTCCGTTTTAAAGAAAGAAAATATGTCATTTGCAAAATATCAATGAACACAGAGGATATAATGTCAGATGAAATAAGCCAGGCACAAGATGATAAATACTGATATTGTCATTTACAGGTAGAATCTAAAAAGATTAAATTACAGAGTAAAATGATAGCTAGCAGATCCTGGTGGGAGGGTATGGGAGATGTTTGTTAAAGGATACAATGTTCACCTCAGAGGAATAAATTCAAAGGATCATTGTAACACCTTGGCTATACTTAGTAACAATATAGTGCATTCTTGGCAATCAGTGAGAGATAAGTATTTACACCATAAAAGTGTGAGTTAACATATATTAATTAACTCAATTTAGATATTGCGCTATATAGATGGACTATATATATATATATATATATATGTATATGGAAATTATATATATACAAAATCACATACAATCACAATACATAAAAAAATCACAATACAAAAAATCATATACAAAATACAAAATCACAATACATAAAAATGCATATCATTTTTATTCAGATATTTAATAAATAAATGATTACAATTCCTACTATCTTTATCTAAAAATACGCTTTCAGTATAAATATGTTATCAATGTTAATATTTATTGTGTTCCTCGGCATTAATTGCAGGCTTGGCTCAGAAAGGAGAGAGATTTGAATTAAGTGGTTTATTTATCTATTTTTATTTTATTTATACTTGGGACAAGATATTTAAATAATTATTCCATTACTCAAAGAAAGTTAAAGCATACATTTAAAATTCCAAAATACAAAAACCTGAAGTGATTACTAGAATATAGTAGACAGTCATAATGAAAAGCTTTAATCAAAAAATTCTCAAAATTTCAGATTTAATTGCTATTGTCACATGCAGATATAAATTCTAATTTTATTATCATTGTCTATGTATAATTATATTTGCTTTTGTCTTTTATGTCTACTTGTATTATACACTTTCATCACAAGGTGAATAGTACAAAACTAATGTTTGGCATAATAATATTTCAAAATCTTAGCTTTAAAACACTAAAAAAATGCTATTTAAAGAGATAATAAGATGTTAAGTCAACTGATAAAATCTTGAAAGTGTTCATGTGCTGACTTATTTTGAGGTCATTCCCAAGAAAAATATGTTGTCTTTCTCTCACATTGTATTATCAAATATATATAGCAAAAGATATACAGATATCTTACAGATAGATCAGACAGATCTCCAAATTTTGTAATGGTAAAAACTGAAAATACAAATGATATATTTTATGTCATTACCCCCAGGAACAATAAAATTTCCTTAGAGAAAAAAAAATGGTGTAACGTTTTACTTAGACTATCAGGGTAGAAATATGTGTAATAATTTTTCAATGAATGAAGCACTGGAGAATTCCAATCTCCCTTGAAAATATCAAATTTCTTAAACCATTATTCACAGTTGGTGAAGAAAATGTGATACCAGCATCAATGCTGAGCTTAGGAATAATATGCACCTAATGGGTTCTGTGCTTTAGGAAATATAATGGTGTTATTTTATGCTTCATCACTTCATGTTTTAAAAATATTCCTTCTTGAAGTCTAGCCTGAGTATCAAATAGAATTATGATTTTCATCAGTTTAATGTAAATGAAAAATGAATGCATGATTTGAAGGGGATATGAAATTATATTTCCAGTTTCTGTTCTACAAAAAGATGTCTAAAGACAAAAGGAATGAGAACCAGGACATTTGCAAAATAATGTAGCTCATCTTCCAGTTCCACACAGACAGTACTCCCAAGGGTTTTATTTTTGTCAATCATCAGGTAGCTATTGAATTCACATACTTTTTCTGTTGTGTCTATTTTTCACATTTAATTTTTAGAAAGTGTTAATTTTCCTGCACAGTTGATGATGTAAATAAATTGATAAACTTATTTTAAAATTTGCCCTTGATTTTCTTGCTGTTGTTGATTTGTTTGTTGATTTTGAGCCATGGCTGCCAGCATCTCTCTCTCCTACCCAGAACCTTGAAGGGCCCCACACCCCCATTTATTCTTAGAAAAATCTTAGTAATGAAGTAGACGACAGAGCTAAACAGTTCATTATGAAGACCTTCTCTTACAAACCATCTTCTGAAGAATGCATCTTGACATATTATGGGCCAACTCTTATGCAGTGAATAAATATTTAAATTATTGTATTCAGCCCTATATAAGGAGTAGTATGCTTAGGATTTTCACCTTGGTCTCTATGTCCAGTTCCCTTGATCACAAAGTCAATCTGTCAACAAAATCTCATTGTCATCTTCCTGCATCTCTGGCTCATGGCCATGGCAGCACCCAGCACACCACCACCAACGTCGGCGCTGGGCCTGCCTCAGCTGAGCTACCATCTTTCCGACACTTTTGACGATTATTTAATGATTCTTTTTTCTTAGCTGAAAAAGTTATCTGAAATATTTGGAAGCATGTGCTTGAAAACTAAGGATGATAGAAGGTCATTCTAAATCTGTAAGTGGAGGAATGGTATAAAGCATGGACCAAGTAGGCAGACGATGCTCTGGGAATGCCAAATAGTAAGTTCAACAATAGTCAACCAGTGTTTGAAACATAAGTTGTTGTCACTCAATCAGTGGCTGAAGACAGATCTTATTCATTTATTTTCATATTGTTTATCATTTTAACTTGGTGATTATGTGAGAACAAAATGAAAACTTTTGCCTTCGGAATTCTGAGACACCCCATAATTTGGTAAATATTTTCTCAGTATCCCAACCATAAAATTAAAAAAAAAAAGTAGACATAAGCTACTGCTAACTTATATTGAGATTATTGTAATTAAAATAATAATGGAGACTAAAAGCATATTGGAGTTGTTGATTCTTCTTTGAGCAAAATAATCTGTGTAAAAAATAAATTATACTAACGGTAATAACTATACGTGTATACTTTCAAATAACTTAATTTACAAAACTATCAATAATATTATCTATAGCAAAGATTTTCAAGTGTATATCTAATTTCAACTTTTTCAAAAAAGGAAAATGGCCATGTGTATATAAGTTTCAACTTAATTATTTCATAATTAAATTTTATCTATTAAATAAAAATTAAAAAGGAAATTTTATTGTACTCAAGTTCATCTCATCAATATTTTCTCTTTGTGTGATCATGCCTTTGATTGTACTTCTTAACTGCAGTGTTTATTTAATTGCTCAATCCAAAATCATTAGGAGACTCACAATGTAAGGCAGAAATATGAAGACAAATATTTCCAACATGCCATTTCCTATCGGTAGAGATCAGCAGGATAGCTTCAAGTGCAATTTGATAAAACTCCAAACATGTAGTAAATGTCTTTAAATTTATTTTCCTATAAGATGATGTGATAAAAAGTTATTTATAATGTTGGGATAATTAAATGAGATCTTGTGTTTGGTGTGTCTGGGAATCTCCCTGGAATGCAAGGGGCTGGCAGCTGGTGAGCCTCATCTGCTGGCTGTGAGTCCCACACAATAACCCAGGGAGCTCCACTCAGACAGGACACAATTTAGATGGGAAGGTCCTAAACTGCTCTATCCCAAGCCTAGTGCTTCCAGAGTGGCTGGCATGATCATTGCACATTCCTCTTGGAGGCAAGCCTTCTCCTTGTTTGAGAACAAACTTACTGAGGAGGAGTCTGCCTTATACGGTTTCTTGGAAAACATTGAAAAGATACCAGTGTACTGTTTGCTAAGGTGAATATTGTTTAAATTTGCATTAGACAAACCATTTAGAAAGCAACTAAATGCTGATGATTACAATGTGTGCATTACATTAAAATGGTTAATTTGCAGCAGTAATAATTTAGGATGTTAATTATAATGCTGAAAAGCAGATTTAGAAGTGTAGCTGGCACAACTAATGTTAATTTGTCCTTTAACGTTTATTGAAAGCAATATATCCAATGTAATTACAGTGCATGTCAACTAGCCTACTATTTTATTTTTTAAATGTATGATCCCTTAATTGACTTGATTAAGATGACTTACCATCTGTTAAGAGTTCTCTTGTGTCATTTCCCTGGGTTTCACATGACTTACCAACAAAAAGGGATTGCCTACAGCACTTTCCTTTGATTTGGTGATCACTTTCCTGATGCTCATCCATTACGTTTTTCAGTGTTGTTCGTCATCATTTCCTCTCTGCTTATGACATTAGGGGTCATAGTATTTCTCCCTCTCTAGATGCTGAAAATGATGTGGGGAATAGATGGGTCCATCCTAACAGATATGAAACCAATGCCGGAGGGTCATAGGATTCTCTCAGTTGAAACTAGTGCAATATTTCAAGAACTATAACTTCTGCAACAAGAAGGCTCTTTTCCAGCCGTATTTGTTCTGTGAAAATAATGTCTTACTCTTCCATCACTGCTTCCTTTTAAGCTGCTTGCTGATGCAATGGATATTCAACTTCATGAGACTGCAATGATGATCTTTTATTTGGTCCTGGAGATTGACCCCAAAGCCTCAAGCTTGCTAAGCACAAACTCTACCGCTTAATTGCCAAGATTGCATTCTTCATGCCTTCTTGATGTTTCCACAGGACCTATAGAAATAACTGGGAAATTGTGGATTCAATTAAGAATAAGGTCTCATTAAAACATAAAAATGTCATTCGTACCACTTGATGGATCTTTTTGTTCTAATTTTTATGTATTAAATTTTTATAAACACTGACAAGAATATAAACATAGACTCCCTTTTCTATAAATGAAAATATAAACACATCCTAGCAAATTTAAACAGTGAGCTTTAAAGAGTGCCAAATGTTTTCATTTAAAAATGTGCTTTCCAATTTTATTTGCTTTTATGCACCGAGTTTTTAATTGGAAGTCATTTTCCTTCCTATTTTTCAGGGTCAAATAACAACTTATATAGCTACTCCTCCTATCCTCACTCTCTAAACTGTCTCAGGTAATAGCATAGCTTTGATATTTGTATGGTAACTAGAATAGATCAGATAATTTGTGAAAGTTTTAATTTTTTTGTGGTCAGTTTTTGTTAGTCATATGATTGGGGCACATAAGATTGGATAATCTGTGAAGAAATATTTAAAACCAATAGTTTTGTGTGGAGCTTCTTAAAATGCCCTGATATTTAGAGAAAATATGTTTTAAAGATTACATCCTAAATTTTTTTTCAAGATATAGTTGCAAATAAACTAAACCTTATTTTGTAAAACTTAATGGAAATGTTTTCAGAGGACACAGCCTTGTTCAAGTATGCTGGTAATTTTCAGTTGAGTGGTCATTCAATTTGCCTTTGTAAAAATGTCTCTGAGGAAATTTTGCTTTAGAGTCTTCCTAGAAATATCAGCCATTTAGGATGCAAACACGTGAAAACACATGTACAAAGCACTGGTGGGAAATGCTTCAATGGCAAGACTCTCCTTGAGTAGTTCTAAGATGCCAGGATCACATCTGAATAATCCTACTCTTCTTTAAAACTATGTAGAAATAAGTGAAGTCTGTGTGCAAGAGAGTTTACAATGTGCTGCTACTAATTTGGAGAAAGAAGAAAACCTAGAGTTCCTATTTTAACCTAAGAATAGATTGTTGTCCCTGAAGACTCAGGTATATTAAATACAGAATATTTGCCATTGAGCAATATTGATTTGGCCAAGCACACACATGCACATGTGTACACACTCAAACACATTTTTCTCTTTTGTATTATTTAGCATTATTATAAAAATAAGAGTGGCATTATTTGTCATATGTAATACTATAACTTTACTATAGAGGAGACAGAGCATGGGATGATTCATGAATATTATTTTCAGTGATAACAATAATCTTTGAAAATAATTACCATTTTAGAAATCAAGAAACTTACATTTGAAGAGATTATGGAGCTTAATTATATCAAAGCACAGGAAATCATGACTGCTTAGTTTTTAATTACAGATTTTGTCCAGTTCCATAGAGTTTATGGAACTATGTTAAATAGATACATAGTATTAATTTTTAAGGTTCTCATGACAAAACTTTCTAAGCTTAACTATAATCATTTTCAAACACACATGTGAATATACAATGTGATCAAATATTGTTCTTAGATGTAAAAAGTTATTTTTACCATTATTCTGAAGACAAAGAAAAATTACTATCATATTCAAAAAAATATTTGAATGTTCCAATGCTATTGTAAAACAAATGAACAAACGTGCGTGCGTGCGCGCGCACGCACACATACACATACACACACACACAAACACAGGAACTAAAGATAAGGATGCTTAGTGCTTTTTCGAAACACAATTAGGCACAACCTTAAAATGCCCATGCATGCAAATTTGGTGCTTATGACTGCAAACTGGAAATTATGCTCTTGATCAAGGGCACTCACACACACTATATATGGACTCCAATCTCATACCACCAAAACAAAAATATTATGGACTATTCTAAATTCAATAAAGCATGTTTGAATCCCTCTGCTAATATTAGTACAGAAAATGACCCTCTGTATATATTCATTAGGAGACAGTGTGGGTGATAATCAGATGCTTTGACCTTTAATGAAGCAAGACTATTGGAAGTTACACCACCTTCTCTCATGAAAATAACATTCAAAGTTCAGATGTTAAATAGAGGCAGCTTCCAGTGCAGACCAACTCCTTGTAAATTTTCTTGGGAGGCACTTTAAAGAAAAAAATGTTTGGCACAGGAACTTGCATTTAACTAAAAGCATTTTTTAAAATGGGAATTAACATATTCGCAGGGAATGCTGCTTTCCCAGTCTTACACTCTCAAGCACTTAATGTGACGGCCCTACAAATCACATTATCATCACTTTCCCTACCTTCATCACATGTCAGAGCAACAGCTGCCCCAGTAACTCTGAGTGTGCCTGAGGCTAAAGGAGACATCTGTTTGCTGACAGCCTCAGATCAAATGACGAATGGGAGACAGAGATGTCAGTGCTTGGCAAGGTCAGAGGCCTTACCTGTTTGTTAGTTTCTGTTGTAGACACAGTTCTCTTCATTTGATGGACAGACAGGAAAATGATGAGCATAAAAGCAGTTGATGATAATACTAATTCTTCTTCAATTAAGTGTGGTATGGAAAGGAAAATTATTCTTTTGTGATGGACAGGTGTTTGCTGACACATATTTCTTTCTTTTTGTGTTGACTTTTGTTATACTTTAAAAATAATCACGGGGGAGGGGAAAAGTAAGCACAGATGTTTCTTTCAGACTGATCAAAATAGAATTAAGGATTCCAGATTTCACTTATTTTGAGCAATAACTGAGTATTCTTTTATTTTTAACTTTAAAACTTTCTTATTTAAAATATTAGTCTACTTCTTTCAAACTAGGAAAACATAATTTTGTAGCTTATAGTTACTGAATACGAACATGATGATGATGATGATGATGATGATGATGATGATGATTTTGCAATAATGGGGATTTAACCCAGGGTCTCATGCATGCTAGGCAAACATTCTACCACTAAACTATACCCTCAATTCTCAAAACTGATTTTTAAGTGAATATAATAAATGCCAACACCAAGTACTTTTTTGTATTAGTCATTTTTAACCCATGTTTTAAGTTTGGTTGATAATTTGATTTCTCTATGAGATCAGGTTGAAGAGTATTGTTTTTTTCCCCACCTGGCAAAGGCAGATGCTATGTAAAAAAAAAAAAAAAAAAAAAAAAAAAGTCCTCAGTGCTCAGAGAAAGATGCTGGAAGCCTTTCTGCATGGTCTTTAATTCTGTCACCCAGCTTGAGATGCAGCTTTTACTCAGAAAGTCTTGATGATATAGAAAACTTGCATGAATTTTCCATAGAAACGTGCTTTATCTTTCACCATCCCTGTGTTATTTTTGTAATATTTCTTGGTTATTTTATGCTCTGTTTTCATTTGTTTCTGTGTTACTTCTTCCATTGCTGGTTTTGCTTGAGTCTAATGGAGTCAATATTATTCAATGATTTACTGGCATTATATTAAACCATGATTAATTTTGAAATCTACAGTTTGTAATGAGTTTGTTTTATGCAGATCAACTTGTCAGTTAGATGTACTTGTAAATTTAGTATTTTACTTTCTTTTCAAATCTCTATACTTATCTATTTATCCAATCCATTAAATCACTAATACCGGGGAAAATGCCTAAAGCAAACAACTTTTGTTTTCATTTACAGCTATTCTTCTATGAACAAGTTTTGTTTAGGTAATTTTTCACTTTTTACTCCCTTGGCTATTTTCAAATTTGTTTTGCTTTATGTTTTATTCAATACAGAATAACCCTGGTATCCTACAACATTATCCTCTCTGTAATAAGGTAATATTCAATTTCAGACTTTAGTTCAAAATCAATCTGATGTAAACTCTGGCGTAGATTCCTCCTCCAACTGCAGTCAACCACCTGAGAGCAGAAACCTGCTTGAGGACTGAGCCCATCTTCCAGAATCCACAAGGCTGGGGGAAGAATTGAATGTCTGAGCAAAATCCACACATCCTGTCAGAGTGCAACAGAAAGTAAACGTCAACTAATGGTCGAAGCAATGAACTTTGGAAGGTTTTAAGAAGAATTCATTTATATCCAATCTTGAAGAATAAACTTTCTTTGTTTATGATACTTTAACTCATTGTCTTTCATTTTATGTGTTCTGTTTATAAATTTTTATTAAAATATTTGGAGTGCTATTGTCTTTAAATCTTTTCCCATTATAGATGCCTGTATCTAGATGCACTCTTTCAAATTTCTGAAATGACAAGTTTTAAAAGTCCATAGGTTTATTAACTGAAAATATAGGAAGCTCTTTACTTCTCTTGATTCAGACATGACTCTTATTAATTTTACCTATAATCTGGTTTATTCTAGAACTCTCATTAAGTTATTTTTAATTTTGTACCTTGTAGTTAACTGAGACATTGTTTCTTTTTTTTTTCACATGAAATGCCTATTTTGTTCTTGTGAATTTATTCTGAATTAAATTTTAGGATTATCCTGAATATATTTCTACTTTAAGTATGTTACTAAATAATTCAATAAGCAATAAGACACAAAACACCTAGTTATAAATTTACTAATTGTACAAGATGTGTTTCATGAAAAAAATATTATTTAGGAAGTAGAATTTAATTCCATGTAGATATGAACTATATCCCACAAAAGAATGTAACATTCTCACCAAAATACCCAAATATTTAGTGAATTCCCAATTAAAGCTCTAATTTAAGTGTCTGATAAATCTTTCAAATGCTTCTTGAAAAGTTGTAAAAAAAGAGAAATACAAAGATAATTTGTACTCTTAGATATGGAAACTACCATAAAATTACTGTACTTGATACTATATAGAAGTCATTCAGGGATATACAATTCAGGGTGAATAGAGATATATATTTCACAAATAGTTTATGCTTTATCCTAAGGATCCATTTTTAATCCCTGTGATATTTTGCTCAGTGACAGTGAAGGGACAATGGACAACTCTTTTGAAAGCCATGAAAATTCATCTTGTCCATGTAGACCGGAAGCAGCAAGGCACAGAAGCCTTACTCCCTAGGTTTTGTCCTAGGCTTTCCAACAGCTGTTGGGAGCACTGAGACCTTCCTCCACAGGAATGAACTGGGTGAAACATGAATTCATTGACTTTCATCTGGCCAAAATTAAAGAAATGCTAGAAGAGACAAATCCACATTCAAAGCAAGGTGGTTTAACATGCCTGTCTCAGTAAATGTTCAACACCTCAGAACAACAGTCAAATCATAGAACATTGAATAACAGTGTTGGGATACTAGAACTAACTGAAACAAACAGATTATTTTTCTCTATTCAGAACTGTGCAGATCTCAAGCTCATCTGCATTATGTTAAAAATCTGTGTACACGGCAGTCACTCAAGAAAATCTTCCTCTAGCAGTGAAGACCAGGGAATTGAACTGGCTTCTCTGGAGTCACGAGTAGTATCGCAATCTCTTTCCACCTTGCAGTGGGGCTGTGGCATCTTTAAACACATCTCCATTGGTAGTTATTTGCTTACAAGAAATTTTTATCCTTAATCAATTTACAATGAGGATTATATTTATAATGAGAATTGTATTTACAATGAGAATTTTATTCTTTGCCAATTTGCAATGAGAATACATTACCATATATTAATCAAGATCAAATGAGAAATACTAAAATAATTCATTAAATTTATAACAAACACAAATAGGAAATTCAGACAAAAAATCTTTATTTGAAGCAAACTTTATACTCTTTAGGGCAATAATGCTGGCCAATATTAAAGACTTTTACCAGCTAATTATCTTTTCCCAAGGAATTTTTATCTAAATTAGAAAGGGAAATTTTTATTTTTCAGAATCATGATGAAAAATAAGTATAGTTATACAAAATAGAAAATGGAAACTATTGACACTTTCCTACATTTATTTTAAAAATAAATGACAAAAAGCAAGCAAATGAATGCTAGTAGTATAATATCATCAAAAGCTCTGAAGAAATTACTGTGTTGTAGCCTTCAATGAATATATTCTGAGTAGGAATTACATTAGTCAAAATAGCATATGGGACATGTATTGAAAAGGTGCTTATTCACTGAGTTACCATAGACATTTATGTAAAAAAAATATATAAGTGTGAAATATTTAGGACAAATGCAAAAGGGTTACTTTCAACTCTTTCTGTTTTATTTACGCATGACCCAAACTCTGTTAAATAGTCGCCGATATTCAATCTGTTTTCTTCCCTGTTGTAAGTTGTATGTCTTAGATTGGAATGAGAAATGAGTATTTGACCTCATATTTTGATCTAGAATCAAGGTCCTGATACATAATATCAAATTTGGAATCAAACATCACTACTACTTAGAATACAGGCACACACACATAATTTCACATGAAGAATGTTATATATTTCTGTCAATATGTCCTATATTAACTTTAATCAAACAAGAAAAGTTTTCTTGAATTCAAGTTCTAAATGACATCTGGCCTTTACCAATTGCATTTGCAGTGGTACAAATCTTTAATGCCGATTACTAGCACTGCTCATATTGGAGAGTAGAGGAAAATCAACATCAGACCCATAGATTAATTTCTACTCACTATAATACTTGTAAGGGTGAATTAAAAAAAAGAAGCACCAGCAATGTATCCTACCCATAAATCATAATATTGTATCATAAAATGAGAGAACAAAATTGTTCATATACCTCCTGTGCTTATCTTCCTACTCAGCAAAATAAAATTCTCTGGATCTAGGGAAAAGTGAAATTATTACAAAAATTTAGTTATTCTTCCACTTTGGCTAGTGTTTACTTAGTATAATTTCTAAAACGAACCTCACAACTTCTTCATCACTAGCACAAAAACATAACCATCAGGATTTATGTAACTTAGAAGGTGCAATAAAATTAAAAGGAGAGTGAATTCCTTAGATAATAAGTACATAGAAACATTTTTTAATAAAGTTCTAAGAGGGTATTTTTAGAATAAACAAATAGCATTGAAAAATTAAAGTAGCAAATTAAATAATAAAACTAAACAAGAGTACAACTAAAAGACAAAGTTGAGAAAATAATACAGAAAATGTAACAAAGAGACGGAAAATATGAAATGAGAAAGAAATTATTAGATCATCAAAGACAAAGTGCACTAGACCTCAAACTCAAATTGGAATTTCACAAAAGGAAGACAGAAAATTGAGGTAAAGAAATTATCAAACCAATAAGTCTAAGAAATTTCTCCAAATTGAAAGACATGATTTTCTTGACAGGGTCATGTAGTTCCCAGTCAATGGACAAAGACAGAACTACATCAGGGCACAGCTGTCTCAATTCAGTTCATGGAGAACAAAGCTAATCCTACAGTCCTGGAAGGAAGCATGAGCACAAGTATCGTCTCAAAATCAATACAGGAAACTGGAGCGAAGTGAAGCCCTTCTTTCCTTCAAAGTGAAAGTATTCCTGAAGAACAGGAATCCCCAGAACCAATTCTGCACTGTCAGCTCAACAGAAACCTATAATGAAGGCAATTCTATGTACCTCCTCAAAACATGACCCCTGTTTTTGTCATGGATTCCACCATAGAAAGAAGCAAAGGAAGATAGGACATCAGTTTGGAAAAGAATTTAGCACAGGAGAAAAAAGAAAATTCCCATGTGTCTGAAATGTGTCCTAGAGAACTAACAGTTCATGTTTTTAAAGTGCATATTTATCCATTTAAATACTGTTAACTCCAGGGAAAACAAAGTGGCCCCATGAAGGCAGAATTCTTCTGAGCTCACCTGAAATGATGTATATTTGTGGTCATCGTATAAACAGTATACAGCAGATTTGAGAGGAAGTTTTTAATAAATATCAGACATACTACTGTTGGAGGACTGTTCTGTGTAATGGGTGAGAGTAATTGGACCATTTACACTGTGGATTGAAATGTGAGATAAAGCCAAATTCTCAACTTTTGGAACTTGAAATAAATGATCACACCCAAACTTGAAAACACAAGAACTAGAGGAATGCAATTGATATCAAGAGATAAGGAGTTAAATTCTTGCCAAAACATTAGAAAATTAAGAAAAGTGATTTCTGAGTATTGCTACAAGATAGGAGAAGACAGAAAACTCTCCTTTCCATAGTAATGTAAATAATTTGACTTTTAAAGCAATGTGTCTATATGCCAATTTAAACAAATAATAAATGTTTAAAAGAAAATTAAGAGAAGCTAATAGCAGACTTAAGAAAAATTTCACAAAATACTCAAAGTTCTATTAGAAGATGGCCATATCCTACATAGCAATAAAGATCAAATAAGAGAGTGAGAATCAAAATCTCAATAACATTGAAAATTAAAAGAAAATAGTCTAGTTGCATGTGGCAGCACATGCCTCTGATCCCAGCAACTAGAAAGGCTGAGAGGAGGATTGCAAATTCGAGCCCAGTCTCTGCAAATTGGTGAGACTCTGTGTCAAAATAAAAATAAAACCGGGCTGGGGATGCAGCTCAGTGGTAGTGTACCCCTGGGTTCAATACCCAGAGTCCAATAAATAAGTAAATAAATAAACAAAACAAAAATAATCTAATATTTAAAACATTCTTTAAGTAGTATGTCTGAGATTTATTAAAAACCTCTTCTCAAGTCTACTGTATAGAATTCTATATACTTAGAAAAATGGGAGAAAATTGAAAATGAAGAATTGTTCTTTAATCTTAACTTTGATGTACCTTGATCACAATTGACACCTACAGTTTTCATAATTAGAAAGAAACCATGCATTCATCACACAAAGACAAACTAGAAAGAATGTCCAACATTTTAAAAATGGCCACCTGAAAATGAAAAACAAATGGCATTTGTTTGTTCAGCTGGCATTATTCTATCTTTTATCAGCTCTATAATGTTTTCCTGTGTGATATTATGAGTCATAAGGAAATTGTTATTTCTATTATAGTCATTTGCTCAGAGATACTTTTTCTCATTGTGCTAATGCCAACTCTACATTTAGGATAAGCTCTAAAACACTTTATATGTTTTCTTTCATAAGTTAAAAATAGACCTCAGTTTTAAAGGAGTATCTTGATTTAATGAACAAGGGGAAATAAGAGTACATCTTTAATGCATGCTGCTACGAAAGACTGCTGTTAAGTTTTACCTAAAGGGATAATTTAAAACGCAGTTGTCATCAAAACGCCGTTGCATTAGCCTGATTCACCATTTCTTATTGGTTTGAAAAATCTGCTTATTTTTTCATTCAGTTTCCCAACAGGGATTATATGTGAATATTCATAATTTTTACAGTCAACGGCCATAAAAATAATGACATTCCTTTGTATGAGGTGGAAGTATAAACTATTTACTGGTTTGTTGCTTCTTACCTCTGCCTTCATTTCTTAATACTTGGATTGCTTGATCCATTTGAAATTACCTTCCATAGATGCGATTTCTATTACCCAGCATAATGCAACCATCACAAAATGTCATTTCACATGATAAAGTCATGAGTAGGTTACAAAAATAAATATACATGCACTTATGAGGAACATAAATAATGGATTTCCAATGCAAATTTTAATACTAGCAGTGGAATCCTTCAGACATGTTTTATTTGTAGCCTCTTTTTTTTTTTTTATTGTGTTCTAGAAGATAAACATATCAGAAAGTGTTTGGCACCTTCACAGATATCAGCTTTAAAAATCCCATCTAAGTCTAGGCATTATAATATCAAACAAATCACATGTACTGACATTTGATAAGTTTTTCAGATATGTTTTGCTGTTTTCCCCTTATCTGGCCATTTGATTTGATTCCTTTTGACTGCTGTCTGTTACTCAGTATAGCTCAGCCATTGTACTGAGGACCAAACGGGGTACCATGGATCAATTGGACACAGTTTGTGGCCTCCAATAGCTATCTCACAGGGACCTGATGAATGAAAACATAACTGTAATGGAAAAAGTCTAGGTTAAATGTGGTGAGATTTACAAAATACAACGAAAAATCAGTAGAATGAGACCTGCTCATATCAGAGCACCTGGTTCACCTTGTGGAATTTGATGGTAGCTGGAGTTTCTTTCCAACTTGCAACATTTTATAAAAATTTGAGTTGGTGATGCTAGTTGCTCAAGGAGAGGGGACATTAATAACCTGGCATGGAGACTGGTGTTTTTTGATGAATTATTAAAAAAATAATGTGTTCAATGTGGAGAACATTAGCCACAAATGGCCATCAGGGATTTGAAATGAAGCTTGGGTGACAAGCTATTTTGTATATAATAAGCTAAACATAATACAGAATATTAAATTACAGAAATACAGAAAATTAAATTACACATTTGTGAATTCTGACTCTTCTACTGGACAGCATTGTGGATTTCATAAGGCATTTAATCTTTATGAACTTGACCCTTTCTTTTGTAGAATAGGGATAATTGTCCCGCCTTTAAATGGTTGGTGAAAGAGTCAAAGATATCTTAAGTAAAGTGTCAAATTTAGTGAGGCGACAATGGGAAATGGTCAACAAAAGGAAGGCAGCATTGTGACCACGTTATAGGTAAGGATAGTATGAAGTTCAGTGGCCTTCCCAAGTTCAAAGTTACTGAGCCTTGGGCAAGGGAGCTCTAAGGGCAGCTGTCCTTGGACTTCACCTCGACTCTGAGCTGATCACCTCCTGAATTCTCTTACTGTGCCAGGTAGTTCCCGCAGCACTGGCCTCACGTCTTCCCATACCTTGGTCTGTCTTTCAGGATTGGTCTGGTGCACCACTGTGGCAACGGATGCCCCAGTGCTAGCTGATCCCAACCAGGTAGGGTGGAGGGGGGGCAGCACAGCCCTGGAGGGAATTCCTTCATACAAGACATCTGGACCTCTGCACTGACCTTGTTTCTCTACAAAGGAGGGGACACTGATGTTGAGGATGGTCCATGATGATTCCATGCTTCTTAGGGTAAACCTTTGCCTTAAAGGCAATGAGTATAAACTTGTAGAAGTTCTCATGCAAGAGATTTATGGCAACTCTCCGGTCCCCCAATTCAGAAAAGCTCGGGCGTTAGAAATCGTTGCTTCTATTCAGATCCCTTGTTAAAAAAGCCTTAATAACATATATAAAACTTTGCGTATTTGTAAGAAAATGATAAAGAATTTATTTTTCTATTAATTTTTCTATTTATATTTTTAAACTTCACTAAGTCCTCACTGTGCAAGTGACCAGTAAGGAAAAGTCTGTGTATGAGATTTGTCCAATTTACCTTTTCAATCTCTCTCTCTCCCTACTCTCTCTCTTTTCCACAATATTGTCTTGTACCACTTACATGTCTTAAGTGGAATGTAATCTGCTGGCAAAACCAGTATCTTGCCCAACTTTTCTAGACAGTTCCAGTTTATCAATATGGTATAGTTTGGGGAAAACACATTTCCTCGAATCAAATATGGATATCCCAGACTGTTCTTATTCAATACATAGTATATTCTTTTCTTTTTGAATGTTCTGCTTCTTCAAAATTAACCTCTCAGTAACCATAAAGGGGAGGACACCTAAAGCTGTGAAATCTTACAAATATTAAAAGGGAGTGATAATAATGTTCTCTTAATAATCCCAGACACTGATATGAAGTGTACCAGGCCCCAAACTATTCCACCTAAAATCCTCACAGGCTGGGGCTGTGGGGAGACTTCTAGCATGGCAGGCACATTCTCTGCCTAGCTGCACTCAGGTAAATTGAGTTGCACTAGCCCACGGCAGATATGTGTGGGAAGGGAGGTGGATCAGATGATTCTGTTCCTCTAGAAGCTGGCATGCACACTTTCAGAATTCTGTCTCTGGATGCCATGATTTAGAGGGAGCTGCTGGGTCCTGTTTGCTGGAGGTCAGAACTCCGGTTGATAAACTCTTCCAAGCTGACAGTGCCGCTTCCCATTTGCTTTGTAGTGAGCTGAGAGATAATTTTAAAATTTAAAGTGCTTCCAGCATGCAGGTAGCAAGGGGATGCTCAAGCTTCATTTCTGCAAGACCCCAATCGCATCTGTTCTGAATACCAATAACACAGAATTAAGGAACAGAAGTCAGCCAAGTAAGGCTTCCCTCAGAGATGAGGGAAAGGAAGTAGTGAACATTAGTAAATCCATGGACATTGAAGATGGTCAGATGCTCTCAAGCTGTAGGACAGCTGAGGCTTGGTCAGATTCCTCACCTTTGCTCCTCTGAAAACCAGATAGACCTCAGCTCACAGTAGATGTATCCAAAAGTGATATAATTTCAGAAATCCTGAAGACACTTGTCTCATCTACATGTGGACAAGGTAATTCTGAAACACTTTACGTGTCATAGGAGCTAAAAACACAAGTGTCCTGGGGAAAAAGAGCACTAAACAGAGCTGTCACAGGTGCCCCTATGGAGATGTCCCCACAGCAGGGAGAGCAAAGAGCAGAACCACACCTACATCTCTACAATAGCAGAACAGAAAGGATGTGTCTGTTATGAGCTCTTCTCTGCCTGCTCGATCACATCCAATCCCTACTACCCTCCATCAACCTCATGGGCACAAAGAATTTCCTGAAACACAGCCTCTGTCTCTATGAAAATGATGCTATTTTCTTTCCACAACCACCATTAGCTCTGACATCCACCTGCCTCAGTTCATTTGTGCTGTTCTAACAGAGCACCACAGACTGGGAAATTCAGAAACAAGGGAAATGTATGTCTCACGTTTCTGGAGCCTGGGGAAGTCCAAGGTCTAGGAGCTAGCAGGTTTGTGTCTAATGAGGGTCCTATCTCTGCTTCCAAGATGGTACCACCATGCTGCATCCTCCTGAGGGGAGGAACTCTTCCCTGACCTGGGAAAAAGAGCAGAAGTGAGCAAACCCATCCCATGAGCCCTTGCACAGTAGTATGAATCCATTAAAGAAGATGGAGCCCTAAGGATCTAACCATCTCCCATTCAGCACCCTCCCCCCACACCTCTGCAATGGAGATTCAATGTCCAACCCATGAAACTTTAAAGATCAGATTTAGACCATACACAGCACTTCCAGAAAGCCCTCCCTACGCTCCATTGGCCCCGACTCCATACATGGCAGCATGTACGAATGCCCACAATAGAAAGGACCACGGTTGGATAGCCAATCAGCCATAAATGGGTGAGCGGGAAAAGGGGAAAAGGAAAATGAAGGGTGACTGAAAACGACAGGGAGCATTTTCTGGCAAACAGGCCCTTGGGAGTTGCTGGCCTGGTATGTGGAAACCTTCCCCAGAAATGGTTATATTCCCTTAAGGAAAACTATTGTGCCAAGCTCAGGTCACACACCACCAGGTGGCCTGGACTGTCCCCTACCACCTGAACTATGTCGCTACCCCGATCACCCTGGCAACCAAAACATCAAGGCACTCACAAAGAAAGCTTACTGGGGGCTACTGAAGAGGTGAGTAGTCAACCAATTAAGGTGGCGTTAAATTGAGGCAAAAAAAAGGGGGACTCAATTTCCTCAAAAACGCCGACCACACCATCCTCTCTTGGAAGTGGTGTGTGCAATTCCTATGCTATCAGTCAATCGTCAAAAGGTAGACCTGGGGTGGTCTGGAAACTTCTCTGGCATCCCAATGAACCTGAGAGGAAGACCCACTCTCTCCCTTGAGAATGTCTTATTTTTCCCCCTTGTAGTGTCCATTTAGGGTCTAGGTTCTTAGCATCCCAAACAAATAATTGAGCAAGACAAGCAGAAGTAAGAAGCATAGCATAGATTTATTGAAAGTAAAAATGAGAGTAATAATTGTGAGAGTGTCTCAAGACCCCAGTGCCCGAGTGAGTCTGGTTCTTATGCTGAGCAAATGCACGGATCCTCCCTTCAGGAGGTCCTGGCTGACTGAAGACCTTGTCAGATTTGTTCCCATGAGTTACTTTATTTTTGCCAAATTAGAATGCAGAGCTTGTGGTGAGAGTTGCCATGGTGATAAGATCTCCGTGGCAGGAGTTGTCATGACTTATTTTATACAGGGTCGTGATGACTCATCCACCTTGTGTTCCAGCCAGCATTTTTCTTTTCTTTCTTTCTTTTTTTTTTTTTTGGTACCAAGGATTGAACTCAGGGGCACTCAACCACTGAGCCACATCCCCAGCCCTATTTTGTGTTTTATGTAGAGACAGGGTCTCACTGAGTTGCTTAGCGCCTCGCTGTTGCTGAGTCTGGCTTTGAACTCGTGATTCTCCTGTCTTCGCCTCCCAAAGTGCTGGGATTACAGGCTTGCACCACCGCGCCCGGCTCCAGCATTTTTCTTGTACACTGCCTCTGCCATCTTGAGGTCCCTAAAATCCTACCTCTCTATCACTTCTAGTAAACTCAGACCTGTTACTCTGAGCAACATGTCTGAAATCTTCCTGGTGTGTTTGCAGGAACTGGTGAGAGAGGACACTGTGCTGCCTCAGCTTCCTGGCAGGCCTCACTCATACCCTCCAACAACCTCCATGTCAGAGATGGCTCTTTCCATGTGTGTTGATGCTAAGTGACTCCAGCTCCTGAAGTAAAATGTTCCCTTTCAGTTTTGTATTTCCATCTTCTAGAACAGAACCTCATATGTAGTAAGTGCTCAGTAAAAGGTTACTGGAAGAAAGAACTTTAAAATATGTTGAAAATGTTTTTCTCTGTAAATTCTAACCATGGCATTTGAATCAAATCAAGCAGTCTATGTAGTTGTTGAAGACTTACTAATGGGAAGCATATTATTTTAGTGTCTAAGCATTTTTAACAAAAATAGTAACATTCTTGTTTTCTGTCAAGAAAAGATTATAAATTAAATGGTTGGTATCAGAATGACACACATGTAGAAAATGGAATATACAAATGGACTCCAGCATCTCAATCACAATAAGTTTGTGGGCAGGAACATATGAACCTCACTATGTTAATCCTTAAATGGCACTGCACTGGCAGGGGTATGTCATGAAATACACATTGTGTAATAAATTAAAATACTATGAACTCAACTTTAGGCCTCTGATTTTACTTCTTTACAAATCTACTTATCTTCTGCTTCTAATTTACTTTATCTCATTTCTTTCTTCAGTTTCCATATGAGCTCCCTTCTCTCAATATAGATCCATATGGTGCTTCTGAACAAAAAGCCTCCTAGCTCAGAGCAGGCAAGTGGCTTTCCTCCCAGGCTCCGCAGTCCACTCAGTTCCTCGTGCATCCTTACCAGATGCTTACTCTTAGCTTTGAGAGGGTTGCTGAGAGGCATATTCATCAACTACTGCCTTATGTAACCACTGGCCATCTGTCTTGCCATTGCTTTAAAGGCTAAAGATTCAGTTTCCAGAAATTCCACATGCACGACATGTATATTCAATAAAAGTTTCAAAGATGTTTAAATTAACCACATTCTGCCAAATGATGTTTACTGAAGTTGTTTTGAGATGTAGCGATCAAATCACAATATGAAGCAAGAAATGGTGCTTTCGTTCATGCCTGCATGCAGACAAATACGTAAGTTCCTCATATATATGGTGCACAGTACGTGTTTATAAATATTAACATAATTTTAGCATACATATGACTACTATTGGACATCTAGCTTGAGACAGCTTTTTATGAAAACTTTATTATTTGTCCACACAAGTATGAGGATTTTTTAAAAGTTACAAGATTTTATCTTTGACCCATATTAATACTTGATAGAAATAGGATCCTACAGCAATTCCTGTTTACTATTTTTTATCAGCATACTTTATATAAAGAATCATTCATATTGAAGGAAATATCAACTGTTGAGTTTTTAAAATTTTTCAGCAATATTCTACTGTACAGATATAACACAATTTGTTTACCTGCTCACCTTTGTTGATGGATATTTGGATGATTTACTGTTTGGGGATGTTTCAAATGAAGATGTTATGAACATGCCTGTGTATAGCTTTGCTCAGACATGTACTTACGTACTCCACCTGCATTACATGGGCTTACAGTTGAGTAGTGATAGACATATGTTTAATAAACTGCCAGACTATTTCCTGTCAGCTGTAATTGAGTGTCCTTTTCTTTCAAGTCCTCATCAACCCTCAGAATGGTCCATTTTAAAAATTATAGTCATTCTATAAAGTGTCCTCTTATATCATTCTGTGGTTACAATTTGCAT
This sequence comes from Xerus rutilus, assembly GCA_028644305.1. Taxonomy (NCBI): domain Eukaryota; kingdom Metazoa; phylum Chordata; class Mammalia; order Rodentia; family Sciuridae; genus Xerus; species Xerus rutilus. The sequence continues at coordinate 136,075,976 of CM053404.1, forward strand.
TTCCAAATAATGATAAACATCTTCCCATACACTTATTTTCCAATTTATTTATCTTTTAAAAATATCTCCAGTTTTTACTCACTTATTTTTTCTTATTGTTGAGATCTAGAATTTCATCGCATACTTGGAATACAAGTAAATTATTGAATATGTGATTTAAATCCTGCTACAGTGGCTTCCCACAAATTTTCATAAGTTGTTATCATTTTCATTCAGCTCTAAATCCTTTTTAATTTCCCCTGTGTTTTCTTCACTATCCCATGGGTTATTTAGAAAGGTGTTGTTATTTATTTACTAATTATGTGGAGATTTTCCAGGGATATTTCTGCTATCAATGTATAATTTATCTCCATTGTGTATAGAAAATGCTTTTATTTATTTATTTATTTATTGGTACCGGGGATTGAACTCAGGGGTACTCCACCACTGAGCCACATCCCCAGCCCTATTTTGTGTGTGTATTTTTTTTTTTAATTTAGAGACACGGTCTTACTGAGTTGCCTATTGTCTTGCCATCGCTGAGGCTGGCTTTGAACTCTCGATTCTCCTGTCTCAGTCTCCCAAAGTTCTGGGATTATAGGCGTGCACCACCGTGCCCAGCTAGAAAATGCTTTGTAGGACTTGATTCTTTCAAATGACTGATTGTTCTGTCTTGGCAAATGTTCCAGGTGTAATAATATTTTCTATCATTGGCTTGATTGTTCATTTTGGTCAAGCTGATTGATAATTATCTTCACAACTTCTATATTCTCATTTTCTTTCACTCCGTAGATTATTTAGAATGGGATATTGAAGTATTCAGAGATATACCCAGGCTTCTCCCTGCTTTCTGGCAGTTCCTTCCATTTGTATTTTATGCATTTTGGAGCTCAGTTATTAGATTCATGAGATTATAAGTAATAAATAAATATCTTAAATACTAACTAAAGTAGTTTCCTAGTTCCCAGCTCTAAATCCTTTTCATTCACCTCTAAATTCTTTTCATTCACCTCTAAATCCTTTTGAATTTCCCCTCTGTTTTCTTGAAGGCAATCTCTGTCATTACGAAGTGATCTGCTTTACCATGACGGTGTTCTTGTTGTTCAGATTGAATGTATGTGATATTAACACACACATTCCTATTTCCTTTTAGTGTTAGCATCGCTTATCTTTTATATGTGCTTCTTTTAAGCTATTTTTTCCTTCAGTTATTTTCCTCCAATCTATCATCTCTCGCTACATGAATGGTCTGTAGAGAATTCACATAGAGTGATTATCAGTACTTTTAGCTGCTCTTTGCTTCTTATTTATTTCCTTTCTCTTTCCTTCCTTTTCTCTGCATTATTTGGGATTAATCAAATACTTCTCATGATGCAGTTTTATCTCCTTTGTTGGATTTTACCTGTACCTCCCTGTTTTGTGTTTTACTCACTGCTATAGATTTCACATTACGCATTTTTAAGTTATCATAGCTTGCTTTCAAGTAATACTGTACCATTTCACATGCAGTGAAATGACCCTTCTTATACAGTCTCATGTCTTTCCTCCTGAAATTTGTGCTATTATATAGTCATATATTTTACTTTTGTGCTATTAGTCATATATTTCACTTTTATATATGTCATAAACTCCACATTACATTGTGAATATTTTTGTTAAAATAGTAAATTATATTGCAAAGAAATTTAAGCAATAAAAAATATCTTAAATACTAACTGAAGTAGTTGTTTCCTAGTTTCCAGCTCAGGATAAAGTGACTGTATACTTTTTCTTGGGCAAGATTTAAAGGAATAGAAAAAAATAAATAAATACAAGAAGAATATTTAGTGCAATGTTTAATATTAAAATTTATTCAAAATATCAATGATGTACACAGTATCCACATTTCTAATAAAGGCAGGACCCGACCTTGTACATCCATGTTGGGAGGCATAATGCACACACATCTCTCAGCTTAAGAGTCTTCAGATAGCACTTGCTCTGTTGATTGGGAGGTTGACAGTGGTTTCTGCTATTCAGAGTCTTTTGGTAGCAATGATCAGTAAAAGAAAAGATTTATTTTGTTATAGATAAATATATAAAATATATATTGTATTATATTATAATTATATATATAACGTGTAAATCATATATGTGATTTAAAATATAGTTAGGAGAATGCTAAACGTTATTCATTAATTTTTCATCATTAATGACATTTGATTAAATATGTAATTTTTCAAAACATATTTTTAATCAGGAAAATAAATGTAGGAACAAATACTTTTATTTACCTAAACCAGTGATAGATAACTCACTATTGTTCACTCCTTATATTTAAAAATATATATTTTACATTAGTTTTTTGTTTTTAAATTTCTGCTCTTTTGATAAGACAAACTTAGAAATTCTGAAACTGATCATTAACAGGTAACATTTTGTTGGAGGCAATAAAATTATACAAAAATGAGAACATTTGGTGAGTAATTAAAAATAATTATATTATATGCAAAAAGGAAAAAAAAACACCTTTCAGAGCTAGCAGACTCTAGTTTCTGGCAACACATATTTTTTGATGGTAGTTTAAATCTTGTGGGGGCAATTTAAAAGTTCTATGAAGAACAAAACTTCACTATACATAAAGTTACATGATTAATAATAGGCTATCATTTTTACTTAAAACAAATGAAAGTGATTTTGAAAGAACATTTGACAAATGTAAAATATTAGAAAACGATACACACATATACATTACTTGAACTTGAAAATAAATGTACATGAAAAGTAAACAAAAGGAAAATGTGTGAATCATCAGATAAGATAAATATTGTGAGATGCAAGATAAATATTGTAAGCAAATCACATCATCAAACAGAAATCAAGGAGATTATATATATATCCTAAGTTCACATTGGAAATAGGGAAACAAGAAATGAAGTGTCTTAAGATTTTTAATTTTTAACTGAGAAACATTATTTTTATGAAAGCTTCTCAAAAAATAAGTCTCTTACTTGATTCCTAAATGTTCTTATCATTTAAGTTCAACAAAAGCATTTACCTGAGATGGATAGTTGTAAGCACCCTGCAATACCAATAATTTGCCCTTTAAAATTTACATCACATCTGAATATTCTAAAATTCATGCATTTTATTTAGAATACTGTTATTCAAAATTTGAAGCATCTTGTACATTTTTTTAAAACAATTCTATTCACACTGGTGTCCCACAATAGAAATGCTATTCAGGTTAAGGTATTTAAAATGTATTTACTATCATCTCTTTGTTAAGAAAAATTGTCAAACATGGCAATTTTCTCATGTGAAAATGAGATCATTAAAATGGTTGATTTTTAAACAACTTTATTGAATAATAATCTGCATAGAATAAGCTACATATACTTAATGCATATCATTTAACAAATTTAGATGTATACATATACCTTGGAATTGTCACCTCACTCAAGGTAATAAAAAACACATTGTAGATGAATTTGTTGTGATTACAAGCATTAAAGGTCATAAAAATGAAGTTGTAATCAATTCTTTTTTAAATATAAAACGAAATAAAGTTTTTTCTTTTCAATTTTTAAACTACTTTTATGTTCTAGAAAAACTACCATTAAAAATGCTTATAAACACATTTCAGATCCCTTATTTTTCCTTTTACTTTAAGATCCAACATAGTTCAGCCTGACACTGACAGTTGTATAGCTGTTTCTATTTGGTGTCATTTTCTTTCTGTCTGCCGGACATCTTTTAAAATTTCTTGTGGTATGGATCCACTGGTGATGGATTGTTTAGGGTTTCATGTGATTTTATTTCCTCTTGGCTTTGCAAGATAACATTTTTTCAGGACATAGAATTCTTGGATAATAACTCTTTCTATCAGCCCACCATAGATGGATACTCCACACACTCCTTGTTTGAGTTTTTCCTAAAGAGAAATAAGTTTTTGTTCTTGTTTTTATTATTCTATACATAGTCCCTCTTCCCGTAGTGGTTGCTTTTAAGATTTTCTCTTTAGCCAAGCCAGTTAATTTATGATATGCTTGAGTATTTCTTGTGTGGGATTACTGTGAACTTTAATGGATTTGTAGATTTGTATCTTTCAACAAATTTAAAATTCTTTTAATCTCTATTTTTTCATATAGTTTTTCTGTTCCTCCTTGTGTCTTGAGCTCTAATTATAAGCACATTTGGCCACTTGACAGCATAGTATTGCTCAGTGATACTCTTTAGTTTATCTCCTTCTCTTTTATTTTTTTCATTTTCATTCTTTTAGTTTATTCTGCAGCAATAACTTCATGTTCAATTATCTTTTCTTCTTCAATATTAAGACAAACATAAATCAAATCCCTCTCCATACATTTGTCTGAGATGTCACAATTTTCTATGTTAGGTTTAATTCATGTTGTTTTTCTACCTTCTGAGTTACTACTTAACTTTTGGAAATATGGACTAGCCACAATGGCTATGTCAATATGTGTGTCTGCTGACACTAATATTTTTGCAGTTTGTAATTCTTTAAAAATGATTGATTTTTTTATAATTATGGGCTAGATTTTCTTGCTCTTTTGCTTGAGTACTTGATATTGTGAACTTTATTGTGTTCAATGTTCTGTATTTTAATATTCTTGTGAATGTTCTTTGCTTTATTCTGTGACACAATAAATTGCTGGTAAACAGTTTCATCAGTTTATTGCCTTTGAAAATATTTAGGCAGAATCAAATCAATGTTCTAAGTATAGTAAGCCCTACTAGTGATGTAAGAGTACTCTGTGAAGTCTACCAAATGCCCCGATTATCAGGCTTTCAGTCAGCCTGGAAAGAAGGGGCAATATTCTATACCTTTTGTGAATAATAGGGAGTTTTCCTTCTAATCAATTAAGGTGGTTCTTTCTCTCTCTTCATACCATATTTCTTGGTTCTTGAGGCTTTCTGCAGGTCTCTGGGTTTGCTAGGAATATCAGTTCTTGTTCATCACTGACCTATGAGCTCTAGTCTCCTTGATTTTATGTGTCAGGCTCAGAACAGTGACATCCTCCGAATTGCCCCAGTTCCCAGTGTGCACAAGAGAAATCCAGTGTCCTTCAGGAGGATATATATCTGGACTTTTGGACCCAGGCTAGCTCTCCTTGTTCCCTTAGCTTGGTTAGATTTTGGGGAACAGGAACAGGGCATCCAGGGACTTGGTAGCTTACTGTCTCCTTTCCTTAAGAACAATACACCAGTTACTTCAGATTGTTTTCATTTCGTAAGGGTTCAAAAGTGAGGGAATCCTCATAGAGGAATGCCAACCAGAGGAGCCAAAACATACAGTTTCAGTGCCTGGGTGCTGCTTCTTAAAAGAGTGACATTTCATTGAGTTGAGAACATAATTTCTTCCAAATTATCTAAGCATATGAAAATAAATGTTTAAATCTCAAGCTGTTGAGACGATTTCAAGGCATCATGTTATTTTTAATTCAAAAGAGACATGTCATTTTAAATACAGTGGGACCCCTTTCAGTGAGTGGTGCCCCATTGGAAGGACTCAGATTCACCACCAGGGCAGCACTGCTCCCTGGCTTTGCTTTGGACTAGTCTCTTCTTTTAATTGCTTTACAGAAGCAGTTATGTCCACTGCAAAGGTTAACAAAAAGATTTTTCCTTAAAAGCTCTTAAAGAAGTCTTCTCCTTTCAACCATTAACTCAGGTGACAAACATTCATGAGTAAATTACTTCCCAAGGATATTTTCAGATTCATTTTTGGGTCAATAAGTGGATGAGTTTTAGTAAAATGGAAAGACACCAAAAAGTAATGACAGTAGAAAACAAAACCATGCAAAGTTACCATGGGAATGTCTTTAATTTCAAAATCACCCAATTAACCATGAGCTTTCAGGAACCTGCAGTTTTAGCACAAATGCAGATTTCACTTCATTTACAATTCCAACCATTTTCATTTTATAGGCAAAATACAATCAACCCATTCCCACCAAAAAGTAAGAGGAAAATGATTTAGTTCAGACATTTTCACAGCAGTTCATGTTTTCACACAAGAAATCATGAACATGATACGGTTCACTCAATATCTGGTAAAAGGTTCATTTGATAATACCC
>CM053404.1:136082535-136157447 GCA_028644305.1 Xerus rutilus
GGCAAATTAAGATGAGTGAGTGTGTCTCTTAATGATAAGGTTATACATGGGTTATTACAGTATGCAGTTTTAAGTATGTGAAAACATACATGTGCAAGAAGCAGAGTTTTGTAAGGAAGCCTCACATTCTTTCTGATCTTCCCATTAAATGCTTGGGCTGCTCCAGGACCAAAGAGTGAAGCCCTGGGACATTCCACGTATTGCTCACGCATCCATCTTTTCCACTAACGTGTGCAAACCTCCAAATCAAAAAATGGTTCTTGCCCATCTCCACATCGAGAAGATCCCAGATCTGTGTGGGATAGGTCAGAGAGGACCGGGTCAACGTCTGCTGAATAAAATACTTCCAAGTCCCTGAGAGTCAGTGGATCACTTTGTTCTGGAGAACCAGATGGAGCCCAGATTTGAACCTATTGTTACATATAGAATAGCTGTCCATTCTAAGAAGATAAACCAGCTACATTTATTGTGATAGCTTGTCTCTTAATTTCTTCTCCTGACCATTCTATCACCAAACCTCAGGAGCTCATGCCTTTGTTTACCTACACACAGAATGGAAGAACAAAGTTTCTATGTTAGTGTTGTTTAATTCCATGTCATGATACTACTTAACGAAGCTAAACATCATTTCCTGAGAATCTATTAAGTGCCTACTGTGTGCCAAGAAATGCACAAGTTGCTGAGAATATGCAATAATGATGCCATGTGTAATTTGTGAAATTATATTCCAGGAGGATTAAATAAATGACAGCCAAAGTATTTACTACAGCATAGATGGTATCAGGAAAGAATCATGCAAGGTCACAGCCTGGAGAGTGACTGTACCGCACATGCCTCCTGTAGGTAGATATTTAATTAATAAGGGATTCATGAAGCTAAAAATGCACATAGAAAATTTTAGAATGACCATTAAAAGAACAATTACAGAATGCATGCTTTTCAAATGTAATGGCAATAAAAGTTATTGAACGAAAATTGGTCGATTAGATAGAAAACAGACAACAAAAATGACCAAATAAAATAAAGGTGGTAAATAGGAAATGCAAAATAATTTAAGAAGCAAAAACCCAAATATATCCATCATCAGAAAGGATGAAAGTTCTATTTTAGAAGATCTGAATACTCAGGCTGAATTAAAGTCAAATATAGAGTGCTCACAAGGAAATCTAATAAAGATTTGAAAATGTTCATGTATGAACACTAATATGAATATTATTGGAATACTTATTCTAGAAAATATTTTAGGAAATTAATGAAATAATTCTGCCATAGCATTAATATTAGACCAAATATAGTATTAGATAAAAAGTATTTGCAGAAAAAAGAGATGTTGCTTAAGAATACAATGAAACAATATAAGGGCTATAGAATGCAGAATTTTGCAATAGGATTTTTGAAGATGACTGGATTATGCAGTTTATCCTTAGGATATGGTTTGCTTTACTCAGAGTGGGGATTCGCCGTCCTATGCCACTTCAGTGTCATCAGTCTTACAAGTTTCCTGGGGGAGATTACTGAGCTAACTGCTCTGTTAGCTTCTCCTCACTGGGACCAAAGCACCTGACTAATTTAATGGGCATCTCTGATCCTTCACAGCAAAACTGTAAAAGCCCAAATACAGGAAATTTCCTAGTGAACTTACACGATTCTCAGTGCTCCTTCTTAAAATGAAGTACCTATTCGTCTTGATGGGAGATATTAATTTATTCCAGACTTTGGTAAAATCTTTTATTTATTAGAAACTATAATCTGAGTGCCTTCTTGGAATTAGCAGAGGCATTATGGAGACACTAGTAGGTAGAACCAATACCTCCTTGCTCTCAATGCGCTTATGGTATAAGATATGTATCTCCTGATGCCTGTCCTTACAGGGAATCTTAATTGTCAACTTGATCGGTTAAGAGATGCCTGAAATTAAGAGGATTCTGGGTGTCTCAGTGAAGGTGTTTCTAGGAATGGTTAGTGTGTGGGTCAGCAAATGGACAGAGACCCATCCTAAGTGTGGGCAGCACAGTCCTATAAGTTGGGGGCTTGGATGGAGCAAAAGTTGGAAGAACGCAGAAGCAGCAGCAGACTCAGGCTCCATTCTTCTCGAGCAGGTTTTTGATTGCTACTGCCAATCTTCAGATACCAGCTCCTTCACTCTCCCAAAGGAGACTGTAGACCATGACTCTCCAGAGAGTTTCTTGGCCTTCCATCCTGGACGGTGGTGCCTCATTGATCCTTCTTGTTCTGGGCTTCAGCTTCTTGGACTGCAGAGCTGCTGGATCCTCCAGCTCTCCAGCCTGTGGACAGCCTCTGGTTGTGTAAGCCGATCTAAAAAATCCCCTTTATATAATGACATCTATATACACATTCTGTTGCTTTTGTTCCTCTGGAGAACCCTGACTAACACATCTATGCACACTAAACTCTGTACTCTGCCCTCCACTCTGCACTGAAAAATACTACCTAAATTTCATTTTTTTAAATAATTTTTTAAAATGTAGATGGACCTTTATTTTATTCATTTATTTATATGTGGTGCTGAGAATCAAACCCAGTGCCTCACACATGCCAGGCAAGCACTCTACCACTGAGCCACAACCCCAGCCCCCTAAATTTCATTTTTTAAAGTATTCGTTTTAGCTATTATCATGCCTTTTCATGTTTACTAATTCTAATGCATCTGCACCATTTTTAGAAAAACAGGAAAACAAGACAGAAGTGCTGATTTAGTTGTGTGCCTCATAAACACAATATAAATGAGTCAGAGTTGGAAATTATTAGCCATGCTAAACAGAGACCCTTTAATCTTAATTGGATGTTCAATGAACTTCAGTCAATAAATCATGTGGTTAATTGTGAATAAAAAGAACAAATTTACAGAACATGAAAAAATGTCAAAATGATTTTGTTAGTCCATGTGTCACCAGGAATTTGACTTTTGGTTTAATATAGATAGGATCAGTGTTATAACATGTGCCCTTAAGTCCTGACCCCCAGTGTGATAATTTGGAGATGGGCCCTTGGGAGATAGATAAGGTCTTACAAGTGGGGCTCTCACTGTGTCATATTCCACTCCAGAGGCAAAGGAGTCCTCCACTGAAACCTTCCAAGTTCTTGACTTCAATACAGAAAAAAAAATTAAGGACATGTCAGGTTTTAGCAAAGAGAAGATCTTTACTAAAAAGCAAAAGGCTTGAGAGCGAGATGCGCAGTCAAGTTTTAAAGTTCATTTTTGTTCAGATACCACCATTAGGTGGAATATGTATGATCCCGAGGGGCTGAGCTTCTCTCATGTCTGGGAAATATCCAACAAGATCCCGGCCAGGTGACCATACAGCAAAGTGGCAGATGTGTGCAAACCAAGAGCAGGAGGTAGTCCCTGATCTGGGGAGGGTATGTGCCCCAGAAACCAAAAAATGCTGGTGCTGGCACCCTCATCTCTGACTTCCTGCTTCCAGAACAGTGGGAAAATGAGCTTCTATGGGCTACGCCAGTCAGCTTGTGGTATTTTGTATGGCAGTTCATGCTAAGGCAATATTTTTTTCTATTTTACACACTTTCTATGTTTTACAGACACAGTCTGACTTTGCTTGTTTGGAAAAGATAAACTCTCCAGGGAGCATGACTAACCAGACAGGAGATCCCCAGTACCTCAGGGGACACTGAGAAACGTGCAGCCAGAGCAGCGGCTCATGTGGAGCTGCCCACAGACCCTGGATTCTTCTCCATTAACACCATTTTTATGGGCATTTCACCTTCACAGTTGCCCCATGGCCGCCCACCTCCAGGTTTCTGTTAGCCTATCAGGCAGTACATAGGAGAAATGACAAAAATGACAAAAAAAACTAAAGGTGTGTGACAATTAAGACCATTTTCCTCAAAAAGCGGCAACTTACGAGTGCCCCCGGCCTTGTTAAATTGCACGGATATTCCACTGGCCAGCACTGGCTCACGTAATCATTCCTAGCCTAAAGCTAATCTGAGAGGCGGCTGGTACTGCTGAGTGGACACGCTGCCCTTGTGGACAACCAGGGTTCTCCCAGAAAGGAAGAAGGGGGACTCCCCACTACAGCTGCCGTCCACACACATTTCCTCATGCAGCTCATAAGTAGTGCCAGTAATTACACTCAGGATGAAATTTGGTATAAATATAAGGCTTCTCTTTAAAAGAATCCTCCACTTAGACCACATAACCACATTTTTTCCCCCCAGTGTTAGTTGGCTTTGCTCCAAATAGGTTATTCTGTCTATTTCATGAATAGAATAATGAACCTCAAGGGAAATGCGATAAAAATTAGGGAAACAAGAAATCTCCAAGTAAGCCAAGTTACTTCATTAGCCTCTCATCGTAGCATTTATGAATTCATATCCCATAAGATAAATCACAACTTCTGCTTATAGAGCTCTATTTTTATCCTTTTTTATAAAAGATTTCAGTCAGCTTCATAAAGAAGCATCACTGGTACCAGCATGTGAATGAAGTTGGGACTACTAATACTGCCTTGCTGTACGTGAGCAAGCTCTGGCTGGCCTTTTTTTTACATAGTTCAGTGTGCAAAGGCACATGGAGCAGCAGCTATTTCTAGATAGTTTCGTTTTGACATTCTGGAGAGCCCAATTAAATGTTTGTGTAAGCACTGGCAAATGAAGGCATTGGAAGAATAAAAAATGTTTCTTTCCTGTTTCCCAATTGGACCTAGGTTCAAGTTGAATTACTGGGTCTTCCAAAAAGCCAAGTTTTTGACTATTAATTTTATTAATCTTTTTAGGCCTCTTTCTCAGTACAAATATACTCTTTTTCATGCTGATTATTATTATTTTTATGCAGGAACATTTGGCCAAATTCACTTAGTTATCATGCTTACCATTATTTTTATTTTATCAATGGTCGAATCTCTTACAGAAGATACATGTCTTTATCATATGAAAAATTAAGTAAAATTAACTTAAACTGGAAGTTAAGCAGTGTCACTGTTTATTACTTTATGATTGTTCATTTTGCTTCCCTTAGTTCATTATTGTGATTTAATTTTTTTTATATTTTATGCAGGATCCAAATCCATGCATTGGGGAGGAGAAAAGTTGATGCATTTAAATCAAGTGCACTTGGTATGGTAACACCCAAATAGCCTGGAGGCCATAGAAGTGTATCCGGATAGTATGATAATCAGTTCATAAATTATGTACACCTGAGCCCTTTCCACCCTAGGCAGTTTTGGGATGTCCAAAAATACATAAACTTAGCACATTCACATCAATGGTTTGAGACATCCTAATGGCCAATTAGCATCACTGCAGAAATAGTCCAACCCATTATACATAGTTGATGATTAACAGTAAAATATCTCTAAGAACTTTACACAAGATGTATAAATATACTTTTTAACTTTTTGGCTTTAAACTTTTACTCATTTACTACTGTCTGGGAGTATTTTACCAAAGATAGTTCGAATTTATTTTTTCAGTGAAGAGAGGAATGGATACTTGCTTTCATGACCTTTGTAATAACAGAATACTGAACCTGAAAGACAGATGGCAAATTTTAAAAATGCACTGTAAAGGAAGCTTTGGTGTACTGTGGCCGATGAGATGAAAACAAGCCTGGTCAAGAATTCTAATGATTTCACACATTGTATTTGTCTCACAGAAAAAGAAATCAGGAAGTTTCCATATGAACGGCATCACCCCGTTGCTGAAGTCCGTGTGTGTTTGGTAAATGAGAATTGCAAATACTTTTTCCTGTGATTGCATATTTTACATTAAATGTTACTAGATTTTTAATTAATTGATCTAAGTTGTAAAATTTCTAATACTCAAGAACAATTTATGGGAGAATTATTTTCTCAGTATTTAGCTTACTTACTAAGACTTTTCAAGAATTGAAATGGACATGGATTTATACAAAGCCAGTTTTTAGTAAAAAAAAAATGTTTTGAAAGTGAATAGAATCTTAGAAAAAAATAAGAAAAGATATTAGAATTGCCTATTGATCAAATCAATAAAATTTGAAACATTAATAAAGCTTATTATTGAATGATGTCTGGTAATGACAATTCATTACTTTTTTAGGAAGTAGATTCAATTTTTCATAGCTTATAATATGGCAAAATCGCTAAGTTGGTCTTTCATTCACTTACATTTGTCAATTGCTCATTTACTATGTGGTAATGACTGCACACTGCTCTCTGTTGGGCTACAAATTTTTTGCCCCATCTTTTCAGTATTAGAACAAAATATTGGTTTATATTTCCACAAGGACACCAACACATATTTGAAAGTATTCATCATGTTTTCTTCTCAAAAACATTCTTTCTTCTAATCAACTTTGTCTTTCAGATGATTTTCCTATAAAATGCTATCTGTAACCCTCCACCTCCTGTTCACATATCAAGCCCAGTATTTCAGATATTTCTCCTGAACATTCCAGAAGGAAGTGATGTTTTCCATAATTTGTATATTCCACTTTTATTAATGCAGTACATGCTTCTATTCCCCGCATCCTCTTGGCAGGGTTGGTGATTACTGAGTTATAGCCAAGTCAGATCTCATAACCATGCACTACTGGCTACTATTCACTACTTTGCATTCCATTTTCTTATTTTAAACCAAAGAATGACTTGAAAGTTATACTTTTCAAATTCCGTGTTCTTGGTATTCAGCCAGCATTCCAGTCTTCTGAGATAACCTGAATCTCTGTTTTGTCCTCAACTTCTATATTATTTATTCCTCTCAGCTTTGAATCATCTCAAATTTAGAAAGTGACACGTTCGGCCTTGTTCATAATCTGCACCCTGTCTCGTCCTCACAGCTGGGGCCAATTGATCCATGTCAGTAGGCATAGACTATTGCCTAACTCTAAGAGCTATCTTTCTCCAGCAGGAAATATTTAAATGGTTTCAGCTGATTTTTTTTTTACAGACATCTTTCGTGATATCATGTGGATATGATATAGAAATACAGACTGAATTTTGGTGCCATTATGTGGATTTTAAAGAGATTTACTTTCTATGGCTAAATTGTAATGCATGCTATATGAAATATTATACCGTCATAAAAAGAAATCATTATATTTTCATATGGAGTTGTAAATATTCAAGGCAAATGAAAATATTAGTTTACTAGTTTTACTATGTTTGTTAAAAAATGATTAACCTAAAGATCAAATGATACATTTTTAAACGAAATGGAAAGCAGAAAACAAAGAAGCAAATTGTATTTATCTCTAAAATTAGGGCCTTTAAATTTTCCCAGAATTTACTAAGATCATCAGACTCAAAGTGGCTGTCTGCTATTGAAGTGATTAATTTGCTGTAGTATCATATTTTGCAAGTGTGATTCCTCTCTGATTCTGTTTGTTACAGATTTGAAATAGTTTCCAAGTGTATTTATAGAATTTTTTATACTAGAAAAACCTTGTGTAAAAATACATTTGTACTGGTGAAAAGGTGACGAGTTTCCAAGGAAATCTAAGGAGTTTCAAGCTTGAGAAGGTGAGAGGGTATGCTTGGGAGGTGCTTTTTTTTTCCAGCAAGGGACTGATTTAGAGCGTCTGCCCCTCCCTCTTGCGACCTTGCTCCTACACTACCCAGGAGACGGCTCGCACAACTCTGATGAGTCTGAGGAGGAGGCAGGGACACTCTGTGGGACCTTCCTGGCACATTCATTGTGCCCAGGTTCTTTTTCTCTCTTTGTTCTATCATGCAGAGTTTAGAGGGGAATAGCTAATTCTTTGGTGGGTATGAGAAAGCCTACCTCTCCAAAATGAACTTTTTCAGTAATATTAATTTCAGTATATATTTTTCAGTATATAAATTTCCATTGGTCTAATTTCTGTGATTATCTCTAATTGAGAAACAAGATTGTCATTCCCTTAGCACCCAGAATGACTTTATTTACTTACTTAATTTATTTGTTCTCATAGAATTTATATTTTAGTGTTGCCAGAACAGTTTAACAGGAGATTGACCCTCTTCAGGCAAGTGTTTTTGAGTGTATAACACCTCATTGTTGGCTGTGAGTGCAATGATTATAGTATATAGCTAGAGCCTTCTTATCTTGCTTAGCTGAAACTTATGCCCCTTGATTAAACAAAACAGAATTTTGGTATAAAATTTTGGCATTCATGATTGCAAAAGAGTTACAGATTTAAGCAAAAGAAGATTCTTTCTATATCTCTGACTCCCAAGCATCCTCACCATCTATAATCAACTCACTAAAGCAATAGTTAGGTGTAGGAATGAGAGCTGGACACTGGATAGTGATAGCATATTTGGCCTGTCTTTGGAATAGATAAACATTATTTACTGTTCATAGCATTTTCTATAATTTTCCCTCATTTTAAACTTTAATCTCAAAATCATAAATCCCTAGGATTGGGAGCTATGTCTGAAAAACTGCTTGATACAAGATCTTCTTGTGCGAACATGAATGTCTGAACAATGATCTATATGAAAGTTACCTTTGATAGATTTAAAAGAGTGTCATTTTTAAATTAATGTTTTGTAGATATGCATACAGGTCACACAGGGAGGTGTGCTCACGTGTGTACATAGCATAGTTTGGTCAGTTTTATTCCACCATTCCTCCTCCTTCCATTCCTGCCCTGTCCTCCTCAATCCCCTTCCTCTACTCTGCTGACCTCTCTTCCATTTTCATGGAAGCACTCCACACCATTTTTTTTCTTCCTTTAGCTTTCACGTATGAGAGAAAACATTCATCCTTGAATTTCTGGGTCTGGCTTATCATTTGTATGATGTTCTCCTGTTCTATCCATTTATCAGCAAATTACTTCATTTCATTCTTCTTTATGGCTGAGTAAAACTCTGTTGTGTATATATGCATCACATTTTGTTTTTTCACTCATTCATATGCTGACAGTCTCCTGAGCTCTTTCTGTAACATAGATTTTTTTCCCAAAAAGATGATAATTGTATCAATCTCAAAATACAATTAGGTTGTTTTTACCTAATATAAACTCATACTGTTATATAATACAGCTTTTTTTAGGATGTGTTGATATGATGCTACATATCCTTGAGATCTGAACTCCTTTACAAATGCCTTGTTAAATAATTTTGATAAGGATAAAAATTGTTCATATTGTTGATTATCAATTCTAGTACTAACCAAGCAAATGTTCATTTTTATCCATTTGCTACATTCAATGCTAAGCACAGAAGTTTATATAGGTTTATTTTATTGTGTCTTTTCCAAGGTTCCTGCATAAATAGGATTTGTCATGAGGAGACAGTAAAATTTTCTTATTTCAATTCCATTCCAACTTTGATAATTTCTAGCATTGATTATCAAAACCATTAGACTATTTTGATTTTTTATAATACTCTCAGGTTCTTTGTATAGCAGGGATTACTATATTAGCTCTTTATTTTGCCTAAGATAAGCTCTTTTTTCCTCCTTCAATAGCGATAATATGTACCAAAACTTGACTTCACAGTTATTTTATGTTCCATAAACTAAGGTATGGTGTATTTTCTGAAAAATCAGATTTGCAAAAGAACTTTGTCAAATACTAATGTTTTCTTACACTGACTTTTAAAAAGATAACTAAAGAATCATCAAACTTACCAACTGATCACCAAAATTTGCTATCATTTTTAAGATTACTTGGAGCTTTATTTTCTTTTATTTAGCAGCATAATGTTAAGACATAGAAATAAAGTTCAGAAATGTTGAATTGGAACTCCATCATCTTACCACTCTGTAAGCAAAATGTGTATCTGAGGTTGCACGAAAGAACAAATAACTCCAACACACTTTATTGGCAAAAATGAAAATAATCCAAAATCATTAGACACATTAATTTTCCAAAGGAAAACATAATAATAAAATTTAAGAGTAGGAGCTACATTCTGCATTACTCCAGCAAAACAAAAATCTTTCAATGAAGATACTTTAAATTAAATAGCTGTTAAGTAGAAACTTGGAGAGTTGCACACTTCACTTTTCCTCCTAATAATTAAACACTTATCAATCATTACTAATTTCATCTTTTTTTGTCTCATCAAGCAAGATTGATTTATTTATTTTGCTTTTTATTTTTTAGTTATACATGACAGAAGAGCATATTTTGACATATTTACACAAACATGGACTACATCTTATTCTAATTAGGATCTCGGTTTTGTGGTTGTGCATTAAGTGGAGATCCACTATGTTGTATTTATATATGTGCATAGGAATGTTTCAACCTTCATCCTTATTTAGGAAAATGAATTATTTACAAAAAGTTGTAGTGAAATTAAATGAAATGATAATATTAGTTTTATATGGAAAAATAAACGAAAAGGAGGGCTTTTATACCCATTCTATGGATACAACTTCAAAGCAGTTAATAAGAGAAGGGGTTGGGGTTTTCCTTCTTTGTTCACAAACTGAATTAATATTTTCTAGAAAGGTATCCAACCTACTTGAAAACCAAATGATCTTAAATGCAGGTGAGTTCCGGAAATTATGTGAAAATTTGTTTGGATCTCTGTTGGCACCTGGCCGTCAGGTCTGTAGCACGCATCAGCAGCCCACGGGATGCTCGGCCTGATGCCAGGGAATGTGCAGGGGCAGAGCGCTGGGGACCTGCCCTCCAGCGCGGCCAATGAAGCGCTCTGGACACTAGGGAGCACACTTTCCCCAGGAATTGTCCTGGGCAAGTAAGGCAGGCGGCTCCCCTTCCGCACGCTAGCGTCAGGCTCAGTGCCAGCCGCGCTCCGCCGAGGGGAATGACGGGGAATACAAATATGACAGCGGAATGGTAAACAATGACAGTTCTGTCAGGAGTCGGAGCGGTTTTCGTACTTCTGCATGTGCCGAAAAAGAAGCGGAGTTACTTTATTTGTGGCATATAAAATTGACGGCTTGAACTCTTCACCTCCTTTTTTTTTCTTCAAACAAATCAAAATTAGAAGAGTGTTAGCAGCTTTATGGCTGTGGGAATGGAAAGTGGGAGGCTTTAGGAATTTTTAAATTAGAGTTTTTTTACTTAACTAAACATATAAACACACATTAGTTGATGCTTTATGTAAATGCCCTTATGGTGGTGATGCTCTTTACTACGAAGTGCTCTGTCGGTCTTGGGGGCATGTTAATGCCACCTAGAGAATACAGATCCTGCAGGTGCCCACACAGGAGGTCACACCTTTGTAAAACTAGATGATGCAGAATCTGGCAGACATTCAGTAGAAGGGAAGGTGGATAACCACGTGATCACTCAGAAACTAAAATGCATCCGATGTTCCACGGAGTTCATTCAAAACTTTATTATACATCCAAAGTAGGCAAAACATTGCTTTAAGAATTTTAAAAGATGGAAACAATGAGACAAGATCTTTGCTTTGGGAAGCTGGCCATTTCTCAGGGAAGCCAATGAACATATACAGTGTGTCATACATGGAAAAAAAAAAGCACAACCATTAGTTGTATATTAAGGGCTTATTTTGCTCAGGGTATTGAATGCTATTGAATGCTAGGTATTGAGTGCTAGTCAGGCTAGGTATTGAGTGACAGGAAGGTAAAAAATGTATGAATACAAACTGCAAGAAGTTATGACATAATGGAGGGGATAAGATAGACACAGATAATAGATAATTTCTATTAAAAATTTAAAAGCATGCTATGAGGGGATGGGCTTGTGGCTCAGTGGTAGAGCACTTGCCTAGCATGTGTGAGATTCTGGGTTCGATCTCAGCATCACATAAAAATAAATAAATAAAATAAAGGCATTATATCCATCTACAACCAAACAAATATATTTGTTTACAAAGCATGATATGATCAATGAGATACCAAGAGGAAAGGAATGGGAATAATGATACCATTAATAGCAACTCATTTAAACTCTGAGAGAAACCATGTGAAGTAGCTTAAAGAAATTATACTTTGTGTCCCTAAACTATTTTATAGGTAAGAAAATAAAAAATGAGGGAGGTAGCTGGTATGTGATAGAATGAAGATGCAAACACTTACACATAAATACAACAATTTCTTTGTTGCTATCACATAACTATTTGATCCTGTGGTCCTTTTTGTTTCGTTTGTCTCCGTGAAAGGCCGTTTCTGTTTTCTGATGAAAACCTTTGTTGACTGTGGTTCTGAGGGGTGTCAGTTATGGTAGCACACTGTCTCTCTGGATGGAAGCAGGGAAATATGATCCAAGCCTGCAAGCCAATGTAACAACACGAGAAATGCAGAAATGCAAAACTAGGTCAATAAAATTCTGTCTTTGCAGCGTTTGATACTGACGTTGGGAGAAGGATCACCTCTCTTTCCTCTGGGACTTCTGTGTTTAATAACCTGTGCTAATACCTCTGCTACCATGTCCCTGCTCTCTTGCTGAATGAAAGACCTATGCGCTCAGTGAGGTGGTAGCTATGACTCAATCCATTCATACCGAGGTCTTCTTTTATCTGAGGACTTCCTAGTAAGTTAATTTCAGCTGTTTTTGTCATTTGCAAACACCAACAAAAAAGCCTAATTAATGCACTAGTGCTTGGAAGAAGAAAAATACAAGAAAAGTGATATTTATTGGAAGATCTGAAGTGTGAATAGTATTCCAGCAACAGGTAGGATCAATTTGCACAAGTAGAAAATGACAAGGCAAGATAAAAATGATATATCAGGTTGACTATATATCCCAGTTTGCTTGGCGCAGACTTGATTTATGGTTCACATCCCTATTTCCACTCCTTGTTTTTCTCAATAATTTACTAAGCTTTGTAATAATTCATATTGTATAGTCACCCTACTTACATGTGAAAATGGAGACAAATCATGCATACATAGTACATAAAATTTAGAATTTAGGTTTGAACCAGATTATGAAGTGCCATAGGTATTATATTGAAGTTTTAGATATTATATTAAGGATCTAAGTAGTCATATGAATCACTGAGAAAGTATGGTATGATCATAACTTGCACATATTATAGCCAGTGGTGTTAAATATGGACTGGGTTATTAGTCTGTTTTTGTTATACCCAGAGACCAGCTACTTGATAAAGAAGATGTTTGTTGAGGTCTGTGGCTCTGAGGGCCCAAGGTTGAGGGGTCAAATATGGCCAAGACATTTTTGCTGGCAGAGTTCTCAGTGGTGGTGCTTGGCATCATGTGACAAGACAAAGTATGTGTGTGTGTGTGTGTGTGAGAGAGAGAGAGAGAGAGAGAAAGAGAGAGAGAGAGAATGAAAGCCATCAGGATTCAATCAGAGGGGCTTCACCTTAATGACCCTATCTGATCTTAATCATTTCCCAAAGGCACCACCTCTAAACATCATGGTCAGATTGTTTCCACCCTCTAAATACCTCCCAGTGGGGATCAATTTCACACATGGGGCCTCAGGGGACACTCAATTCGTATCTCAGCTGTAGTGACTGGTAAGAAATTCAATTAGGAGATTAATTCTGTAGTCCGTGAGACATGATAAAACCGAAAAATAGTGGCACAAATAGGAAATCCAGGGTGGTGATCTTGGAATTCAGTGAGTTGAATAGAGTGGGTTTTCTCTTTGGATTACAATGCCAGCAGGTAGTGATACGGAGAACAAAGTCCAGCTACCCCTTTCTCCACCAGAGAGAGGGTTGAAAAACTGGAAAATGGTCTTGTGTCAAACTGAATTTATAGTCAGCAAATCTCAACATAAACTCTATCCAGAAGGTTTACAAATCCAAGGCAATTAATGAAAGTCATGGTTTCCTGGTATCTAGGGCATTTTTTAGGCACATTCTGTTCTGAAATGATGGGATCACATCACTTTCAAAACACACCAGCTCTTGTATCTAATATTATTGTGTATTTTAGTTCATATTGTCTCAAGCTCTAAATGGAGCTACTTAATGCCTTAGCTGAGCAGAACTGGAAAAAAACAATGGGAATCAGCCTGGTCGGAGATGGTATAAAAATGGAACTGGGGGGAGAAAAGCTATGCTGTATGGAGGTCAAAAGAGAGGGAGACATTGGTGCGATTGATTCTGTTCTCTGTTCTAAATGGACTCATAGCTACTAATCTCTTCAGACCCCATGGGAAAGCTGGACAGTCATGCTTATAAAATAGTGGAGACAATGGTAAGGCTAAGTTAGATCTGAATTTGAGCTAATAGATAATTCTAGCAGAACCTTTCACAATGTACTTTAAAATCAGATAGGAAATTCAAGAGAATAAGACCATAGATATATTAAGGAACATATATTATTCTTGCAAGAAAGAAAAGAAAACAAATATCAGATCTCTGTGGAAAGGCCAAAAGAAACACTCAAAGAGATGCTATGTAACTAAAGGCAGAAACGCCATTAAAGGAGCAGGTGAATGTCAACTAATCTTGCAAGTCAAAGAGAATGAAATGCATTTAACAACATGAGATGATGTTTAAAGAAACAACACAAGAAAAACACTTATAAGAAATTGAGAAATGAGCTGGGTGCAAAGGTGCACATCTGTAATCCCAGTGGCTTGGGAGGCAGAGACAAGAGGATCACAAGTTCAAAGCCAGCCTCAGCAATGGTGAAGCACTAAGCAACTCAGTGAGACCCTGTCTCTAAATAAAATACAAAACAGGGCTGGGGAGGTGGCTCAGTGGCTGAGTGCCCCTGAGTTCAATCCCTAGTACCCCTCAGCCAAAAAAAATTTAGAAATGAAAGAGGGTCAGTTATTGGGTAACATTGTAAAACAGTAAAGCAAACTACATTAGGAAGAAGTTTGAAGGTGAAAGGGAGGTAGCAGCTCACATAAGCAGAAATCTATGGGAAAGACTGTAGAAAGAGCTAGCAAGAGTGACCTAAGTTGTGCTGCAGTAACAATTTAGTTGACAAACCACAGTAGTTTAATATATTTATTTCTGATTCATGCAAAATCTGTAGAGAATTGAGAGACTACCAGGACGACACTCTCATGTGGAATGGAGCAGACTTCTTCCAGTCAGCTCAACCTCAGCAAATGGCCTCCATGATCATCATGGCAGAGTACAAGGCTCAGACACCATTCACACCAGCTCTTCTCTGCTTTGCTTGGTAATGATGCTCATTGTTCCTATTTACCCTCTGTTACCACAACCTACCACCTTGATGCAGATAACTCCAAGCAGCTGGGAAATGGAGGGAGAATAAAGATGTTTGATGAGCACCAAGAAGTTACATTAATACTTGAGGGAAAAGCTAAAGTGAAGAAATGATCACATTAGGCACCAAAAAACTATGACATAATAGGAATGCTATATCTTTAAGGAATAAAAGAAATTTGCATGAAATACTTGTTCCAACTTGCAGACTATTTAGATGTCAAACTATCACTCGCCACAAAGGTCAGTCACTTATTTCCTCTGTGTGGTGAATATCACTCTGTAAACTGAACATTTCACAAGAAATGATCTCTAAAATACATTGCAGCTGTGAACTTTTATAATTTGAAGACATTTATGGCATGAAATCAAAAGTCATTTCACCTCTAATAATCATTTAGTATTCAAACAACTATTGACATTTACAATTGCTCAAAACTGTTTGATCTCTGTAGGGTATAGAAACTGGAGGACAAAAATAACTGGGGAAATACATGAATCCTGTCAGCTTTCTTTTTTTATTAAATGTTTCCTTATGCCAATAAAGGCATTTTTTTGTTTCTTTGTATAAAATTTTCACCTCACCACTTAGCTAATTTTGTTATATTCACAACCTTTTCATTTATCATTTGAGTTTCCTTGTTTCTTTTTTTTTCTTTCAAAATTGCTAACTTTTGTTCCTGAAGGAGTTGTCAATGAAATAAGCAAAGTAGTAGAAATAATCATCTGGTATCAGAGCAGACGGAGAAATGAACGTTTCAGCATTTATTTTTTATGGCCTAGTTAACATCATTGGATTTATAGAGCTGCCAGAATTTAACTTCTTTTATTGCTGATAAAAATTGAAATTTACTCCATAAACTACACAACTGATCACTTAGAAAAAAGATGAAAAGTGTGACAAGACTTGATATGATTCCTGTGTACATAATGCATATAGTAAATATTTAAAATACAAGATCAACAAACAAAACAGTATAAATCTTGTAATGTCTAAATGCAGGTCACCAAAATTATTACCTGGAACTGGCAGATATTTCAATCAAATATAGGTTTGATTATCATTTGTGGGATGAAATTTGGTTCAGAACAGTGAAAACTATTAACTTTTTAATTAATTTGATTGATTATAAAATACTATTTAACTTCAAGTGCCCCCTAAAATGATTTTTTTTCTTTTTTCCTATTAGAAAGGAAGTTTAGACATGCTATGGCCCTATGTGTCAAAAATATTCACTTCATACAATAAGGGTGGAATCTACAGGCAATCAATTTGTATTATTTTTTGTGTGTGTTTAAAATCAGATATTTAAGAGCAAAGGGAATAAATATCAAACACAATTAAAATATTTTTATTTTTAAAGTGTTATTGACTTCTAACTATTCCTTACTATGAAATTGGGAATTTTTTTTAAAGAACCACTCTTTATGACAATAGACTTAAGGAGTATTAAGAAAGAAATTTACTTCAAACTTTCATTCTGGATGGATAAAATAGGTTCAAGATACAGAAATCAATAAATGCAATTCATTACATCAATAGACTTAAAGATTATAATCATATGATAATATCAATTGATGCAGAGAAAGCATTTGACAAAATACAGCATTCTTTCATGTTCAAGACACTAGAAAAACTAGGGTAGGAGAAACATACCTCAACATTGTAAAAGCTATCTGTGTTAAACCTAAAGTCAAAATCATTCTAAATGGAGAAAAATTGAAAGCTTTCCCTCTAAAAACTGGAACAAGACAGGGATGCCCTCTTTCACCACTTCTATTCAATATAGTCCTGGAAACTCTAGCTAGAGCAATCAGATGAAAGAAATTAAAGGGATATAAATAGGAAAAGAAGAAATCAAACTGTCATTATTGGCCAATGATATGATTCTATATTTAGAGGATCCAAAAAATTCCACCAAAAACTTCTAGAAATAATAAATAAATTCAGCAAAGTAGCAGGATATAAAATCAATACAAAAAATCAAATCCATTTCTATATATTAGTGATGAACCCTCTGAAAGAGAAATTAGTAAAACTACCCCATTCACAATAGCCTTAAAAAATATTTGGGAATAAATCTAACAAAAGAGGTAACAGATCTATACAATGAAAACTACAGAACACTAAAGAAAGACTTTGAAGGAGACCTTAGAAGATGGAAAGATCTCCCATGCTCCTGAATAGGCAGAATTAATATTGTCAAAATAGCCATACTCCCCAAAACGCTGTACCAATTCACTGAAATTCCAATTAAATTCCATATGTCATTCCTTATAGAAATAGAAAAAGCAATCATGAAATTCATTTGGAAAAATAAGAGACCCAGAATAGCCAAAGCAATCCTTAGCAAGAAGAGTGAAGTAGGAGGCATCACAATACCAGACTTTAAACTATACTGCAAAGCTATAGTAACAAAAATGGCATGATATTGGCACCAAAATAGACATGTAGATCAATGGTATTGAATAGAAGACACAGAGACAAATCCACATAAAAATGTTATCTCATACTAGACAAAGGTGCCAAAAACACACTTTGGAGAAGATATAGCCTCTTCAACAAATGGTGCTGGGAAAACTGGAAATCCATATGCAACAAAATGAAAATAAGCCCAAATCTCTCACCATGCACAAAACTCAACTCCAAATGGATTAAGGACCTACAAATTAGAATAGAGACCCTACACCTAATAGAAGAAAAATAGGTGCAAATCTTCATCACTTCGAGTTAGGCCCTGACTTCCTTAACAAGACTCCTAAAGCACAAGAAATAAAATCAAGAATCAATAAATGGGATGGATTCCAGCTAAAAAGTTTCTTCTCAGCAAAAGAAACAATCAATGAGGTGAACAGAGAGCCTACATTTTGGGATCAAATTTTTGCCATATGCACGTCAGATAGAGCACACATCACCAGGATATATAAAAAACTCAAAAACTTTACATCAAATATCAAACAACTGAATCAATAAATGGGCTAAAGAGCTGAACAGACACTTCTCAGAAGAAGAAATATAATTGGTCAATAAATATGTGAAAAAAATGTTCAACATCTCTAGTGATTAGAGAAATGCAAATCAAAACTACTCTAAGATTTCATCTCACTTCAGTCAGAATGGCAATTATCAAGAGTACAAGCAACAATGAGTGTTGGCGAGAATGTAGGGAAAAGGCATACTCATACATTGCTGGTGGGACTGCAAATTGTTGTAGCCCATCTGGAAACCAATATGGGAATTCCTTAGAAAACTTGGAATGGAACCACCATTTGATCCAGTCATCCCACTCCTTGTTATATACCCAAAGGACTTAAGAACATCATGCTACAGTGACACAGCCACATCAATGTTTATAGAAGCACAATTCACTATTGCCAAACTATGGAACCAACCTAGATGCCCTTTAATAGATGAATTGATAAAGAAACTGTGGTACATATATACAATGGAATTTTACTCAGCAATAAAAGAAAATAAAATTATGGAATTTTCAGGTAAATGGATGGGATTAGAG
This sequence comes from Xerus rutilus, assembly GCA_028644305.1. Taxonomy (NCBI): domain Eukaryota; kingdom Metazoa; phylum Chordata; class Mammalia; order Rodentia; family Sciuridae; genus Xerus; species Xerus rutilus. Next base: position 136,101,098 of record CM053404.1, read on the forward strand.
AATATCATGCTAAGTGAAGTAAGACAATCCCAAAAGACCAAAGGCAAGATGTTTTCTCTGATAAGTGGATGCTAATCCATAAGAGGGGACAAGGAGGCATTGGGATAGGAAAGATGATGGAATGAGATGGTCATCATTAGCCTAGGTACATGTATGATTGCATGAATGGTGTGACACTACTTTGTGTACAGCCAGAGATGTGAAAAATTGTGCTCCAGTTGTGTACAATTAATCACAGAGTATTCTGCTGTCATGTACAACTGATTAGAACAAATTAATTAATTAATTTTTAAAAATTTTAGTAGATCCTAAATTGCACTTTTTGTATTCCATAATCTTATCAACATGGTTTTAATAACTGGTGGAGACAATGGTATAGTCTTCTTTTTTTCTTTTATACAAAAAGTAATATTCTTAGGTTAAACTCTATCTCCATCATCTAACATATATTAAAATGGAAGAAGGAACATTCTGGCTGAAATTAGCTCCTGAACTGTCTCAGGAGAGCCTTGTCCAGGTGTCAGGATGTGGCATTTTAACAGCAGAGTTATGAGCATGCCAGGTCTGCAGTTATGCTCCTAATGGAGAGAGAGTTGCTGTAGGGTAAGGATGGACAGAGATGTTGGCCTCCTTTCTACCAACATTTGAGTTCCCAAGGTCCCACTTCCTCATAAGTTAAGAGCAGGGATTGCTATTCATAGGCTGGTTTGTTAGTATTTAAGTAAATTATTTTCATTTAATAGTTTATTTTAGTTATGCTACCATAATGCATAAGGTAATCATTATACTCATTTATGCTATGGTGGAATTTTTTATGTAAACTGAGCCTTTGTTTTTAGGATAATTTATTGAATCATATAGAAGGCTCTAAGTCTTATTGGTACATTACGAGCCATTTTAGTTGGTTTTCCCTTTTGTACTTTTTTATGAGGATTGGTTTTATTTCATTTGGGGAAAAGCATTCAGTTTGTCTAGAAAGACTATTAAAATAAAGTGAAATGAGCATTAGATCCAAGATATGATTTGGACGAGAAACCTAGGTCAACATGCCTTTTTGATGCTTATTAACGTGTGTGTATCACCTGCAAACTAAGTTGAAGCTCTCCAAAAATTCAATATCTCTTCCCTAAATAGTGAGCTAAACAGTACAAATCCTGAAACAATTAATTTACCTTTGTTTTCATCTACTTTATTTTCATTATGATCATGTCTTACATGTATGTTCTCTCTCTTGTTGAACTTCTAGACAATTTATCAGTAACAGAGGAGAGAGGAGATGGGAAGTTGAGAACTCTCCCCCTTTGGATCTTATCCTAATAGATTTTTAGGCATTGCAAACCTGGTTAAAAAAAAAAAAGAAGTCATTTGTTTAAACTTTTAACCCATGTTTATACAAATTATAATGTAGTGAAGGTCAAAAATTTTATCTCATAAATCTGGTATAGTCTATTTAATTTTTCTTTTATGTTTCTATTAGTCATTTAATCTTTCTTGTTAGACTCCATTTCATGTAAGTAGAGAAGAAGTGTACCTTTACTTTTACCTTGCCTTTATCTTATTTAAAAAACTCCTTCAGGTTAAATGTTTCATTAATGCTAAGTCCAATTTCTAGACAATAAGTTTTAATATTTTCTCATATTCAAGTTGAAGTAGGGGAAATATGATCATATTTCTTGGCAAGGACATAAGGGTAGCTATTCTTAGTTCTATTCTTCTAGTCTGATTCTTCTCATTGAATATTGGGTTGATTGGACTCCGCCTTCATGGCTGAGATGAATGGCTTCCTCCATCTCTTGCTGACTGCTGCTGAGTGTCGACCCCAACACCTGATGTGGACTCCTTCAAATGAGTGATTCTTGGAGCAGGTGCTTTTGTCCTCCCCAGGGCACATGGAAATTTCTTGATATTCTGAATGCCCAAAACAAGTTGTGGGGGACTATATCATCAGTTATCTGGTAAATTCTCTCCTTTGCTATCTGAACTTAAACCATACCTATTGTGACTCAGAGGAAATTTCTTCGGTGGGAGGGTTAGTTAAACAAAAAGTGCTTTCTGGGAGTGCCTCCTGCTTAGTTGGGTGTTTCCGTGTTCCTCTCACTCCTCAATGTCCCCATTCAGATTTCTTCTGCATGTATCTGCCTCCTATTCTCCCACCCAGATCAGGCTGGCTCACTGGTATAAGTTCCTTCTAATCTGACTAGGACCATTTTCTTTTGTGCTACTTTCATTATTCCTTGAGCCACCAAGCATCCAGCCACGGCTCAATGACATAAAGAAGATCCTTGATATCTTCTGCAAAAAAGCTGTATCTTTCGCCCAACACAGCAGGTTGGCGATACAGGAAAATCAGCACTTAGATCCTTTGATTTTCATGAAACAAAATGAGTGATCTTTTCAAGCTTCCCAAATATTAAATAGCTTATAGAAACTTGAAGGCAATATCCTGACCCTTTCTTAAAAAAGCACATGAACTTAGAACTGATTAATTCAAACCATGTAGAAAACTACAAAGTTGAAGCAGAAGAAATTGTCATTTTTCCATGTCTAAAGCATAGAAAATTGTCAATGCAGGTCCAATTATTTAAATTTTTCCTTTCCACGTTTCTGTGATGGTTAATTTTGGGAATCCTTGTCTAAATGTATGCACAGAGACATACACAGACACATGCAATATTGCCTTTCTTAGTTATATTGTTTTTTTTATATATACCTTCATTTTATTTATTTATTTATATGTGGTGCTGAGGATTGAACCCAGTGCCTCACACATGCTAGGCAAGTGCTGTACCACTGAGATACAACCGCAGCCTTCTTAGTTATATCTTAACACGCTACAAAAAAAATTGACATATTGCTATATCTTAACTTTCTACTTGATTTATAATTTAATTATCTACTCAAATAATTACATCATGCTATGTTTCCTCATTTTATAATGAAAACAATACACTTGTGCATGCAGTATATATAAATAGAACATTTAATGTAATACCATGGTATTTATGTAATACCATGTGGATTTTGTCAACACTTATCCAAATATGTGCTAGGATCACACCTGATTTCTTGGGAAGTTTATTTGAGCAGTTTTGTCTGTTGTCCTTTTTCTTATTCTTTTTATGATCAAAATATTTAATTTCAATATTTTTTAAACTTTTTGAGCACACTAACAAATCAATGTATTCCACATGAAACCTTTCTTTGGAGGTTTCTCAACCTAGACTGGTTGCTTTCCAAACTCTTGCACAGCTCTCTTCCTTGGTCTTCCTATTATTTGCTTCCTGAATATGGTATATTAATGTTTAGACATGGTGTCCTCCTCCTATTTCAGGTGCCTCAAGAACATCCAGAAGTAAAATACTAAGAAAGAGTTTAAGTGTAAAAATCACTGATTATATAAAAATATTCTCTGGTATAGCTTCTTCATCCTGCATTCCAGGTAGAAGGTGCTATGCTTAGATGGAAGGTACTTTTTCTTTGTACTGTTTCACATCCACTTTCTGTCTCAGGGTTCACTTGCAGTTTTATTCCTTATCTTTTGGAGATCTCCTCCTTCCTCTTCAAGCCACGTGTATTATTTCCTAGGGGCTTCTGTAACAAAGTACTGCAAAGTAGGTGGCTTGAAACAAGATGAATTTACTATTCCGCAGTTCCGAGGACAGCACTGTGAAATCCAGGGGTCACCTGAGCTGTGTTCCCTCTGAAGGCTCCAGGGAAGTACCTTCATTGCTCTTCCTGTTCCCCAGAGCAGTTCCCCACCCTTGGGTTCTGAATGCGTATCTCTAGACTTTGGCATTACATGGCATTCTCTCCATGTGTCTATGTAACTCTGTGCCTAAATCTCTCTTAGGAAGATAAGTTATTGGCTTGGGCCCACCCTAATCCAGTATGAACACATTTTAACTAGATTACTTCGCCAGAGATGCTATTTCCATACATGGCCATGTGGCCAGGTGCGTGAGATTCAGGACTTGAACATAGCTTTGGGTGGATGAATTCTGATCCATAGTAGCCTGGAAGTTTTAATTTATTTTAATTTTTCTCTGGTTATGTCATATTTTGAAATTGTATATCTTAGTATATCTTTCTTTCTAATTTTAGTAAGCTGCATGAAATTTGAAAATGTCTGTGCCATTCTGACCAAATAACTCTGTTATATTTATTTCTTAATGACTTCCTTCTCTTCATTTTTGCTGTGACTTCTATCTGGAAGTTGTAGTTATTGGGTCATCCATTCCCTTGTTTTATTATTTATGGTAATTATATTTCCCTTTACATTTAAAAAATATTTTTATTGAGCAAATAAAAGAAACTTTCCCAACCTTAGATTCTAAAACTTACATTGAAACTTATAAAATTGTATTCATTTCTCAAAACATCTTCTATTTCTTTCTTATATCATTCTGCTTTTATTTGATTAATATTTTATCTCTTTTTCTTTTGAGGAAAATACTATTTAAGCACATTTTAAGAATGTCCCTTCCTTTTATAAATTATGTGGGTTTTTTTGTTTTTGTTTTTGTTTTTAATCTACACCTCTTCTTTGTTTCAGGCTTTCCTGCAATGTATGTTTACCTTAGTTTCCTGTAAATAATTTGCAACATAGTCACAAAAATACTGTGAACTTTAACTCCAACTATGGATAATATGGCTAATCATATGCTTTCCTGGGGTGGAACTCAGAACCATTGGGCTGGAGACCACGTAGAAGCAAGAATGGAAGAGATTTGGTGGAGGTATCAGTGCTATTCATAGGTACTCTAATGTGTCACAGTCTTCGGTTTCTTTATAGGAGGAAACTCCTTTTTTCCCCTAGGGATGGTCACCAGGTTGCATTACTTTTGCTTAGTGAAATGTCAGTTGAATTGATGTGGCTTGTTTTGTTCTGCACACAGCCATTCACTTAAAAGTTACATGTAGAGCCACACCATTTGGGCTTCTGGCACCTGCTTTCGGAGGCCTGGGAGCACATTAATGTTTTCTCAGCTTAGTCTCATTTATTAATTATCACCCATCAGATTACCTTATTACAAAAAAAATACAATTTCTCTTTTGCAGAAGTCTGCCCTATGCCTTTGTTTTGGGGAGATTATGTGTGTATTATTTCCTTCTACTTTTAATTTAATCTCAAGAAGACTTTCTACAAAGCTGTGGGAAATCTGCCATATATCTCCTATTTAAATTGTTCCAGCTGATACACTCTTGAGAGTAAAATAAACTCTATTAGTGATATCACTAGGACAGCTGGTGTAGATGGGAATCGACTTGAGGAAACCAGAACACAAGTTCATTCTATTGCACAAGAACTACCAAAAATTACATGTGACCCTCAGGGCTGGAAGAAGTGAGAACATTTTTAGATGAGATGAGTCTGGGAGTGTGGCAGACTCAGAGAATGGGGCCTGGGAAGATGGACCGTCTAGAAGGCTGAAATCTGAGTGCATGAAAAAGAGGGAGAAAGCAACAGTTTGATGCTCTTACTCTGTGCTGACAGTATTTTATAGATGTGGAAACTTTACCTCCTTCTGGTTAATCTTCACTGAAATGTCAGGAAGCCATCAGCGAGATACATATTTTTTTAATGGAAAAAGGACATCAGAGAATGTTCAGGGTTGCACATGGCCATGTGGTAGTGATCATTCTAAGGGAATTCAAGTCTATCTATCTGGTGCCATTTCAGGGCACATTTCATAATCCAGGGGCAACTCAGAAAGAGGGTGCCCCTGCAGAATCATCTTGCGAATGTCAGGCAGCGTGATCCCATCTTGCCGGCAAATACCTGCAGAGAATTGGATCCGTGTGAAAATATTCAAAAAGCATAGTTGCTCAGCAAAAGTAAAGAGAATCCTTAGATTATTACCAAGATAGGACAAAAATAAAGTTACCTACCTGGCTTTCTATGAAACCATGAACCTGTAGCCCCAGAATAAAGAAGGAAAAAAAATTGTAGACAACATTTACAAATAGTTATGGAATATGATTTAAACTTAAAGGAGGAAATTGTGTCATTGGAAGCAACATGGTTCAAACTAGGGAACATTAAGTAAAATAAGGGATAGGAAGAAAAATACGGTACAGTCTCGCTTATATGTGGAATGTAAGAAAGTTGAACTTGGTTATGATTTGGAACTGAGATGTCCCTGAAAGCTCTTGTGTTAAGTAAGGCAGGGTGTATGGAGGTGAAATGATGGCATTATTTGTAATAGCTGTCACCTAATCAGTCCATCCTCATTTGAATGGACTAACTGGCTGGTAACCTTAGGCAAATGGGGCACGGCTGGGGGAGGTGGGTCACTGGGGGGGGGGGTACCCTGGAAGGGTTCATCTCCTCCAGGACTCTTCTCTCTTGTTTCAGCTTCGCACCATGTTCTGAGCAGATTCTCTTTGCCAGCCCTTCTGCCATGATTTGCTTCCTCCCCTCGGAGCCGGAACAATGGGGTGAGTCAAGCATGTACTGAATCTCTGAAACCCTGGTCCAAAATAAAATTTCTGTCCTTTAAGTTGTTCTTGTCAGATGTTCTGATCACAGCAATGAAAAGCTTATTAACATAAACTTGTAGAAGCAGAGATGGGAGGTGGTTTCCAGAGATTGAAAGGGAGTAGGGGAAGGAGAGAAGATGGAAAAGAGCCGTTGGCAGGCTATGGATATGAAGCCACAGTCACAAAAGAGGGATAAGTTCTGGGTGCCATTGCACAGCAAGCTGACCATAGTTAATAAAAATGCGTGATCAATTTCAAAATAGCAGCAGACATTTTTAAAACTCTCACCACAAAGAAATGATAAATATTTGAAGCGACAGATATGCTTGAAGCGACAGATATGCATTACTCTGATATGATGTTCCCACAATATGTACATGTATCAATGTATCACTTCATACGCTATAAAAGATACAATTATCATTTGGCAATTAAAGCAGACTAAAATATAAAAAGTAAGCATACTATATATTATTCTACGTCCCTTAACTCTACTCTTCCTGGTTAATTATCTTTCCTACTGCCTGCTTTGCTTCCTGTCTTTCCCTGTGACCTTCAGCACCCCATAGCACTCACTCGGTCCTTCACCTTAGCTCTCCTGTATGGCCAGAAACCCTGCTGCTGACCTCGCTACCCCAGCAGCCTCAGTGGAGGAGTGCAGCAGTGTTTGGCTCCCTGTCCCCAGGGCTCTCGTGTCACTCTCTCCCATAACTGGACTGAAACTGCACCTGTTTCAAATACAGTCATGATACATATTTACAACTTATGTATACTATACCTTTGAATGAATATATAACCATCATTTGAATGATCGATGGGTAGGTAAATAAATAGATTTTTAAATATTAAAGTAGAATGTATATAAAGAAAATATGTATATTTAGAGGCTGAAATATAATTTTATTAATTTTGCTTCAACAAATCATATTTCACAATTTCCTTTCCCATTTATTCTATCATACCAACTTAAAATTATCCTTATGATCTTTATATATTTTTAAGATTCTTAAATATTCTTTGATGGTACAACTATAAAACAAATAGACACAATAAATCTAATTAAGAAAAGTGTATTTAAGATAAGGCAGATCTGCACATAATAAGGATAAAATGACTAATAGGTAATTTTCTCTGCATAAATAAGTAGCTAACTTAGGAAGAAGGAAATAAGCTAACCACAAGATTGTTGTATCCCAGTGACCGTGTAGTTTACCAATTCCAGAGTCAAAAGGATTCTTCTGAAATTGCTCTTCTTCCCTGAAGAGGCAGTTGTGAGGGTGGGGACAGAAATTAGACAGAGAATATCACTCTTCCCAAGAATTTTCCTGGCTAGATTGGAGTTCTTTGCCTGCATCCCCTCCATATGTCTCTCACCCATGCTGAGCCTGCTCCCTCCTCCTGGGCAAGCTCAGTTGTCCTCCCCCAGGAACTTTGTCACCATTGCATCACAGTGCCATGGACCACAGGCACATCAGCACCCTCTAGTACAACGCATTTGCTGGCAGGCTCATTTTATTCTGTTACTACTTTTTGAGGACACTTCATACTGTCTTCCATAATAGCTGTGTAATTCATATCCTGCTCAAGAGTGTACAAGGCTTCCTTTTCCTCCACATCCTTGCCAACCTGCTAACACATGTTAATTCTAAATTCTTGTGGTAATAGCTAACTGTAGTTCAGCTCATTTTAAAAATTTACATTTCCCTGATGCTTAATGCTATTGAGCATTTTTTCATATATTTCTTGGCATTTCATGTCTTATTTGGTAAATGACTACTCAGGTACTTTGCTCACTTTTTAATCAAGGTCTCTCTCTCTCTCTCTCTCTCTTTTTCCTTCCTTCCTTTATATTTTTTTCTCTTGCTCTTCAGTTGTTTAGGTTCCTTATATATTTTGGATATTGACCTTGTATCAGATATATGGTTTGTCAGTATTTTATTCCTTTCTGTAGTTTGTCTTTACCACTCTGTTGGTTATTTTCTCTGCTGTACAGAAATGATTTTTCATTAAAATGTACACCCAAAAACTTACTTAGGTAATCATTTGCATGTAGCACAATAATTGCCAGTTTTATGCTTACGACAGTTTTCTGAACTTAAGATATAATAAAGATTTGTAATAACAAGTATTATGAGACTGATTATACTTTCTCCATGTAAAACTTTACAGTCCATCAGTAAGTCATGGGTAAAACGTGATTTAAATGCCTGCAATTTAGGCAAATGGCACATCACTAGATAAATCTTGCAGACATTATGCATTTAAGCAAGAAGTTTAGAGGTAACTAATAATTAGATTTTTTTTCAAATCCTTTTGGAAACATTTGTGGACAAAAATATTTAGGAGCATTATGAGCACATGTAAGACTCAACAGTCCAACACAATGGCCAAATACTTCCCTCACTGCAAAGGAAAATGAATGAGCACCACTTTCTCTAACCCTGCTCCTGAGATGGCAGTGCTTACAGTTTCCAATGATCCCTGTTTGACTTGTCACTTGCAAGACAAATTTGCTCACATATCATGACAGCCAGAATCCATTTTCAGCGACTGTATCAGTAATTAGCTATACCTTTTCAGTGCCCAAGGCATGTGTAACTGTCACTTTGATGAAGAAGGACTAGTTTTGTTGTTGATGTTGTTTTCCTTTCAAGTAGCATGTTAGCCTCTCAGCATTATAAAACCAACAAAGACCCTCAATATTGATTAAATGCTTATTGATGACCTTCTATAATACCTAAAATGCTCGAGACAATATGAACAAGTACTTTTCATCATCTTGAGGAGCACTAAGATTTAAAAGTGTTAATATTTATAATCATTAGAAAAAAATTTCCTAAATCCCTTGTATATATTTTTTTTCTGATTGCGTTAAACTATGTGAAGTGTCTTTTGTAGAATTTTCTGGGAAATATTAGTTGATGAAATGCATACACATGTTTTCTACTATAAAACACTAGGTTGATTATAAGGGTTTCATTTCTCCTGGGAGAAAAATGTCATTACTCAATGTTTAGAACAGATAAAAAGGTAGACATGAAATCACATATATCACATTTTCAACATAAAATCATCAACAAAATCACATGTAGCAGTTTTTTTTAAAAAAATCAACATCTTCAGACAAAAATTAACTGAACTAATTTATATTATTTACAAAAAAGGAAACAAAGTAAAACAGGCAGAAAGAATCTCAGATAAACTATTTGAAAAAAATGTAAAAGGTATCATTTATTGTATATTTCCTAAATATTTAACACATAATTTTACTTTTATGAGTAAATAAGGTACCAATATTAAGTTTGCAACATTTATGAACAGGGAATTTAGAAGAAACACAAATGGCAAATGAATATCTAAGATTATATCTGCTCTCATTTATGATCAAGGTAAATCAAAATTTTAAAAATATAATTTCTCATTTTGTCCTTCAGATTTGCAAAATTTAATACAAGTTTAAAAGATTACTAGTAATTCCAGCCATTCATGACATAAGCAGTTTAATAACATCAACTGTTTCTGACAGTTTTGTTTTATCAGCTTTGAAGAGAACCAGCATAATAGCAAGTTGGTATTTTAGGTCTCATCATAAAATAAGCAATACTATTCTATTTACCTCTGTATCCTTGCATTGGATAAAATAATGACTAAGACTAACTAGCATGTTACTGATTCTCAAATATAATCCATGAAATGAATTATTATTTGCCTCTGTGACCCAGTTATCTCACTTCTAAAATCAACCATAAGAAAGCATGACATGAATGATTAATAGATATGAGAATGTCCATTGTAACACTGCTTTGTTGGAAAGATAATTTAGGTGAATGTGAATCAATTAAAAAAGAGGAAAAAAGAAAGTAGTTCTCTTATGATTTGGAAAGATATCTATTTGGAAAGATAAAGTTATTAAGATAAAAAACAAAGTAAATTTTCAATTTATGAATGGTATGGTTGTGGTTTCTCTGACATGTTTGACTGGAAAATTAGCTAGCAGGTTGAACAGATCCATTGGTGCATTTTAGAATTGAGGGGTGGAAATTAAAACCAGGCATAAAAAATAATTAAATAGAAACAAATGAATAAATTAGCTCTCCAAAAGCCAATGAAAAGGAAACATTATAGTAATTATACTGTCTTTGACATAGTTGTAAATTATTAATATTAACTAATTTTTTGAAAATCCAGATATCTTTAAAATGGGTTTTTGTCGGCAAGGCAGGAAAATCTGCAAGAGACGGATCAATCCCCATGACAGGTAACAGGAGCTCTTGTCTGTAATTATTGGACCAAGAATTTGTAACTAAGTTTGTCATTAAGAAAAATGTAAGTAAATAGTAAAAAAACATTTAAAAGCAAGGCGATCATCTGGGTGAGATTTAGGGGAAATAAAAGATTACACAAGATTCTGTGGATTTTCACTATAAATCTTTGGTACAACTAATTTTAAGATTCATTTCCATTTGAAAATTAAATAAGCTTTTTTCTGATTGTTTTGAATGTTTAGCAGGGCTAGGTTAAAGATTTTTAATATTTCATTAAGAGATTCAGTCAACTCACCTACTTGCCCTGTATTTTGAATATTTCTTCTCTACTTTCTTCTGTGAAAAGAGAAGTTGGTAGTTGTTTGGGGTTATGAAGGAAAAAGACTATTAAAATGTTGACAAATACTGTTGTGATATAGTAGGAGATACCAAAACACTGAATACATTTGACTCTTTTGAAGTCAGAAACATATGGATTTCAATGACTGGGTAGTTTTTAACACAATATTTTATAGATTTGATTGGAGAAAATAAATTGCTCAATTTATCCTGTGGATTTTATTATATCAAGATACATCCTAGCAATAGTTTGAAAACCAAGCTCACAACCTTGCAGTATTCAAAAAGAAATAAATTATCTCTTTTATTTCAGCAGGCAAAGAGGTTTTTCGTGCCAAGATATTTTCTACTTAGGGTCAATTATATATTCACCCAGAATACATTTACTACCAATTGGAAAATAATATTATTTTTTGTACATATTTTAAGAATAATTCTTTATGAGATAAATTGGGCAATTTTATTAATCAATTTGAACATCAATCAGTTAAATGTCCAAGAAATACAATCTACATGAGGAAAATCTAAGTTGAGCATTTCATTTCAGCTTATCATTTCTTCATAATTTAGCAGGCATCTCAATCTATATATATAAATTTAATATGATGTGTTAGAAATAAGAAAACAACAACATTTTCATCTGGCATTGATAACTGTCAAGGATATAAAACCAGTTATAAAAATTTCTGAAAAAACCCTTTTAACTAATAATCTTCATTTGCCTAGATCAAAAATCAGCAAACATGAAGTAGGCCCAGGTCAGACCTGCCGATCTCCATGGAGACTAGGCAGGCCCAGGACAGCCCTGCCAAATTGTGAGGAGCCTAGGCCCAGGCCCAGGCACAGGACTGCTCACCACGCTGAGGACCTCGCCTGCACAACACAGTGCTGCATCTCTAAACAGGCCACCCATCGGCTTGCCCATTCAGCCCCATCTCTAAGTCTTCATCACCATCTTGGGACACCTCCAGTGCCATCTCAGGTTACCCCAACTGCTGTCATCACCATCTTTAGTTGTAGCAGCTTCTATCTTGGGATACCAATCAGTGGCTGGAAACCCAACACCAAGGTAATTACGGGTTTGACACAACCCCACCACCAACTACAGATGTGGCCGCTTCCATCTAGGGACAATAGCCAGGATATGGAAGACCATCACCAAGGTCTCTACTGGATTGGTTACACGAGTAGTTTCCCTGATAGGTGTGCTAATAGCCACCATGTTGCAGAGGCAGGAGAGAACCTTGCACTGGGTCATCTCGTTCTCTCTTTTCTCCTGTTAACAGCCAACTTCTTTTGATTCATCTTTCACTCTTTCTATGATCTAATACCTCTGTATTCTTACTTCCTACCTAATAAACATCACACCCTACCCCCCATTTCTCTCTTTGTCCACCATTAGAACTTATAGACCCTTTTGCAAACCTATTATTTATATTGCAGATAATAATTGAAAATATCATTCCTGTTTATTGTGACAAAACTGTAATCATCAAAATAAGAACTATTTGGTTTAAGGCTATATATTGTTTGCATTGGGCACTGTCAATATTGATCTCCCCCTTAAAGGTGAGACAACAGTAACCTGCAGGGACACTTATATAAGATCATAGAGTAGAAACTGTAATAACTCAAATCCACACTATTAGAAAGAAAGACACATGAAAAGTATGAAAAGACAAGAGAAAGTGCCCCAAACAAACTGAGATGATTCAATAGTAGAATCCATTGACAACACAGTAGATGAAATGTCAGAGAAGGAATTGAGGATGTACATAATCAAAATGATCTGTAAATCTAACAATAACATAAAAGAAAAATACAGGCAACAATTGATCATTGCAACAAAGAGATAAGAGAGCAAATACAGGCAAGGATTGATCATTCCAACAAAGAGATAAGAGTAAATACAGGTAGCAAAAGATTACTTCAAGAAAGAGATAGAGATTCTAAAAACAAGCAAACAAATAAACATATCCTTGAAAGTAAGGAAACAATAAACCAAATAGAAAACTCAATAGAAGGCATCACCAATAGACTAGATCACTTGGAAGACAGAAGCTTAGACAATGAAGACAAAATATACACTCTTGAAAGTAAAGTTGACCACACAGTGAAGATGGTAAGACACCATGCACAGAGCATACAAGAATTATGGGATAATATCAAAATATCAAATCTAAGATCTGTCAGGATATAAGAAGGCACAGTGATACAAACCAAAGGAATGCACAACTTCTTCAATGAAATAATATGAGAAAATTTCCCAAACATGAGAAGGCATTGGAAAATCAAATACAAGAGGCTGATAGGACGCCAAATGTACAAGATTACAACAGATCTTCACCAAGACACATTATAATGAAAATGCCTAGCATACAGAATAAAGATAGAATTTTAAAGGCCACAAGAGAAGGAAATCAGGCTACATATAGAGGGAGACCAACTTGGATCTCAATAGATTCTTCAACCCACACCCTAAAAGCCAAGAGATCCTGGAACAACATATACCAAGCTCTGAAAGGAAATGGATGCCAATTAAGAAGCTTATATCCAGCAAAATTAAGTTTCAGATTTGATGATAAAATAAAAGCCTCCCATGATAAACAAAAGTTAAAATAATTCACAGAGAGAAAGTCTGCACTAGAGAACATTCTTGGCAAAATATTCCATGTGAAGGAAATGAAAAACAATAATGAAAACCAGAACAAGGAGGAGCTACACTAAAGGAAAAACCAATCAAAGAAGAAACCAAGTCAAGTAAAAAACCAAAAAAAAAAAAAAAAGACTGGGAATACAACCCATATTTCAATAATAATCTTGAATATTAATGGCTTAAACTCATCAATTAAAAGACACAGACTGGCAAATTAGATTTAAAAACAAAAACCAAAAAAAGACCAGACAATGTGCTGCCTTCAAGAGACTCATCTTATTAGAAAAGCCATCCACAGACTGAAGGTGAAATGATAGGAAAAATATGTCATTCACATGAACCACATAAACAAGAAGAGTTTTCCATCCTTATATCAGATAAAGTGGACTTCAAACCAATTAGTCAGAAGGGATAAAGAAGGACATTTCATACTGTTTAATGCAATCATACATAAATAAAACATAACAATTGTAAATATTTATGCCCCAAACAATGGAGCCTCTATGTAAATCAAACAAACCTTTCTCAACTTCAAGAATCAAAATAAACCACAAAACAATAATACTGGGTGACTTTAACATACCTTCTTCACCACTGGATAGATCTTCCAAACAAAAACTAAACAAAGAAATTATAGAACTTAATAATACAATCAATAATTTAGACTTACCACATGTATATAGAATATTTCATCCATCAACTAACAAATGCATTTTTTTTCTCAGCAGCACATGGATCCTTCTCTAAAATAGATCATATGTTATGCCACAAAGCAACTCTTAGCAAATACAAAAATAATAGAGATAGTACCCTCCATTCTATCAGATCATAATGGAATGAAATTAGAACTCAATGATAAAATAAAAAAATAGAAGCTACTCAAACACCTGGAAACTAAATAATATGCTATTGAATGATAAATGGACAGCAGAAGACATCAGGGAGCAGATAACAAAAATCTTAGAGATAATTGAAAATTCTGATATAACATACCAAAATCTCTGGGACACTATGAAGGCAGTGCTAAAAGGAAAGTTCATTTCATTGAGCTCATTCATTAAAAGATGAAAAAGTCAACAAATAAATTACCTGACATTACATCTCAAAGCTCTAGAAAAAGAAGAGAAAAATAACTCCAAAAGTAGTAGGAGAGAGGAAATAATTAAAATCAGGGCTGAAGTCAATGAAACTGAAACAAAAGAAGCAATTGAAAAAAATTGACAAAACAAAGAGTTGGTTCTTTGAAAAAAAAATTGAAATTGATAAACCCTTAGCCACTCTAGCAAAAAGAATGAGAGAGAAAACTCAAATTACTAAAATTTGTGATGAAAAAGGAACTATCACAACAGACACCACTGAAATACAGAAGATAAATAGAAGTCATTTAGAAAATTTGTACTCCAATAAAATAGAAAATACTGAAGACACTGACAAATTTCTAGAGAAATATGAGTTGCCCAAACTGAATGGGGAGGACATACACAATTTAAGCAGATTAATTTTATGCAATGAAATAGAAGATGCCATCAAAGCCTACCAACCAAGAAAAACTCTGGATCAGACAGATTCTCAGCTGAGTTTTACAAGACCTGCAAAGAATAAGTAGTACCAATACTTCTCAAAGTATTACATGAAATAGAAAAGGCGGGAATCCTTCCAAGCTCATTCTGTGAGGCTACTGTCACCTTGATACCTAAGCCAGGCAAAGACACAACAAGGAAAGAAAATATCAGACCAATTTCCCTGATGAATATAAATGCAAAAATCTTCAATAAAATTCTGGTAAATCACATACAAAAACATAGAACCCGATAGAAAAACAGACTTAGCAGACACTTTGGGAAAGGTACAGATATGATTAATAAATATAAACATAGATTCTTATTTATAAAGGAAAATTAAATTAAAAGCACAACTCAACACACCATTGAATATCTAGAAACTATGCAACAGAGAATAATAACAAAAATTTTTAGAAGTTTAGAAGCTCTGTATAAAATGTTAGCAAGAGTGGAAAACCGTAAGGTTTGTGACACTGAAGGTAGAAATATTAATTGGTAAAAGCCCCTTTGAAATACTTTGGAGTACTCGATGGCCATGTCTGCTGAAACAAGTCTCATGCACCATCAATGCCAGTCCTAGACACAAACCCGCAGAAACGCACACGTGTGTCTTCTACATGGCTATAATGTTTGCACTGGCAATAATCATTGTGGAAACATTCCTTCGCTCACCCTCAGTAAAAGGGCTCATGAACACTTTGGGAAGCAAGATGCTAGTGAGAATGAAGACCTTCAACTCTCCCCACCCACAGCAATGAAGCAGATGCCAAGAATGTTTACTCATGATTGTTTACCTAAGGAAAACCCCAGCAAAACAACTCTGCTAGAGGGATAGTGACTGAGAGGCACAAAGGGGTACCTATGTATTGGACATTATTCTCTTTATTGGCTTTCTGGAGCTGGCTGTTCAGGAGTGTTCACTTTGAGAACATTCATGAAGCTCTAAAATGATAACTTGCACATTTTTCTGCAGTTATGAAATTTAAAATAAATACAAACCACAAATCAAGTTGAAAACAAAGTTATTCTGGAGACTTCCTAAGGAAACTCCTCCCATGTCATATTTCATTGCTCAAAAGAATGGTTGATTTTGCATTTTCCTAACCTTTCTCTTGGAACACGCTAGGAGAGAGATACCACTGCACATTCTGGAGGGAATCTGGCTTGTAGTTCTCTGACTTACATAGTTTGGTGGTTTTAAAGCCATGTAGTCAAATTGTCACTGTGTTGAATGTGTTTCTATTTATTTTGAGGGAAAAAGAAAATTCTTCTTTTAAGTAATACTAGAGTCCTCAGAGTTAAGCTTTTGGGGTTTTTTGTTTGTATTTGTTTTTATAAAGTATTCTTTTATTTACACAGGGAATACATTGCCTTTATTGATTCTATTCTCAAATTTTAAGAAGAAAAGATGAAAAAGTAGATATTATCATAAATGAAAGTAAGCAAAGTGTAATAGAAGAGACTTCCACAAGTGCCATTAGAGATGGCTCATCTGATTCTTGTTTCTGTAAAAGTTGTAAGTATATTCCTGGTAGCAGTGTCCACACAGAGACATCATTGATTATGATCAGCATGAGGACAGAGGAAGTTGAAACTGAAACAGAAACACTGGAGACCAGAATCATGGATCGACTGGGGCAGCTGGTGCTGCACAGCAAGAGACCCTGACCTCCCCGCCTTGTTCAGCTTGGAAGTCAGTGGAGCAAAGGAAGGAGAAGGTGAGGAGTCAGGTCATGGATGGGCTTTGGTCTTTTTGACTGAATCTTTCCTGGTAATGTGTTTAATAAAAAGCTAAACGCTTGAAAAAAATTGAAAAGAGCATTCCCAATACTAAGACTCAGAAAAACCATAGCTCTCATAGCAACTCTAGTAGCTTTATCAAATACATATCTAATAAACGTACTGTGGGCTTTCTGCATGAGCCAAACCACACCAGCTCACCCTGCTCATTTGCTGCTGTAAAGCAGACTATTCCTCTAGGGGCAAGTGGCATTTGGAGGTTAACATCCATTTATGTACTTATAATAAATGCTTTATTTACCCAAAACCCATCCTGAACACTAGCATTTCCTCAAATTACAGTTTTTATAACCTGGCAAGACATTAAATTCATTTGTTTTTACAAAGAATTGTGGATAATATTTAGAAAAAGATGCCTAACTTCTTGACTTATGTGCCCAATGTAATAATAGAAAAGATGACATCAAAACTAGTTTGTGTGTGCATGTGAGAGAGAGAGAAACTAAATCGCTCATGATGTCTGTTATTCATCACTTTCCTAACAATGCTCGTTGTAGAAAGATAAGGAAAGTAATAGGAACTGTTTTCAGACCATAGGGAATGTCATCACTTCTTGGGACGCTGCCAGATTCTAGGAAAATGGTTGTACTTTAAAAGCTGAGAGTACTTTTCACAAGTGAGATGACAGAACAACCGTGCTCATCCTCAGAGTTTGAGAGTTTTCACTGAATCTGTACGATGCTGGAGCACTGGTGAGGGCTGCTTTCCTCCAAGCTTTCAATACATCTGTGGTTCTGTTCTTTCATTTCTGTTTGAAGTGAATCATTGTATGTCACATTTCGAGATATTTCTGTTGAGTTGAGTTAACGAGGACATTAAAGTTTTCATTTCTTTAACATTTTCTCCAAACTTCATTTTCCAAGAAGAGTTATTTCTTAGCTGGGTAGAAATTAAGTCATGCATGAGCCAGGAGAGTTCATTCTCAGACACACTAATAGCCCTTCCAGAGCCTCTGGCATTTCTTGCATGGGCTTGGCCAGTCCCTCTTAATGCTGCCTGAGTCATGTCCCCTCAAATGCATATGCGAAGACCTAACACTTGGAATCACAGAATGGGAGTGGATTTGGAGATAGTGCTGCTGCAGGGTGCCCTAATCCCATGACAGGGGTCCTTATAACAAAAAGGGTTTAGGCCACACCGACACAGAAGAAGGACTGTGTGAAGACTCAGCAACAGAGAAGCAGTTTGCAAGCCAAGACTTGTGGCCTCAGGAAAACTCAGATCCACACAATCTTTGCTCAGGGACTTTAGGCCCCTAGAACTATGAGGAAATAATTTTCTGTTGTTGAAGACACCCAGTGTACCGCAATATATGTTCATCTATTTTATATATATATATGCATAATATCATATATAATATATCATATATTCATATGTATGTTTATATATAAAACTTGTTTCTATATAAATATATATGGATATATACACATATATATATATTTGCTGGTTTGCTTGAAAATTGATAATTCTCTTTCTTCTTTTTATGAATCTAGAAATGCTTATTAATTTTGCTTAGATATTTTTCTTCTGAGCACATTATTTTAAAATTCTTCTTTTTCCTTATTTCTAAAGGCCATGAAATATTCCGAATTAACAGTTCTGGGTAGAAACTTTGTTGCTCCAAAATACTTGAAATTCCATTGAACTAATTTAATTTTAAAAAGCTGTACTCCATAAAGCATTTTCCGTTTGAATTTTCAAGCAAACAAAATTCAGTGTTTTGATGTTTCAATTATATTATCCATTACCACCAATGTTTCCAAGAAAGAGATATTATTTTTGCTCTGATTTGAAAAAAGTATGTATGAGAAATATGCACACAATACACACACATGCACACACACAAAACTCAACTTGCTTCCACTTGTGTGGTGTGTTTTTAATTTTACTAACTGTGATGTTACTCAGGACAGCTTTTATTGATAGAATTGATTTTAAGCTTCTCCATGTAATGGGTTTTGTGATGAAGAACTTGTGTAACTTATCATAAACTCATACACCAGTTCTGTGCATATAGTTCTGAGCAGCCTCTTTATGTGTTCTGTGAATCAGTTCTCTTGATGGCTCATTGCCTTCTTCAGGGAGCACTGTAATGCTGAGAATTCCTTGCACCTCTGCAGCAGAAACAGCCTGAGGTTCCTGTTCATGGAAATTAATTCTACTGACACAATTCCTGCAGAAAGCAAAGGTGCCACAAATGGATGAGTGCCTGTCACATATCTAGTCTCCTTGAGGTTAAAATTCTAATGAGTATTAAGATCCTCTTGGATACTACTTTAAGCACTAGATCACATTTTCCCCATACATAGAATATTTATAATCAACCCTTGTTCATTGGGCTTTTCTCTAGCAACATAAAATGTAAATCATTAAACAACTGGTATCTATTTTAGTCAGCCTTTTCCCTGCTGTGACTAAAAGACCTGACAAGAACAATTCTAGAGGAGGAAAAGTTTATTTGGGGGCTCCAGGCTTCAGAGGTCTCAGTCCAGGGAGACACAGCTCCATTCCTCGAGGCTTGAGATGAGGCAGAACATCATGGCAGAAGAGTGTGGTGGAGACAAGCATCTCATCTGATGATCAGAAAGCAGAGAGAGACTCTGCTCACCAAGCCCCCATGGACCTCCCTCCTCCAGCCACATCCTACCTGCCTTCCATTACTACTCAGTTAATCTGTCAGGGGTTTAATTCACAGACTGAGTTAAGGCTGTCATAACCTACTCATTCCTCTAAACCTTGCACTGTCTCACACATGAGCTTGGAGGACACCTTACATCCAAACTGTAATAGTATCTAAGTACATTTTGCAATACTTTTTTAAGAATGTGTCAGTTTGTCTCTGATTATGTCATTAATTTGTTATTTGACTGTGTCTTCCAAACAATGCTCTCTCCTAAATTTAGAGAATTCCTGACATATGAGCAAAGGTAAGCTAGAGGATCATGTTGATGTCGTGAATGCTTCAGACCTGGAAGTTCAGTGATTTCTACAAGACTTTCTGGGAAGCATAGGACTCTAGATCAAAAGTTATTCATGGAAGAGAAGGTTCAGATATAAAGAATTATGTCCTAGCTGGGCGCAGTGGCGCAAGCCTGTAATCCCAGCACTTAGGGAGTCTGAGACAGGAGAATTGTGAGTTCAAAGCCAGCCTCAGCAAGGGTGAGGCGCTAAGCAACTCAGTGAGGCCCTGTGTCTACATAAAACATAAGATAGGGCTGGGGATGTGGCTCAGTGGTCAAGTGCCCCTGAGTTCAATCTCCAGTACCCTCCCCCTGCAAAAATTATGCCCATTGTTGACTTGATTCTTACTCTCATTTGCTAGACCTCTTTCATCATTTCTCAGTTTCTGGAAGGCAAATAGTATCCTGGGGGATGTTGATCTGACAGACTTTTTACCTGTGTTGCAGGGGTTCTGACTCTTGCTGTCCCAGTGTCCACAAAAACCAAACAAGAACACACAATCAGAAACATATAGAAGACAGAAACTGCAGGCAGGAAGTTCACAGTATGCATGGAGTGTCTCTCCACTTAAACGATGATTGATACATATTTAATAGCACAATTTCTGACTCTGAAACCCTCCTGGTCAATTTCAGAATGGCAAAGCCATTATTCTGCCATTATCTTAGAAGGGGATGACCTTTATAAACATTTTCTTGTTCACATGCACATGTCTTTCTCTTTCTGGAAAACTCATTTTAGCACTTTAGTCCTAAACCAACCAAAGACCTAAAAATCAATTGTAGTTTTTAGCGTAAGACCCAGCCAGGCAATAAGTCAATGGCATTTTCAAAGCCCTTTGCATATGTTAATATCAAAATCAACAATTATGACATATTGATCTTCAGTTGCTCATGTAGTATCATTTGTCTTCAAATAATTACAATAGGCAAGGTTAAAGTTTGCATATAATCTATGTATGACATTTGCTGAAGAGTAAATATAGTACTTCCGGGAAAAATGCAATAGTGCAAATGATATTGAAAGCTACTTTACAGGATCACATGATCATGGGTGAATATTTCTGACATAGTGCAAGTTAGCATGTATTGTTTGTACCATTGTTAGAACAATAGAAGTTTGTCTTAGAAAACTATATCTGGCACATAGTAGGGATTTATTTAATATTTATTGAATGAATAAACAAATGAAATAGAAGAGTGTTCTTCTACCAGAGGGATGTTTATATCTGAAAATTATATCTGAAATGTAAAGACTATTAACTTGTGACCTTCAAAGCTTAGTAGTACAGATTTTTGGTGTTCTTAAAGTAAGAAATGGAAGTGCCTTATAGAATATTAACTGAAATTGATAACAAATATCAACATGAAACTTGAAGCATCACCATTAGCTTATTGATCTAGTGGCATAAACTGTTGAAAATATGTAAACTATTTATTAACATATTTTCTAAACCTTTACATTTCCAAGTTCTCCATAAAAAATTCTTGATTGCATAATTATTAGTGTAATTAAATACAAAAGAGTATCCTCCTCACTCACAGGTAAATTGTAAGCAATAAGAAAGCATTTTAAAATCAAGTCATACAGGCATCAATGTGAAAACAATTCAAGCAATTTTCTGCCGTAAAACTAGAAAGAAAATTCAATTAGAATACAATCTAAAGTATATAGTGTTCTTAAAAATCTAAGATAATATTTCAATCTACCTTCTAATTTGTTTTGGAAGAGAGACTAGAAGTCATTCTAAATAAAATTGCCATTCAACCATCTGTACTAAAAATGTTTCTTATTCTAACTGATTTCAACAGGACTTGGCAAAAAAGCAAAAGAAAGCAAATTGTAAGCTAGGGAGACCTGGGTTTGAAC
Organism: Xerus rutilus; assembly: GCA_028644305.1. Taxonomy (NCBI): domain Eukaryota; kingdom Metazoa; phylum Chordata; class Mammalia; order Rodentia; family Sciuridae; genus Xerus; species Xerus rutilus. The sequence goes on from CM053404.1 coordinate 136,123,030, forward strand.
ATAGGTTTTGATGTGTGCAACCTGTGAAAACTGAACAAGTCATTTATTTGCCATTTATCTTATTTATGAATTAAGCATTTAGGTTGTATTATTGGTTCTCAAATTTTAATGTAGCATAAAATCATTTGGGAAGAATTAAAAATATTTATGTTGAGAAATTTTCAGGGATTCTGATTTAATATTTCTAGAGTGCATCTTGACACCAAGAATTGCTAAAGTCTTCCCAGGGTATTCTAACATGTAGTTTTGAGGAACTTTGAATTATATAATCTCTAATTTTCTCCCAATATTAGCATTCATTCCATTCATCAGTCCATCCTGCTCTATTTACAAAGTGGTAGAGAAATAGGATACACAAATAAAATGTGTAATATATAACTTGAGGGTTACACTTGATAAAATCTTACTGTGTTAAGGATTCCTGCTAAATGACTTACGCTGCTTTTTCCATGAAAAAGAAAAAAGTGTATCTATGTGACATGTGAAATGATGGACGTATTACTTGTTTCACTATTGTAACCACTTCACTATAAGTATCTCATAATGTCAAGTTATATATATCAAATATGTAAAATAAAATTTAATTTCAAAATTTGCGGAGGATATGTTGCTTTATGTACAGCTTTGAAAATAGTTAAAAAGAAAATTTGCATTCTCTAATATACAAAATTGTTCTCACCATTACTCTGATGTTAACTAGGGAAGATTTTATGGAATTTGGTGTGTAGTCCAATTCACATGATTCTAGGTGATCATTATGCCTGGTGCTTGTTTCTCCTAGTAGTTTGTTTCTCTCTCTCTGAGCGTGCATGACTGATTTGATGCCTATTGCATCTACCCAAGTGAGAAGTGAGAAGTGAGAAGATCCTGACTTTCTGTATTTTCTTTTGTGCACTCTTCATCCAAGCAGATAGCAATGATTATTCTCTTCTGATGCAATGATTCATCCTGTATTTTGTAAAAACCTTTAATTCTTTTAAGATGTGAGGAAGGACAAAAAGTATGGGGTGAAGGAGAAAGACAATGGTCTTGAGGTAATAACAGATGTTTTAAGTTAGGAAAAGGAGGAGACACCTACAGTTCTCACAAGTTGAAATCTGTGAACCACAAGATACTTGGCATCCTCTGTCCATGGTCAGGATCTCAAGAGAGTAAGTATGTAGCATGCTTAGGGAAGCTGGATCCTAGTCATGGAGCATCCATCCTTGTCATAGAATCCCATGATCACATGTGGCTTGGGAACGAAAAAGCCAGGAATTGTTGGCAATATGTGTCATGGGAAAAGTGGTCTCTCATGGTTACCAGTGTACTCAAAATAAGTTACCTGATGCTTTAGCACCAGGAGGACACAGGAATCCACAGAACAATGGCAGAGAGCTACACCTATGAGTGGGTTGACATCACATCATTGTGGACTTTCAGGGCTATATTTAATTCAGTAAATACATACGTGGATGTTTGTATATTTAATTTTGCTGGCACATGTGAGCTGTTGTATATGTTTGTTCTGAACATATTGTGAATTGAATCTATTTGGAGTAGAGCAGAAAATACCATGTATCCCTGCACATGGGGTGATTAATGGTTTGGCAGTGAGAAGTGACATGACTAAATATCCTAATTTTAAGCATTTGTATCAGATATGTTTTGCATAAATACCTCATTTCTTGGCTACTTAGAAAATTGCATAATTTAAGTAATTTTACATTATGTAATTATGAAAATTTTATTCCTATATGAAAGTGGGCATGTGTGGTTACTTCTATGTTCCCGTGCTTGTTTAGGGATCGATGTCAGAAGACAAAACCAGGCACCATGAAGAAAAGACCTTAGTGTAGGGAGGAGTTGATTCTAAGGATAAAAGTATCAAATAATCTTTCTTATTGCTTTTTATAGATACAATTTTTATTTGTAGTTCCCTGTTATTGATTTTTCAAAATGCTTTTGTACAGCTAGTCATACACTTACTTTTTTCAGTCTTAAAAATCGTATTTATCTTTTGAACAATTTCCTCACAACTACTACATGCTTAGGAAGTGATTTAATAAGAATTTTTAATATAATATACAAATGAAGTTTTAAAAACACAATGAAACAATACCATATGAAACATTCACAAATATGTGAAGTCACCAGCATTCCTAATTTCTATTAGACAAGAGAAATAATGTAAAGTTGTTTGAGCTAGCTTAAACCGCATACTAACTTTTGAAATAATTATGCATTTTCTGTTAATAGACTTGAGAGTTTCTGAAATGTAACTTAGTTTACCATAGAAAGGAATTTGGTCTAAAATGGGAGTCCTTGCCTTTGCAGAACTTCTAAAGGTGAGCAGGCACACTTTAGGATGATTCACTGGGGCAAAATAAAACATGTCTTTAACAATTGTTTAAACTTTGCATTTTGAAGCAATTTTAGACATGCAGAACTGTAGCAAAGATAATATGGAGATGCCTTGCATCCTTGATATAGGCCATCTTATACATAACCACAGCACGTTACAATTCTGTTAGCTGACTATTCATTCAAGGTCATCCATTTTTCTGTTCGTGTCCTTCATGTGTGAAGAGAGTCTTCCCAGTCTCCACCTGTGGATGACAACCCCTAAGACTTTCCTGTTCTCATGACTTTGACAAGTAGGCATTCATGTGATGTAGAAGGCCACTTAACTTGGGTTTGACTTATTTTTATGATTAGAGTGCAATTTTGTATCTGTGGAAAAAATAACAGAGATGATATGCTTTTCTAAGTGCATCAGGGAATGCATTGTGACAATACGGTTTATTATTTGTGATGTCAGCCTTGAACACTTGATTGAGATGGTGTCTACCAGGTTTATGTTTTTTCACTCTAAAATGATTAAACATTCTAACTTAATAGTTTGAGCACTATACATTGAAACTACATAAATATTTTCTCTCCTTAGCTCTTTCCCACTGACCTTTACATCTACCAGATACTCCTTCCTGTAGCAAGAAAATTCTAAGACTAACAGTAGTTTTCTATTTCCCTCATTCTTTCCATATTTGTTGTTTGGAATGTTTACATGAGAAAAAATTTTTCCTTCTCTCTCTTTCATCTATTCATGCACACATGAACTTCATAATATTTATTTGTTTCTTGAAATTCCAATTCATATATGTGTTTTAAAAATAGAAATAAAAATGAATCAACTTCTCTTAACCTTAAGGGTAATTCACATTGACACGCTCATTAGCATAAATGTCACACACTATAGCATAGCAAAAATTGCGTTCTTGACTGCAGATAGGGTTCACCATATAATAGTTGGCAGTGGCATTAGCATGCATTTATTGACTCATATATTAATTCACAATATATTTACTGATCACCTACTACGTATCATGTTTTAGGACTGCATGTACCTACTAAATAAAACAAGATGATTTTACCACACATGGAGGACTAGAGTAAGTCAAGGAAGAAGAGAGTATTTAATAAGAAGGTCAAACAAGTTACCAGGAATGGTCTATTCAGGTCCTAAATGTTGTTATAGTTTTGAAGGTAAGACTTTGGCAGATAGTAGGTAAAGAAAGAGAATATTTTAAAACCAGTAAATGATAGAATGCAGCAGGAAGCCTTAAACACAAGCATGATCTGGGGGAAAATGATGAAGATTTGGACTAGAACAGTATTAATTAAAATGGTCAGATTCGGAGTTTATTTATTATTTATTTGAATTGGCTGCTGGATTAAAGGATATGAAAGGAGAAGAGTCAAGGATGCCCACAAAGCACTGGAACCAGGCTACCGAAGGAGCACGTTCTTATTATTTTAAGGAGGACAAGATGGAAAAGGGTCCCTCAGTAGACACTGATCAGAGAGAATTCCAGTTAGCAATTGCATAGTAAGTCTGGATGTTGGTCAGGATGAGCCTGGGGTTTTGACTCATTGCGTACACAAAAAAAATCAAGCCAAGGGTTCACTCTAAGGCTAACATTGGAGAGCTTGATAGTGAATCCTGCAAACTAATTTATGGATTATGATACAGAATACAAACCAAAAGTGTGCAGAGACCTTGAAAGAAGGAGAAAAACTTTCAAGGAGTGGCCACTTTATCACAAAGGATGCTAATATGCCTCAAAGACAAAGACTGAGAATTTAGCCTCGTATCTGGCAGGGATGATATCAGCGTAACCTTGACGAGAGCAGGTTCCATGAGGATTAGGGGAAAGGCCCACTGGAGTGGATTTTTTAAATAACGAGGAGAGAGGGATTAAGGGATAGTGAGTACTGAGAATTACTGTGAGAAATTGTGCTACAATGGGATATAAGAAAATAAAGAGCCACCTCTGGTGGCATCTAGAGGTGAGACTTGATGAAATGGTGTTGTTTCCTAAGGAAAAGCGAATGGTTGAGTTACTGAGTAAATAAGCACTGAAAACTATTTTTATCCTTGATTCTATTCATGTGTTTCAGAACTTCATGGACAGCATCATTAGGTCAAAGACATTCAGAGTCTCACACCTTTTCAGGTCATCTCAATGTTTCAATATTACTTTCAAGTTATTTTACTTGTTTTAGAAAACTTAGTTTTATTGAATATTATAACACAACAAATACAGAGAGTGGCTGATGAAGCCCAGGGAGATCTTATGTCTTGCAGTAATTACTAGGATCTCTTTCTCACCTTCAAAATTTTTCTTGTCTTGGCAGTGAACTGAGTTTCTGTGGCTAGGTTATATAAAATTGTCACATTGTGACTGCTGAAGTTTGGGACTATACCTTACGGAAGCAGGGACTTATTGTAGGGATGATTTTATTTTTTTTCATGCAGCTCTTCACTTGTGTTGACTCAGCAGATATGTATACAGAACAAGTTGAGATAGCAATGATAAAGTCTTTTACATAAGAAAAATTGTATTTAAAAATATCAGTGTACCATTTGGTTATAACAATCTGCTGATGACAAAATAATTTATTTGTGGTTTCTGAGACTGTATGCAGTAATGTAGCTTTATTTCATACATTCTCATTGGTAGAACTATGCACAGGACAGATTTGGTAGAACACTTTAGTATAGCAAAAAGGGAACTAGATCAGAAGTGAGTAAACCTGGGTTTATATGGCAATTCTGCTTTATTTGGGTGAATCTTTAGCAAGCCACTTGAACTCTGAACTTTAGGATCTTCAGCTAAGAATAGGTACATCATAAATATATAGGTTCTTACCAGGACTTTGCCATATATCTAGACAATAAAAGCAATGTTCAACCTAAAATGTAAAATACAAAAATAATAATTCATAATGGTTGTGCTCATTACTCTATTTTAGAATGTTCATGTGTAGTCATGTGGCCACACAGCAGTTTGTACATTGTATGGGAAAGAAGTTTTTTGCTCCCTTACATATTAAAAGACAGAGGGAAAAGTTGCAGGCCTTAAGCAAGTGCACAGCTGGAGGTGCAGGGTGCAGGAGATATTTCCTATGTGTTTGCATATTACATAAAGCAGTCTCAGAACAATGTAGGGAGTTCCAAATACACAGATTAATGTTACCAAATACTATGACATCATCAGTGTATCAGAATGTTGGTCATAAATACATTTATAAATCATTTAGAATCCTCCCTTAAAGATAGGGGAATTGAGTCCTAGAGAAGATAATCACCCTTTGTTCATGTAAATACAGATGTATGTGAATGAATATTTGTGTTTTTCTACTATCTTCCAAGCATTTCATGTGGGTCAATTCACTGTTAATCTTTACAATTAAACTCAGAATATCATTCTTTCCCTATTTGTCAAGCCAGAAACTATTCGTAAAATGAAGAATTTGGCAAGGGAGATACATTTATAAGGAGGGAGCCAGTTTCAACACAAGCCTGCTTAGATTTGTCTCATCGTACATCACAGCCTCACCTGTGGTACCTCACAGCGTCACCTGTGGTACCTCACACCCTCATCTGTGGTACCTCAAAGCCTCACCTGTGGTGCATTATAGCATCACCTGTGGTACATCACAGCGTCACCTGTGGTACCTCACAGCCTCACCTGTGGTACCTCACAGCCACAGCTTCAACTATGTTGATATGAAAATACTCATAGTAGCAACAAAGCAGAATGAGACATTGTAACAAATCCAGTATTCATTTCCTCCTAATGGTTTGGTCCCCTTATTTGCTGAGTACATATTGAACATTCCTAGGTTTTGAGGAATGCAAAAACAATGACACTTAGAACCTCGTACATTAACCCTCTAACTGAGATGGCTGTGAGGAATGAGAAGAGAAACACACAGTGAGTGCCTTGTAGAAAACAGCCCCTATTGTGTCCCTCAGAAGTAAACAGTGAAGACTTCAAGGACATGCACGATGTATGTTGTATTTAAATTGTATTCCCAGTGAATGGCCTAGCATAATGAGAAATAGGGATATAACAGAAGCATCTGCTCAGAGAGCAGGCATGGCCAGTATGTCAGTGGTTAGGACCCTAAGAGATTAGCATGGACGTGCAGGAAGGTGGTAGGTTGTGAGGCTGAGGGTTTAGACTTAATTCTTGCAGTGGTGGGGAGACCCCACAGGCAGGAGAGAGATGCCCAGGCAGGGAATCGAAGTCATTCACTCATTAGAAGTTTTATAAATGTGATTACACTTATAGGGAAGATACATCAGATGTGTAAGTTCTGATATTTTTCAATGCCAAGACTCTTTAAAGAGTCTTTAAATAAAATTCTATTTCTTTGGTATTTTACTATTGTTTTAAAACTGAGAGTTCATTAATTTCACAAGGTTTCAGTAGCTATCATTTCTTTACTTATATATTATGACTTCAGTTATACACTGAAGCAAATCAGTATTATCCAAGCTTACAGCATCTCTGAGTGAAGAGAGGTGTATTGCTTAGTAATAACCAAATTATAAAATATAAAATACCATCTTGGGAGATTTTTGTCCTTTTATTTACATTTATTCATGCATTAACAATTTTTTCAGGAACAAAATTCATTGTTTTACAAATGCTTGCTTGTTTTCAATTGTATTCTAGATTTTTTAAATGCCTATATATAGGATGGATCTTATTACTTGGTCATTTTTGCAATTCCCCTTCTTCTCTGCTATTTCACAAAACAATGTTTCTAAAAGTCCTATAATTAATTAATAAATAAAGTATAGTGACTACATTTTAAATACATTGATATAATGCTGACTATTCTGGGCATTCTCTCTACATTTCTTAAAACTATTCATTTTAAAGCACAGTGAACACTAAAAGATATAGTTTGACTTTAATATTGATAAATAAAATCTTCAAATTAAAACACATTGAGCCATAAATGACACTTTACCTTCAAATATAGGATCATTATATATCAACATACATCGAAAATGTATTTTCCACTAACAATTAAATAAAACACATTTGAAAGATTATTTGAATAAACTATTCTCAAATGAAGAGTTTCTACCTCTTTTGCTCAGGTGTTTCTGACCAGAGAATTATTGTCCTTTTCAATGTCTTTTACTAAGTAACTGTAAGTAACAATATATATAATTACAATAATTAAACAATGTGATGTAATCAGTTTTCACTTACAGCTTCTTTACATGAATCTTTCTTTTCATATTTTGTATTCTTTAAGGATTTGTAAACATGCCGTTCATGTCCTCATTTAAAATTATGTTGAGCACTACTGCCAGGGTTTCGAAATACAAATACCAGGAAGGAAGTTCAGAGTCTGTCTTTCGAGGAAGAACAGACAAATGAACAAGTCTCTAAACTCCTGCTGTTGACGTGGCCCTAACAGAGAAATTACAAGCGACATTTCACCCAGTACTTCCACCAGCAGTAAATTCCCAGTGTCACCTTCACACACCTCAAACAATTGCACGCCAACCTGAGCCCCAACTTTTTGCAGCACAAGATTCTGTGTAAAAAAATAGTTAAAAGAAAAAAAGAAAGAAAAAACAGGATATGTCTGAGATGTGTGATATACAAAACCTCACTTCCATTCAGCAACATATTTACCCATGATATGCGAAGGTTTGCTGTGAGTCAGATACTTAATTTTATTGTGCTTTTGGAACCCACCTGAATCCGGACTGTTTCTAGGCCTGTGCCTCCCACACTTTTCTGTTATCCTAACCACACATTTTGCTTTCTTCTCCCCTTTGTCCTATTACCGTCCCTTGATTCTTGCCCTGTGATCACCTGACTCCTTCCTTCCGCCTAGCCACATCTACGGTGCCATACATTATATATAGTTTACTTAATTCCCCATCTGATTTTCTCTCAGTTGCACTAGGCAGCAATTGGTCCTGCTGCTGTCCTCTCCCAGTGGTCATAGCTCATGCCTTTTAATCACAAGACGCGTCCAATTAGATATATATGTCTTTTAATATTTCCATATTATCTTCACTTTCCCAAATCTGAATCACTTATTTAACATAACCTCTAATTTTCATAGATGGTTTATATTTATCTGACAATACTTCTAAAATCTGGTATTTTTTCAATACCATTAAAGAACACCTTATAAGAAATGAGTAGAAAGTAAAAATAACATTTGATCAGCTAACAAAGTAATGACACTTGTTGTGATTTATTATATTTAATTCACTGTTTATGCTGTTCAAACACATGCATACAAATTTGAAAAATGTAACAAATTGCTAATTATATATGTAGCCTGATATTTTTGAAAAATGTATGTGAACTTATCCAAATTGCACTAAGTATTCTAATCCTTCTAAATTACCTCCTACTATTCTATCCTGTGGATATTCTTAATGAAGATCTTGTTGGTTATTATATCACTTCTAATAACATACAATTAACAATAGGGGGCTGGGGTTGTGGCGCAGTGGTAGCGTGCTCGCCTAGCACGCATGAGGCACTGGGTTCAATCCTCAGCACCACATAAAAATAAAATAAAGATATCCTGTCCACCTACACTAAAAAAAAAAAATAAAATTAAAAAAAATAGTGCTGTGATCAACATTTTTAGGTTGTCAAATCCTTGAGTCCATCCTCAATGAATTCTTTGGCGTACATTGCAAGAGATGAAGTTAAATAGAGCAAGCAAATGGGAAAATTTTAAATGAAAGATTAGGAAGATATTCACAAGAAAGTAAACTACACTCATCTGCCACATAATGTTTCAGTCAACTGTTGTTTCACACAACACCACTCCCACAAAATTACAGAGTTGAGAAGACACAGAATGGCCAACAAATATATGAAAAGTGCTCACCATCATTAATCAGCAGGGAAATGAAAATCAAAGCCACAAGGATGTCACCTGGCTCCAGTAGGAAGGGCTATTATTAAAAAGACAAAAAAGTAGCAAGGACTGACAGGGATGTGGAGAAAGGAGAATGCTTATCCACCCTTAGTGGAATGCAAATTAGTATAGCCATTATGGAAAAAACACTGTTTCCTTAAAATATACAAAATAGGACTATCACATGACCCAGAAATCCCACTACTGGGTATATATCCAGAGGAAATGCAATCAGCATGCTCAAGAGACACCTGCAAGTTCCTGCCCATTGCAACACAGTTCATGAGGTTGGGGAATGAAGATAACCCAGGTGTGCACGGACTGATGGATATATTAAGAACATATGGCATGCCTACAGAATGGAACACTATTCAGACACAAGAGAACGGGATCCTGTCATTTGCAACAACATGACTGGTACTTGAGATCATGCTAAGTGAAATAAGCTAGGCATAGAAAGAAAAATACCACATTACATCAATTATATGTAAAATCTAAGAAAGGTGATCTTCTGCAAGTGGAGAATAGCATGGTGGTTAGCAGAGGCTGGGCAGAGAGGGAGGGAGTGTTGCGGAAGGTTGATCAGGGAGCACTGAGTTATAGCTGTGCAGAAGCAAGCAGCTCAGGTGTACTACAGCACAGCAAGGTGACCAGATAATAGTTAAATGCTACAAATCTCAAAAAGCTAGAAGGAAGGATTTTTAATGTTTTCAGCACAAAGAAATGATGAATGTTTGTGGGGATAGATATGCTGAACTTGATTTAAATATAGCATAGTGTATGCATGAATCAAAAAACCACATGGCAGTATTTAACAATCAATGAGTATATTACTTTGTTTTTATATGCCTGTTAAAATGTAAATTTAATTTTAAAATTTCTTTTGCCCGTTGATGTCAAAACTGGCATAACATCAGAGCACAATGCACTCTGTACAGGTTAGCACTACTGCTGGTGTAAACACACCTACAGCACTTCCAGTCATGCACATAGTATATACAACCGTGTGCATATGAGGCTTGATGCTGGTTAATACACAATTCTGTTACCGGTTTAGGTATTTATTCTATTATACATATTTTGGCAGTTCTGGGGATCCAACCTGGGTCTCCTGCATGCTAGGCAGCTGCTTTACACCCCAGCTACAATGTACTTCCAGTCATTATTTCGAGTAGACTCTTATTTGCTTAAAAATGCTGTGAGTGACATGTTGTTCTGTTACACAGGCAGCAGCCTTGTACATCTTGTTCACTGTGTCTCCTGACTGCATCAAGAGGCCACATTAGGTGATTAACCTGTGCCATCTAGGTTTGTGTGGGTATACTCTACTGTGTTCACACAATGAGAAAGTCACCTAGTGACACATTTTTTGGAAATGTTTTGCCATCATTATATGAGGTACGACTGTATTAACAATATAACTGGTGCAGACAATTTGGGCTAAGCATTAATACCTCACTGTGTGTTTTGACGCCGCCCCATGCGATCTTACTTGATAGATTCTACTTCCTCTCTGCCATAGTTTGGATCTTGAATGCCCCACTCCAAAGTACATATGTTAAGGTTGGTCCTTACGTGATGCTCTTGGGAAGGGGTAGAGTCTTTAGGAGTTTGGACCTACTGGGGAGTCTTTAGGTCCCTGAGAGTTTGCCCCTGAAAGAGGCAGTGAGACCCCAGACCCTTCCTCTTCCTCCTATTTACTTTCTGGCCATGAGGGTGATTGGCTTTGCTCTAACACATGATCCCCATGATGAGTGGCTTTGCTTACCACAGGCCCAAAGAAATGGAACCAACCAATAATTAGCAGGAACTCACAAAATTGTGAGCCAAAATGAACTTCTCTTTGGATGTTGATTGTCTCAGTTATTTTCTTATAGTAACAGAGAACTGACCACTACGGGTACTTTACAGATAACGAAGGCCCAATTTTGAGCAAAACAATGTACACATATTGAAATAATTAATACAATCAAGCTAAGTTACCATTTAAGGATTAAAAGCAAAGAGGCAAAATATTAGAAGTGGTGAATATGGCTAAAAGATATATGACATTTATTTTTTATTTTTGCAACTTTTCTGTGCTTAAACTTATTTCAAACTGAAGAATAAAAAAGGGGAAAATGAACAAAAAAGCAGAAATCTTCCTTGCAGAAAGATGGCAGGATAGCTCAAAAAGAAGAGGAAGGCCTTAACAACAGTAACAACAAAGATCAAACTAGGTTCCTGAGAAAGTCAAGGTTTCCTGATAGCAGAGGTGAGAAGGTGGATGGGACAACAGGTATCAAAAAACAGAACAGTCAGAAAACAGGACATACTGCTTAAAACTTAAAAAGAAAAACTTCAAAATTCAAAAGATAAAATTTATGAATATAAAAAAAGCCTAGAGGAAAAGTACAGAAGAACGCCAAGGAGCTGGACATGGTGACACACACCTATAGTCACAGGGACTTCAGAGGCTGAGACAGCAGGACAGCAAGTTAGGTCAGCTGAGATCACAAGTTTGAGAAACTGTTACAAAATAAAATATAAAAAGTGCTGGAGATGTAGCTCATTGGTAGAGCACCACTGAGTTCAATCCCTGGTACAAGCAAAATGTTAAGAGAAAAATATAACAAAATAAATATGAGATATCAAGCATCTGATTTTTAAGAATCATTCATAGGCAAAGAGGAAAAGAAATAAAGAAAAGAGGGGGAAATATTATATTTTAGAAAATCATAGCAAACTATCTCCTGAAACTGAAGATAACTTCCATCTGCATTCTCTCACATGATAATGTACATGAGTCACTCTCAAACAGCTGTATCTTCATGTAGTTGTTACCATTATTTGATACATGCTGGGAATAATTTCTAAAAAATATAAAGCAAAAATAAGAACAGTAACCTCCAACATGGTGGAATTCAATCATTGGGAATCTGGGATATTGGTATAACGTGGAGTTTAGTAATTTTAAATGTTGGAAAAAATCTACTATGCTTAATGAAAAACTAGAGCCCCACATTTGGGAGAGTTAGTAACAGTCTAAATTCATTCTAAGGATGACGGGAGCTGATTAACTTGAGCTTCTGTTGAAACTGTCTCCCTCGTCCACAAGTAGCTCTCTGTCTTCTAAAGTCAGAGAATTGATAATCAGGCTTTCCCAGGGACCTGTCTGAGGGTCTCTTCTACCTCAGGGCTTTCTGTGTGGGTCATTGTAATTTGGGCATGTGTAGATCTTGCTGCAAGTTCAGCATGATTCCCTCTTGCCTGAGGAACTGTGTTGGTACTTGAACGTTCTATAATTCTATCCACGCTGTGTAACTGACAAGCCTGTTGATCAATAGAGGTGAGTGGGATTAAGCTAGCAAATAATCACTTAAAGATTGTATTTTATTCTAATCAAATTTGAGAAGATAGATAAACTACCCATTTTACATCTTTTTTTAAAAAAATTGAATTTGAGTTCATCAGGAACTGCTGAGTGATTTCCATTCATTTCACATTTTTGTTGATATATGATTAATAATTTCAAAAATTTTACTTAGGCAGTTGAAAAATATATACCACATGGATGTCCTTCTTCACTTGGAGACTGATTAAAAGTTTACTTGAGGGCTGGGGTTGTGGCTCAATGGTAGAGCACTTCCCTCGCATGTGTGAGTCACTGGGTTCGATCCTCAGCACCACATAAAAAATAAATAAATAAAATAAAGATATTGCATCCATCTACAACTAAAAAAATTTAAAACAAAAAAGTTTACTTGAAGGTAATCTGTCCAGTTATGTCCACAGATTGTAGGATGCTGTGAATGAGACTGAGCTCTCACATAGAATTCCCACCAGGGCCAGGTAGCTCCTTGCTGGCTACTGAATGCCCTTTATAGGTGCCAGATTTTGAAAGCTGGAGGCTACTGATTCCTAGCGCAGGAGGAGTGTGGGTGGATGGACCAATCACAGCTCATCACCATTGGTGAGAAGGATTACCAAAGGCATGAATGGAGAATATTGTCTTTGCTATTTTGATATTATTATTTTCTTGTGTAATGCCAATTCAATGTTAATCTGAAGTCTAAATCCTTCACAGAAGTGTAGCACATTTATTAAACTTAGAGTGATTTATAAAGCCATAATAAAAATTATGATTCTAAACAAAGCAAATATCTAGTATAAGAACATTGCTGAGAGGCAAAATTCTGCACAATGACAATTCCACTAATAATGTTATCACTTTTTTATCTTATGGAAGCAGAAGAACCACTTCTATTCTCATAACTAAATAAAAAGCAGAAAAGTGCTATGCCATGATCATAATTTACTATAAACATGATATACTTTTTTTAGTAGCCATTTCTTTGAAATTACTTGTAAAAAATATCGACATGTAACTTCATGTCCTTGAACAATGAATTATTAAATTCATCTTCTATTTGGGTAGGATTAATGGACTTCTCCTTCAGATGCCCCTAGAACTCTGCTCATAGATATAACGTGTCTATGACATTACTTTTACCACTGTCTGGTAAAAGGTATCCATTTGCAAGGTTGCTTTTTTCATTTGTCGGCTTTTTCTCCTAGATTGTGACTTTGGGGAGAAAGAAACTTTAATCCCAGGATAAGTTAGTTTCTAGGGCAATATCTACTTTGTAGAAATTCCTTTAAGTGTGTGTCAAATAAATAACTGGCCTTAATTTCAGTGATGACACTCAATTAGGTCAGCAGGACCTCTCTAAAGTGATTCCTCTATGTCAAGTTTAGGACTTGACTTCATTTCAGTTTTTTGGGGGGGGCGTTGTGTGCTGGAGATTGAACTCAGAGGCACTCAACCACTGACCCACATCCCCAGTCCTATTTTGTGTTTTATTTAGAGATAGTCTGAGTTGCTTAGTGCCTAGCCTTTGCTGAAGCTGGCTTTGAACTTGCAATCCTCCTATCTCAGCCTCAGGAGCTGCTGAAATTATAGGTGTGCTCCACCAATGCCTGGGCACTTCATTTTCTTCAGTTACCTCATTTTTTTTGAACTGTAACTTCCTCTCTCATACTTATTAGCGTAGCTGCTATGTACTTATCAAAAGAGTTAGCCATAATCATAAAATAATGTATAACAAATCCTTTTTCTTTTGGTTGTCCTGGGGATTGAACCCAGGGCTTTGTGTATACTAGACAAACACTCTACCAACTGAGCTATTTCCTCAGCCCCTATAACAAATCTTAATTTATGAAATCACAATTAAAGACTGGACATTTTCCAAGATGATAAAAATGATTCTTTGGACTTATTTAACTAACTTTTTAATGAAATAAGTGGTCTCCATGTGCCACCTTCCCCACTGGACTTTGTACATGCCCTTCTCCACTGAACTCCTGGGCCTTGGGCTCCCCTTACAGAAGAACCAGGGCCGCCTACCTTGCTCTATTCCTTCCTTGCTTTGTGCAATGAAGACTTAGCAGGAGCCATGCAGCAGGAAGTGTGAATCAGGCCTTGGTCAGAGCTTGCATTTCCCCAGAACACAAGCACATGTCTATAACCATGGCATGTATACTCACAGATTTGGATTTTCCTCCATGAAATCTGGGAAAAAAGTGCCTTCACTTTCAGTGAACCTAGATCTTGACCATCATAAGTTCCTGAGCTGTATCACAGACACATCTCACATATGAAATCACATACAAAATGATGTGACTTTCTGAGGTGTCATGCTCAATGTCATGTGTATTATTTAGTGATCAAAAAACACAATTTATATTAAAATAATGAATAATCTTACTTATTTTCTGTCTGTATACAACATATCAGCATTGAGTCTTCCAAAATTCAAACTCATAAAATGCTTAATCATCAATGCAAATCTTGAAATATGATGTATTTTCTCCTTTAGCAAGGTTTTATATTTCCCCGCATTTTGTCAGCTCTAATATATATAATGTATAAAACAAGTTCCAAAGGCTACTCATTATGTTCTACTTTTACTAGTGGTAGAATTAAATGGCATAGTCTCTACCTGCTAAATTCATCTATTTTTCTAAAAATATGGAATGACATGTTAAACCCCAGAAAGAGAATAAGGTGTCCTGGATTATACCTCCAGATGCTCAACATTGTCGACTTATAACTTGGGGAAAGCTAATAAACTGGTGAATTAACCTAAGCATATTTCATGGCTTAAGGAAAATTAAACTAATTAAGCAACAAAATATTTAAATATATTTTAAGTGCAAGATGTATTGAATAAGTTCATATTCATAGTCTTACTTTACCTGCATCTATATATGAAAGTATCACAGTTTTTTTGAAGTTTTAGTATGCAAGTTATCTAAACTGTGTTCAAAATCTCCTGTGGGAATTCAGAAGTTAGATTTCCCAAATGTTCAAGCAAGAAAATACAAATTGACAGAAGTTTCACAGGGCAACAGGGGCATTTACCCAATTTCAAAGAATGTGTCTGGATTTGCTCTCTGTGCTGTCCAGCAAGCAGATGATGCAGAACAACCTTTGTGTGCATAAGGAGGATCATTCTTTATATTGCAAACAAAAATGAAGTTCTACTGATTGAACAAAAGTGCTTCAGAAAAAAAAACTTATTTTTTACTTGTTTTCTTGCTAAAGAAATAATGATATTCACTGATGAAAGTCACCTCCAAATCAACACAAAAATTCAATTACTGCTCTGGGGTGAGGATTTTTTTTCTCCCTTGTCTGAGAGCTGAGTATAAAATGGTTTTAGATGTCAAGGAAAAGAATAGCGGAAATGAGGTGATTACTCATTTAAGCCAAATGGAAAACTGTGTCTAATTGTCTAACTGCTCCATTGACTTCGAATGGTCTGCAAACGGTCACAGATTCCTGATATGCTTAATGCCTCCACAAGGAGCTGAACAGACCTTCTGCAATATTGAGTTTCTGTGGGAATTCAAAACATGACTCCTATCGATCTGTCTCTCTATGTCATTCTCAGTGCTAATATGTTTTTTTTTAACCATACAAATTTCTTAGTCACTAGTTCCCTTTGTTTCTTAGAAATTGCAAGAGAAGTCCAAAGCTTGGTGTAATAATGCTAAAATCAGGTAATAGTGTCACTTTTTGTTATTTTACATCTAAATAAGACAGATTTACATCTTAAATTACACAATGACTATTACTAGTGCTTTAGTACTTATATCATCATTCATAAATATTTCTTTAATAGACTCTTTCTTAACTTTCTTGACTCTTAACAGAGTTAGTCTTTTAGGCAGTTATGACAGTATTTCATGAAATTTTAGTACTTAATTTTTTGATATTAAATGAACTGCAATAAAAGGTTAGATATTCAGCAGTTAGTACACCAAAGTAATTTAAATAAGGTGCATTCTTAAACAATTACTGAAAATTCTACAGCATTTGATAATCTCTCAAAAATTCATAAAATTCAACATAAAATTGTTTAACGTATATAACACTTTTTATTATGATATTATGACAATCTAAAACAAGCACAATATTATTTTACCTTTATTTTATTATCTTATCCACATTTATCCAAACATTATGTATGAATTTTGTCTTCTATTAAAACAGTATTTCTTGGAAGTAAGAGAAATATTTTGTATAAAAATGAGGAAACAAAAACTTGGGGAAGTTATAATGGAATCCTTGGAACAGGGAAGATCAAAATATAGATACTATAATATTTGTCAAAAATAATTTATGGAAGTTATATTTTTGTTTCCAAAAATTAATGACATCTGAGTTCATGATTGACTCAAATGAAGCAATGTATTCATAGTCTTTAAAAATACTTTGAGGGTGAATGTGAGAAGCAATTATGGTCCCACTCGGATGACATGCTCAGTGAGCTGCATATTGTCATAGAGCAGAAAGGGGATAGGATTTAAGCATGGCAGGGTGTGGAGATTCAGACGGCCTATGACTGAATAAGCCAAAACACACCTAAGGAATTTTATTTGCTGGAGTCTAGGAGGGAAATTAAACTGGGCATTATAAAAATGACTCACACTGAAATTAAGAATGTAAGAAAATATATTTACTGAACATTACAATTTTAGAACAAGTCTTTAGAGTGAAAAAATAATTAGAACATTGGAAGTCATGGCCCAGATGTGGACCCTATTGTGATCTCAGGATCCAAGTAGGGCAATAACAACGTGAAAGTTTTAGAGATCCCCTACCTCCAGGCGACTTAAAGGTAATCTGTACATTTGTATCTCCACACATACACTTTGGTGGCACTTTGTAGAACTTACCTGACTAAAATGGGGCTGTGATTTTTCTGACAGAAAGTTAGATTAGAGGAAGTGTGGGTTGGATAGAATGGTCAACCAACTCTGCAAGTCATTGCTTTTCTTTTAAAAATAACCTTTGGCTTGCTAGATTTATAAAATCCACACTCACTTTTCTCCCAGCAGATCTCTCCTTTCTTCTGTGTTAATTTTATCTGGTTACCAAAATAGTTTATAACTGCACATGGCATGAACTCCAGTTACATCCTGAGCATTTAAGGAGCTTTGGTTTTTCAGTTATATTGTACGTGTAGAAAACACATTTGTAAACTGGGAGAGCTACTCTAGGTAATATATAAAACATTTGCTGTTTCATGTTGTGCATTATTTACTGGACTCTGATCATCTGTTGATAAATTAGCTCAACATAAATATTAAATGATTACATGTCTAAATATCTCCATCATTTCAATAAAAATGAAAAGAAAGAGAAACAAATCAATGAATATAGTTGATTTTCTTATTTTTTTTTTCTTTCTCAAAAATCCTTTCACTATTTCCTTCAATCCTTTCTATTCCCATTTTGCTAATACTTTTCATCATCACTGTGGATGTTTTTACAAATTAATTGATAACATTCTATGTATTACCTTTAGTCCATTGATAATGAATTTCAAGTTTGATGAACCAGTAATGAAATCATTTCAGGACTTATGCCAGATGTGTTCTCCCAATGTCAGTTTTTCTTTTTCTTCAAAAGTAAATGTCTTCCTCTATTATGTTTCTTAAAGAAATGTTTGTGTAGGTGAAGAGGGACCTCTAGTTGTTGCACTGAGTGTCCTGTCTCATTCCATCTGTGGTATCACTACACAGCTTAGCTTGCTCTGGGAGAGAGCGAGACAGGACAGTTAGCACCCAGCTACTTCCTTTGTGTGGGTCTCCATGAACTGAGAAAACAAGGTGATGTAAGAATAAATGTTGTCGTCAGTCACTTCTCCATTCCATAATGGAAGGTAACTAATGTAATTGTATTTATTCTATAACTGTTCAGAATTGTCTAGCCAAAGGCCAGGAGAATCTAAAGTACAACAGTGAGAGATCAAATGTGAAATCCCAGGTAGAATGTGGCTTGCCCAGCATCCAGGTGAAAGACCTTGAGTGGTTTCTCAAGGTGTGAGAGGCGTTTTGATCCATTTCCTTTCTTCTCTCTTCTTTGCATGAATATGTCCATTTTCCAATCTCCATAATTTAAATCTACTAAAAAATTTTGAAAACCCCCATTTTTAGTGGTAGTTGTTGCTCCAGGATCTGTTTAATTCTCCTCAGTAGTTAATTTCCATAAATCTGATTTACTCAGTCTCAAAAGGCGACTGGGGTTAGCTAGCAGAGAAATACATACTGACGTTTCCAGACTTAGGCCAGATGAGACGGTAATATGAGAAGAAACCTGCATTGCTTCAAGATCTCAACACTGTCTGGGTTACACAGCAGAGTGCTTTCACTGCTAGTTGTCTCTGGATAGCTGTTTGGTCAGGCAGAAACAAACTCAAGGACAAGTGTTGATTAATGTGACAAAATAGTGCAAAGAGAAGAAGAGAAAGCTACAACTTCCAAAGCATCTTCCCGGTAATGGAATAATTAGCCATTTCAATATGGAATATTCCCATAACTGGTTTTGTTCATGTACAGTCTTAATTCCACTGCTTGGCCTCTCAGTAATTAAGAAAGACTGTGGTTTCCATAACTCCCATGCCAGGGAATGATCTAATAAAAATTTTATAATATCCACAAACTACTAAACGAAGTCAGGTATTCAAATATGTATTTCAATCAAAAAACATACATATACATATATAGATATAGATATCTTTCAAGAGTATAATTAAGCCCACATACAAAACAACTCCATAATTACTTATTAATATTTAACTTTATAGATGAAATGATACTGTTATCTTTCATAGTCAAAATGAACAAAACAAATCAATTAATCCCGAAGGAAGGTTTTAAAACCATCTAAATAAATAGTTTTCAAACTAATGATAAAATTTTGGTAATGCTGGAAATGGAAGGATAACATTATACATTTATTTTATTATTATATTAATCAGATATGAATCTTTTAAAGGCAGGGAAAAAACTAATTCTGGAGTTCTCTTTTTCCATAATTTTTTTGAATACCATGATATTTAACACAGAAGAATGGTAAAACAAGATAGCTTGATTTTCTTTCAAGCACTTATCTATCATGATTGTAAAGAAGTTCTTTTGTGGAAAACAGAAACAAAAAACACAACAACAACAACAACAACAACAAACAAAACAAAAAGAGGAAGGGAGGAAGACAACTATGTGAATCTAACTAAAGATATAATTTCAAAAAACTTTACATTTTTATTTCTAGTCTATATCTTAAAAATGGCAAATTGAATTACTATTGCATACTTACAGGGAATAGTTCCAACTTCCTGAAAGACGAACACTGTGGAATAGCAAAGTTTTTTGCTTGCTTAGATCAAGGAAAGGAACGCCTGTACCATTAAATTGCTACCCAAGGCTTAAAAAATCTAGGAAGTACTGGATGGGGTCAGTGTGGTAGAAAGTTTAGGGTAGCAATTTATAATGTATTTTCCTTGTTAAACAGACTGAGACTATACTGCTGCATCGTGGATTAATGGTGTGAACTGAGGCAGATTACTTTATCACCAAAATTTATATTTTATACCTGTAAAATGGAGGAAACTAAAATTAATTATTTCAAAGTGCTCCTGACAATAGTAAATGAGAAAAAGCATATAGAACATTTATCCCACAAACTTATATATTGTAAAAATTTGACCAAAAACTGTTTAAACTAATAAATAGAATAGAGCTGCGGTATACAAAACCAATAATAAAACACTGACATTTCTATAAATTAAGAAAAGATTTTTCAAAAAAGAAATCAAGATAACAATCCCATTTACACTAGCTATCAAAAAAGTAGAAATAAATTTGACCAACGAAGTGAAAGACTTATCCATTAAACTATAAAACATTAATTGAAGAAATTAAAGATAAAAAGTGAAATTTATCCTGTGTTCATGAATTGGAAGAACTAATATTGTTAGAATGTTCATGCTACTTGAACAAATCTACAGATTCAATGGGATCCCCTTCAAAATCCCAAGGTCATTTCTCATAGAAATAGAAAAACCATCCTAATATTCATGTAGAACAACAACAACAAAACCAAATAGCCAAGATAAATAATCCTGAACAAAATAGAACAAAGATGGAAACTTACACTATCTGATTTCAAAACATGCTACAAAGCAACAGTACTCAACATAGCATGATATTGGCATAAAAATAGATACATCTATCAGTAGAATAGAATAGAAAGTCCAGAAATTCACCACATATGTGCAATCAATTGATTTTTGTCCAAATTTTCCAAGAACACACAATGGGGAAAAGATAGTCCGCCAACAAAAGTGGTTGACAAAACTGGATATTCACATCCTGATAAATGAAATTAGACCCTCATAACATTTCATATGCAAAAAAAGTGCAAAATGAATTAAATGTCTTAATTTAATGTCTTAATGTGACACATGAAATATAAAACAACTGGAAGCAAACTAAGGGTAAAACTGCATCACATTAGTCTGGAGAATGACATTTTGTACATGATTCAAAAACAGATAAGAAAATCAAAAATAGACAAATGAGATTACATCAAAATAAAAAGATTTTGCACAGCAAAGGAAATAATTAGCAAAATAAAATGATAAGCTATGGACTGAGAGAAAACACTCACTAACCACACATTGGATAAGGCTTCTTCAGCACTGTGACCAAAAGACCTGATAAGAACAATTTTAGAGGAGAAAAAGTATTTTTGGCACTCAGTTTCAGAGGTCTCAATCCCTAGGACAGCTGCTTTATTGCTCTGTGCTCCAGGTGAGGCAGAACATCACAGCAGAAGTGAGTGGTGGAGGAAAGCAACTGAGGACATGATGATCAGGAAGCAGAGAAAGAGCTTCATACACAAATAAAAATCATATATACCCCAAAGGCGTGCTCCCCAATGAACCACCTCCTCCAGCCACACCCTACCTGCTTACAATCCACCCAGCTAATCTTTATTATGGAATTTATGTACTGATTAGGTTAAAAGTCTCATAACCTGATCATTTCAATTCTGAACTTTCTTGCATTTATCACACCTGAGTTATTTGAGAACACTTTATATCTAAACCATCAGAGTTTAATGTACAAAAAATAGAAGGAACTCAAATGACTGTATGAAAAGAAAAGAAATAATCTGATTTAAACTGGCAAGACAATTAAATAAATACAACCTTCAAAAGAAGGCATACAAAGGGCCAATGGATATTAGGAAATGTTTAAAATCACTAATCATTAGAGAAATGCTAATTAAGACCCCAAGGCGATATCACCTCACACCTGTCAGAGTTAATACACAATAGATGAAAATGAAGTAAATGATGGGGAGGATGTGGAGAAAAGGGACCTTTATCTCTAATGTTAGAAATGTACATCAGTATAGCCAAAATTGTGTGGAGGTTTGCCAAAATTGCCATATGATCCAGAGATCCTATTCATGGATATTTACTCAAATGATTTGAAACTAGTATGTGAAAAACATTTCTGCATGGTTGTGTTCATTAGACTATTATTTGTAATAGCTAAGCTATGGAATCAGCTTAGGTGTGTATCAACAGATGAAAATGTGGGATATGTATATATAAATGTATACATACAATATCAAATATTCTTCAGCTTTAACAAAGAAAGAAATTTTGCCATTTACAGCAGCATAGATGGGCTTGGAGATCATTACACTAAGTGAAATAAGCCAAGAATAGGATGACAAATGCCATCTGTTCTCGAGTGTATGTGGAAACTAAAATAATTGAACTGAAAAA
This sequence comes from Xerus rutilus, assembly GCA_028644305.1. Taxonomy (NCBI): domain Eukaryota; kingdom Metazoa; phylum Chordata; class Mammalia; order Rodentia; family Sciuridae; genus Xerus; species Xerus rutilus. Next base: position 136,145,406 of record CM053404.1, read on the forward strand.
AGTGGAGAGTGGAATTGCATTCACTGGAGGAGAGATGTGGGTAGAGGAAATGTGGAGATACCAGTTTAAGGGGGAAAACCCTCAATTAAACAAGAGGAATAAGTTTCGTCTTTCCTTTGTGATATATTACACACCATAGGGAATACAGTAAATAGTAATGAACATTTCAAAATCACTACAGTAAATTTCATATATTCTCATCACAAAAAAATGAAAAGTATTCCAGGTGAAGGCTATGGGAAATAGTTGGATTTCCTTATTCATAATTGTGTTCATAAATAAGAACATGACTTTGTACCTTAAAATCATATATGATTTATACACATACATTGCTGGTGGGCCTGAAAATTGGTGCAATCACTCTGGAAAGCAGTGTGGAGATTTCTCAGAGAACTTGGAATGGAACCATCATTTGACCCAGTTATCCCATTCCTTGGCATATACCTAAAGGAGTTAAAATCAGCTCACTGTAGTGACAGAGCCACATCAATATTTATAGTAGCTCAATTCACAAGCTATGAACCAACCTGGGTGTCCTTCAACAGACAAATGGATAAACAAAATGTGGTGTATATACACAATTGAATATTACTCAGCCTTAAGGAAGGATGAAAGTATGGCATTTGCAGATACATGGATGGAACGTGAGAGTATCATGCTAAGTGAAATAAGCCAACCCCAAAGAACAAAAGGCCAAGTGTTCTCTCTGATATACGGATTCTAACACATATTGGCAGTGGAAATTAGAAGTTCTTTGACTTAGACAAAGGGAAATGAAGGGAAGGGAAGGAGGTTAGGAACAGGAGAGACAGGAGAATGAATTAGAAATAACTTTCCTATGTTCATATATGAATACACCACCAGTGTAACTTCATATCATATACAACCACAAGAATGGTAAAGTACACTTATGTACCTATAATATGTCAAAATACATTCTACTTTTCTGTATAACTATAAAGAACAAATTAAAAATATGCTATAAAAAGAACTATTGACTAAAAAGAAAATCCATGATTCTATAAAAATAAATGAATGAACATATGGTTATAATTTTTTCATTTGCAATTTAAAAATAGGAATAAAAAAAGAAATGAAACAATTCATTAAATGGCAATAGTAAACATTCAATAAATGATGCTTATTTATATTCACAGAGAAAAAAGAAAATATTGAGGCAGCTCTTCTTATACTTTCCATAAAATGAATTAGAAAGAAAATATTTAAATTATACAGTACTTTTATTTTAAAGATTAAAACACATTTAATATTACAGTAGTATTGGTTGAAGACAGGAGAAAGCAGTCTTACCATGGAGATGGAGAGAACAAATTCTGAAAGATTAAGGAAGATAAAATCACTAAGGAACATGAAATCCTGAGCTTTTACTAATGACCTCACATTTGGTAAGAACTTTTACAATTATGGTTTTTAATACATATTCTTGACCAAGTCAATGCATAAATTTTTACTCCTAAACCACTTTTTGTTTATGGTAGGTCTTAGGATGAATCCCATTATTCGTGCTGATTTGTGTGTGTGTTAGTAGGGTACATGAATTCCCCAAATTAAGACTGTCTCCTTGTCAGACTTATAGTTGACTTCATTTCTTTAACTTTTTTAGAGGTTTAATGAAATATTTCAAAGAAACGATTTTCCATTTTAATCAGGAGATAGAACTTAGACATGATTGAAGTCGTAACCCAGAGAGAGCAGGAATGGACGCACGGTTCCCTTCACATCTAACAGTGCAATGCATATTTGATGTTTTTAGTATTATTAGAATAAATAAGTGAAGGTGCTAGCCCAGAGAATGATAATGAAGCACATTTTATCAATTCTACATCAATTCCCTGTCAATTAATACGTTCCAAAATAGTGTCTAGTAAACTGGCATATATTGAAGCGTGTAGTAAGATGTATTTCAAAATATGTTCAAAGAAATCTTTCTTTGTTATTTTCTCAAATTATTAATTTCAACCTTACAATAAAATATCATGTTCTGGTAAAACTGTACTCGAGGCAGTCTTTAAGGCTTGTTAAACTTTAATCATAAAGCAAATTTTATTCTAAGTGTGTAAAGCATACTTGAATGATTTTACATTACACCTATCAATAAGTAAATAGATTTGTAGCTAGAATGATTTTATATATATACACTATATTTATTTGTAAACCAATATAAATGAGTTGTCATATTGAAATGAATTATTTCAATAAATTCATTATACCACAATGTATGATATTCAATTCAATGAGAATGGAAATACAATAGTTTATAGAATTTTATGTGAGTATAATTTTATAGTAGCCTAAGATTCAGATCTTTATTTTTCTTCATGTTTTATCTCATTTCAAAATAAAATTTGCATTTACTATTTTTACTTATTTTGCAAAAAGTATAGGTTTGAAAGTAGTTATCAGTTTATTGATAAGAAACTTTGCACTTTCTGAGTGTCTTTGCAAGACTATTATATTCATTTAGTGGTAATTTTTTTAGATATTGCTGTATCTGTCTTTTGTCCTTACACTAAAAACATACATCAGGAAATTATTATATAAATTCAAGTTTTGTTTGTTGTTTAAAATGTGTGAGAAAAGGAGTTATAGCAATGTATTTCAAGAAAGTTGTATTTCTTCCCAGAATACATTAAAAATTGTAAAACTGAAGTAGTTTTGTGTCCATTTTGAAAAGATAGGTTTCTTTTCCAAATCACAAATAATGTTTGCCGAGGAATTTCAAATATCCTATAGTCTTTTACTGCCATGATATTCAGAATTCTATGCTAAATTCTACTAATCATATATAAAATTAAGAAAAAATTCCATTTTAATGTTACTCTATGGGAAATATTCCTTGAATCACTTCTTATGTAATTAATACTTTCTAAATATGAACACTTAAAATATTCTGTTGCTACCAACATATCTTATAAAAGTATTTTCACATCATTAAACTTTCTAAATTTAATATCACAGTTGAATAGTGATATGTAATTGGGTTAATTCAGAACTAATTCAATTTAAAAGCAACTTATCATAACAAAAGGGACTTCCCCTTTGGTGATTCTATGAAGGTAATTAATTTTTTTTTGCCATGCAGATTTTAGTATTGAATTTAGGCAATCCAGAAATTTAATGACTCCTACACTTTAATATACCTAAACTGACTTTCTTTCTCTACTGGGAATTTTTTGTTTATTACATATGTTTAAATGACTACATTTATATTAATTAGTATTAAAACACATTTGAGGTTCCCATCTGAAAGACATCTGACTCCTTACCTGTTGTGGATCAAATTCTAAGTCGGAGATAAAGATGTCTGTATTTGGGGCTGGGTTGTGGCTCAGTGGTGGAGTGCTTGCCTAGCATGTGTGAGGCACTGGGTTCAATTCTCAGCACCACATATAAATAAATAAAATAAAGGTGCATAAATATTTAAAAATTATTTTTAAAAAGATGACTGTATTTTGTAACTACTGTCTCAATTATTTTTCATTGAAGATTAAGGAAAATATTCAATTTAAAAATGAAAGTGCAGAAATATCCATTATTTCCATTATTTTAAGAGTTATATCTTTGAATTTTGACAATGTCATTCATATTGTTTTTTCAAAGGTAATGCAGAATTGACAAATGTAAGTAAAAATTGTGTACAGTCGTCTATTTACTCATTTTTCTATTATCTGTTTATCCATCTATGTATCATCTATCAGTACCTTATCTGAAATTCTATCGTTATTTTGGTAGTGATTCAATGTTTCAAAATTATTTCAAGGTTTCTGTCTTTGTAATTAGTAATTTACCTGCATGGGATTTAAAACTGTTATTAGCAGCATTTCCTTGGTGAATATAATAAGGTATCAAGTTGTCACTTAATAGTTGGATATTGAATGTGCAAAGATGCAGCACAGACTCTAGCACAGGTGTACAGGTGAGAGAGATGGCCAGCACTTCTATCCTGAACACAATGTTGGTTGGCACCTCTCACTGGTGTACAGGAGAAACAACTTGGAGTTTTACTTCTGATCTTAACTATCTTATAGCCTTAGTAAACATTTAACTCTCTCTTGGACCTCAGTGTTACCATCAGTGATGAGAGATTATGATCCAGATTCCACACAATAACAAAGTTCCTGCATTTCTCTAAACACACACACACACACACACACACACAGTGCTGATTAGCGCACATGGACAGTCACACATTTTACACTGTAAATGACAGTTTTCACTTGTCAACTCCTTTCCTGAAACTATCATGGATTTCTCACCTGCTGGTGTAACCCTGCATTTGCTAAATATAAGTTACCGGCACATGGTTTTTCATTTGCTGGCCAGCTTGTCTCATTGTTCGCTGTCAGTAATGATGTTTCTTAGCAGTTCATCCTTATTGAGTTGCCTGACTATTTGCTTAAGAATGTACTTATGCCATCCAAAAATTGTGAATGTGTTGACAAATTTTCAAAGGTGTCAATCAGGAGAGTGATAATTGAAAATACTGAAAGGTGGCAATTGTGATAAGATGTCAATGCCTGAGGGTAAAAGATCTGACAGTCCATGAAATGTGGTCATTGAAATATGGTGGCTCTGGGGAGTACAGTCATTTCTCTAACAAAGAATCAGCAACAGAAATTTGAATGAAGATCTGAAAGCAGGGAATATCAGAGAAATAATATCACACACCAAAATTAAAATAAAAAGTGGGGTACCCTCTATATTTTTTTTCTACAAAGTCTAGATTTTCTGCTCATTGATTTGTTTTTTAACACTTTATAGATGACGTAGCAGGAATAGATATTTCAAGGTACTTGTTGACTTATGGAATAAAAAGTATAAGTAAATGAATACATCCTCTGGATGGAGGGCTAAGAGAAATTACCTCAACAGCAAGGTGCAAGAGGTCAGACTTTATTATCAACAGTATGAGCATACTATCAATTTGCAGGCAATTCAAATTAAAGAATGGCAGTTCACAAATTAGCAATCAGTCATGCAGCCTGCAAAACATATTGGTTAAAAGTAACGTGACTAGGACTGTAATTCTTCAAGACATTGCATTCAAAATAAGTTATGAGCAAGAATCTAAATGGAGAAAAGTAAGCACACTGGTGGGGAGCTGACGTCTTCCAGAATGAATAAAAGAGTGTGTTGCCCCTACAAATGTACAAAATTTTAGAAGGACATAAATGTAAATCAAGTTGTATGAGATTTAGAATCAATAAAGTCAATAGGTTGAGCTGACCTTGAAGAAAGAATTTTGAAAGATCCATGGGTAAATTGCCTAGGAACTTAGAACACTTAAATTTAACATCAGAAGCTTATTCTAAATATGTTTTAGAATGATAATCACAAAATGCATAGTCAGTCCTGCTCAAATGATTCTCATATTTTTAGAAACACATGTCAAATAATTTTGTGGGTAGATTCGTGCACCACAATTATTCTTGCTTGATCTGTTTTAATTTGGAGGCAGAGAACATTGAAATAGTGAGGCGGGTCTCCCTGCAGAAGTCTGCCCTCCCCAGACCACCTGCCGAAGCTCCACATTATGCTCCTGTGCATGTCGCTCAGTATTCAAGTCGCCATATTTTCAAAACTTCACACAGGGTTTTTTGATTTATGTTGCTTACTTACATTGATGGCATTTAGCTTCAGGCATGGCTGTAACCATTTTCTTTATTATTTTGTCTTTTAATGGGCACCACAAAATAATTCACATTAATTAGTGCCATTTTTATTCATCGGACCATTTGTCAGCTCTACTACGTGTTTGACCCAAACTGAGTACTCATGAAACATAATTATTACTACCAGGACTACCACTTCCAATTTACTCTTAGTTGTGTTGATGGGAACTCAAAGGAAATAAAAAGTTTAGCCCTCTGCTCCCCGTGCAGCAGAGGCCTTGGCAGCCAACAGACAAGACCTCACAGATCTCAACCCAGGATTCCCTGTGAAGCAGTCAACTACTGCATGCTCCTTTCCAGAGCCAGAATATTCAGGAGTAGGAGAGCAGAGGGAAGAAATGTAGAAACAAAATCTGAAAATAACATAGGTACAGGACCTGAGGTATTTGTCAGAACAATTTCCAGGCCAATATGGGACTTGATGATGGGTTGTAAATAGGTTAAATAGGGTTAAATACTCTCTTCTCTACATTGTCTCATTTACATTTGTATATAAGTATATATTTGCGTGTGTGTATATTATACACACACACACACACACACACACACACACTTCTAAAAGAGTTAGACTTTATAATAACTGTGCGAATGGGAAAATAATCCCCTGGACTACTTTAGGAATTGTTTTTCTTCTAATTTTAAGCTCTGTTTTGGTCTGTGTGTCAGTGACTCTTCATTCTGCATGTACAATTTGTAATCTCCTAATTCTATTATAATTTAAACATTTCCTGAAACATAACATAATTTTGATTCAAAGCAAATTTTAAAGTTTGGAGCCAGGTGCAGTGGCTCACGCCTGTAATCCCAACACTTTGGGAGGCTGAGACAGGAGAATCGTGAGTTCAAAGCCAGCCTCAGCAATGGCGAGGTGCTAAGCAATTCAGTGAGACCCTGTCTCTACATAAAACACAAAATAGGGCTGGGGATGTGGCTCAGTGGTCGAGTACCCCTGAGTTCAATCCCTGGTACCAAAAAAATGTGAGTTTTAAAGTTTAGTAGTACTTTATTGACTTTGTGACTGCCCCTGGGCCTCTTCTGGAGGCCGATGCCTTTAGCTATTGGTTGTGTGGTCATACTGATTATTTTTGTTCCTTGGATATATGTTTCCAGAATGTTTCTGCATTCTGGCCTACTGTTAATTGCAACATATTAACTAATAATATGTGTTACTTGCAGAAATAATTTTTCTTGCCATATGTTCTTCAGCAATGAATATTATTATAGCAGAGGATATTTTGAAATGTTGGTGCTTCATTTAAAGTGCCTGTATTTGATTACATGTTTCACTAAACATGTTGTTTTGCTGTCGTTCTATCAAAATTGAGGATTGTGTTGCTTTTTTTAGATTAAGGAACCAGATATTTCCTTTATTCATTTGAAATATGTTTATACTATGATTAAAACTTATTTATTTACCAAATTATTATAAATATATTTTTTAAAAAATTTTTAACTTTATTTTCCTTTTCTTGTGTCAATATAATTGATATTTCCCATTTCTTCTTCTGAATTAATACTTTGAAAATCCTCCACTTACTTTAAGCAAAATAGTCCATATGTTATATTTCCATCTTATTGATTTTATTATTCAGTGTAAGTAAATCAGTTAATTTATCTTGAGGTCTGTTTGACCAAGGAGAGCTGAAAGGGACTTGTCTAAGTCACAGAACAATTTTGTGTTTTCTGAGTTTATCATTGTTATTCTAACAGGGTTCAGATTTATATATTTTGTTGCCATCCTATTTATTACACAAGCGCTTGCGAGTCATTAGTCACTGTGGATGGGATGTTTTGTCAATTTGCACTAACCCTATTTGTCTTGGTGAAAGACTTTCCCTTGAATCCTCTCTGTCTGTGATTGCTTTGCCACAGGTACATTGGTTGCTTGCTCTTCTGCGACATCATTCTTTACCTTATATTCTAGTCAGGTTTTTGTCACTGTGACTAGAAACATCTGACATAACAACATAAAGGAGAAAGGTTTGTTTTGGCTCTTGGTTTCTAAAGTTTCAGTCTATGGTCAACTGGATCCCAGGTAGAAAATCATGCCCAAAGAGTGTGGCAGAGGAAGACTTCTCAGCTCATGGCAGCTCGGAGGCAGACAGAAAGATGGAAAAGGGCTGGGGGCAAGATACAGCCCCCAGTGTATGTCTTAGAAGACCTACTCCCTAGATCTCGGCTCCACCTCCTAGAGCCCTCAGGATCCCATCACTTTCCAAAAGTCCCACCTCTGCAAAATGCTGCACCAAGGACCAATCCTTCAACACACAAGTCTTTGGGGAACACTTCCCATCCAAACCATAACACCTTACTTTCAAAGTTTCATGTTAAATTTCATTTTACACTCATCTTCAGAAGCCTATTCGTGTTTAAATTCTGTGACTAATCTGAGCAGCCAAGGGGAGATTAGCCAATTTATGACTCTTCTGGAGGTCGATGCCTTTAGCTGTTGGCTGTGTGGTCACACTGATTATTTTTGCTCCTTGGATATTTGTTTCCTGCCTGGTTCAGTGTGAGAATGTTCAGTCTTTTCTGGATAGTTGAGTGCTGCTGGAGGCACCAGCATCCCTGTAATGACCTTGAAGGGCTGTGAGATTAATAGATTGTGTTCCTCTTGCTCTCTCTGCTCTGGCTTGCTTCTGGTTTTCCAGTTTGTGTGATGGGAATAAATGATGATTCACAGTTTGGGGACAAGCAGGAAGAAAGGGTTTTCCTGCTGTTTGTCTTGATGCTGAGATTACAGAAGCTTTAACAAGTGAGAATGACAGGAGGTCATCAACTGGCTTCCCAATGTCATATCACCCTGGTAAATGAAAGTTCTTCCTGGATTCTGTAAACAACTTTACTGCAAGTTCTAGCTTGTTTTTCTGTAGTCTTTGAATCTGTGCAACAGTGTTTCAGACCTTTATATTCAATGCTGCATCCATAGCTTTCAGCATGGATATATAGCTTTTTTTTTTCATTATTTACACCACAGAAAGAACATGAAGTGATCAATGAAGTGGCTGAGTATCTCAAATATCCATAATGAAAAATTTTCTTTATTTCCAACACAGTTTTTCTTCCTTCTTCTGGTGTAAGTGAACCTCTATTCTCTGCTGTAGGCAGCTTCCATTTCAGTCTGGACCACATTATCTTTAAGACCTTCCTAAGATCTTGCACCCTTAGCTGCATTCCCTAATTCTGGTATTTTCATGATTCCTGCTTTATTTACTCCAATTTATCAGATTTTATGTAAAATGTAAAAATAAAAGAGAACTTCTTGAAAATAATAAAAGAAAAACTGAAACAAACTGCAACTTCAAAATATCCTGCAGCTCTGACCTTGCATTCTTTCACACCGTGACTTCTTATTTACACTTACACCTTGACAGCTCACTAACTCTTTAAAGGAGGTACACATCTGCATGTGAATTTTTCCAGCACCACTTTATTTTCTGAATAGCATTCCCTCCTTATTTCAGTGCAGTTACTTTCCCATAATGAAAAGCATGCAGTTTTGGAGAATGACAAAGTCAGTACCCTCCAGTGACCTTAAGCTGCTCCCTCACATGACACTAAGCAACCAAGGAGTCCACAGTGCATGAGCTCTGACCAGCACAATTCACTCACGGTGTCCACAGCTCAGACATTTCATGCTTTCAATTGCCCTAAAATGGATGATGTACTTCAAGTGTCAAGCTTGGCTTTGCTCAGCTTGCACTGTTCTTGGGCTCAGTTTCCCTCTCCTTTTTCTCATTCCATAGCTTAGCATAGATGTGGCGTAGCATGTAGGAGAGTAACCAATAAAAAGCAGTTTTCAAGCTTTCATTTGTTTCACAGCCACTGGCAGCCAGTTTTGCTAAAATTAGAAAATTTGCATAGGAGAGAATAAAACTTACATGCACTAAAGTCAGGGCTGCAATTCAGCATCCTCATGACCTTCAAGCTGCTGCTTGCAGTTGTCCAATAAACCAGCCTAGATGATATTGCTAGTACATCTCTTAGCATCACTAGGACATTGAATCAAGCTTCTCTCACTGACATCAGTTACACTTCTCATTTACAACATTCTGGGTCTTGATGATCTGTGCTATGTGAAAGCTATGCCTTCTGGAATATCAGGATCTTCTAAGTCAACCCTTAGCTATTTCAGTCTGTTAGAGAAATTGGCCATAATTGATACCATCTTATTTCAACCTCTTTGGTCTTCCAAAGCTGCTTTTGTTTGCTTCTCGGGTTGCTCCTCCTTGGGTTCATTTGCAGGTGCCTCCATCTAAGTCTGCAAATTTAACACTGACGTCCTTTGGGTTTCTATTTTAGCTACTCCTAATACTGTATTTTAACACTTTCTCACTGTGATTGTTTCCATTCCCGATTCTAATACATTGTAAGTGAGGATGAGGGAAGAATCAATACTTTTTCCATCCAGGCCTTTTTCTGAATACCAAGTCCACATAAGAAGTGAATCGGCATGTACATCCATGCAGGTGCTAACATACGCTTCAGCACCAATGCGGACACTCCCTTCTGTCCTCCGAGGGCCTTGACTTCCTGCCCACTGTCCCTTGCGTGCTCAGTGTCACGGTCACTCATGAACTTGGCTGAGCTTTACACTGACCTTTGACCTCCACTGCGTGATCCAATTCCTCACCAAATCTTAAACATTCTACCCATCTACGCTCCTTCTTTCAAGCCATCTATCATTTTTTTAAAAATTCATGTCATTTCTCATTTTTACAGGGATTACTACTACAGTATCCTGTTCATTTTCTTGATTTCAGTTTAATATCTGCCAAAATGTGCTCTGCATTACATGCGGAATTGTGTTTCTATTATACTAAACACCCTTGAGTGCCCCCCTTTGCTCTGAGGGTAAGGTCCTTAAGAGGTGCCCATTGGAGCCACAGGAAGTGCTTCGGTCCTTGTCTTATGAGCTCTTCCTTGCCATTATTTACCAGTATTCTCTGCTTAAGCTATTTTAAACACTCAGCAATTTCCTCAATGTGTAATGCTCTTTATTGTCTCAAATCAATTCCCATTTCCTTCTACCCATCCCTTTGCCTTGATAATAGTTTATATTGCCCTGAAGTACTGAAGTCCTCTAGGCAAAGACATACAAAGACTTGACTGTTCTTTGTTCTAAAAGAAGAATAAATACCATTAGCAGAGAGGAAAATAAATTATTTTCCTATATTAATCTACTATACTCTAACAATTAAATTCTCTGCTTTTGTGATTTCCTTTATGGAAGAAATTGATGAATAATTCATCTTTCAGGCCTGGCTTATTTAGGAGAATTCTACTTCAGAAGTAGAAAGTCTTACTTCTAAAAAATTGGTTTAGAACACCTTGAAACTCTATTTTAACCCATTTGTGCTGCTATAACTATGTGCTTTAGTCTGGAATATTTATTAGCAATAGAAATGCTTCGCTTATAGTTCTGGAGATTTGGGAAGTTTGCTCAAGGGGCCAGCAGAATCAGTGTCCATCGAGGGCTCTCTCTGCTAAAGAACTGGTATCATCTAGCCATGTCCTCTCATGGCAAAAGGTATGAACAAGCTCGTGTGCTGGTCAGCTTCCCATTGCTATGGTAAAATCCCTGGAAGAATCAATTTACAGGAGAAAAGATTTATTTTAGCTCAGGGTTTCAGAAGTTTCAGTCCATGGTTGCTTGGCCTTATCACTTTGGGCCTGAGGTGAAGCCAAATACCATGGGAGGGAGGATGCAGTGAGCAAAGCTTCTCGCCATGTGGCTACTGGGAAGCAGAGAGAGAGAGAGAGAGAGAGAGAGAGAGAGTGGGTGGTGGGGGTGGGGGAAAAGGCCAGCAATAAAAATATGCCCTTCAAATTCTCTCCCCCAGTGAACTACTTCCTCCAAGTGGGACTGTCTCCTGAAGTTTCCACCACCTCCTAGTAATCCATTAAGTATGTATCCTTCAATGGACTGATTAACTGATGAGATCAGAACCCTCTTGATCCAATCACTTCTCCACGGCACAGCCTCTCAACACTGCTGCTCTAAGGACGAAGCCTTAAGCACATGAACTTTCGGAGACGGTTCAAATCCCAACCATAAGAGCTCCCTAAAGCCCCCATTACAAGGACACTAATCACATTGATGAAGGCTTTGTCCAAGGTTACCACCTCTTAATACCATTATCCTGGGGGTTAGGTTTCAACAAATGGATTTTGAAAAGTCATAGACATTGCGATTATATTAATTTTTAGTAAGTAATTTTTATGTTCCTTTTAATTAATTTATGTCTATCATTAGATAATCCAAAAGATACATATTTCCTCTTTATCTTCTATATTTTCAATGGTTTTGGGAAAGAAAAAAATGAATTTACCAAAATAATTAATTCGG
>CM053404.1:136157947-136174376 GCA_028644305.1 Xerus rutilus
TCAAAAATAAAATAAATAAATGCATCAACAAAAAACCAAAATAAACTGACTGGTCTGAGGTCAACCCTTTAGGACTCAGCTCACCTACATTTTTCTCCTAAATTCTTTCCTGTGAGACAGAGTAGTGTGCTTGTGATTCCTGCCATCGATGCTTGGTTTAGTTTTCCCTCCTTGACATGCACATGTAAACACACACTGATCGCCGGCCTCCTGTGTCAGGTCCAAATTTGGTGTTTTTCCTGGGTGAAAATATCCACCAAGGTCTGTATTTCTTACCTGTTTTAGAAAAATCAGTCTGTGCCTCAATGCACCTTTCTCCAGCTCCGATACACAGCAGATGTCTCAGGATTATAAGTCACTGTGTGCTGCTGCCATGGCTGTAAAATTGAAAAAGTGACTTAAGTTGCCCATTTTTTCTCAGCTCGTTGGTTGCATCAGTAGAAATGTCTACAGGCCAGAATGAACGATGTAAGAATACACAACACCTCTAATCTCTTTTGTTGCTACCACTTTATCATTTCAGGCTTCAAAAAGGAATCAGTTTATTTCTCATTTCTTTTCTTCTTTAATAAAATCTTGACAGCACAAACAATGTGTTATAAAACTTTGGAAATAGATTAAAAGTATCTATTTTTATTGAGTCCTTCCTAAGCATCATCTACAGGCAAAATATCATTACTAACTCTCCCTCAGTTTTACATCAAAAACTTGAAAACTTCTTTGTACACTTTTTCAAAAATATTTGGATGATTTTCACTTAGGATATTTGATAATCTACACTTTAAGGATGGGGAATCTTTATAATAACAAATATTTCAAATGTACATGATATGGGGTAAAGTTATCTTAAGTGTTATCAGTGCAGGTAATAATATAATTTCTTAGCAGAAACTTGTAGAATTGTGCATTCAAAGTTTCATCAGGGAAGAGATGTGGAGGAGAACCTTGATTTGAGTGTTAGAAGGTCTATGTATTTTGAGAAATTGGATTTTTTTTCAAATTATGAATGATGGATTACAAACTGCATTTTTATTTGTTGAAAATACATGTGTTTATAAAATTTAAGTTTTATTTTGTTATTTTCTTATTACATAAGTATAACATATAAGGATGTAAATAATTTATGAGGTAGATTCTCAAGACAACAGTTTGCATTATTGAAAAATTCAAAATACATCTACACAAGTAATAACACCCATGCTATAAATCATGTCTCACAAATATAAAGTACAGACATATACATTCATTTGATTTTAAAAAGGAAATCTCCAGGGATTGTTTTCTGCTAAAATTACTGTAACTTTTTTAAATAAGATATGAATCTTACTAATGTTTTCCTACACCCATTGCTGCTTTTTAATTGATTCTTGATTTTTTAGAAATACTGTGTGATTGTGGATTAAGTATCTCAGTTGTTAGTGTTTCTTAGATGCATAAGTCTCATTTGGCTTCAAAAGGTGATAAAATCTGAAGGACTTAGGCAGACTGTGATTTTAGCATTGATTTCCAAATGTTTCCTTGATACAATTAAAGAGAAAATTTTCTGGGGTCATGTGGAGTCTCCATTATAGTCATTTATTCCCTTAATACTTGTGAGCACTTGTTCATGGGGAGAGAGCAAGAGATGGAGTGAAATTTTTTGAAAACAAATCTATATATTTCAGTGGTGCATATTTCTGCATATTTCAATTTTTAGTGTACACTGTGGAGTAAAACTCTAACATCAAAATAGTCTCAAATACATTTACAGATTGCTGCTCTAATGTCTTTTAATCCAGAGCAGGATTTTCCATGAACTTGAAGGAACTTAAACTTCAGGTCCTCCTCACTTGCATGGGTCTCTCTGAGGCCCAGGGTTGAATAATGTGTTTGTGTTGTTATATGTTAGTAAAATCAGTAAAAGCAAAATACTTTATGAGGATCACTATTTTCTTTCCATTCAAATAGCCCCTCTATCACCTTATCCCTTGAATGACAGAGGTAGCCAGGAGTGGCCACAGCCCTTCCTGAATGCTGCTTCTGGCAGGTTGAGTGAGGACATTTGGAGGGGTATAATGATACCTATAGTGTTCCTCAGTCACTGCTGAGGATGACAATACACTCATTGCCAGAAATAGGTTTGAGGTGATGGATACACCAATTAGCTTAACTTGACCATTGTACAATGCAAACATGTATTGAAGCATATTAGAATTTATCAGAATTTATGTATTTCCAGAGTATAACCTACAACCATGCTACCAGAAAAAATAATAAAAGAAAAGAAAAGGAAGAAAGAAAAGAAAAGAAAAATGAATGTATTTGTAGCAGCTCAGCTACAGAAGAATCTGGTCAAAATTTTCTTAAATATAATAAAAAGCCTATAATTACAAAACTGAAAGTAATATTTTTCTGAATTAAAAACAAAAACCAAACATTAATTAGTGGGCAAAAATTACTGAATTATCTTTTTATTATCTCTACACAAAATATCACAGACTTTTTTGTTATATGAAATGTGATCAAAGCTTATGTCTCTAAAAATTATAGAAGCATTATAGGGTTTATCAAGCAGTTAATTAATAAAATGTGACCTTTTCGGTGTTATCACTTGTGATGGTTTTCAACATTTATTATCTGCTGTTTTTCTTGTTTTCAGTGTGTTTGTGTTTTTATTCATAGGTTTGTATCTTTCTGAAAAGATCCTGATGTATACACAGCAAAGTCCACATTGCCTGATCTTCATCTGCACAAGTGCCCCTTGTTATATTCCTCTCCTTCTTTTTGGAGTGGATACAGTTGTTTCTGTGAAGGGCTTTATTTTCCATTTTACAAATACTATTAGGAAATCACAATATCTCTCTAATGCTTCTAATTTTAGAAACGTTATGGCTTCATAATTATATTTGTGAAACATAATAAAAGTGATTTTCCTTAAAAATGAGAGAATAAAAATTAAACAAGCATTAATATTAAAGTTAAACAACAAAAAAAGCCATATTTACTGACATGCTGAATAAGCAAGACAAATTCCTTCTATAGAAAAACAATGATATGAAGTCACTGAAGGAAACTACTGTAGGACAATCATGGCTTAAAAAAATCACAAATAGATGCCAAGAATTATGTCCTACAAATTAATGCAGAGGAGCCATGCAACATAACTCCTGTTAATTGTTATATGCTACGTGAAATTTAATTCATCAGAAAATTTGTAGTACATTTTAAAGTATACTTTTATACTTATTGTTAATTGAATGTTTTTAAATGGTACATAAAACACTACAAATTATAAAATTGTAAAGTACATCTTATTTAAGTAAAAGTCATGTAAGAAAAGGTACTAAAATTATTAAAGCAAAGCATAGTCATTTATATATAATGGCATAGAATGTTTTTTAAAAAGCTTGCATTGACTGAAATAACTAAACCTTTATACATTTTGATGTTTTATTATAAAATAAGTGATACTCACTGCTTGAATATATATTCATTGAATAATCCTGATTATCCAATTAAAAATAATGAACTTTCAAATTTTCTCTTCATAATGTGTTTCTTTAAAATGATGAAAATTTTCAATTATTGTCATTTCAAATATTCCTGAACACACACGCTCTTAGAGAACATGTCGCACTCTCTTTACTCATTTTATTAGACTGAACTATGAGTGATTTGGATGTATAGTCTGTGAAGGAAGAAACCATGTTAAAATGAGATAAAAATAATTAAAAGAGTTAAGGAAAGACTATGAAAGCTCAGGAACAATTTCAGTTAAAATTTTTTTTTTTTTATCTAGATCTTTATTCCGGATCTAAGAACTCAGAACTTAATCCAACCAGGAAAGTGGCAGTGGAGCAACAGATCTTTGAAAGGAATCTAACAAATTTCCATATAATTTATACATTAAAGACAAAGTGAGTGGTCAGTTCTCTGCATTTCGGAAGAAGTGCTGTTAGATTTGCACATGAACATTTAAAATGAAACTTGAGAGTTCTCTTCCGTTGGCATCTTCTGAACTGTCAGTTTGGCTAACCTTTGTCTGCCTGTCACTGAGTTCCTGTGATTAAATGTGAAGATTATAATCATTAGCCATGCCAGGGGTTCACTGTGGGTGGAATTTGATGTGTGCATGACATTTTGTTTATACGGTAAAGTCAAAATCAGACTTCATCTTTTCTAGCTCAGCACCCAGAGGTCTGTAGGTTAGCTACCGGCTTGCATTTCCTGACCATGGAGTAAATAATGACTTCACATTGAAGTTACAGGGTTACAGGGAATGTCCCTTGAACCCTGTAACCCTTGCTTCCCTTTAACTGGGTTATACAGGTATCTCACATCACAGAAGCAACTCATTTCATAATTTTCATCCATTTTAATGTATTTTCTAAATAATTTTAGCCATGAAACAATTTGGGGGAACAGGGTTTTATAATTTCATTTTTCATGTTAAGCTGTTGTTATGAATGGGAGTAGCAACAGGAATGTTGGCTAGGGTACTGCTGAAATTATCCAGTGAGAAATGAGAGTAGAGCATATGTAGTTTTAGTGGCTAAGTAATAAAGTGATTTCTGTGCAAGGAAATGCTAAATCTTTTGCAGTTGATACAAGTGGTGAAAACCCACAGAATCATAGACCTCCTAAGCTCATAGGACTCAGGAAACATGGTCACCAAATTCCATCATGTTTCAAGGAGAAAACGCAGAGTCCCTCGATAAGCTACATTTAATGTAAAATTATCTTACAAGATCATTTCAGGCTTTAGTAATAAGTGCAATGATAAAGATAGCCACAACCAAAAGCAAAGTATTTAGGAATAGCTTCCCTTTGAATTACTAATCAATAAAAAGAAATATCTTTTACTATCAAGCCACAATTGTCAGTTCCAAATAACACCCAGACTTGCTCCTGAAGAATGACTTTCACGTAAAAAGTCATCAAATGTTTAGGCCACGTGGCTCCAAAGAGTTGTGGGCTTAGGGGTCTTAGGGAAGAAAGGAGATCCTTCACAGCACATAGGCTGATCTTTACTCAGGTTCAGATTTTTTCAAAATAGGCAGGATGACAACTGCAGTTAGAAAACCAAGGGGGCTGCTGTGAAATGCAATATGATTATTGTGTGTTCAGATCGTCATCAAGACAAAACGACTTGAAGAAATAATGACAATACTTAAGGCTGTAAATTACAGCTGTCAAGCCCTAATGAAAACCAGCGGATCTTTTGCAAGATGAGACAATTCCAAAGTGCATTCAGCGGGCTCCTCTGTCAATGCTGCAGGAGGCTGGACCATTGCTGGATCTTCTGGGCCTTGCTTTCCCGGCGTGGCCTCGCTCGGTAGTTCCCCAGTCAGCTCTGCAGCAGGCCTGCTTTGTTCCTTCCAAGCCCTGTGGGAAAGGGGACCTGGAGACAGGATGGCAACATGCCTGGACTCTGCAGTCGCTCCTTCTCCATGCTGGTCTCCGGGGACCATGAGTGTGGGAGTCAGGGTCAAAGACGTCATAATGCAAAATTCCTATAACCGAGACAGCTGCTCTCAAATGAAATGAAACTTACCCTAGGACATCATCTCATGGGTGCAATTATCCCAGCACATCCTTGGAGAAAGGTAGCATGCCCTCCTCATGCTGCCACCTGAGTATTATTGTTATACCACCAAAGAACACAGGTACCTCAGGGACATACATACCTGGGCAGGTTCAAGTGGGAGAGCTTCAAGGGTCACTCCCCAGCCTAGTGATGTAAATGGCAACAGGAGTACTACACTGTGATGAAGATGGTAACAACAGCAATAAACAAAAAAACAGGCCTCTTGCACTCAGTGCTTTCCATAAGCCAGGCACAATTCAAAGTGCTTTACACATATTAACAAATTTAATTACCAAACAACTTCATAAGTTTTCATTTTTATCCTTGTTTACATAGATGATGGAACTACAACACAGAGAAGTTAATTAACTGCCTGCAACACACAGCTAAAAGAACAATCAGAATACCAAGGCACGAAGTCCATCTCTGGAGCCAGCTCTCACAGCCACTCCAGCATGCTATCTCCCAGTGCCCTGGAAATATCACCAAGCATTATAACCAATGCCTGTTGTACGGCCCATGTGTTTTCATTCAGTTTTTGTTATATTTTGTGATCAAGAACAAACTTCCTTTACCTGAAAATTCAGCATTTTCAAATACTATTGTGAAATTTCCATTTTAAAATCTCTTAGAAAGCAAACAACCTGATCATCTCCATGGGTTGTCATACCCTGGGAGTCCAGACAGAGAAGGGAAGGAGAAGACAAATAGAACAGAACAGAATGAAATAAGCAAGGGCATTTAGAATGGAGTCTACAAGGAAGACCCGTGTGTGATGTGTTGCTATATCTGTGCAAGAGTTACCTGGAAAGGTAGTCTCAAAATCAGTGTTGCCTGTTTCAAAAAGGGCAGAATGGATTTTGTCTCTGCTTTAATGTTCTTTTTTATTTTAATGGCCATCTGGCCCAACAAAGAGCCCATATGTTAACATGAAAACCCTAATGGAGACAGAGCGTCCAGAAGTTGGAGATGTGGATGTGGGAAAGAAGAGCTGAACAAAGATTGAAACGTTAAGACCAGTAACCCTTTCTAAGTTGAAAACACTTGTAAATCCAAAAATAAAGACTCGATATTAAATTACACTGGTGGGATTTCTACCCAATGTTGGTCAAATTATCCCACAGACTGGATGATGATTGCCAATGGCTTTTAATTAGTGCAGGACAGCAACCTGAGTGCTTCCCTTGCCCTTGCGAGCTGCCCCCCATTCTGATTCCTGTTAAGTAAACATTTAGCATCACTTTAATCAAGGCTGGTATTCAGGTAATACCTCTCCTGTGCACATGCCTCCTTTCTCACAGGTTGGAGCACAAGCCATACACGTTTTTAACTATTTTACTAATCATTCTTCCTGAGTCTTAGTTCATGTCTCATCTTCTTATTTCTGCTTCTTATTTCATCTTCTTATTTCAAGCTTCTAATTTACCAGAACCTTGACCTCCAAGCCTGGTGGGAGTTCCCATTCATTCTCTGAGGTTGGCTTCCACTTTTTGTTACCAATTTCTTAATGTCCCTATTTTCTCATTACTGAGACCTGAATATTAAATCAAGGTCTTATTATTTTTTCCCACTTTTAACATACATATACTTCACATGGAAAACCTTGCACAACCTTCATGTGTAAAGCACGCTTACCAATGACCTCAATTATGAGTAGACACCTGTCATCCTGAAAACGTCTATGCAGATTTAGAGTTTTCAATCCAGTATTCTCTGTGTTTCCACACCTTTACTCAGTTTCTTTGGCTCCTTCTTTTCTCCCACTTTCTAACCACAGATTTCCTTCCTCATTTCTGAAGGCGAGACCTTTCCTTTTCTCCTTTAACCAGGATCTCACTTTCCAGTTGAGCGTCTTATTAAAGTTTTTTTTTCCCCTTCTAAACAATCCATTCTTTTTTTCAAAGGAATATTGATATGTTTTTAAGCTGTTGTATTTTTTTTTCATTCCATTTCTTAAACACATTGAAGACTAATCTCAGGTGATGTACTTGATGTCTGAATAAACTGGGGTGCCATCTGGCTTTTTTATCTCAGCGCTCATCACCTCTCCTTCTCAATGGGTTCTCTTGTACCCATCTGACCCCAAGACACTTGCAGTCAAGGGACCTTTCTGTGTCACTAGGTGGTGGTTTTTTTATCCCTCTCCTCAAGGGCTTCCCTCATCTGGGACAGGCTCAACCTCCTGTAAGTCAGGTGGTCTTCACACACAGACTTCTTAGAAAATCCACTTCACTCTCCAGCCACCTGGTCCTGTTCTGCAGCCACTCTTGCCAGAGCTCTTGGTGCCTCTGTTCCTCTCAGCCGTTTGATTCTTGGGGCATCATTGAGTGAAACTGTCTCTTGCTCAATCAACATTTTCAGAGTAATCATGATGGGATCCCACTAGAGCCTCATATCTCCTTTCAAGTCTCTATGAAACTTCACGCCAGGTTGAATTGAGCCTCTTTGTGTTCATTGAATTCCACAAGCATCTAAAAGCCCAGCTAAAAATATTCATTTTTCATATTTGCAGGTTTGCTTTCTGAACACAATCAGAGGAATTTTTAGTCTAAATATCAAGGTTAAGATCCAGCAGCTATAGGCAGGCATTCCGTAAACCTTAAATTAATAAAGGAAAATTTTAAAGTTTAATATTGTTAATGAATAAACATTTGAAAATCAACGACTCTAATAAATAATTAAGATATCAATATATTCTTTTAGTATATAACATCATAATATCAGATATAAATCGTTTGCCTAGCATTATTCAATTTTTTAGTAAATTTCAACTTTCAAAACTTAAGCTTTTTATATTAAGATATTTAATTTCATGGACATGTAGCATAAGAAGTGGTCTTACTACCTGTAACAAAATTTTACACTATCATCTTTAGCATGCCTGATCAAATAATAGCATGATGATTGAAATCTGGATTATCCTGGAAAAATCCAGGATTTTTCTGGGACTAGCACTTCCTTTTATTCAGAAACCAATCTCATAGTCTAGGAAGTAGGAAACCCAATTCTGATTTCAACATACTGTGCTGTGTAAGTCAGTATATAAAGTGTAAAAGAAGAGACCAGGAGCAGATAATTTATAAAGTTGTTCCTGGTTCACATCTTGGTAGGTTTTTTCTTTCTTTCTTTTTTTTCTCCCATCTTAGATTGACCACAGTCTGGCCATGCCTGAAACACTTATTCCTCAGCCACTTCTTGAAATACGTAGTCTGGCCTCTATAAAAGATATCCAGAGGGGGCTCAGCACTTGTGGTATTAGTTCTTTCTTTACACTTGAACTCTGGCTGGAGAGAGAGTTTTGTTTTGGAGTGACACTTATCTTCCATTAGAGTTTCTGCTCAGCGCTTCTCAAACTTTGAGTCAGTTTGTTTGAATAATGGACTCAGTTTTCACTAGTTACCAGCAAAGGAACCTTGGATAACCTACATAAATGCTCTCAGCTTCAAGGAAATGTTCCTATAAAATGGACTATTAATAGTTCAAAGGGTTCATGGGAGGACAAGTCAAGAATATAATTGAAAGTCCATGCCTTTCAAAAGAAAATGCTCAATAATATAAATGTCCTTCTTTGCCTCTCCCTGTGCCCTGAGGTTCGGCCTTGCTCAGTCTCACAAGTGCCGGTCACGCACCTCCCACCCTTCCCCTTTCTGGCATTCGCTTTCATCATTGGTTCTGGGATTTGTCCCTTGATTCCTTGATCATTCATGAATTACTTTCATACCCTATCGTTTGTCATGGTTGTACCTTTCTAAGACCATAAGAACCCACAGTGGTTAAACTTTGACAACCCTAACACTTTAAAACCAAAACTTAAACAATTCCCTCTAGAGTTATGGGTAGCATTTCTTCCATAAATTTGGTGAAGCTGATGGAAGTCAGTGGAAGCCATGAGGGTTTGTAGTGGGCTGCCTATTTTTAACAGAGCAGGTGTTGGACAAAGGTCAACGTATTTGGCCCTTAGTAGTCTCTCTTCTAAGCAATGTAACTGATCTTGGAACAGTGAAGATGTTAACACTGTACTTAAATTTGCCAATACTCTGATTTCCCACCATTTGACTCAGTTATCCCATTCCTCCATCTATACCCTAAAGGCTTAAAAACAGCATACTACTATAACCCAGCCTCTTCAATATTTACAGCAGCACAATTCACAATTACTAAACTGTGGAAGAAACTTAAATGTCCTTCAATAGATGACTGGATAAAGAAATTGTGGTATACATACCCAATGGAATATTACTCAGCATTAAAAAAGAATAAAATTATGGTATTTTCAGGTAAATGGATGGAGTTGGAGAATATCATGTTAAGCAAAGTAAGCCAATCCCCCAAACCAAAGCCGAATGTTTTGTCTGATTAGTGGATACTGATCCATAATGGGGATGAGGGTGGGGAGCATGGGAGAAATGGAGGAACTTTAGATAGGGCAAAGGGGAGGGACTTAGAAGAGAGGGGGCAGGGGGTAGGAAAGATGGTGGAATGAGATGGACATCCTTACCCTAGGTATATGTATGAAGACACGAATGGTGTAACTCTACCTTGTGTACAACCAGAGAAATGAAAATTTGTGTTCCATATATTGCTATGAATTGAAATGCATTCTGCAGTTTAAAAAAAAAGAAATAAAGAAAAAAAAGACTGTGCTTTCATGTTTCTTTGGTATATGGAAATGTGTTCTTCAGCACCCCTTGGATATTGTTTGAGAGCTCACATAAGGAATCACAGAAAGGCCTGGCTTTGTATTCAAATGACATGACAAAGCATTTACTGTTACAAACACAATCCCATCAGTTATGAGCAAATTGATATGACAGTCGAAAGAAGTACATTTTTGGAAATCTGGCAAAACTATATTTCATTGTGAAAACAACAACAGGGAGAAATAGCATATTTGAAGAGTAACTTTTGACACAGTTTTATGTCATGCATTCCATTCTGCTTTTTTTTTTTGAAATGTTAATATGAAAAATATTACCTCTAAAGTATCTTAAAATTTAGCATTATGTGTTGATTTGGTAAAATATATACTCAATTTGGTAGTTTTCCTTCTCTTCTTGTATGTACAAAAAATGCTAATGTTTTAAAATACCTAAGTACTCTTTCTGAATTCATTTTGGCAGAAAAGTTTAATTTGAATTAGCTAGTGTTTTATTATTTATACAACTGACAATAATGAGTTTAGCTTAGCTTATTAATTTTTTAAATTTTTAATAGCGGTTTGTCAATTAATGGAGGCATAAAACACAGAATAGACACCATCATTACTGTGTCCCTTAGGTGTATAAACAGTCAGATGCATTTGATCTCTGAATTAAAAAGCAGGAAAGCATTACCCCAGATGTACTGCTGACCAAAATAATATGACACAGATGATACATGATTGAAGGCTTTGGAAAGTAATATCTTTTTTTAAAATTTCTATCATTGATGCTATATGAAATAAAGTATGTTATTTGTGGTATTTTTAATCCATTGTACATTTTCTGTGAGGATTTTTTTTAGCATTCACTTTCAAATCTATTTTATCTATTTTATTCCAATGAAAGGTGTAGGCCAGCCAAAACTGGGTGTTATGTGCATGCCTGTAATCCCAGTCACTCAACAGGCTGAGGCAGGAAGATAGCAAATTCAAGGACATCCTGGAAAGCTTAGAGAGAATGTATATCAAAATAAAAACGTTAAGAAAGATAGTGTTGGGTGTACCTGAGTGATACAGCACCTTGTATTCAATCTCTCAATACCACAAAAATGTAGGCCATTAATCCATAGTGGTGAACTATTGTTTTGTTCCAAGTATTATGGATTTCTCAACTTTATATTTCCTGAAATTTTATGATTCAGAGAAAAAGTTCTGTTAAGCATTATATTCTTTCAGACAGTATTAGTCTGGTATAAAATATGAAAGATTTTGTGCTAAATTCTACCCCTGGGAAAATGTGGTATAATTAAGCTTTAGATTTGAGAGTAGCTTTACTACTGTTTAAGAATTTGATCCAGTGACTTAATCAAAAAGTAGATATAAGAGCTAAATATAATTGACTGCTTTTCTATGAACAATTGGTTTATAATGTTTTTGCATTGCATAAAACCATGTACATACATGCACACCCAGAAACCATAATTTGTAAATCTTTTGTGTCCAGAAGATTATCTGTCAAACTGCAAGAGTCTTTCTTTGACAAGTTGTATTTCAAATCCCAGAATTTCAAACCAGCCAGTCTTCAATTATTAGACTAGCATGCTAAAAATTAAAAATCAAATCCAAAAGGATAAATGAGTGTGAAATATTTTCCATCCCCTAAAACTACTCTTCCCTGGACATGGTAGCACACATCTGTAATCCCAGCTACTCAGGAGACTGAGGCAAGAGAAATTGGAAGTTTGTGGTCACTTCAGCAAATTAGACTTTGTCTCAAAGTAAAAATAAGTAAAAAAGCTAATTAATTAATTAATTAATTAATTAAATGGGCTCAGAATGCAGCTCAATGGTACAACACCTTTGGGTTCAATCTTTAGTATTGCAAAAACAAAAACAAAAACCGAAAAACTTTCATTTCCTCATTACATGGTATGATATTCAATAAATGAATAAAAATAGTCCATTTTAGTGTATTTCTTGGATGTTTAAGACACTAACATGAGGTGGATCTTCAGAAGAGGTGTATGCTATCCAATATATGATTTCCTGACTTTCATGACTATAGGTTTATTTATTTCTTATTTATTCATTGAAGTGCTGGGAATTGGGTCCAGGTCCTCACATCTAGTAGGCAAGTGCTCTTACACTGAGCTACATCACCAGCCTGACCATGAAACATTTTTAAACTCAAAAAGCTTTAAATATCCAATTGCTCTGAAGAACCTGCTAGCATTTGGATTAAATAAACCCAGTGGTATCAGTCAGGATTCTCCATAAATACAGAACAAATAGGGTATACAGGTAGGGATGCATGAGAGGGGATTTGTTAGAGGGGTTGGTTCATGTGGCTATGGAGCTGAGAGTCCCACAACCTGATGCCTGGAAGCTGGAGAACCACTGAAGTCTGCCTCATGACTTGGTCCCAGTCAAAAGGCTTGAGCAACCCAAAGCATCAGGACCAAGGAAGCTGAGGGGTGGTGTCACTCTCAATCTGAGGACAGTAGCCAGAGAACTTAAGCGATTCTTGGCCAAGATCTGGAGTCCAAAGATCAGAGAAGCCGGAGTTCTGATGTCTAAGGGCCAGAGGAGAATGTTCTCCCAGCTCCAGAAGAGAAGAGACACCTTTGCTCCTTCTCATTATCCCATTCTGATCCTCAGTCAACTGTGTGATTCCCACCCACAATGGGTAATGGCAGATTTTTCTTACTCAGTCTACCATTTCAAGTGCTAGTCTCTTCTGGAAACACCCAGAAATCATGCCTTTCCATCTTTATGGGCATCCTTTCATCTGTTCAAGTGGACACCTACTATTAACCGTCACACTAAGTTTGCATCTCGGTTCCAAATTTTAGTTGCAAGAAAATTACTTAATGTTGTTAAGCACAAACAGTCTGCTGGGGAAAAAGAAACTGGTAGCAAACTTTATCCCCTTGTTTATGTATGAAATAAATGAAAAAGAAAAGGTGTAAACAGGTCATTTAAAGTAGTTCATGTCACATAGTTACCGATTATTGCATTATTATTGTTATTAATTTAGCTTATGTTTTTGTTGTACATGAAACAACACTAGTTAAAAAATTATACCTAAGTCTTTTCAGAATTCATTAACTGCAAAGTTTTTCCTACTTTCCTTCTTTTCAAATAAAGGACTCTGCACTTTTGGCATTCATGTCCACCTGAACTAGGCCTAGCAAGTGATTGGTGAAGGAACACATTTGTTACGTGCTTTCCTTCTCTCTGTCTTGATCCAAGTTTATGATAGAAATAGGGACAGTGTGGATAAATAATATCAGTCCTTAAGTAGTGATATTAATTATGTTGCATGACTGGATTGATTGTTCGTCATTTACATTTATTGATAATTATTTGGAAAAATATATCTAAACTAAAATTCTAGTCTTCCTAAAATTATATAGTGTCAAATGTCCAATGAGAATTTCATACCGGACTATTTACTTTTTAATCAAGAAAAATCACCTCAAGATAAAAATGATAAACATTCTAGGTATATTCCCATGGTAATGTTTATACCCAGTGAACTCATAAGAGCATTCTAACTAAAACATTAGCAACTAACACTCCTTAATTTATGTGGACAGGTTTATAATTAATCACAGAAATTTAATAAATCTGCCTACTTTTATATTTATTTTCCTAACTTTGCATTACATGAAACCATCCAAGAACAAGTTTAGCATTTTAATTACTTTATACAATTTTTAGCAATGAAATACAACAAAATAAAATCACATTATAATGAATGTATTTTATGACCATATAATCACAATGTGGTCCCTTTGTTTTATATCAAATCAAATAGATTTTTCCATTTGAATATTTATATGCATTTATGTTTAAATAACAATAATTTTATATAAAAAATAATATTTATAAAGAATTTAACTAGATTAATACTTATGAAGGACTTCACTAGATTGCAATGAGTGTATAGAATAATACAAATTCACTGTGTTTAGTAGGGTGTGGATTCCTAAGCCATTATGTCACCTCTGAAGATTATTTCAATTAAAGACCACATATCACAAGTTCATCACACCTGGAGTTCTGCTCCAGAGTTCCTGTGGACTGGCAGGAGCTGCAGAGAGCTCATATCTGCCCTCAGGAAACTCCACTGGTGTCCAGCCAATGGGAGACCAGGGACTGCTACCTCTAGCCACTGGGGAGCCCAAACTCAGGGTAAGAGTCACTCCACAGAACCCAGCATGAGGCAGTCCCACCCAAGGGCTACCTGGACCACCAGGAGCGGCATAGGGCCCAAATCCACCCTCAGGAAACTCCATGGGTGTCCAACCAAGGGTTGACCAGAGACCGATAGCTACCAGCCACAGAGGAAGGGTAAGAGTCGCCTGCAGAGATCCCAGCATGAAGAGGCCTCATCCAAGTGTGCTCTGGGCCCATCTCAGTTCCACTCCAGAGTTCTTGTGGTCGGGCGATACAGAAGGCCCAATACCGCCCTCAGGGAATGCCAGGGGTGCCCAGTTGAAGGTAGACCAGAGCCTGCTAGCCTCCAGCACCATGGGAATTCACACTCACTGTAAGGGTCGCACACAGACTCTCCTGCTTGTGAACCTACCTGAGTGAGACCTGGGCCCGCCTCCAGTTCTGCTCCAGAGTTCCTGTTCACCAGCAAGAGTGCAAGAGAGGGGCAAAACAGCCCTCAGGGGCCGCCTCAGTAGCCTAGCCAAAGCCACTCCCACTGCCCTCTAGAGGTACATCCACTACCTTCGCCACCAACTTTAGTGGCAGGAGTGCCCATCTGGGGACACTGGGGGAACAGAAGTAGCTCCAAGGTGAGACACAGGTAATCTGGAGTGTTAATACAAGATTATAGGATAGAAGCCACAATACCTCAGATTGGTATTTCAAGAAAGGAAGATACACAATTAACATGAAAAAACAAGGGAAGAAAGTGCCCCAAATAAACCTGGATACCACTGTAATAGAATTCATTGACAGCACAGTTGATGAAATGTCAGAGAAAGAATTCAGAATGTACATAATTAAAATGATCAGCGAACTAAAGAATGACATAAGTGAACAATTACAGGCAAAAATTGACCAGTCCAACAAAGAAATAAGTGAGCAAATAAAGGCAATCATCAATTATTCTAACGAAGAGACAAGAGAGCAATTACAAGTAGCAAAAGATTACTTTAAGAAAGAGCTAGAGATGGTGAAAACAAAGCAATCAGAAATACATGAAATGAAGGAAACAATAAAACAAATAAAAACTCAATAGAAAGCACCACCAGTAGACTAGATCACCTGGAAGACAGAACCTCAGATAATGAAGACAAGATATACAATCTTGAAAATAAACTTGATCATACAGTGAAGATGGCAAAAAATCATGAACAGAACATATAAGAAATATGAGACAGCATCAAAAGACCAAATATAAGATTTATTGGGATAGAAGAAGGCGCAGAATTTCAAACCAAAGGAATGCACAATCTCTTCAATAAAATAATATCAGAAAATTTCCCAAATATGAAAAATGAAATGGAAAATCAAATACAAGAGGCTTAAAGGACACCAAACGTACAAAATTTCAACAGATCTACACCAAGCCACATTATAATGAAACTTCTCAACATACAGAATAAGGATAGAATTTTAAAGGCTGCAAGAGAGAAGAACCAGCTTAAATATAGAGGGAGACCAATTTGGATCTCTGCAGATTTTTCAATTCAGACCCTAAAAGCCAGGAGATCATGGAACAACATATACCAAGCTCTGAAAGAAAATAGATGCCAACAAAGAATCTTACATCCAGAAAAATTAAGCTTCAGGTTTGATGATGAAATAAAAACCTTCCATGATAAACAAAAGTTAAAAGAATTTACAGCAAGAAAGCCTGCACTACACAGCATTCTTGGCAACATATTCCATGAGGAGGAAATGATAACCAACAATGGAAATTTACAAAGAGAGGAACTACACTAAAGAAAAGACCATTCAAAAGAGAAAACAACTCAAAGTAAAAACCAAAAACAAACCAAAATGACCGGAATTACAAATCATATCTCAATAATAACCTTGAATGTAATGGCATAAATACACCAATTAAAAGACATAGACTGACAAACAGGATTAAAAAAAAAAAAGACCCAACAATATGCTGTCTTCAAGAGACTCATCTCACAGGAAAAGACATCCACAGACTGAAAGTGAAAGGGTGAGAAAAAACATATCACTCACAT